>CAWUFW010003159.1:1200000-1913582 GCA_963921515.1 Calotriton arnoldi
TGTCTGAACTGGGGTGGCGAAGTGAGCTAAAGAATGATGATGGATTCAACCCAGATCTGTGACTGGGGGTGAGTGTCTGAAAAGTTTCAGCGCTCTGTACATCATCTCCTTGTGTTTGCTTTGTTCGCCCTAATTTTCCAGGGTATGCCAAGACGTGGGTCCCTTGCTTACTTTACCACTGGATTCAAGCTAGCCTGGCTGATGAGGGCTGTTAGCCCGAAACCGGTCCCAGGATGCTTGTTTCTGGTCCAGGGAAGACACGGCTTGGCAATTCGGGCTGGAATGTTCCCATGAGGCACAGGGTCGAGACTGATTTGCATATAGCTGTGTCTGAACTGGAGTGGGGAAGTGAGCTAAAGAATGATGATGGATTCAACCCAGATCTGTGACTGGGGGTGAGTGTCTGAAAAGTTTCAGCGCTCCGTCCATCATCTCCTTGTGTTTGCTTTGTTCGCCCTAAGTTGGCAGGGTATGCCCAGACGTGGGTCCCTTGCTCACTTTGCCACTGGATTCAAGCTAGCCTGGCTGATGAGGGCTGTTAGCCCGAAAGCGGTCCCAGGATGCTTGTTTTCGATCCAGGGAAGACACGGCTTGGCAGTTCGGGCTGGACTGTTCCCATGAGGCACAGGGTCAAGACTGATTTGCATATACCTGTGTCTGAACTGGGGTGGCGAAGTGAGCTAAAGAATGATGATGGATTCAACCCAGATCTGTGACTGGGGGTGAGTGTCTGAAAAGTTTCAGCGCTCCGTCCATCATCTCCTTGTGTTTGCTTTGTTCGCCCTAAGTTGGCAGGGTATGCCCAGACGTGGGTCCCTTGCTCACTTTGCCACTGGATTCAAGCTATCCTGGCTGATGAGGGCTGTTAGCCCGAAAGCGGTCCCAGGATGCTTGTTTTCAATCCAGGGAAGACACGGCTTGGCAGCTCGGGCTGGACTGTTCCCATGAGGCACAGGGTCAAGACTGATTTGCATATACCTGTGTCTGAACTGGGGTGGCGAAGTGAGCTAAAGAATGATGATGGATTCAACCCAGATCTGTGACTGGGGGTGAGTGTCTGAAAAGTTTCAGCGCTCCGTCCATCATCTCCTTGTGTTTGCTTTGTTCACCCTAAGTTGGCAGGGTATGCCCAGACGTGGGTCCCTTGCTCACTTTGCCACTGGATTCAAGCTATCCTGGCTGATGAGGGCTGTTAGCCCGAAACCGGTCCCAGGATGCTTGTTTCCGGTCCAGGGAAGACACAGCTTGACAGTTCGGGCTGGACTGTTCCCATGAGGCACATGGTCAAGGCTGATTTGCATATCGCTGTGTCTGCACTGGGGTGGCGAAGTGAGCTAAAGAATGATGATGGATTTAACCCAGATCTGTGACTGGGGGTGAGTGCCTGAAAAGTTTCAGCGCTCCGTCCATCATCTCCTTGTGTTTGCTTTGTTCTCCCTAAGTTGGCAGGGTATGCCCAGACGTGGGACCGTTGCTCACATTGCCACTGGATTCAAGCTAGCCTGGCTGATGAGGGCTGTTAGCCCGAAACCGGTCCCAGGACGCTTGTTTCCGGTCCAGGCACGACACGGCTTGGCAGTTCGGGCTGGACTGTTCCCATGAGGCACAGGGTCAAGACTGATTTGCATATAGCTGTGTCTGAACTGGGGTGGCGAAGTGAGCTATAGAATGATGATGGATTCAACCCAGATCTGTGACTGGGGGTGAGTGTCTGAAAAGTTTCAGCGCTCCGTCCATCATCTCCTTGTGTTTGCTTTGTTCGCCCTAAGTTGGCAGGGTATGCCCAGACGTGGGTCCCTTGCTCACTTTGCCACTGGATTCAAGCTAGCCTGGCTGATGAGGGCTGTTAGCCCGAAACCGGTCCCAGGATGCTTGTTTCTGGTCCAGGGAAGACACGGCTCGGCAGTTCGGGCTGGACTGTTCCCCTGAGGCACAGGGTCAAGTCTGATTTGCATATAGCTGTGTCTGAACTGGGGTGGCGCAGTGAGCTAAAAAATTATGATGGATTAAACCCAGATCTGTGACTGGGGGTGAGTGTCTGAAAAGTTTCAGCGCTCCGTCCATCATCTCCTTGTGTTTGCTTTGTTGGCCCTAAGTTGGCAGGGTATGCCCAGACGTGGGTCCATTGCTCACTTTGCCACTGGATTCAAGCTAGCCTGGCTGATGAGGGCTGTTAGCCCGAAACCGGTCCCAGGATGCTTGTTTCCAGTCCAGGGAAGACACGGCTTGGCAGTTCGGGCTTGACTGTTCCCATGAGGCACAGTGTCAAGACTGATTTGCATATAGCTGTGTCTGAACTGGGGTGCCGAAGTGAGCTAAAGAATGATGATGGATTCAACCCAGATCTGTGACTGGGGGTGAGTGTCTAAAAAAGTTTCAGCGCTCCATCCATCATCTCCTTGTGTTTGCTTTGTTCGCCCTAAGTTGGCAGGGTATGCCCAGATGTGGGTCCCTTGCTCACTTTGCCACTGGATTCATGCTAGCCTGGCTGATGAGGGCTGTTAGCCCAAAACCGGTCCCAGGATGCTTGTTTCCGGTCTAGGGAAGACACTGCTTGGCAGTTCGGGCTGTACTGTTCCCATGAGGCACAGGGTCAAGACTGATTTCCATATAGCTGTGTCTGAACTGGGGTGGCGAAGTGAGCTAAAGAATGATGATAGATTCAACCCAGATCTGTGACTGGGGGTGAGTGTTTGAAAAGTTTCAGCGCTCCGTCCATCATCTCCTTGTGTTTGCTTTTCTTGAGGGGTGCCAGGGTGTTGGAGCAGTTGGAGATCCATCGGTGGAGGTTGTGCACTGCAGTGTTGGCGTCTGTTAGCGTTGGCAGAGTGGTGGTGCTGAGGGAGTTGACTGGAAGTTCTTTGGTGAACTTGATCGACCCACGACGGCAATGATGGCGATGGTGTACGGTGGGCGTGGTGAAGGCGTGATGTAAACAATGATGGTCGGTACAGGAGAGTCCTGTGGTGTGGCTGTAGTTGAAGTTCCCGCTGATGGAGAAGATGGGCTTGAGTATGTGTCAGGCTATGTGGGTTGGTGTGGTGACTAGCTGCTTGAGTCCGACGTTGGCAAGGTTCCCCAGGAGGGGGGGTAGTGTTCTGGTCACTGGGGTTGTCCAGGTGGAACTTGAGGTCTCTGAGTAGGATGTAGTCGGTGAATGGGAGAGCCTGGGGTGCGATGAGGTCTGCAATGGCATTGGTGAATGGGGGTTCATGGCCCGGGGGGTCTGTAGATGAGGGTGTTGTTAAGGTTGGTCCGGATCTGGAAGTGGAGGTGTTCCATGGTCACCGTCGGGTCATTAGAGTGTGTGGTCCGTCGGAGTGTGGCTTTTCCAGACAATGGCAATGCATCCTCCTGGTCGCTCCGGGTGGTCCGTGCGAGTGAATTTGTAGCCGTCGTGGATGGTGATGTCCGGTCCGGAGCAGAGGTTGGTCCAGGTTTCCGTGAAGAAGGCGATGTCTGAAGAGGTGGCGTCAAAGAGGTCCCAGATTTCTGTTGCGTGTTTGTGGAGTGACCGCACGTTGAAGAGGATGCAGTTGAGCTGGTCGGCAGTGCTGTTGTTCGGCTGGGCGGCAGGAGGCGCTGGTGTACTGATGTCACAGAAGATGCGTTTGCAGTTTCGACAGGCGCAGGGTGCAAGAGAATTCTACAGTGTTGCTAGATAGCAGGCGGTGTGGCGTCCAGGGTTGATGGCGAGGAGGGTGCTGGCGTCGTAGTGGTGGAGTGTCCGAGAGGAAGGGTCCTCGGAGCTGGGCGCTGTCCAGGGGCGGATGGATGCAGACGGGGTTGCCTTTGGCGCATCAGTGGTACGCGGGCTGCACATGGCCGCACAGCGGCTGCCATTATGTAGTGCTGCGTGCGGGACTGGACAGCTGGGAGGCGGGAAATGTGGGAAAGGACCCTGGACGGGGCGGGGACGCTTGGGGAGCAGGGATTGTAAATATATATATTTTAATTCTTACCTCGAGGCCGGGTCCCGCGTCTTCTGTGCTCCTGCTCTCCTGAGTCTGCTTCCAGGAACAGGAAGCAGGTAGCCAGGCTCCCTCCCCTAAGCCAATCAAAATGCTGCAATGCGGCGTTGTGATTGTTCTTGAGCGCCGTGCGAAGGCGTTCAGCCAGGGGCTGGAGCGGTGGGCATGTTCTCCATGCGGGCTGTAATGCAGCCTTCATTACGAACAGGAATGTGCGCATAACTGCTTTGGGCGGCCTGAGAGGGCCTACCAGTCATTGCACACTTGAGTGGGCATACCACTCTGCCCCTGCCCTGCTCCGTGGGTAGTGCAGCCCCACCCACCCTCCCGCCCGCAAAGGAAACATAGCATGAGTACATCAGTAAGTTATCATCATGTTATGTTTCCTCTTCTTGCACTGCTTGAAAACAATGGGGCAACGCTCTTCCGTCACAGCAGATGAGCCGCCACTGGGGGTGCATCACCCACAGGTGCTAGGCCTGGGCCCGACTCAACCCCCGGGCCTCCTCCGCTACGCTTCCCACCTTCTCCTCACCTGGGCATTGACACTGTGGTGCAATCCGCTGCACTCTCTCCAAATCTGTGACTCAGCCAGCAGGAGGCTCAGCCAGGTGTTATTTCACAAGCCAGGGTACAGCAGTCACCGCCAAGTCCGCTGGGGAACCTCCGGATGCAGGTGATGCAACAGGGCCCCCTTAGGTGTGAAGTTGCAGCACTCCTGCCACACAAGTTCGGCGCAGCTCAGGGGCCTCACCCTCCACAGCGTCCGGCAAGTGCAACATCCTCCGGCCTGTGATGCAGAGAGGCATGGCCACCATTGGTAATCTCCTCAGTGCACTCCAGTGTAGTGGTGGCATGTGGTATGCGATGCAGACCTCCCTACGTTGGTGTGCAGGAGCGCCTCTACCATTCACAGCTTCAATCGGCACCAGGCGGTCTTCTCACACAGGTCAGCAACGTGTCTCCATGCGACCTGGCAGACTTCACCACCAGGTAAGGGTGATCGCCAATGCCTCAATGTCTACCACCACATGCCATCAACTCCACAGCACCCCCATCCCACTACGGGCCCAGACGCAGGCCCAGCGAGGCATTTGGGCCCCGGGACTGTCAGCGCTTTCAAGGTTTTGGATGCCATGGTGTTGCAAGGAGTGCGCAATGATAAGTGATGCATCACTGGTTTTGCCCAGTGAAGCGCCTCTTTTTATGATTGTAGCCCTGGATTTCCTCTTCCCCTGGGACTCTGACTGGTCATCCTGGCTATTGGGGGGCTTAGGGGGGTTGATCTGTGCTGGCTACTCCAATCTGCATTCCATTGGTTTTGCTTTCTATTTTTCATTGGGGGTGGACTTATAGGCTATTTTTGCCTCTGGAGGCTAAAAAAGTCACGTTGGGCTGACTAACATGAGTTTTTTGCCCGCAAATTGGTATTTCGTCAGTTTTCGCCCGCTAACAACAGAATTTGTTTCGCCTTCACGCTAGTGTTAATGGCAGTTTTCACCGCAGCTACCTGGAACTATCACCATGTAGCGACGTATTGTAAATACATCGCTAACAGGGCGATATTTTTTGTTTGGTGATAGGCCGCGTTAAGAAAATTGCCGCTAACTAGCATTAGCGTTAGTTAGCGGCAGTTCTTGTACATATCCCCCTCTGTTACAGGCCAAAATCCCTATTGGACTTAACGGTCAAGGTGTTGGGATGCATTCTATTGGACAGGCTAACTACATGGGCAGACAACAACAATATCCTAGCAGACATCCAATATGGTTTTCGCCTTGGGAGGTCAAAAGTGGATCAATGATTGAATTTGTATATGATTGTAAACAAGGAAACGGTTGCCCGCCCCGGTACCATCTATCTGGCCTTCATGGACTTGTCCTCCGCCTTTGATCGTGTGAATAGAAGCAGTCTATGGGAGACCCTATTGTGTATGGGTGTGGATAAAGATATTGGGGCCACTGGGTGCAGGGATTAACACAGACTCCCATTTCCCTATGGGAGCTTGCGTTACGGCCGGATTACGGCCTGAACACATGCTCCCATAGGGAAATGTGGGAATGCGACCGCAGCATGTGTGGTGGCATCATAATTAGGCGGTCGGGACCACCGACCAGAGGTCAGTCGGTCCCGTTTCCGCCATGGTGTCGGACGGAGGAAACTCCGACCGACATCGTAATAGGCCCCTTAGTGCATATCCTGCCTATTTTTTATGTTGTTTTGCCCATCAAAATATTAACAGTGGCAATGGTCAAATCATAGACAAAAAATGTCTACCTAACACAAAGTTTTGAATTTGTGAACAGCCTACAAACAAGGCATCAAGTATTTTTCAATCTCCATTGAAAATGTGTCCGTATATCTCAGTACATGAGAAGCTAGCGCTAAGACAAATGCTCTCCTATCATTCACTTGGGATCAGAAAGCCCAGAGGCTTCTATCACTTGCATCAACAGTAATACAACATTCTAAATAACCTCTAAACATCTGTACGGCAAATGCCTCAGCGATACACTAGTCATAACTACATTCCTTTTTTATAAGCTCACCAAGATATAGCTATTTTGCTTGCAAACTTCTTTTGCAATATTTACTATAAAATGTTCACAGAAAAATGCCTGACTTATTCTTTATTCTGTGATAGATGCGTTAGAGTAATGTCTTAGGGGCCGATTGATATATCTGTGGTGTGTATACTCTGTCGTAACGGAAACGGAGTATAAACACCGCCAACATAATGGTCAGATCACCCAATTTAATCCTCAGGTTTGGCTACGGTGGTGACTACTCTGTCACTGCCATATCCAAATGTCTATGACAGAGTATGGGCTGTCAGAGAAGTAGCTACGTGTGACCCACCCAATCAGGATAGACAGACGTGTAGCCATTTTTTTTACTGCGAGGGACAGTAACATATGAATAATCCTCCCCCTGCCATTGGAGATAACTCCCGTGGCAAGAGGTGCATTTTTTATGTATTTTGAAAAAAGAAAATCCTGTTTTGAGATTTTCTTTCTTTCTTTTTTTAACTCTTTGATGTAGGATTGGGTCATGATGAGACCCTGAACCAAACAGCAATATGCATTAATAGGAACCGCTGTGACTAAGGTTACTGCCAAAGCTTTATACATTAACACCAGATTGGCGGTTATTTATAAATTTGGCGGGCGCTCCCTCCACCAGGGGGATGGAGTAATTTACTCCATCTCCCTGGCGGAACAGCGGGCCGTCCACCATCATATAAATTAGCCCTTAAGGGTGTTTTAATTTCTTGACCTGAGACAGCATAATCCAAATATTTCACACTGATTCACAAAGGCCTATTTTGTGTTTTCTTAGACTTGCCCTTGCTTTTTCTAAAACTCCCAATTTGTTTTCTTAAATTTCATCATGAAACTCCATGTCCTTTTCAAAATCAAACTATCATTAGGTCGAGTCTGGGCAGCGCATGCGCTGATCTGCGAGGCATGCTGTATTGAGGTATGGCATAGAAGCTCTGCCCATTTCCCACCCATCTTTTCAATTGGCTCCTGTTACTGTCCTTGCGAAATTGTTGCTTTTCATTTGTGAATAGGCTTAGTAGTCCCTCCTTGGTACCGCATTGTCTGCATTTGTAACCTTCCATAATGACTGGACTTTTTACTTGTGTTGTTACACGGTCTGCTTTATGTAGTTGGTGAGCACTATTTTCTTTAATCATCTTACCCTATTCCACACACGCCTTCACAGCACGACGCACGCTTTTATATTTTTAGTAATGTATTTATTTAAATTACAGCGCGGTCCGCTTTAACTATAGCAGCCGCGCTTATTTAATTATTTAATTTACTGCATGGTCCTCTTTCACTGTAGATGCCGTGCTTATTTATTTATTTAATTAACAGCGCAGGCCGCTTTCACTTTAGCTACAGAAGCTTTCTTAATTAATTGATTTTTTTTCGCTTTGGGTGAAAGCTTTCACTTTAATGTTGGCCGTGCCCCTTTCTTTAGACGCTACTCACTGTAACCTGAATACGGAGAGCAGCGTCTAAAGGAAGAGACGCAGCCACCATTAAAGTGGTCTCGTATTTGCGAGAGATAGAGCTATTGGCATTAGAAATAACAATGCCTTTTATATAAGTGTTGCTTTTAAAAACCCATAAATAAAAGTAATTGTCATTTACAATGCCAATAGCTTAAACGCTCGCAAATGCTAGACCTGTTGCATTGAAAATGCTTGTTTTGGAATATAATAACTTCCCACACATGCCTTTTAAGAGATGCCCCACAAGACGCTGGAAAACTGATGATGCAGCCAAAAAGAACAGAAAAATTAGGAACACGTCAACTGTTGTGATGTGGCTAGAGAGTATGTATAGTTATATTTAAACTTATCGAGCTTTGAAAATATATTGCCATCAGAAAGGTTGTTCAATAGATCTTCATTACGTGTAATTGGTGTTTATCAACCATAAATAATCATTAATGACTCTTTAAGTTAAAACAAAGATGAATCTCAGCACCGTTCTTCTTACCAATGAGTAAGGGAGATAAACGTACAGCAGACACTGTTGGTTCAAATAAACTTTCTGTGAACGTTGCTCGAAGCATTTTGCATTCCTAATCATGGATATTGAAGCATTTTAAGTGTGCTTGACTGGAATGCACTTTGGGCCAGATTACGACGCCCTAAATAGCGCCTCGCAAATTGCGAGTTTTTGCGACTCGCAATTTGCGAGGCGCTGTGTTGGATGTACAACAGTGTGTAACACACTGTTAGCGATTCCCAATGGGGTCGCAAATTGAGAGGCTCATGAATATTAATGAGCCTCTCAAAATTTGCCACCCCATAAATAAAGCAGTTTAAAAAAAAAATGCAGCCCGTTTTCCTTAAAGGAAAACGGGATGCATTTAGAAAAATATTTTCCCCTGCATTTGCAAAGGGGAAGGGGTCCCCTGGGGATCCCTTCCCTTTGCCAACCCCATTACCACCCTCTTGAAGAGGGTGGTATTTTGCGAGTGTTTAAAACATTCATACATGGGCTTGCGCACGCTATTAGGAAGGGAACGCCAGTTCCTAATAGCGAGTCGCAAAACCTATTTAGCGAGTCGCAAATAAATTTGTACATTACATGGCCCGTGCTGATTTTGCATGCGCAAACGGGTTCGCAAACCTGTTTGCGCATGCAAAAACGGTCGTACATCTGGCCCTTTGTCTTTTATTTGGTTAGATGCTTGAAGCCTTTGTTTTTTTTCATAATGTCTGTGGAAGTACTTTATTATATTTATTTGTAAAGTTTCAACGTCCATATTTGGGTGGCAGAGAGGTAATTCTGCCTAGGTTATCAATGTCAATGATCACCACCACCTGCTCATGTGTTTCAAGCTCAGTACTATTTTCAACTAGGTGTGGATGAAATTTGCGTAATTTCCTTTGCGGAAATTACGCAAAATGTCCAAAAAATGATGCTTTATTAAACAACAACTGGTTCGGCATTTTGCACTATTTTTTAGTACAAAATTGGTTGCTTGTGTCCATTTAGGATGCAAGGACACATTTCAAGCAAAAAAAAGTCCCAAATCGGGTATGGTACGAAGAACAGCGGCTTGCATTCTGTTTACTTGCATTGTTGCCATGCTCCTGCGATAGGACTTTTTCCGAAAGGAAATCTTAATTTCATGATACAGTGTAATCTCGGGCATTTTGCATAATAAGTGTAATGCAGCATGCAGGAAATTATGTAACATTATGCCGGCGTAAATGAAATTTTGTCTTGGCCTATTATAAACAGTCCTTGGTGTTGCAAAACAAAATAATATATACCCATATTTGCTTCATAACTTTTTCCTACAATTTCCTTTGATGGGTTGAACATCAGAATCAAAGTACCGCATTATGTCAATGGATGATCTTCCATATGCACCAGGTGGTACATCATAAGGTTTCTGATTTGCATCACTGGGTCACTCATTACAGAAGGTTTTATCAGGAATAAATGTATTATTTGACACCAGATAATAATAGATCAAGAGATCCACTTCCAATACGAACCTTGACTTACGGAGCAACATATCCATATATTTAACATTTATAGACAACAATACTAAGGAACCTAGCTTCTCAACAAAATATTTTGTTTTGGTATTTTTGTTCCTCTCACATTCACACTACTCCTTTTATCACTACTACATAATACTGCAAAATGACCCACATAATCTACATTCTACTTTCCACGCAGAACAATTTTTAATATTGGTTATGTGAGACAAATGCCTACATCTAAAATGAGACTCTTGTTTTTTATAACAACTACCTTTTAGAACCTATCATCAAGGTGTGGCAGCATTGCCACTGCTTTTACTAGTGATAATTACCTTAATAGATGACTTGGTGATATTAGAATTCAGTTGCAGGGGGCGATTTAGAGTTTGGCAGAATGGAAAGTCCTCCATAAATGTTTGGGGTCTCCATCCCTGCTGAGCTCACGGCATCCCCTCACACATTTAAAGGTGCGGCCACCGGGCTTCCAAAGCAGAAGCTTAGCTAGCTCACTCACTAGAAACCCTTAATCCTTCAGCCTATCACCTAAAGAACTGCCGGGTCACAGCAGCAGCAGCCCAGCCATAGTTATGACAGGGCCAATTCCACTGAACTTTCCTGCCCCCTACACTACACAAGCCAACATAGACCAGGGTAGGGAAAACAAACAATTGCCCAATGCATGGTATAAAAACTCTCAGCATGTCAAACTCAGTGGCGGCAGGCACAGGTAAGAGTGGTGGGAGGTCAGGTGGTGGGGTGGGGTGGGGAGGGGGCGGGGCGGGGTGGGGGGAAAGTGGACAGACGATGAGTTAGTTAAAATGAAATAAAAAATATAAAAAACACTTTCCCTGCGCTTGCCGCATCGCCGATGCGGTGAGCGCAAGGTAAGTGGTTTTATTATTTTTTTAATTTAATTTTAACTAACCTGTCATCTGTCGACTTCCCCCCACCCAGCCCACCACTCTTACCTGTGCCGGCCACCACTGGTCAAACTGCAAAGAATGAAGAGGTGCCAAATATCATGCTGCCTGTTTGGCATTCCACTAGAAAGCCTATATCAGCTCCTTAGTTCCTAGGCTAACTCTCTACCTTCTTCAAATACTTTTCACAACATTCGATGTATTATGCAAAGGTCAAATTTTAAAGTTAAGGGTTTTTCTTGAACCTTTTTAAGATTCTGGCCATGTATTGAGTGTTCTCTGAAATTATCTAGCTCAGAGAATGTGAAGAACAGCTGCCAAACAGTATGTGCTTCCTGTGGATGTTGCTCACATGTAAAGGTTTGTGTCTTCCATCTGCTCCCTTACTTGCTTGATTATTAAGCTGCTCTTTCAAATGATTGCCTCCTAGAATTTGTTTGGTGCATTATCTCCAGCACCTGATCCACCTTCAAATGCAGGTAAATATTACAAATGTGTTGACCCTCTCAGCTTAGTTAGTGCATCAAAAGGAATGTTTTTTTCTGGTCAGAAGCGTTAGCCATTTATGGCTGCAGCGTAGGTGTTAAAATATCTGAGTTACACTCTCCCTCTTGAAAGGTGTCTCACCTTGAGTAGGTATGAATGGAGGTGATGAATGACCAGTGCATGCATGTTAAAGCATGATCTTAAAAGCCACTAAACATTATGTAAAATACAACACAATGGCATGCTGAGAACATGTAAATACCCCAGAAGAAGACACTTGGCATACAAGTGAGCATTTAAAATGTATGCATGCCACAGTAGACTAGTCTCAGATCACAGTTTATGGAATTCTATGTGACACCTCACAAAGTATTCAGTCTAGTTGTAGCACAGTTGAAATGACATGCTGAGCATGAACACATACCAGTTAATGTTAATTAAAATAATTAAATGTATGACTATCACTGTGGAATAAAAATGCAAACGTTGATGAGAGGAATGCTTGCAATAAACCTAAACACTAGCAATCACTTGGGGTAGCATTCCAACCAATCGTTCTTTGGTCACCCATGCCACCTCAGTTTCGACTCAGCCATATGCAAAACAATCCTGACACTGCTTTAAGGAAATTAAGAGGCATATTATCAACGGCCAGCGATAATTATCGCTGGCCGTGCTGAGCGACGAATTCCCTAACGCAGGCTATCTCTGGTATTTATCGCCCTGGTAGCGCGTTATTAACAACGCGTTTCCCCAGGGCGATAAAAATTCCAGAGATAGCCAGGTTATCGCCGTTTTGCAGGGAACATCGCTGGTTTTCCAGCGATGTTCCCTGCAAAACGGCGAGTAACCTTGCTGATACGACCCTGTGGTCGTATCAGCATAATCCACCCCCTATGTCTAACATAGGTAAGTCAGGATTTTAGCAGACGTTAGATTTTGGCGAAAACGGCCGTTTTCGCCAAAATCTAACGTCTGCTAAAATCCTATGGGCTGCCTTGTAAATATCGCGATGTGAACATCAGCGATATTTGCAAGGCAGTCCATCCGAGTACGCCCAGTGACGCCCACTTTGCATCTCATTAGAGATGCAAAGGGGGCGTCGGGTAAAGGGTGCTAACATGCGATTATGCATGTTAGCACCCTCTTGTTGATAGGGCGATAGTTTTATCTCCGTTTTTCTGGCTTTTAAAGCCAGACAAACGGAGATAAAGCCCTTGTAGATATGCCCCTGGGTTACTAGTTGGGGGCGGGGGAGCCTTACTCAAGCAGCAATCACAACTGCTGTCAGGGTGAAGTCACAAGCAACCCAGGGTGTCCATAGAGGAGTTCAAATGGCCTAAACCTAACTCCTTTCTGTGGTACCTCCTTGTAGGCAAATAGCAGGCATGACAAGAGGACGCCCCACTTGCGCCATTTCTGCTCAGGCAGGCACATAATCATGCCTTTAAGGTCTTGTTGAATCTCTCAACAAGTCCGTTGGTTTGAAGGTAATAGGGTGTGGAGAACTCATAGGCTATTCCACACTCTTCCCACATGGATTTCATACACACTGACATGACGTTGGTGTCTCTGTCAGACACAACTACTTTGGGGAATCCGCATCAAGGTCCTTACCATTCATATCATTGACCTCCGAGAGATGATCTCTGGGTTCCGGGTGGCGTGGTCCACCAAAACCAGGATGAACCTGTTGCCTAAGGCTGGTTTGGGGTTCAAGGAACCTACAATGTAGATGCCAATGCTCTCAAAGAGAGTGCCAATGACAGACAAGGGAACGGGGGCGGGGCTTTCAACTTTTTCCCTGCTTTTTCTTTGGCCTGGCAGTTAGGACAAATCTTACAGAATGTATCTGAGGCTGTCTTCATCTGGGGCAATAGAAGTGGGGGAAAATGCCTGGCAAAGGTTTTGTCCTGCCCTATATGTCCTGTCAGGGGTATATCAGGAGCCAACCCAAGTAGGTAGGCCCTGTAACACTGGGGGAACCACCACCAAACAGGCTTCCCCAGGTCCTGGAACCTTAGGCGCACTATATAGGAGATATTCAGACGGACTACCTGCTGCAGGTACCTCAGCTTGCTTCCTCAAGCCCTCTATGGTGGGGCATTCTTCCTGTGCTTTGCAGAACTCTTCCATGGTTGGCTGACCCTCACCTTGACATCCAGCAAACTCAGGCATGTCCCAGGGAAGCAATTTCTTCCCCGGTAGGCTCCGGGGCGCCCTCCTCAGGTGCCCTGTGAACCTGGACCATGGAAATTTCAGGGGATCATTTCCCATGCCCCCTATCCTTCCTCTTCTTGGCAGCTGCCTGGGCCATTCTTCCAGGCTCCAGGCTCCCTTGACTTCTCTCTTGGGCAGCCATAAACCTTGTGGTCCTACAGACCCATTCAGGCAAACCTAACATCTCCAGGTGTGACCTGAACTCTATTTTCTTCCAAACAGTGCCCTCTAGGTTGTTGTCTAACAGACAATCTACAGGCATGGCAGGGCTTGCAGCTGCTTTTACAGAACCTGAGTCCCCCCCACCCATAGGGAACCAGAGCAACTTGTTAGTGACTCTCATGGTTGTCTGCAACTATGACCTGGTGGAATGTATTAGGGCTGACCTGATCTGAAGACACTAGATGACACGTCACAGTAGTCATATTGGCTCCTGTGTCTCTCAAAGCCTTCACCCTTTTCTCATTGATGGTGACCTGCTGCCTATGCTCAGATGTATTTTAAGGCATATTGTCTTTTTGCACCATTTCACCATCCCCTGTGGACACTATGGTAACCTCTGCTCTCTCCCCCAAGCTAACTGTGACTACCTCCTCCCCAAGCGTTAGATTGGCCAACTAAGGTGTCTGCCCACAGGTCTGGGCTGTACACTCTTGGGACATTTGGTGTCTCCCTTTGAGTGCCCATATCTGTAACGCTCAGCACACTGCGGGACAAACCTTCCTGTCTGTTTGTCAAAGAACCCCTTCTTCTTTGGTTCAGATTGTGACTGGTTACAGTTGTTCCCTTGAGAATTATTTTGGGGGCATTTAGAGAACTCCTTGTTTTTTAAGTTTTTCTCCCCCCTCTTTCTTCTAGTAGGACCCCTGACCAAACTTCTTGTGATCCCCCTCCAGATACCTTCTTGGACACTGAAGTGCTGACCCAGAAGTCTGCCTCTTTAGCAAGTTCCCTTCGGTCAGTGAGCTTACTATCAATCAGCTGCTGGTGCAGCTCTGTAAGACAGACATTGAACGTACGCTCACTCAGTATTAGATTAAACAACCCAATAAAATCATCGACTTCAATGCTCCGCACCCAACCATTCAGTGCCCTGCTGGTGCAATCAGAAATTCCACCCAAGACTGGTCCTGCATCTTTTGGCTATCCCTGAATCTAATGCAGTACTTCTCTGGGGTGAGTCCAAATTTGATGACAAGGATGGTTTTCATGCGAGTGTACTTCATCTGGTCCCCCACCTCCAGTGTACACAAGGTATCCCTCCCCACTGTTGCCATTTGTTTCCAGAGTGATGCCCCCAAAACTCTTCTGGGACTCTGTGCATCTTGACGGCCACCTCATACGCAGAAAACCACTTGTCAATGTCATCCCTTACCACATAGCTGGGTACCAATTCTTTGGGTATGTAAACCTTCTTGTCCCCATCAGACACTGTGGATATGCTGCCACCATTACTTCTGGAATGTGCCTGCTTGACTCTGAGTGCCAGCTCTCTGAGACTATGCTCATTGGCCATTCTCCTCTCCTCCATGGCAATTTTCTTTCCTTCATGGCAAGCTCTTTCACCATTTTCAGTTATGCCATCTGTAGCTGGAACTCTCTCTCAGCTTTCCTGTCCACAGGCTCTTCTGTGAACAGGTCTTTTGAAGACACACTGCTCTCCGCTCTGGCAGAGTGTCAGCAACTTGGGAGCCTCCGCCCAGGCCCTCAGAGCTTTCTAATGCTCTTACTGTTTGGTGCCTTTCTTGGTTGGAAGTCCCCTTTCCTTACAGAACTCCTCCAGCTCAACCACAGTGAAGCTCTCCAGGTTGATGAGCTCAAATTAAATTTCTGCAGGTATGGTCACAAACAGTCAGGTGGAATGAGAGTATATTTGAAAAAAGCAAAAGAGCCAATCAAGGAGAATTTAAATAAAAACTTGAATTGGAATCAAATTATTTGTCTGGAATTTTTAGTGGAACACAAAATCACTGTATGGCACTGCACAAACACGAGTAAAAATCCTCACCGATGAACACCAATGTAGGGGATTTGCTTACTGGTTGAGGAGGGTGAAGCCCTACTCAAGCAACAACCACAATTCCTCTCAGGGTGAATACACAAGCAACCCAAATTAACCTGTACTTAACCCCCTGGTAGCTTGCCACAAAAGCAGTCAGGTTTAACTTAGAGGCAATGTATAAAGTATTTGTGCAGCACTTCAAACAGTAAGAAAGTGAATATAACACAACAAAAAAACCCACCCAAATTTAGAAAAATAGAGTCAAATGTAATAAGTTGCTTGACACCAAAATGACAAAAATCCTATCAATAGAACTAAGCCTGAGCGTAGTTCGCGTAGTCGCGCTACGCAAAGCTACGCGAAGACGTCGGAGCGCTACGCGTAGCTTCGCGAGCGTGCGTAGCTGCTTGTCGCGCCCGTTCGCGATGCGTTTTTCTTGCTCGGGAACGCGTTGTGGTTGTTCGGGACGCTGTTTGCGTGCTCGGGGCGCGAACTTACCCATGCGGTCGCCTATGGGCGCGGCCATTTTGTTTTCCAATTGTCCCGCCCGTTCGCGATCCCTTATTTCCTGTTCCGGGTCGCGTTTAGCGTGCTCGCGATGCGCATTCCTTGTTCGGGAACGCGTTGTACGTGTTCGCGACGTTTTTTGCGTGCTCGGGGACAAATATCGCGCGAACTTACCCACGCGGACGCGATGGGCGCGGTTCTGGGCCTGCTTTTCTATCCTCTCTCAATCTTTGCAATCCTTAGTTTTTTACACTGTTTTTCAATTTTTCTTTATTTCTTATCTATCTCACTCTCTGCTTAAGTCTATATTTTGCATTTTTTTCTACTTTTTACTGTGTTTTGTTTACTTTTCGACTGTTTTATATAACTTTCTTCTTTAAGCTCCTAATTCTTCCCCTAACTTTATTTTTCCCTTCTAACTTTTCTTTTTCACCTCCTCCCACCCCAGAACCATGGCGAAGGGTAGCAGCAGCGGCTCAAAGGGCAAGGCGCGTGCGCCCACTGCCGCCTGCCTTGCGGCAGACTGCGCCCTGCAGGGGTGCAAGCCCGCCAGCTGTTTACTGAGGCGGAGGTGGCCGCCCTTGTTTTTTTTATTCAGCGCCACCTCCCTTGACCTTGGCAGCAGGCGGCAGGCCAGGCTCCGGGTACCCGACCCAGGAGCGTCACCGCCGGTGGGCGAAGGTGCGTCGGGCAATGTTTCGCTGCTCCGAGGTCCGGCGCACCCATAACCAGCTGGCCCACCGGTGGTCAGGCATCCTTGACCGGGAGCAGGACCTGTTGGACCTGCTAGGTGTCGAGGTCGTGGGGCTTGGTGAGTAGACAATATATATATAGTAGTATAAGTATTGTGATTTGTGTATACATTTTTTACAAATAACAAGAATACTGCTGCTTACATTGCAGGTAAATTACGTTTCAAAATCTTCTGTGATTGTAGGACACAGGTGCTGGGCGGTACTCTTACTTTTTTGCAACTTTGCGCTCGCTTGTCATTATTATGTAAGAGTTTACTTTAGAGAACTTCAGTTAGGTAATGCTATTGCTAGAGAGACTGTAGTCCTTCCTTTGTCCTCCTGTCAAATAGTGGTGGATGCATTTGATACTAGGTTTAGTTACTATTAGTTGATAATTTTTGAGCGGTCTGCGTGACGCATCCTCTGTCACTGAGTGCTGCTTACCCCAGTCCTTAGAACCTTTTGTAGTTTGTTTAGTGAGTGGTACTGGTAAGCTTAGCTTAGCAGTGTCAGTCAGCTGCAGAACATCAGACGCAACCAACCAACAATTTGGTGTATGCATTATGCACTTTATGCATGTGTCCTCCTTCTCATCTATGCATTTTTGATGGCAAAAAAAAATGGAAATGCAGGCTTAATGAACAATTGGCCCGCCTGGAATAGGTGGGCTAGGTCAGGTGGTACTTAGGCTTAGTTAGTGTTCTGGATTTTATTTGAATCAATCAGAATGGAACACTGAATTAGTGTTCCCAAATAAGTAGACTGTCCGTGAATCCCGCAAGCCAGTAGTCGATCGGATTAGATAGGTCAATTTTATTGCAATTTTTGTTTCCTAAAACGTTTTTTGAGCGTTTTTTTTAGATAATTTATTTGTTTCACAGCAATCATTAATGTTTGTGTCTTTCTTTTTCTTTATTATATCTTACATGATCACTGATGTGCAGCACCCAGGGGCAAGAAGACGGGGTCCGATTCGGCGGGACAACCACTAGAGGACCGCTCCTCTACCGAGGGCCCTGCTGCTGGTCCCAGTAAGTCCTCCAGTGGTTAATATTAACAATTATATTGCCCTAACTATTACTGCACCTTATTTTTTCAGAACTATTAATTCTGGCTCCACTCCCTAATTCTATTTTTTACAAAAGATTCTTTGATCTTGACTTGACTATCTGTTTCTAAATTCTGGTTATCCCTGCCTCTAAGTTCTAACTGCCTCTGCTATGAATGTCTGTACTCTGTACTACTAATATTAGTCTGTCGCTAAGCTTGCCCAGTTTGCATTGCCACTCTTTATTGTACGGTTTTTAATAAAACTCAGATTGACCAATACTAATAGCTCTAGCCACTGAGTCCAGTCCTTTCGGTTGTCCTCTTCTAGGCTTCTTAATCTTGAGGCTTTGACAATTACCACAAACAAAATGCCCAACCAGATATTTGACTATTTTTGATAGGATATAGTACATACTACTTGGATTCTGCACAGCCCCATGCAGAACCATGCACAATGAAATAGGATGTTGGTGATGCGAGTTTGGAACTTGGACGTTCCTCACACCTCAGTCAGAAGTGAACCCACAATCCCCTGAACGACTAGCTATAGTGTCTCATTAGGTCCCCGAACCCCCACCCGAAGATAGCCAATGATTATGATTACACAACCCAGAACATAACACCCTTTCGCTCACTCACTCGTGTAAGTCCACCACCACCACCACACCAAATACCACAGAGTCTATGTGTAAGTTCAAAAGGTTTATTTTCAACTAACAAGCTCTGTATGTATGTTGTTCTATAAAATTCAGTGTACTCCAGCCAGCTCCAACAGCAAAATGCATAAGATTAAAACAATAAACAGTGTTGCAACAAGTGCATGATCATTGATGATATATAAGACAAAAGATCTGTGCGAATTCTGGGCGACTCCTCACCGTAGAACGTAGAATTACTGGTTACATGCATCATTCATAAGCTCTGCAAATCTCTGGTTCGTAGAAGGGAATCCTCTGCCTGAGAAAAATGGTGCGTGTTATATAGTATAATGCAAGCATTTCTCAGTCCTGCCCAAAAAGTGTAACATGTTACCTATGGCTAAGCAATACGGACTAACCGAACTCCATAACAAAGTGGCTTGTTTTTCGACCTCTTGTACGCAACGCTCAGACAGTAGCTGTATGTGCTCATGTGGGCTCAAAAAGGCGTCTTACTGTTACTGCGCAACAAGCTGCGAGGTAACATGCGCAAAAGACATGAACCGGAAAATGGTTGCATGGCTCAGGCTAACTTTGCAAAGAGTAGAGTATAGTATAATAATGACCCTAGGGACCATAACACTACTAGTGTCTACTGACTGTACTCTAGTACCCTATTTGGACTATTGAATGTGATTTATAATAATATGTATGTATTAACTTTTTTTTCAATCTTGCTAATGAAAAAGAATAAATAGGGGGAGGTGTACAGGCATCTAAAAATGTGTCATGTTTTTATCTAGGCGGACTAGCAACCACCAGTGGCGGCGGGGCCACCGGCGATTCTAGCCTTCCGGAGGGGGCAGGAGAAGATGCGGCACCTGCAGGAGCTACAGGGGGGGAGCCAGCAGCGGTGGCGGGCGGTGGTAAGTTATATTCATGACTTATTGACATTACACTAGCTGGAAGGGTGTGTGGACTTCACTCACTGTACTGTTGTTGAGACTTATTAGGTATGAAGTTGTAGTGAACATTATACAACGGTTAAAGAAGACACCCTTTACTTAGCATGAGCAATGCAGTAGCAATAGCATTACCAGCGTGACTTGATTAACCAATGGCCTCTTATATCTGACTCCAACTCAGCTGTGAAAGTTTTATGGAGGAGACTAAAAGTCAGATCAGATGACCTTGATGGATGTGTTGAACAAAAAGGGAAAGAAGGGTTGAAGGAGGAAGGGCGGGCGAGATTTAATATGATGACTGGCAGAGAAGGATACGTTGGAAGCATGGATAGGTGGCTGATAGGAATCAGATGCATGTGTTGTTGAAGGATGGGTGGAAGGTGAAAGAAGAATGGATGCCTGCATGGGTGGGCGACACAGTATGGGTGGATACTGTGGATAGCAAGAATCATCAGCGGTGTTTGGGTGAAACTCAAAGCCAAGGCAAGCAACGGAGTGAGTGGACGCATGCGTTGTTGTTGGTGAAACAAAGTAAGGTTTGTGGAGAGATTAAGAAGAATGATTGACATTTACTTAGAATGGATGGATGCCTGTATGTATTCATCATAGACAGCATAGGTGGAGACTGTCACGGGATGCACAGTTTTAGGGAATGTAAAAGAAACCGCGCCAGAGTAGCAAAGCCGATGTGGGGAGGGGCAGGGTGGGGGGTAGTAGTAAACAATGTATTACGCGGGCAAATACAGGTAACTTTACTGTAAACATACAAATAAATAAAGCAAATTTCATTGTGCGCACTGCACCGCCAAATGCGATGCAGTGTGCGCAACAAAATTAGTTTCATTTATTTATATGTTTACTTACCTGTAATTGGCCGTAATCCATAGTTTACTACCCCCATCCTGCCCCTACCCACGTCACCGCCCGGCCGAACTCCCCGAGTCCCACCACCGACCGCTACTGACCTTATGTCGTTGTCCCATATAAAAGCAACGATCATTGGATCAGATATATAATCTGCCTTTTTGTAGTAGCCAAGGCACTGTGAAATTGAGCAATTGCCCTCCATGTAACAGAGAGAGTATGGCCAGTGCCACCCGTAATAGAAAAATACGAGCTTCCCCACCTGCAAACAGTAGTAAATCCAACTAACGTGAGTCTGCGTCATGACTCGTATGTTTGTCTTGGGTGCAAGCATAGATGACCGAGCTGGCAAAGCCGGCTACAACCAGGTTATGTCATTTCGCTAAACTAGAGAAAAGAAGAACACTGGTGTACTGTGTACTGGTTGGAGTCCATAGTGCTAGTATAATGCCTGAAACTCCCACAAATGTTAGAGGCCGAGGAAGTGGGAGGATAGATAGATTATTACCACAAATGTTATGTACTGTGCTTCTTGCTAGTGCTACTGTGCCATTATGTGTTGAATTAATTTTGTGTTACTGTTTAGCTAAGAGTACTGGTTACAACAATATTTTTTTCTTTCTTGATATAGATAGTACTCCTTCCCAAGACAAACCATCGCGGAAGGAGTTGGCAGCCAGGGCCCGGCGCCGGAAACTGGAGGCCATATGCCTGGAGTACCGGCGGCTGGTGGCTCAGGCGGAGGAGGAGGAGGCGGCAGCAGCAGCTGCAGCCTCGTCCGATGCCCCGGGCCCCAGCCAGGCCACAACTCCAGCGGTACGGCGCCGTGGTCTGGTAGCCGCCCGCCGCAATTCGCTAGTAGCCAGCACTGCTGTCCCCCATCCTGGATGCCACTGCAGGGCATTTCGCAGGAAGATTCTCCTCCGGATGGCACGGCTAGAGGAGCAAATGGAGGAGCGGGTCAAAATCATGGTGGACAAACACCTCAAAGCCCGCCGAATTTAACATCGAGGACCCTGTTGCTTTGCCCCTTTTTATTCCTTGTTTTGGTGGGTGGGAATTGGGCGTTGGAGTTTTGGGACATTCTTTGGAATTTTTTCGTTTTGGACATTGGTTGGGGTAAGGGAGAAGGGTGGGTCAGGTGTGGGATAGTTTATTTTTGTTAGGGTAATAAATTATATTTATGCTTAAACATACAATGTTAATGTTTTGTGGGGGGTTACTGTTTTACGAATTAACGTCACATTGGTTTCCTTGCTGCTGCAGGGCCGCAGCCAGTGTTTGAATTAAATAATCTGCCGACGATGATGTAACACAAACAGATAGATGCGGTACCCCTCACTGAGTTATTTGTCCTACTAGTACTGTCAGTCTCTCCTCCTAGTCCATTTATACCTCCCACCAAACTTATCTTACCTGTGATTGATGATGATTACGTTCGGCACAGCGATGGCTGCATGGTTTCCAGAGAGAATGTAGAAGATGCCATGGTTGTGGTGGTAGTAGTAGAGTAGACACTGGCAGTAGCATTTGCTAAAAAATTAAAAAAGAGACAGTCACTTTCCTGAGAGCGACTGTGGGAGGAGTAGTAGAACGAAGTAAAATACAGTACAGAAGAAGACTGCCAAACAAACAATATTGCAGTTGCAACTGCTAAAGTCAAATTAAACATAATGGTGGCGGGGACAGCCTAGTACAAGACTGTAGTTGTGTCGAGTGAGTCACTTAACTTAACACAATTGTAATTCGTAACCTTTACTGCTGTGTGGTAGGAGTTTGATGATTAATCCAATCAATGACGGCAATTAATTATGATGTACTACTATTAGCCGGTGACGGCTTGCACATAGACTGAGCATGGGTGGGCAAGCAGAAGAAGCTCCTCGCCCTGCCTTGCAATTGAATTAGTGTTGCTTTCACCACATCTGCCCCAGCAAGCGTGTGATCAATTGGTGTACATTTTATGTAGTCACATCACACCTCAATATAAATCACAGCCCGGGGGAAGAGGGTTAGGGTTTGATGAATGGATGGGAAGGGGGTTTGGGGAAAGGTTTGAGAATGAAAAACAGTACGCATGGACAACAAAAGCAAAGCGCAATCTTGGCAGACGACCATGATCTTATACAAAAAATCTATAAAGGGAGAAAAGGGAAATGCATGCATGATGATGAAGATAACTTGATGGTTAATGAGTAGTACTTAATAACTCCTACTAGACAATTAGACAGTACAGGGCAGCAGTATATTCTATGCAATTTGCCTTGCCTGTAATATGCCCTCAGAGACCCAAATTCCATGTTGTACTGGGCTTACTTGTAAAGATAGCAAAGACAATTAAAACACAGTTGTAGGGATCAATTAGCAAACAAACAACACACAACACACAGTCCTAATGATTGAAGAGAAAAAAGGATTCAAATTAATTAAAAGATGAATGATACTAAAGTTACTGTATTATCATGCTCAAATTGTGGAGTTGAATCTCGTCCTTCCTCTTGGTCCTATCTTCCATGGACGCTCCGCACATCAATCTTGGTGGCCTTCCTGATGCCGATTGGTAAGGTAAATGTGAGTTGTGTCTCCCAGTATAGCAAACACAGGGTAAAGGCCGGCCTGTAACGTCTAGATGGAAAAACAAAAGGGGTATTGAAAAATCAATGAATAAAAAAACATCAATTACGGTGGAGTCCAAGAAGAGAAGAGAGAACACTTTCAGAGTGAGGCGACTTGGATATATCGTGTAGATTCTGTTTACAGCATTAAGCTACAACAACAACAGGACAGAACAGGCCCACCACAGCACCAGCCCGGGACCCAACCTCCATTTACCTTAATTTTTGACATAGCCAGAAAAAAAGGCATACACAGCAACTTAGCATTTTCCTAATTAAGTGACAAAATCAATGCGCCGCTGTCAGTCATCACTACACTCGACTACACACAACTACATGGACATGTAGGTCTGCTGTGTTTACTTTCTTGTTGAATTGTTGTGTTTATGTTTACCTTATGCCACTTCATGAAATGCAGTTATTCCTTGAATCATCTCCGATCCAACTGAATGACTGCGTGCAAAGATAGTATGGTCATCATCATGGTGTGGTACGTGTTGTCCAAACTACAACTCAGTCTGTAGTGA
Source organism: Calotriton arnoldi (assembly GCA_963921515.1). Taxonomy (NCBI): domain Eukaryota; kingdom Metazoa; phylum Chordata; class Amphibia; order Caudata; family Salamandridae; genus Calotriton; species Calotriton arnoldi. The sequence continues at coordinate 1,223,522 of CAWUFW010003159.1, forward strand.
CTCCGATTAAGTCCATATTCCATATTAAAAAATTGCAACAGATATTGGCCTGCACCTGCAGTAGTAGGAGTACAATTTGGTTATTAAACAACAAGAAGGGAAACATTGACTGTCACTGACTTGAGTCACTTTGTAGATTAACTAGTAGAGTAGAGTTCGACTTCATGCACAACATCAACAACAAACAACAGCAATCGCTCAGAGTCTGCAAGCATCCAATGCATTCTATCATTACCTGTCTTGCTCTTCTCTTTGGCTGTCAGATCATCAGATGCCTAGTTCTGACAGTTGTTATTTTTTTTACGGGGCAGTGGCCTCATCATTACTCCAGTCCACATTCATTTTGAGTGTTAGTCGCTGTTTCGGTTTTCGTCTTATTCTTCTGCGGCACTTTGTCACAGTTTAAGTTGCTTCCCATGGTCAGCACTGTGATGATGGGCCGCAGCCTGAGTAGCGCTCATTGATGGTCATTTGAGTTTGCACAAATGTCAGCAAGTTTCTTCGAAGAGTCTCTTGTCTTTCTCTGCCAAGTACCTTCTGTCCTGACAGTGAGGACCTTTGGATGCCTGCTGAGGCTGTAGCCTTCGGACACTGATGAGTTTCGGCTCGAAAACAAAACGGAGGATAGCTATAGTCACGTTTCACTTCTTATGGAGCCGGGACTGGTAAAGGCAACATTTCTTGTACTAATGTCTGGCTTGATGGAAATGTACTTGTGCGAGACAGGAAGATGAAGCAGGACTCTGAAGAGTGGACAGTTAAATGCACAGACATCCAACTCCAATAGGGAAATAAAAGAGAAGACGGTGGTGATGGATTTGTTGTGATTTGAACCAGAAAGACAGATACACAGACACATAAAGGAAGGAAGAAAGTAACAATTTGAAAGCCTAGTTGTCAGGGAAGAGGAGCTCGTCCTCAAACTCTGGTGGTTCGGACAGAAGTAGGTCCTGTAACGCACTATTTACGTCATCCAAGTCGCTCTCCTCTGCCTGCTGTGATTCACGTATTTTGTAATCCGGTGGTATAAAGTGCTGATTCATTTTGATCATGGTTAACCTCTCCACGCTTTGGGCCGAGAGACTGGTCCTTTTCGAAGTTACAATGGCAACAGCAGCACTGAAAACACGCTCAGAAGAGACACTTGCGTCAGGGGAAGCCAGATACTTTATCGCCAGCCTGCTGAGCACTGTCCATTGGCTTCTTTTCCCATACCAATACACCAATGGGTTTCGATCCATGAAGACCTCTGTTGGGTCATCCAGATAGGCCTGGACCATCCGCTCAATGTTCAGGGGTGCTCCGATGTGCTCGGCCTGTTTTGCCTTTGCATCAGCACTGGACTTACCATACCCCTGCTGTAGAAACCAATCAGTTGCACATTGTGCTGTGGATGATCCTGTTCTTGATGTTATTGTTGGTGTAGGTGACTGCTGGGAGGCAAATGCACTGCCCTCAGCCTCCGAAGTAGAACTTGACTCTGGATGCCCTGTAGTACTGGTTATGGCCTGGGGTGGGGGGCCTGTAATTAACAGCCGTTCGCTTTCGAAAATAGTGGCTTCCTTAGCTATCAAAGTTTTTAGTTGGCAACATCCACTTCCGAAAAAGGAATTACTGCCTTGCTGTTCAGAAATACTTTGTACCGTGGATCCAAAATTGTGGCACTAATGTAATGTGGTTGTGACAAAATTTTATTTTTAATCCTTGTATTTTCCGATAAGCGAGCGGCTAAGGTCTCCGCCAAATGATATGCGTCTTGTTTGTCATCCACACCTGCATACGTTTCAGACACATCCTTCAGCTGTTGCTCTAGCATGTGCAACAATGGGATAGCTTGGCCCATAGTACAGTCCTCCCTGCTGACTTCACGTGTGAAGATCTCAAAAGGAAGTAGCATCTCAGTCAGGCATTTAATGAGGTCCCATTGAGCCATCTCAACGGTCATGCCTCTCACAGTAGGTTCCCCTAATCTTTGCATGACATAAGCATTGAGTGGTATGTACAGTTCAAACAGACGATCAAGCATGTAATAAGTTGAGTTCCAACGTGTTGGCACCTCCTGGATGAGCGCTTTGACTGGCATTTTATGCTCACGTTGAAGGACCCTCAGCTGCTTCCGGGCTTTAAAAGAATGGCTGAAATGTGTGCATATTCTTCTGCAGGTGACCAGTAAGTTGCTGACTTTGGATTCATTTTTCAAAAAGTCTTGAACAACAATGTTAATGCAGTGTGCCAAACACGGGACCATGAAATAGCCACCATTGCGCATGGCCAAAACTACATTACTGCCGTTGTCCGTGGCAACAAAACCAATCGTAAGCCCTCTTGGGCGCAGCCACTCAAAGACCTTGGTGTTAAACTCTTCCAAAATGTTTGCAGCAGTATGAGATTTCTCCATGGCAAACATGGCTACAGTTGCATGTTTGCGAGTGGCATGAAAAATCTCTGCAGTATCAACACCAGCAGATATCTGTTCTCTAACCCCCGCAAAACAGATCCAGTGTGCAGTGATGCACATGTAATCTGTGGATTGGCAACTGGTCCACATGTCTGTAGTCAGGTGGATACTGTGAACAGCACTCTGCTTCAAGGCCTTTCCTAGCAATTCCAGCACGTCGTGATGTAGTGCTGGAACTGCAACTCTGGCAAAATAGTAGCGGCTGGGAACATGCCATTTTGGGCAGATGGTTGACACAAATTCCAGAAAACCCACCCCTTCAACAAAAGAAAAAGGGAGAAGGTCCAGTGCTAACATTTTAGCCAGCTTCGCATTGTACAAACGTGCTATTGGGTGGTTGCGTTCATACTGCCCCTCACCCCCAAACATGCTGATAATGGTAGGCTGCATGGTTTTCCTTTCTCTTAGGCTCAACGCACTTTTTGGTAGTGCGGATCTGGTACTTCTTGGTGTCTCCGGCTGACTCTTACTCTTGTGCCACTGAGATGTTGCTGAAGATGTGTGCAACGTTAAGACTGCACTGCTTGGGTCAGGGACACCTTGTGTACCACTACCAGAGAGAATGTCTCCCTGTCCTTCCTCTTCCACCGTGATCGGATCTTCTTCTTCTACTCCTTTATTCCCACCAACACCAATGGTTGCAGTTTTTTTTCTGCCGCGAAGGTGGTCCTCCCAGCTGATCAAGTGGTGTTTTTTCAGATGGGTCATTTGGCCTCCGGTACCATAGTTTGTACCAAGCTTACCACGACTAACAGAGGTATTACAAATGGAGCATATAGCAATGTTCTCCTCCTTTTCGCTAACCGTAAAGAAGTCCCAAACTGGGGAGCTTAACTTTGGCCTCCTGCTGGAGGTGCCACTTCCAATGCCGGATGATCTGTAGGGTGTGTGTTGAATTTGACTCTGTGCTACTGTACCACTACCTACTCCTACTGGGTTGTGCTGGATGTAGGTCGCTGCCGGGCCTTTGCTAATGCAAATATGGAAGCTGTAGGTCGTGTTGGTGTTACCTGTGGAGGTATGCATGCTACATCCCTCGCAGCGATTTTGGATAGGGTAATAATGTTGGTCTCCATCTCCTCGGGGCCGGGAGTGATGTTCGTGATGACTGGCTCGTCATCATCATCATCTTGCTGTTCTACATCGACCTCCATAAGTGTAAGGCTTTCCGGAACCTTCCTTTTCCCTAGCTTGGTCTTGGAACGTGGCTCCCTCTCAGACTCAGTTTGTGGCTTCCAAGTGGCATCTAGATCATCAGAAGGGGGCTTGGCGAAGAACTTGATGGACTACCCCTCCTTTTCCTTGCTGGGGATTTGGAAGACAATGGATCTTCTGAATGAGTGGCTTCTTCTTCTACCTCTGCATGAGGCTCAATTTCCTGAACTGCCCCTACTTCAGGAGGAACAACAACTACTATTGCGGGCGGTGGTTGCGGCTGTTGTTGTTGACCACTTATCTGCTGTGTTTCCTCCTGCGTTGATTGGGTACTACTTTGAGATAGCGATAAGTTTATCTCAGGCTCAGCATCACTGCTTTCCACCATTAGGCTGGCTACCTCTTCCACACTCATGTGCTTGGGCCTGGGTTGGTGGGTTGGGTCCACTGATGCGGAGGTGCTGCCCCCAGCTTGCCCCCGGACACCGCTGCTGCAGGCGCAATTTTTTTTCCCAAAAAAGGTATTGGCCGGCACACCAGACTTAAGTGTCACTTCCTTCTTCTGTTCCTTCTTCTTCTCAATAGCAACTTTCTTGGTACTGGAGGACCTGGTACCTGCTTTCTTTGGGCCCATCTTCTTCAGATGTCAGCAGCACTCAGTTGCAGAGATGTCTGGTCAGGTCACACGTCACGTTGTGTTGTGTCTACAGCAGCAGGATGTCTGTCTGGAAGTGCAACGGGCAATGATGAGAGACACACCTCCTCCTCAGTCTTTGTGCACCTAAAAGCAAAAAAGCCAGAACATCACTCAAACATAGCACAAATCAAACAAATAGAATATAGAACTTAGTGTGTGGTGGCCTCAATTATTAAATTTCAGAAACTCTGTGAACAACAACACACAGGCTAGCCATTTATGAGACGTTGACAACAAGGCCAGGGCTTTCCTGGCTACTGTGTAGTGCTGGTGTACACTCTGGAAGAATAAGAATAGTAAAGAACAAAAACTAAAATGTAGTGGAGCATGTTTGGCCTAAATTTGTGCATCACGTGGGATGTATTATATAGCAGCATCAGGGAGCTGCAGCTGGCAATGGGGATGGATTTGGAAGCAGTAAGACAAGAGGAACAATGGAAAGACACGCAGGCCTATGTGGCAAAAACAGCACACTAATAACTACCACAACAAAATGGCCCCCAGAAACATGGTGACTCACAGGCACAAGGCACGGCAAACAATGAACTCAAGCAGGCCTATATATGGGCAGACAAAGGATGCCTTATAAAACACACACAGCTTTAATGCAAAAACTAAAATCCACATGGCTAAAAACACTTTTGAAAGTTAGACAACCACTACAACAACACAATTATAATTACACAGTACACACGCAAAAAAGGCATTTATTTAACACACCCAAAAAGTGAAATAGTCAGACCCTCCAAAAAAAAACACATTTCGCAATTCAATTGAATCAATTCAATGCCATCCATGGCCTAAATGATGTCAAAATTCCACAGACTACACAGAAACAGTTTTATGCACCCATGGTGACTACCTCTGGGCCTACTGGCATACTGGGCCGCAAGCTTGGAGGCCTATGGCAAAAGCACAGTGGCTGGCTTTACAAAATGGCCGCCACCCACATGGCCAGGCCACCCAAAATAACAAAAAAGTGAAGACAAAGGACAGGACCAGGCAGTTGGAGACTCTGGGCAACTTCCTTCCTCTTGAAAAAAATTGTAAAACAAAAAAAAGTGACTCCTTGCTCACCAAACTACATCTAAATGACAACCTGAGGAGTTTTTGTGCAAAATGAACTAAATCAACATTTTCGAGAAGGTTTTATGATGCTCGAGAGATATTCTTCGCCAGATTGTAAATTCTGTGTGTTCGGCATCGCGATCGTCACAAAAAGTCGTTATCGCGCGCGCGAAAACGTACATTGAGCGCGCGAAGAAGATAAAAAGTGTAAGTCCGCGTTGTCGCGCAGTGCGGACTTGCCCAAAGTCCGCGAGCTGAACGCCCAGGGTTACCGACTGGCTGAAAAGGCGTATTTATATAACAAATACCCAAAAAAATAAAATACCACCCCAAAACCCACATTTTGCAAATCAATCCAATGCCATCCATGGCCTAAATTAAGTTACAATTCAACAGACAACACAGAAACAGTTTTTATGCACCCGTGAGGATGACTACCTCCGGGCCTACTGGCACACTAGGCCGCAAGCTTGGAGGCCTATGGCAAAAGCACAGTGGCTGTTCACACAAAATGGCCGCCAACACATGGCCAGGCCACCCAGAACAACAAGAAAAGGAACACAAGACAGACAATGCAGGCCTATGGCAAAAGCACAATGCCTGGCTTTACAAAATGGCCGCCACCCACATGGCCAGGCCACCCAAAATAACAAAAAAGTGAAGACAAAGGACAGGACCAGGCAGTTGGAGACTCTGGGCAACTTCCTTCCTCTTGAAAAAAATTGTAAAACAAAAAAAAAGTGACTCCTTGCTCACCAAACTACATCTAAATGACAACCTGAGGAGTTTTTTGTGCAAAATGAACTAAATCAACATTTTCGAGAAGGTTTTATGATGCTCGAGAGATATTCTTCGCCAGATTGTAAATTCTGCGTGTTCGGCATCGCGATCGTCACAAAAAGTCGTTATCGCGCACGCGAAAACATACATTGAGCGCGCGAAGAAGATAAAAAGTGTAAGTCCGCGTTGTCGCGCAGTGCGGACTTGCCCAAAGTCCGCGAGCTGAACGCCCAGGGTTACCTACTGGCTGAAAAGGCCTATTTATTTAACAATCACCCAAAAAATGAAATACACCCCAAAAACCACTTTTTTCCAATTCAATCCAATGCCATCCATGCATGCCCTACATGATGTTTAAACTTTAAATTCAACAGACACCACAGAAACATGCACCCATGGGTACCTCTCGCTCTAGTCCGAGCCTACTGGCTGAAATTCCAATCAAAGAAAAACAACTAGGCCCCTGCCGAAACTACAGGCCACAACAATACATTTTATAAACTATGGAAATCCCCCCAAAAAATGTAGGTACAAACAAGCCCCAATCAAACAAACAAGTACACCAATTCTCCAACTTACTTGTAAAATCTCAAATCCAAGAGTCCTCAAATCCAATCCAATGATATGATGCAGCAGACAGACACAAAAAGTGATCCTTCCAGCTCCAAATCCAAATGAAAGTGAACAGCACATGGACAAAACACTGGGAGGAGCCTGCTGGACAGGAACAGGAAGTTTGAGAATCAGGGGCACTTCCTTCCTCTTGGAAAAAAGAAAAAGGACTCCTTGCTCACCAAACTACATCTCTAAATGACAACCTGAGGAGTTTTTTGTGCAAAATGAACTAATTCATCATTTTCGAGAAGGTTTTATGATGCTCGAGATATATTCTTCGCCAGATTGTAGTTTCTTCGTGTTCGGGATCGCGATCTTACCAACACTGCCGCCGGAAGTCAGATCGCGCGTCCGAATGACGTGTTCGCGTTCGCACACTCTCGCGGGATCGTGCGGCCGGATTCCAAATCTTGTGGCGCCCGCGAACGGATAGGAAGTCGCGTCGGCGAACGCAGAATCACGGTAGGTCGTTACCGCGCGCGCGAGAACGTATATTGAGCGCGCGAAGAGGAAAAACAGCTACGCTACGCCGCAAATTGCGTAGTGCACGGTAACTTCGCGTTCTACGCGAATCGCGAAGTTACCGAAACTTCGCAAATTGCGCGAGCGTAGCGTAGTTCACCGCCCAGGGTTAAATAGAACCAGAGATATTACTTTCAAAGATTTAAGGTAAGTGTAGTGCCTAAAAGCATGAAGCATCACTTGTGATTATCTGGTCTTGCGAGACCCAGGGAAAGTCATAAGTTTAGGACGATCACTAGGAAGCGCAAGTGGGATACAAGGACCAGGTTAGTCCGTCTGAAAATGTTACCGTCTAAAGTCTAGCACACAGAGTCCAATTTGCGAGGAGCAGGGAGAACATCGCGGATGGTCGTTGCTGTAGCGCATGGAGTCCAATTTATGAGGAGCAGGGAGAGCATTGCAGATGGCTGTCACTGTAGCATCAATAGCAGGCCAGGCATTGTGGATGCTTGTTGATGTAGTGCGAAGATCTGGTCAGGTGTCTCCGACAGTCGTTGCTGGAGATTCGCATTAGCCGTCACTGCGGGCTGTCGATGCTGTACTGTAAAGTGCAGATCTCGTGTTTCCAGTTCTCCTTTTCTTCAAGGAGGAGTTCAACTGATGCCACACCAAGAGTCCAGAGCCTGGGGGGTGCCTCTTGGTGATCAGGAACTTACTCCAGCACAGGCCAGCAGGGCTCATGCAGGTCCAGTGACAGGTCCAGTCAGGTCCAGTGCAACAGGTCAGCTGGGCAGTTGCAAGGAGTCCTCGGAGCTTGTTGTGTCACTGTGGCTCAGATCAGAAGGTCAGTAAACTGACCCTTGGAGTCACTTCTGCCTGGGATGAACGGTGCAGGTCCAGTCTTTCTTCTTTGCAAGCAGGGCAGGACTCAAGCAGAAGGGCAGCAGGGTCCTTCTTCTGTAGTATCCACATGTACAGGAGTGTACTGAAGAGTCGTGTCTGAGGGTCAAATATTTATACTTGGTGCCTGCTTTAAAGTAGAAGGTTCTGGCGGTTTCCACCCCCAGAGGCATTTGGAATTTCCCATCTCCCTGCCCTGTCCCCAGCTTGTATGGTGGCACAAAAGACTAGTGTAAAACTCTTTGTGAGTGTGCTGATGCAGAGCCTTTGTGATGGGTAAGTGTGGTAGGTGACAGCTCTTTCCCCTATCCTGCCAATACCTATTACCCCTTTATCTCACTGAGCAATGCACAAACACAAACTGTCAGCTTCATCTAGTCATGTGACCCATGATACAGGCGACAGGCACCAAATAGTTGGGACAAGAGAATGGCAACTTTCTAAACGTAGATTGTAAAGACCAGCTATAGTGCACTCAAAGTAAAACTCTCGTCCTAGTAATCTCAGTACTCTAAGTTCATCAAAATTGGTGTGCTCACTCTGAGGTGGTTCTACCCTGCCACCTGTTCAAAAAGAATAAATTAACTAGAGCCAAACAGTCCTAGACAGAGTGTGCACTACCGACAACTCAAAATGAGTATATCATCAATGTATACTGCAAACATAATACAATTTTAGAAACAATTATGCTTGGTACTCAATATAAACAGAATTTTTTTTTTCAATGTGACTACAAGTAAACTTAAACCAATGACTTCATCCGTCGTTTTTCTTTGCGTTTCTTTTTATTATTATGGAGCAAAGTCCATGAATTATGTGTCACTTCAATGACAGTACACAAATTCCTGTCAATCTCATAATAAATTGTTCCCAATGCATTTCGGGTGTATCAGACACCCTTCGTCAGGGGAAATCTATAACGAAACATACACACAATGAATTTAATGACATTTGTATCATAATTAAAAATAACTGTACTGGCCTATTCCATCCGGGAGAGGAAAAATAACATTACGAATACAAAGAGCAGATATAACGTCCACCAACCATGTGGTATCACTAGAACCTGGAATGAAAATAATAAAGGAAAAGGAAAAGAAAAAGACAAAGACAAAGTGCCACGCCACCATTCAGTGAGCTGATAAACTAAACATACCGACGACGTGCTCTGTCCCAAACCTTGCTAAGTGTCACTAATCATGCTGCTGCGATTGATACATATGATATGCACACCATGGCTATTAAACATAGCCTCTGTACCTCTGTTTATCTCGAACAGTGTGACAAAGTCTGCAGACTCTTCTTTAAATCAAGCCAAAGTTGTATCAAAAGGACGCTCAAAGTTGTAAGTTCTAAAATTCAAAAGAATGTGCTAAGATGTAATTGACACTCAGAACAAACTATGTAACCCCCCAAACAGTACGTATCTCACCTATCACAACAAACCTAAATACCCAGTGCCAAGGAATATCGTGCACCTGATGTCAAAGGTTACAGGAGAAATCTCCCAAGTGCGGCCATTGGAAAATACATTGTAAGACAAACTTCCACCCACTGACCCTCCGATTAAAATTGCAAACAAGTAATAAACGGCCCCTTATTATCCTAACTTTGACTCTGACACAGATTAAAAAGCCAAATGTCCCTCTAGCCCATAGTCCTAGCTCTCACCTGCTTCCTAGTCACTCGGCTTTGAAAAAAGTCAAATTGCTGATCGCCAGTGTAATTCAACGCGTGGTACTAGCACGTAATAAAACATCAATCTCCCCACTCGTACTGTCCATCGGTCTAACAATCTGCTGACTGTTAAATGAAAGCAGTCTTCTGTAACGCTTTCACTGGAGTTAAATGAATCGCTCGCGTGCTGCGATGTAAAGTCGGCGTCCTGCTCGCTGTCCTCCCTTTGAACGTGGGTTACGACGTAGAGTTAACCCTTGACCGGGTTGAATGCACATCAGATCAACAGGAAAGCGTAGCGGCCATCTTAACCTATCTAAAACACTCCTCCAATAACGTGCGAAGAGGAAAAAGCAGTGTGACAATGTACAGAAAAAAAGAAATAAGAAATTTGAATGCCCGTACATATTTAGAATAAAAGATCCACAGGTGATACCTGGAAGAAGGCTAAGAAAAAAATAATGATAACTGAGTAGAAATGAATATCAGAAGAGAAGGGATAGTTTTTAAAAAAATTTGCAAACAATGTGTAGTGCCCACACATATACTGCTTTCACTGTATTCTCTCTTACATAGTTTTGACCATGTTATGAAAACTTGAAATTATTTGAATAAACAATGACTAACTCACAGTACAATGTTAACAATAGTGTGCTAGATCCATTTTCCATGATATACAAATTGTGAAAGGTTTTACATACATCAACAGTACTTCTTCAAAATCCTCCCATATTATTAAAAAAATTGGCTTTATGAATCAACATATGGCAGTCAACATTTAAGATAATGTGTGCTGTTTTATGAATCAAAAAATAATAAATTGATAAATGGTGAAAATAAATAAAGACACTACAATCCAAGCTAGAGATTACCATCGGAGATCAACCACCTTCCCCCACATGATATACAAAATATCACATGTGTCGCGTATGTTTCTAATTCTGCTCTTACTAAACTAAGTTAAATGTAAATCCAGTCACAGAGATGACTCTATAAAAACATGATAGCTCTATTTTGTCATTTAACCCCTTTGGTGTCATGGTATCCAAATATCTAATCCAAAAGTCTCTCTGCGTGATGTATTTGGACATATCTCTGTCATTCTGATGTATAACTGTCTCCAATACAGTGAATCTTAACTGGGCTATGGTGTGATGTGTCTCAGTCCAATGACTGGCAAGTGGTGAACTCAATACTCCAGTCCTGATCCTGCTCTTATGTTCAGTTATGCGAGTCCTAAGTGATCTTTCAGTTTTCCCTACATAGAGCAAAGCACACGGGCAGCGAATAGCATAAATTACATTTTGGGTGTTGCAATTTGCAGTAAATCGAAATCTTATTGATTTTCCTGACCATGGATGAGATATAGATGTGCCAGTAAGAACATTGTTGCAATGCGAGCAATTGTAGCATTTTAACTTACCCTTATGTTGCACCATTTGATTGCTAATGTTCTTAGTGAGCAACTCCCGGAGATTGTTAGACCTTTTGTAAGCGAAAATCGGAGGATCCTGAAAAAGGTTTCCAAAGTCTGGTTCTGTTTGCAACAAGTCCCAACGGTGCAAAATTATTTTCTTGATAGCTGGTGACTGAGTTGAAAAAGTGGACACAAACACTTCTCTTTTATGTTTGAGTTTCTCTTTTTTCTCCAATAGAGTCTCTCTCGAAATCTCCTCTGCCCTTCTGGCTGATGCTTCCACAATCTCAGTAGGATACCCCCGATCCAAGAAACTCTTTTTAGATGCTGCTAATGTCTCTGTGTATTGAAGATTGTCTGACGAAATACGCTTGATCCTCAAAAATTGTGAAAAAGGAAGATGTTTCTTTAAGGTCTCGGGGTGAAAACTACTGAAAAGTAATGTGTTGTTGCGATCTGTGGACTTCTTGTACACCTTTGTGGTGATAACTGTGTCATGCAATTCCACATTGACATCCAAAAATGAAATTCTCTGTTTGTCCAATGTGTATGTGAACTGGATTCTGGAGTTTATATCATTCAACCCCAGTAGCTTACTTTCCAGATCGTGTTTCATGCCCTGCCAAATGAAGAATATATCATCTATATACCTACGGTATATGATGAGGTGCTCAGTCCAAGATGGATCGTTCAACACATTCTCCTGTTCAAATTTCATCATGAAAGTGTTAGCGTAACTAGGTGCCCCTGCAAAACCCATGGAAGTTCCATTGGTTTGTAAATAGAATCTGTCTTGCCATTTGAAGTAACTGTTAAACAAGCAGAACTGTAATAGTTCTAAAAGAAAAACTTTATTGGCCTGAATGTCTCCCTGCTGCAACAGTGCCCACTCTATTGCCTCAATACCCTCAGCGTGAGGTATTGAGGTATAGAGGGATACTACGTCCACTGTCCCTAGCCAAATCTCTGTCCCTGATGGCAATGTAAGCTCACTTAGCAGTTTCAGAAAGTGAGTGGTGTCCTGTACATACGTTAATCCTGACTGTACGAATGGTTGTAAGAACGTATCCAAGTACTGTCCCAATGGTTCATATAATGAGCTACACCCCGATACAATGGGACGAAATGGTGGGTCTTTGAGATTTTTGTGAATTTTGGGCAACATGTAGATTGTGGGTCTACGTGGAAATTTAGAATATAGAAAATAGCGAGTGTTTTCAGAGATCCATCCCATATCTACTGCATGTACAAGTATTTTACATAAAATCTCTTGATATTCTGATGTAGGGTCCTGATTCAGAGGTAAGTATGTGGATTCATCTGATAACATCACATCAATCTTAGATTCATAGTAACATCGGTCCATAACCACTAGTGCTCCCCCCTTGTCTGCTGGAAAAAACACTATAGCCTCGTTCATCCTCAGGGATTTAAGTGCCTTTCTATCACCTGGTGTCAAATTTTGTCTCTTGGTGGATTAAGCAGGTAATTGAGCCAGGTCTCTTTTGATCAACGTCTCAAAAGAATCTAAGACTTTGTGTGAAATCGGAGCCGTGAAAGTACTCTTGGGTTTAAATTCTTTGTATTCAATTTGGTCTGTGTTGACCTGTGCTGGTTCTTGATTAGCAAAGAAATACCGTAGTCTTAATTTTCTCATGAACTTGTAAAGTTCTATTTCTGTCTCAAAAGGCCTAGCCTGGAAAGTGGGTACAAAGGATATGCCCTTGTTTAAAACCGCAGTTTGTGCTTTTGTTAAAGACACTGCTGAGATGTTGACCACTAGTGCTTCTTCTGTCTGCGACCTGTGCTGGTTTGTTTGGTATTGTCCGCGACCTCGGCGGGTTTTGCTGTGTCGAACTGTGTGGTTGTTTGACTCATGGGTGCGTTGTTTGCCGCTGGGCTTATCTCTAAAAAAGAAACCTTAGAGGCTGATGTTGATGGTGCTTCGGTTTGTGTTATGTCAGACAGTACTGGCACAGGAGGTCGAGATACTCGAGTCTCACTGATGGATACTAAACTCTCTTCTGATGAGGTGGTACCGGGTTTCTGGTATGTACGTTTTTGTGCATACACCTCTGCCCATGAATATACCTCATCGAGTTTATAATCTATGGTATCACGTCTGAATTTGCGCACCTTACGTTCATGGATTTCTTTGGCGTAACCATCTAATCTTTGGTTGATCTCTTCAAGTGATGCTGCCCAATCTTCACCCTCCATGCGTGCTTTCAAAGAATTCTGTAATTCGTGTATCTCTTGTTCTAAACCTACTAGAACGCTCGATAATTCCTCTACTATTAAAAGAATTAAATCAAGAGAGCATTTGTTTAAAATTGAATACCACTTGTCCATGAACTTTTTATTCATCTTAAACATCATGGGTTTTAAAGGTAATCTCAGTCCTCTAGGAATCCTGCTTGCCTTATGGTACTGAACTAGAGTGGTGGCATGCAAACGTTGATTGATTTTACGTCGCATCAAATATTCTAACTGTCTCAATTGTTGCGTAACTGGCCCTTGAGTTAGATCAAAAGTGCGGACCTCCCGGATGAGGCCATAAATCTCTTGCGCTTCTGTGGCACTGTAAACTTTAGTTTCTGCTTTGTTATCTGTAAGATGAAGAATCTCTTCGAAGGACATTTTTGTGGTGCAACTTGGTGCTGTGGTGGGTAGATCAGTAATAGTAGATTGTAAAGACCAGCTATAATGCACTCAAAGTAAAACTCTCGTCCTAGTAATCTCAGTACTCTAAGTTCATCAAAATTGGTGTGCTCACTCTGAGGTGGTTCTACCCTGCCACCTGTTCAAAAAGAAAATATTAACTAGAGCCAAACAGTCCTAGACAGAGTGTGCACTACCGACAACTCAAAATGAGTATATCATCAATGTATACTGCAAACATAATACAATTTTAGAAACAATTATGCTTGGTACTCAATATAAACAGAATTTTTTTTTTTCAATGTGACTACAAGTAAACTTAAACCAATGACTTCATCCGTGGTTTTTCTTTGCGTTTCTTTTTATTATTCTGAAGCAAAGTCCATGAATTATGTGTCACTTCAATGACAGTACACAAATTCCTGTCAATCTCATAATAAATTGTTCCCAATGCATTTCGGGTGTATCAGACACCCTTCGTCAGGGGAAATCTATAACGAAACATACACACAATGAATTTAATGACATTTGTATCATAATTAAAAATAACTGTACTGGCCTATTCCATCCGGGAGAGGAAAAATAACATTACGAATACAAAGAGCAGATATAACGTCCACCAACCATGTGGTATCACTAGAACCTGGAATGAAAATAATAAAGGAAAAGGAAAAGAAAAGAGAAAGACAAAGTGCCACGCCACCATTCAGTGAGCTGATAAACTAAACATACCGACGACGTGCTCTGTCCCAAACCTTGCTAAGTGTCACTAATCATGCTGCTGCGATTGATACATATGATATGCACACCATGACTATTAAACATAGCCTCTGTACCTCTGTTTATCTCGAACAGTGTGACAAAGTCTGCAGACTCTTCTTTAAATCAAGCCAAAGTTGTATCAAAAGGACGCTCAAAGTTGTAAGTTCTAAAATTCAAAAGAATGTGCTAAGATGTAATTGACACTCAGAACAAACTATGTAACCCCCCAAACAGCACGTATCTCACCTATCACAACAAACCTAAATACCAAGTGCCAAGGAATATCGTGCACCTGATGTCAAAGGTTACAGGAGAAATCTCCCAAGTGCGGCCATTGGAAAATACATTGTAAGACAAACTTCCACCCACTGACCCTCCGATTAAAATTGCAAACAAGTAATAAACGGCCCCTTATTATCCTAACTTTGACTCTGACACAGATTAAAAAGCCAAATGTCCCTCTAGCCCATAGTCCTAGCTCTCACCTGCTTCCTAGTCACTCGGCTTTGAAAAAAGTCAAATTGCTGATCGCCAGTGTAATTCAACGCGTGGTACTAGCACCTAATAAAACATCAATCTCCCCACTCGTGCTGTCCATCGGTCTAACGATCTGCTGACTGTTAAATGAAAGCAGTCTTCTGTAACGCTTTCACTGGAGTTAAATGAATCGCTCGCTCGTGTGCTGCGATGTAAAGTCGGCGTCCTGCTCGCTGTCCTCCCTTTGAACGTGGGTTACGACGTAGAGTTAACCCCTGACCGGGTTGAATGCACATCAGATCAACAGGAAAGCGTAGCGGCAATCTTAACCTATCTAAAACACTCCTCCAATAATGTGCGAAGAGGAAAATGCAGTGTGACAATGTACAGAAAAAAAGAAATAAGAAATGTGAATGCCCGTACATATTTAGAAAAAAATATCTACAGGTGATACCTGGAAGAAGGCTAAGAAAAAAAAAATGATAACTGAGTAGAAATGAATATCAGAAGAGAAGGGATAGTTTAAAAAAAAAAAAATTGCAAACAATGTGTAGTGCCCACACATATACTGCTTTCACTGTATTCTCTCTTACGTAGTTTTGACCATGTTATGAAAACTTGAAATTATTTGAATAAACAATGACTAACTCACAGTACAATGTTAACAATAGTGTGCTAGATCCATTTTCCATGATATACAAATTGTGAAAGGTTTTACATACATCAACAGTACTTCTTCAAAATCCTCCCATATTATTAAAAAAATTGGCTTTATGAATCAACATATGGCAGTCAACATTTAAGATAATGTGTGCTGTTTTATGAATAAAAAAATAATAAATTGATAAATGGTGAAAATAAATAAAGACACTACAATCCAAGCTAGAGATTACCATCGGAGATCAACCACCTTCCCCCCACATGATATACAAAATATCACATGTGTCGCGTATGTTTCTAATTCTGCTCTTACTAAACTAAGTTAAATGTAAATCCAGTCACAGAGATGACTCTATAAAAAACATGATAGCTCTATTTTGTCATTTAACCCCTTTGGTGTCATGGTATCCAAATATCTAATCCAAAAAGTCTCTCTGCGTGATGTATTTGGACATATCTCTGTCATTCTGATGTATAACTGTCTCCAATACAGTGAATCTTAACTGGGCTATGGTGTGATGTGTCTCAGTCCAATGACTGGCAAGTGGTGAACTCAATACTCCAGTCCTGATCCTGCTCTTATGTTCAGTTATGCGAGTCCTAAGTGATCTTTCAGTTTTCCCTACATAGAGCAAAGCACACGGGCAGCGAATAGCATAAATTACATTTTGGGTGTTGCAATTTGCAGTAAATCGAAATCTTATTGATTTTCCTGACCATGGATGAGATATAGATGTGCCAGTAAGAACATTGTTGCAATGCGAGCAATTGTAGCATTTTAACTTACCCTTATGTTGCACCATTTGATTGCTAATGTTCTTAGTGAGCAACTCCCGGAGATTGTTAGACCTTTTGTAAGCGAAAATCGGAGGATCCTGAAAAAGGTTTCCAAAGTCTGGTTCTGTTTGCAACAAGTCCCAACGGTGCAAAATTATTTTCTTGATAGCTGGTGACTGAGTTGAAAAAGTGGACACAAACACTTCTCTTTTATGTTTGAGTTTCTCTTTTTTCTCCAATAGAGTCTCTCTCGAAATCTCCTCTGCCCTTCTGGCTGATGCTTCCACAATCTCAGTAGGATACCCCCGATCCAAGAAACTCTTTTTAGATGCTGCTAATGTCTCTGTGTATTGAAGATTGTCTGACGAAATACGCTTGATCCTCAAAAATTGTGAAAAAGGAAGATGTTTCTTTAAGGTCTCGGGGTGAAAACTACTGAAAAGTAATGTGTTGTTGCGATCTGTGGACTTCTTGTACACCTTTGTGGTGATAACTGTGTCATGCAATTCCACATTGACATCCAAAAATGAAATTCTCTGTTTGTCCAATGTGTATGTGAACTGGATTCTGGAGTTTATATCATTCAACCCCAGTAGCTTACTTTCCAGATCGTGTTTCATGCCCTGCCAAATGAAGAATATATCATCTATATACCTACGGTATATGATGAGGTGCTCAGTCCAAGATGGATCGTTCAACACATTCTCCTGTTCAAATTTCATCATGAAAGTGTTTGCGTAACTAGGTGCCCCTGCAAAACCCATGGAAGTTCCATTGGTTTGTAAATAGAATCTGGCTTGCCATTTGAAGTAACTGTTAAACAAGCAGAACTGTAATAGTTCTAAAAGAAAAACTTTATTGGCCTGAATGTCTCCCTGCTGCAACAGTGCCCACTCTATTGCCTCAATACCCTCAGCGTGAGGTATTGAGGTATAGAGGGATACTACGTCCACTGTCCCTAGCCAAATCTCTGTCCCTGATGGCAATGTAAGCTCACTTAGCAGTTTCAGAAAGTGAGTGGTGTCCTGTACATACGTTAATCCTGACTGTACGAATGGTTGTAAGAACGTATCCAAGTACTGTCCCAATGGTTCATATAATGAGCTACACCCCGATACAATGGGACGAAATGGTGGGTCTTTGAGATTTTTGTGAATTTTGGGCAACATGTAGATTGTGGGTCTACGTGGAAATTTAGAATATAGAAAATTGCGTGTGTTTTCAGAGATCCATCCCATATCTACTGCATGTACAAGTATTTTACATAAAATCTCTTGATATTCTGATGTAGGGTCCTGATTCAGAGGTAAGTATGTGGATTCATCTGATAACATCACATCAATCTTAGATTCATTCTAAACGTGCCATTTTCAGAACTGTGACTTAAAAGAAAACCTTACCATTAAAGAGGATTTTTAATTCTAATTCTTGAATCACTGAATACAACATCTCTACCTGCTGCCAAATGAACACTATTACTTATTAAATGTAACAAGGTAACCCAATGTTATCCTACAAGAGAGAGTTTTTCACTACCAGGAAATGTAAAACTTAAAAATACATGTCTACCTTTTTAAATACCTTGAACCTTGCCCTATGGGCTGTTTAGGGCCTACACTAAGGGTGACTTATATGTATTAAAAAGGAAGGTATAGGCCTGGCAAAAAGTTTCTTTTGCTAAGTAAAAATGCATTTTAAACTACACACACAGGCTGGAATGGCAGGCCCGAGACATGTTTCTAGGGCTACCTAAGTAGGTGGCACAATCAGTGGTGAAGGCCCACTAGTAGCATTGAATTTACAGGCCCTGGGTACTGTAATTTAACTTTATTAGGATGTGCAAGTAAATAAAATGTGTCAATTGGGTGTAAGCCAATATTACCATGTTTTAGGGAGAGAACACACACACTTGAGTACTGGTCAGGAGCGGTAAAGTGCACAGAGTCCTAATGCCAACAAAAACGAGATTAGAAAAAATGGAGGAGAAAGACAAAAAGTTTGAAGACCACCCTAAAGCTGACAGGTTTAACACTGCTTCAATAGGCGCAGTCCAGCCCAGACTGCTAGGCCAGGTCCTCCCTGAACTGGAACCCAAGCAACCCAGGACTGGTTTTGTACTGATTGGTTCTATTCAGTCCGCTGTAGTTTGGTTCCGCCGGCACAGTGAGCATGAGACCCACATCTGGGCATACTCTTGGCCGCTCAGGGTGTTATATTAAACATAAAAAAAGGTGATGAGAGGAATGCTTGCAATAAGTCTAACCACTGGCAATCACTCAGGGTAGCATTCCAACCCATCGTTCTTTTGCCCACTATGCCATCTCATTTTAGACTCATGATACGTGCAAGAGGATACGGAAGAGGCCTAGCAGTCAATGAAGTGAAGAAACAATGTCCAAGAGGTGGCCATCTTTCAGACGCTAAGTCCTCCTATCAGAATAGAGTGTGGGTCGGTCATGCAGTCCGTACCGTGCCCGATTAGAATCACTATTATTTGGTTAAAGAAAATGCAGTGCCTGTGTTGTGCGGATATAATAAGAAAATGTATGTGCGAGGGAACAGGTCTTTGGGCCATCCTCAGGTCTCCTTCCATGCTGTATTACCATCCAGAGTCACAAATTGTACATGATCCTACCAGGACAGATTCTGAATCCACTCTTCTCTCCACTTCTTTAATATTTTGCAATGACATTAATTTCATATCATACACTCAGATGTTGGATGGTTTAGGAATCTAATGGTAGCAGGGTACATGCACCGTGAACGGGCTTAGCTTATTGTCATTCCCTATGAGATGACATGTCTAGTCAGGGACATCTTTTAAGGATTTTGGGGGCCCCTGTTCGGAACAGCTTTGAATTTATGATCCATTTTCAGTTTTTTCATGCCCTCTTTGGCCAGGTCACTGACAGTGGACAGGCACACTGGTCCATATTCTAAATGAGTTTACATATAATATTTAGGGATAGTAAGGCATGTTTTCAATATTTTAACACAGCAGCAGCTCACTAATATTACTGCAAATAATCTCTGTGACATATGAATATGAGAAGTCCTGCTTTGATCTGAAAGAATGAAGCAAACGCAACATTTCTCTGCAAAATGTCTGTTTCAAATACTGTTTCCTTTAATTTATTTTGAATATGGGTGATGTGTGAGAATCTACTACAATCTGTTTAAGAATTATTCAAGGTCATCAGGGCAAGACTCTTTACAGAACAGAGATGGCTCTATCAGGGGGGCCCATGAAAAGCTGGGGTCTTGGGCCAGAGCTCACTTTGCCCTTGCCTTAAAACGTCTCTGCCTCTAGTATATCATAATTTGTACTAATTCAAAATGATAAAGCTTTAACAAAGAAGGATTCCAAAAAAGAAAAATAATAATTTAATAAAAATACCTGAGAGAAAGAGAAAAGATGCTTGCAGAGGAAGGGAAAAGCAAGAGTCAATGTTGATTTATGAGTTGAGAGTGTAAAAAAATACTCTGGCACACATTTTCTGCAAAGAAATTGTTTGGCCATATCCAAAAAGTCTGATAATGGTTTTCAACTGAATTTACATTTCGTGCAGCTCTGTTTTTTTTATTTTCATTGTTTCTAGCACACTTCTTTCTGTAAGTGGCAGAATGGTCACTCTGCGGCCCATGGAGCGCCCTCTGAAGTCCTGGCCTATCGCGTTTCTTCCATGAAACACCGGGAGCTGGATTCTCGCCAGAAGTCTTGCCCTTGTGGTGGGAGCTGTAACCTCCTCCCTGTGACTTGACATAAATAAGGAACAGTTTAGGGTGAATGATGGCAACATCGTTTTCCTTTAATAGCAAGAGGGAGAGGGGGTTGCTCTTTAAATCAGCCAAAGTACTTTGCGTTTGAACTTCAGGCCAAAGTGAAAACAATAGCCTGTATATTTCTAATCAGTAAAACGACCAGACAAATTAGCAATAAAGAGCGCGGCTTGAGTACCCAAGGAACCTCTGTACATGTGGAATCCATTTATACTTCCTGGTGCCTAAACATAGTAAATGCCAGTAAATATCCTAAAAGGTCACACACTGCATTTCATCTTCTAGATGAGCTAATCATCGTGATTGTTGCTTTAAATACTTCTGATCTAATTAAAAAAAATCTATTTTTATTTGATTTTGTTTGGCTTGTATGCATTTTAAAGTGTTAGCGTTTGGAGTAGTAGAATAATGTGAAGGGCGTGGTCATCCTTACAATACTCTTGCACGGATTGGTTCGAAATTCAGAAATCCACACACATTCTGTTGACAAAGCATGGTACCACGATATCGTTAGAAAAATATTGTTTAATATAAATATTGTGTTCTTAATTTCGTGTAACAAAATATTGCCATATTAGAATTAATAACAGAAACTAGACATGCAATGAATGGCACATGGACACTCTATACAAAATGGCACAGTAAACAATATTTAAGGCACAATAATTATGTGGGACAGTATTTCTGACAACAATATTTTGATATAACCATTAAAAAACCTTGCAACATGTGTAACAAAACCAAAAACCATGGGTCTTGGAAAACAATTTTTGATTTTTTCACGTTCCTGCTATTTACAAGCGCAATGTGTATATCCTAGACAGGTATTTAACACTTTGGTAATAAGATAAACAACATTCAAATGATGAACGTTCACTCTCAATAAATTACAGCCTCAGTGTTAGTATGCCTTTACTAGTATATTTTATATGCATAGTAATTTCTCAATATTTGTGCATATAGGTGAGACATATATAAACACAAAAAGATCCAAAACCAAATGTTGAAAAACTGCTCTAATACGAAAATAAGCAGACCGTAGTTTTTACTAATTTGAAAATAAGGCTTAATTAAGATGTGGTTCAGCTAGCATTACCGAGGCCTAGTCAGCTTGCATTCACATCTATTCACATTTGCAGAATGATAGTGCACATTTATTTTCTGTGAGCAGGCCTTTCTCGCTCTCTGTATGTTTGCATGTTTTTTCATTTCAGTGCTACACATTCACTTTGTGGACTATCCCTGCCCACTTTTCCATATCTGATGGGAGTAGTATGTTGGACTTTGGACTCCAGACAATTTGGACTCTACTACAATGGTTTCATCCACCATGACTGAAGACTTCACTTTAGTTTTTCATTGTGTAATGGTTAGTACATTTCTTGATCTTATCCTTGTTCACTTCATTAAAAACACACATCACCAAATCATTGCCTCCCTTTATAATTCTCACATATAACAATGTGAATGTACTTGCATTTGAACTTTGCTATGTCAAAATCTAGGTAGTTCTGGAAGCATGGGTATGTTGTATGTAAACAATGCTCAACTCAGGATCACTACCATGTCAGAACAACACATACATACAAGTGTCTGGGTTGATAACATCTTTATTCGGTTGTTCTAATCATAGGCTGACATGATGTCAGACACATAGCAAATAACACCTGACTCAGTTATTCTGTGTCAGTGATCACATAATCACTTGCAGACAGTCATAACATGGATGGTGGGGATACATCTGACAATATCCTACACAATAGGCAACAAGAAATAAGGTCTACATCATAAGCTGGAGCCATATTGCCTACCTCACAAAATAAATCCTACGGCAAATAAACAAAATAAACAGACACAGGTCAATACAACAGTTTCTGACCACAGGGTCATTTCAATCCAGTGTTGCTTGCATTTGCTGGAATGTCACAAACAAATATCAGTGATGTGTTACAAGCACTTTGGCCTACAATGAGTAGACACATCAACAGCTACATACAGTTCATACACAATGGGGAATTTGCCAATGTAAAGGTAGAATAGCATGAATTGGGCCCAACACAACATTGTGTTGGATCACATAATGGCAAACATTCTGCATTAGTACCAACGCACCACAAGGAACAAGTCCAATGGAAGCCACAAAGCTTCAATCCTATCACTGTGCAAGCTGTCTTGGTATCAGCTTTGTACACCCAAACTTTGTGACAGACATTCCCAGGACCAATCCATGTCCACTTCATACATCTGAACAGCAACATTTACCTGCCAATATCACCACTCTGAAATGTCCAAATGAAGATGCCATGGTGAAGGAATCTAAAACAGACCAACATAGAGAGGGATCAGCTAAGAAACCATACAAATGGCACAAATCCAACTCCTAGAGAACACAGACCCAGACAGTATTTACAGCTGAACAAAGCTACACTTACAAAACAAACACCTTTACCAAGACTTTGCCAGATCCATACATTCCTTGTATGTAGAACTGACATCCTCCTCACAAAATCACTACAAGGGTTGCAATAATATTCAAAGTCATCAAATCTCAAACCATACTTACACTTAGGAGAAATAGTTTTGGATGAGATGTCGACGCAAGTCCATTCCTTCCTCTTCACCACTATCAACATCATCATTTGGCATTTCAGGTTCCTCACCCGGTGGCTCTTCTTGGCCTGCATCCTCTGCGATGTAAGGGTTGTTCCGTCGCAGGGCAATGTTGGGGAGCAAGCAGCAGGCCACAATGATCTTACACACCTTCCCGGGTGAGTAGAGGAGGGCTCCCCCTGTCTTGTCCAGACATCTGAATATGACTTTCAGGAGCCCAGAAGCCCGATTCACTGGTTGCCGTGTTCTTCCATGGGCCTCATCGAAGCAGACTTCCCCTGGCGTAGTAGGATTCCTCAGCGGTGCCAACAACTATGGCCGGTTGGGATAAGCTGAGTCTCCTAGATGGAAGACAGACAGAGGGCAATAATGAGCTACACACTTTCATATTATATTATCTTACATTACCCACACAAAGTTAGGACAGAACACACTTACCTACAAGCCACGCCCTCTCTGGTAGTAGTTGTGGTATCAGCTGGGTTATGGTGCTGTTCCGCAGTATGAAGGAATCATGTGCAGATCCTGGGAACTGGGCACAGACGTTTGAGATGGTCAAATCCGGTAAGCAGACAACTTGCATGTTGATAGAATGGAAGTGCTCCCTGTTGCGGTACACTTGTTCACTGGCTTGTGGTGGTACTAATGTAATATGGGTTCCATCAATGGATCCTATTACATATGGGATGTGATCAAAATCATAAAAATCCCTCTTCACAGTGGCTAAATTCTCACGTCTGGGGAACTGGATGCTGCTGTCCATGTGTCTCCACAGTGCTACTAGCACCTCTTGGAGTACCCTACTGAACATAGGTTGTGACATTCCACCTGAAATAGCAACAGTGAATTGAAATGAGCCTGTGGCCAACAATGCAATACAGACATGATTTTCATAAGTGGTGGGATTGATGTAGGATCAGTGATGTGAGGTATGAGGTCAGGCTCCAACTGATGACATAAGTCCAGTATTGTTTGACGATTCAAACAATTCTTTTTTATCACATGTCTCTCTTCCATGGTCAGAAGGTCTGGAAAAGGACGGTACACTGGAGCCTGGCATCTCCTCCCTCTTCCAGGGTGCCTATGTGAAGAGTAACACAAAAATGTATATTTGTCACAGTGTGCAGAGTAACATATATGAAGAGTAAGGCAAAAGTAATGTGTCTGAACATGGATGCTTCATGAAGCATTACACATTTTATATCATCATTGGCAAATGTTTAATATTCCACAAGGTGACCTTTACCGGTCTGTAACAGAACTGTCCACATCATCAAATCAGAAATAGTAAATTGGCACAATAGTGAGGGTTTCATTACATTTCATGTGAAATACCACCAATCGCAGTGTACAGTGCACTACACAGATGATGTTTTGTAATGAACATGACATGGGAACGGAAATTTTCAAAAGGAAGCGTACTTGCCTTCATTTGTAGTGGTGGTGACACACTTAACTGTCACCATTACTATTTTCACAACTGCTAACATGGCGGATGCCTGACCTCGCTAATAGGACATTTTGAATGTCCACCGCTGGTGGAAGTCAACCGTGCGGTAGGCGGTAGCATACGCGGCAGACACAGCCATAGGCTAATGTAGGTTATAGTGATAGTCGCGGTCCAATGGATGAGTGCACCGATGCTGATAATAGAGTATGTAGCATACATGTACACGGCGGTTTGAAAAATAACTCACTTGCCTCCTGACACTGTTGCTATCAACACCTCCTCCATTTTAGATGCTGTTTGCCACCTCTGGGAGCAATTATGGCATGCCATGCTGGTGAGAGGACATGTCCCTTCACTCCAGAGGAGCTGGATACCCTGGTAGATCAGGTCCTTCCCCAGCATGGTCAGCTCTATGGCTCACCAGAGGAACAGGTAATAATCTCTATTAGATATGTAACTTCATTTAACTGCTTCCTTCCAATTCCCATAGGCTACAATGTGCCACTGAGTGTCAGAGTGTTAGCATTATGTTAATTGCATAAATTGTGTGGTGCCTATATAGGAAACACATGTAATGGATTATGGGGCCCTGTACTTTGTGGAGAGAAGAACACCATTGTAATGTGTGATAAGGAGGATTTCTACTTGTGTGAGATGCATATATCTAAGCAGGGCTCAAGTTCATAGTAGCTACAATGCTTTCTCAGATCACATCATGGTATTTGTGCATAGTTTTGTATAGGCTTTGCACCATGAGCCATGTCTGTATACTGTTATAAGCATTTGAGGATGATGTTAGCCATGTGTACCATACCACGGATCACCCAGCCCACATCAGGCTTTGTAAAACAGTTGTCTGGGAGGTAGCTATACCTCACAGACCTCTTCAGAGTGCCACACAACCGTATACTCACATATGAGATGGGTAGAATATATAACTATATGTATTAATTGGTGGAAATGTGAGGTTCATGTGTGATCAGTAGGCATAGGCTGCAGAGAGCAAGGCCCAGCATTGGCATGAGTTACTGTGGGAGGAGAAGTGAGGCACAGAGTAATGTCCCTGTAGACCTGCTAACCCATGGATGTTCCCAGAAAGAGTTATCTGTCCCACTAGTAGACCTGATATGTGTAACATGGATAATGTAAGGAATAGTGACTGGGGTGATCCCTTGACCTGACACTCCTTTACATTGACCCACAGTGTCAATTCAGTGGTGTACCACAGGCCCCAGCTGCCCCCACAGTGCAGGGGGCCCCAAGCTCCAGGAGGCCCCCTCAGCACAATTCTCTGGCCCGAGAGCTCCTGATTGAGTCCAGAGGGGGCCCCTCCATGTACTTTGCAGGGGTCCCCCAAGTTTTGTTGCGCCAGTGAGTCAATGTGTGTCTGTCACTAATGAGTGACAGTCACCTCACTCCCACAGGTCTGTTGACACTTTTCCTATAGTGTTACTTTCACTGTACAGGCCTATTGCACATCTGAGACATGAACAGTGTAGATAGTGGGTTACTTCAGATTATATTTTGAAATGTGAATCATCTGCTTTGTTACAATATGTCCTATCACACAACACATACAAAGTTATTTTGAATGTCATCCCTGTTACAGTGCCACATATGGCAAATGGTGTGTCCTGTGCTGGTAGTACTTACAGCACAAACATATTCTGTAGTCCACATGTACACACATCCCCCAGCGAAGTAACTCTCAGTGACACACATAGCAGCGCTTACATTGTGACCTTATGCTTAGGATGTTGTGTATGCTATGGTACTCGCCTCTATGGACCATAGGCATCACATGCAATAGGCCTGGCAGCAAAGGTGTCTGGACAGTCATGCACAGGTAGTTTACCCTTCAGAAGGTCCAAATGGTGTGCTGTGTGTCATGGTACCTCACATCACATTCCAGTAGAAGGAGTCTGGCCTACATGATGTTAGTGGGCTGCCTCAGTCAGGGTAAGGTTGAGGTTAGTCATCAGATGACTACAAAAGTGTGCATCCATGCTTTAGTTGTGCTAAGCATGTGACATGGACACATTTATTATGTTGACTCTTGATGAATGCTTGTGCTAGATATCAACAAAATGTGTATCAACCTTACAGTTATCCTCATACTTCCAGTTACAATCTGTTTCTACATCAATTGCATCCATACAGGTCAACACCCATCAGAAGAAGGCCATTCGGGGAGGCATCGCCCGGAATGTGCGGACCCTGGGGGTTTTCAACAGTAATAGCGTCCACTGCAGAAAGAGGTGGGAGGAGCTGCGACGATGGACCAGGAAGATGATAGAGATCCAGCTGGGGAAGTCCTCCCAACGTGGAAGGGATGCGCTCCGGACCCTGCCCCCCTGATGGCCCGCATACTGGTGGTGGCCTACCCACAGCTTGATGTGCAGTTGAGGGCCCAACAGCAGCTACTTGGGGGGTGAGTCCTGGCCAGAGTCATACATGTAATATTGCCAACTTTGAGTGTTACTGAAAGGCATTTTACCAACCATATTGGTGGTGGCCCATGTGCCACACACAAGATGAGTCATTGTTAGTGTATGTGTGGTAGTAGGTGCACGCTGCTGTGCTGTGCCAATTGTATTTCTGACCTGAAACACAGCAGAGTCAGGTACACATTAAGTTGTCTCCTTTTGAGCAGACACCTGGCTTAGTGAAGTGAATGATCATCTCAGGTTCTCAGTAAATCAGGGTGACAATTGTACCACACAGGCAACTTGTCTTCTTTGTTTGAGGAGTGATGCTCCCTCACTACTGTTTCTCATGTGATGGTGGCGCTATTACCTGTGACATGTCATAGAGTGCACAGTACATGCAGTGACTGTACAACCGTTCCCATTGGTAAGTACTGGTCATACAGTGAAATGAGAGTGCAAACATCACTGGTGCCATTAGCATTAGTGCCTACAAGTTGGCCAGTGTGTATTAGCCAGTTGATGGTTCATCTGCAATAGTGTTTCAAAACACTCATTCTCTGACTGGTCACATGCATAAGGGAGTGAGATGTAGAACTATAGGGATCAAATGTGAGTGTCTACACTCATCCTTACCATGTGCAAAAGCCAAAATTGGTGTGATGTGCCGGCCCATTCGGACTCTAGTGATCCCACATCCTCATGTCTTAGATAATCAGGGACACCCAAATCCTTCAAAGGTGTCTTGGCTTGTGGATATACAATCTCTGACTGTCGTCATAACCTGTACCAAGCAGGATTGGGATGTTCATATGGCTATATGGAGTCTTGTGCTGGGTGAATTCTGAGTATCTATCTCCCAAATGTTATAACCTCAATGTTTTCATGGGACTTTATATGCTAAATGTGATACATAGATAAACTACATGTGTACAGCTTTTATTTGACTCTTCAGGTAGTGGACATATGATGTAGTTGGAGTGCAAAGTGTCATCAGTGTGCAATGAGCATTTGCATGTGACATGATGTCTGCCACAACATTAATTAGTGGTAGATTGGTGTTGAACTTGACCTTCAGCACATCATGATGTGTTATGTGTAATAGGTAGAATTTTTCAACTCTAGGCCTTGTGTGAGCATTGTGTATTTCTCAAACCTGTATTCATCCTATTTCGTTCCATCATTTTACAATAATGGAATGAAGTGCCAAAGCATGCAAGGTGACCAACTGTCCTAGTATGGACATGAGGATGGAGTGGACAGCTCCATTAATGCATTTAGGCCTGCCTGGGGTTATGACAAGAGTGGACTCAACACTTTGCAGGTTATGTAGCATGCATGCGTGTGCTCATTCCAAATTTGAAGCCTATAGAGTGAACCATGAAGCTGGTGTGATATGTGGACCTCAATGTTTTCTGTTGCTTTGTGATGGTCAGGTGTGGAAATGCAGTTGCAATGTAATGTTACATGTCATTTCAGCTACATCTAGGGCAAGCGGAGGAGAAGGGCCCAACGTCAGTGGGGACACAGCTGGTCACAGCGGTTCTGGACGTGAGACGTCAGACATGGAGGGACCCAGTGACTCGGAGGGTGTAAAGAGTGCATCGAAGTAGAGCAGCTCAAGCGCTTCATCTACTGAGTCATCCTCCGGTGGACACTCCCGAGTGGCAGCGGACCCCACAGGATCATTACCACCTTTATCCTTGTCCACCACCCCCAGTTCCATCACCCACTTCCCTGTTGTCTCCCTTACAAGTTGGCTATTCCCGCACCCTTCCACAGACACAACCATACCCGCAGACAACACAGCAACACACACAGATAACTCCACAACACCCAGCACATCCACTGCACACACAGGCACAAAACGCAAATACTCACAGTCACCCACACAACAGACACCAACACAAAACACAGTGCAGACAGCAGACCCAGCTCACACTTCCACTCCCTCTTCCTCCCAACCCGAACTCCATCCCAAACATCCTACCCATTTTCCCTTGATGGTGTCAAGACATTGCATTGGGTGTTATGTGATATGGTAAGTACTTCAGCTTGTCCTGGCCAATGTCCACATCATTTAGGTTGGAGTTGTCCCCATGATGTATGTTTGATATGTGTTAGGTGTGTTCAAGTTGGATATTTGTTTATCCACACATGGAGGGTTTTAACTTGTCATACCTTTGTGGAGTTCTGCATGGACATGAGTCAAATTTCATGTGGGTACCTTACACCAACTTTATCTAGATGTGTGACACATGCTGTTTGTGCTGTGTTTGCTTTCATGGGTTGCACTTACACATTCCCTACACATGTATGGCACTTGGCAATGTTATTGGTTGTCCCTGACATACTTCAATTTACAGGTCCAGTCCACATTAGGTTTGTCAGGCATGTGCAAACTTGTACTCAAACGTACCTGGATTACTAAAATTGTACTTTTTTTTTAATTACATCTGAGCTACATCTAATTGAAGAGAAACATTTATCAAAAATAATCCTGCTGAGAGGGCCTTTATTTGTCTTCTGGCCAATTACCATGTAGTTATCAATTTCAGAAGTGTGCGACAGCTGCAGAGCATTGTTGGAACCCTCGTGTGTCTTGGGTATCCAAAGATATTGGAAAAGGACACCTCACCCACATTTTATGTGGCATTCTTCATCATTGGTGTGCTTCTCCTATCTGATTAAGTAAGTACCACTTGGACATACTCAACCTTTTATCGGAGTTCAATATAAATGACAAGTGGATGGCTACTGGGATCCGGATATGTTGATATGCTCAGAGTAAACCCAAATGATTTTTTTCTTTATTGATGAGTACTGGGGGTATGGTTTAACAAAAGGGGTTGCAGGATGTATATCTATATGAATGTTTAGCACATCTGCTTTGTGCTTTGTTTCGGCCATTCTCGATGCCCAGTTGGGTGAGTGACCTTCGTTTGGGTTTGATGGCTCCCTGCCTACACAGCAGTCATTGTCATGCATTCATCTGGCATACAGGCATGAGGTTGTCATACCTGTGTTATTGGTTTAGAGAAACATTAAGACAAAGTTATAAGTCACTAAGTGTTCAAAGTTTATCACATAGTGAAACTCTCTGCTGTTTTGTGAGTACAGTGCAAAAAAATGCAGTACGGCAAATGTGAGAGAATGCGCGTTCACTTACTCAGTCACACCGCCTACACTTACTTAGGTTTAGATTCTCATCCTGCTGTGAAGAGTGAGCACTTCCCCATAGTCATACTCTAGTGTATGGTACAAGATGTACATAATCATATGATTTATAAAAATAAAAATATAGTTTTTTAGGCATGGCACGAGTCTTCCTATATGTAGATGGGCATGTAAGGACAGACAACTTGTCACACACATGCTTTTTATCATGCAAAACAAATGCGCCATGGGGCTTCTCTTCTTGGATGTATTCAAACTCACTCAACATTTTTAAATTGTTAATGGCATCAGTAGGACTGTATATGATTGACTTATTCATGTGCCACATAATTATTTTTGCTGCAACTTGTCTCAGTGAATTTTTGTATCTTTGATATATTTTTGTCCTCAAAAATATAAACAATAATACAAGTTCTGTTGACCTATCTGAAAATACACATACACTCACTCACCGTATATTGAAATCAAAGCACCGTCAATATATGAAGCAACTGTTGCTTGTTTAGTCTGGGGGTGAGCGATGTGGAGACGCCTTGCCTCAAGTGTTGTTGAGGGCAGTAATTTTGCAAGCAGCTGTTGCGTGTTAATTCCCATGAGTTCTCCTTTTTGGTTTACAGTCATATTGGAGGAATTAGATTCTCAATTTTTGAAGTGATGTTTTATAAAGAATTCTCTACACCGATTTATGGGATGTCTAAATTGTGAATTCTGACTGAGACCTATGTAACCTCCATGTTGTGCACAAACGTTGTGGGTATTTGTATATTGTATATTATAGTAATATATATCTCTTGGGTCTAAGCTCTCTAATGGAAATTGGTAATCTGTGTAGATAGTAGAGAGTTGTTTTTGAACGCCTCACGAAATATGTATTATCTCGTTATTGATTGGCTATCAAAGTATGGAGTCTGGATCAGGCAGACTAATGTGATGTTTCATTAATCAAACCCACAATACCATGCTTGCAATGTGTGGTGGGTGGGGTGGGAGGGTGGTATATTTATTGTTTCAACAGGGCCCATGGCACTTAATCATTACGTTGCTGTTGGTATTTGTCCAGGCTGTATAACCACCGTTTGGAGCTTATATCACTACTTTGTGACTCCATTTTCTTTCAAGTATTTACCATTTTACACAATCTTCAAGTGGTATGTATCAGCATATGGCTTGTGAATTTCGTTTTTTTTTTTTTTTACAGCTTGTAGTGCTAAGGGGTTTATTAATGTGTCTTGATTTTTCATGTCATTACTATGTATTTTCGTTTACAAGACCACAGGATTATGTAAAATACGTTGGGTGCATTACGATTCATATGACTACTAAGCACCTATGATGTTCGAAAGCCTATATCTAGTTCTT
This sequence comes from Calotriton arnoldi, assembly GCA_963921515.1. NCBI lineage: Eukaryota > Metazoa > Chordata > Amphibia > Caudata > Salamandridae > Calotriton > Calotriton arnoldi. Next base: position 1,254,890 of record CAWUFW010003159.1, read on the forward strand.
TTGCATTCTTTGTGAGGGAACATGCATTGCATTTCCACATGGAAACTGAACCTGTGAATGGAAAGAGATTCCAAAGTGGTCTTTCTATGATATCACTCTGTACATTTTGATCTTGTGTGGGCATAGAATCCCGAAGTAATTTCTCTCTTAACAAAAAACATAGGATTTTCATAATTGGCGGGGGGTCGTGAAGTTAAAATCCTCCCAATTTTTTAATCTTTTTCAGGATATTAGAATGGGTACTATATATAGTGACACACATTAACCTATCCTCCTCTTTCTTGAAGGTTTTTAAGTTGTTCCAGGTGATTACGTGCTCATTTTCTTTTCCTTGATGGATACTGCTGACAATTTTTTTTTTTTTCCTTGTAGTTTTGCTGTCTGTGTGTGTTTCTGTCTTTTATAATCCTTTATCTGGGCAGTTTCTTCTCTGTATGAGAAACTGGCCCAGTGGAAGATTCTCTATAAGGATGAAAGCTATCCATTGTTGCAGTCAGGAGGTTTGTAATATACCTTGCATTTCAAGGACTTTGCATGTGTTGTGATTTTTAGGTCCAAAAAGCACAGCTTCCTTCTGCTAATGGCAGCTATGGATTTTAAAATCTATTCCTATCTATTGGGCCAGTTGGTAAATTCCTGGGCAATTAGTTCACTGCCTTCTTAGGTTTTAAACACGTCATCGATATAACGCTTCCAGGTTTCCATGTTTTCAATGTATGGGTTTATAACGTTCCTCATGTCAAAACCATGGACATAATGGCCAGGTACACTTGGGGAAGAGTACAGTCCATTGAGGTACAGTGTGCTTGGAGAAAGAATTTGTTTTTGAATTGGAAGTCATTTCTCATCGGGACAATATGGGCAGTGTGGAGTGCAAAGTCTTTTGGATTCGTGGTGTCCCATTTCAGGATGGAAAATAGTGAATCTGTCTCTCTAAGAGATTCCCTTTGAGGAATATTTGTGCAAAAGGCTTCTACATCCATACTAATGAACAGTTGTTGGGTTGATTCAAAGGCTCTACCCTCGAGATGCTAAGGCTGCTTGTAAGACTGCAGCCCCCAACGGTGCTTGCTGTGATGCGCCGCCACATGATCATGTCTGCTATGCACCACATTGACATACCACTTAGCCAGCGAGCTGTGAGTGCATCTTCCTATAAAAACAGTTGTCTTACATAACATACTGCCCAGCTACTACAGCAGAGAAAGGACTGACTAGTACATAAGTGGGGGATCAGGGAATGACAGCAGGTAAGGATGGCATTAAGGCCTTCTTAAAGAAACTATTCCATTTCCAGCCCACCAGTGGTCCGTTTGCCACCTCAGCAATTCCTGATTTTTTTTTGTTTTGTTTATGGCATGAAGTTAATTTACTAGCACTCACCGCTAGACCAAATGGTCAATAATTGTTTGATTATGAATGTTTACATGTGTTTGCAGCCTTGATCTTTCCTGATTATCAAGAAAAGAAGTTACTTTACTAACACTTCACAGAGCGAAATCAGTCTAACGCACATTTTTATATATATTTAGTTTTTGTGGAAATGTGTTCTTGCAGCCATAGGTTTCTAGATAAACTGTCAAGAGCTCAAGGCAATTATTTGTCTACCTTCAATCAATCAGGGGATTATGAAGCGCACTACTCACCCGTGAGGGTCTCAAGCAGCTCCGTTCAGTCGAAGAGCCAGGTCTTGAGTGTCTTCCTGAAAACCTTAAACCCTTCATTCCCCTGCCCTCTTGGAGTTGTTATAGTCGTGGAGGACAACACTACTTCATTGTTTTATTTAAACAAGCAAGAAGGGACATAGCTTCACTATTTCTACCTTCTATCAGTTCCACTTAGGACTGCCTCCTCAAACTTTATCCATTTTGTCTCTCACCTGGGTGGGTGAATCATGGTTTAACAGGCACTGATCATAAGCCTTGTGTGGTAGGGCTTTCCTGATAATACATAGTTTTTACATACAAATGTAGCCTAATTGTATGACCAACATGAGGCTCATTAACTCTTTAGTGTGTATGTGCAAGGCTTGGGGTCGACGAAACTAATATTTAAATGCTAGGAAAACTAACTGTGTGCAAGATGACCATATTTTTTGAGCAGTGGGTTTAAATTAATTGAGATAACAAAAATAACACACTTTTGAAGTGATTAATGTTGCATGGCCATCCTGCATCACATGGAACAAATTTGGAAGGAAGCGGAGTTTGATGCATTTGCTGGCGTCTGGAGCGAGTCTCTAAGTGAGACATTGTTCATTCCTTACAGTGCCGATACCAGAGACTGCATAGTAACTCCACCTCCCTTTTCCATAGAAAATCATTGGGCAGAAGGGTATAAAGAGTTCCAGGAATTTGAGAGGAGCAGATACCTTGGGACTTGTTAAGAGGAGATGTCGGAGGGCTGGTATCCAGCTGTAGGCTGAACCGCTTTCTGATGTCTGCAGTGAGAAGTACATGGCTTTACATACAATATTTGAAAATTATGAACTTATGAGGCAAGTAATTGGTCCCACCCCCACATGCACACATTCTCACACGTTTTCTCAGAAAAAAGCAACAGTTAACGTTACTTTATAATCGGGTGCTGCAATAAACCTAGAGCTTATGTTTAAAAAATAAAAAACAATTACTCGCCATTTATAGTTCAATAAGCTAACTTTTGCTTCATTGTGCACTGCTCATCTTACAGGCAAGGTCATCCATTTCAATGTCATTATTCCACTAATTCACAAAAAGCACTTCAACACCCCATCAGGGGTAACAAGCGCTATATAAATGCAAACCTTTTTCCCTTCTCTATCCTCTCATTCCAAATAACTGACTAACATATCCACCACTCAAATTACTTTCATATTTTCACTAAACTAATTCATCACTAATCCTTTATGGGTTCCGAAGTAGCGTGCTACTCGCCGAAAGAGCGCTTCAACACCCCATCAAGGGTAGCAAGCGCTATATAAATGCAAACCTTTTTCCCTCTTTTATCACTCCACTATCCTTCTCAATCAAAATAACTGACTAACATATCCATCACCCAAATCACTTTCATATTTCACTATACTAATTCACCACTAATCCTTTATGGGTTCTGGAGTAATGGCTACTCACTGAAAAAGCACTTTGACACCTCGGCAGGGATAGTAAGTGCTATATAAATGCAATTATAATACAATACAATACTGTGCCCCAGAGCCCCACCTTTCAGGGCTCCCCCTGATAGAGGCATAGCTATCCTGCAGAGATTGTCTCCATTGTACCATTAGAATGCTTCTCACACCGATTCTATGTAATCCCATTGACTGACATAGCATGTTCTTGTGGTGATTTGTTAGCGTCCAATACAGAGCTGTTGCAGAGATGTGTTTCAGTTTAGTGATACATCCATACAGATGTTTTGTTGACATCAAAACAGGACCTGGGATTTGTTCAATGTGAGTGTGTCACTTTCACTATTGCATCTTGGATTAAGTTGCAGTCACAGGGCCTCATGGTAGTTGCAGTGATTTCTATGTGGACTTACGAAGACTTACCAAATGGTAACCTACATGTGTAGTGACCATCAGCAGTGACATGCCAGACAAGTGGGAAACGGCAAAAGGAGTATAGCATCTTGGTTTGTGGTGCAGTCACAGGGCCTCATGATAGTTGCAGTGATTTCTATGTGGACTTATCAGGACTTAACAAATGGTAACCTGCATGAAGAGCGACCATCAGTAGTGACATGACAGACAAGTGTGAAGGGGCAAAAGAAGGGTGTCACAGACATTAATAGGTGTGATATTGATGAGGAGGTGCTGTTGTGGGGCACAAATGAATGCGCACATCACTATCACTGAATATGATTTGTAAACACATGTCCATTGGTGTACAGTGTGCCTATGTAGTATCAGTGTCTTGGCCTAGGAGGGCATCCTACAGATGTCTTTTTTCTATTCATGTGAAACAATCCCAGACAGGGTCCCTGTAAAATCGTTTTACTTAGGGACCCCAACTCCCTTGCCTGGTCTATGGCGGGGCATTGTTTTGCTGCGGAGTCTATGAGAACTGGTGGTTGAATGACTTACTGCCGATTTTGTCCGGGACGAAGTGGGTTTTAGATGCGATCGAGCAGGTACAACTGCGGCAGGACATGTAGGATAGGCTCCATGGTGGCACAAGACATCTAGAGGTGAGTAGAGGTGAGATTCATCCTTATATTCCTCCCTTTCCGCCATCTCAGATGTGGTGATTGGACCGCCACGGTCACGCTGTCTGTAAAGCAATTCGTAATTGGGCCGGCGGTTTCACTGGTGGTCCAAGCTTCCCACAGGCTCATTGGCCTATTCCGCGGCTGCCGCAGACAGAGTTGGCTGGCGGTGTTTCTTTCATTGAACCACATGTATCGTAATATTGTGATCGGACCCTCAAGCCTGCAGCGGTCGAACCTTATCCGCAGGCACGGCAATTCCCAGAGCTCCGAGCTCATAATCAGCCCCTTAGTCTTTTGGCTTATTGCTTTGGAAGCAGACTCTAAATTAGTCTGTTTAATAATTAGTTCTTTTCTTGGTTTTCTTTCAGAAGCTGGCCTTATGCTAGTCCTTTTGCAGGATTGTACTTTGTCTATTTTATTGATGCTGATTCCATATTAACTAATTACTTTTTGCTTTGTGTAGTGATTATAGTTTTGAATAAACCCATGAAGTTTTAACCTGGAATCCTTGTCTCATGCAGGTTTGTTTATTAGCCTTTGGCTGATTCTTAAGAAGACTCACAAGTTCTTCCGAGACTCAGACAGTTCTGACCTTGCACATCGCACCTCTCAATTAGTTGATTGGAGCATTGATACAGCCAAAATCATTCAGTCCCAAAGGTCTCTGCGGGTTTTAAGTGCAAAAAACCACTTTTTAAATTCTATGCATGGTGTACAAAACCTTTGGGGGCAAAAAAAAGGAACAGAATAAATGCTAAATAATCATCTCCACTATACACTGCAATAAACATTTGATCAAATGCAGGGTTCTGCGGTGGATGATATAACATGTTCCTTTTGAGAGGGAGAGTGGGGTAACTTATGAGGCATGGGGCTGTTAATTGAACATCTTCTTGAAAAGAGCTTTTTTTAGTCTCCCCACTGAGGGCTGATGGATAGGGGCAATACAGTAGCTAGTGTTCAAGGTGTTCTTGAGCAACCACCCATGTGTTTTAACTCAAATCCCCTTCTACAAACAAAGGAAGCCAGGAATTTAAGCCAAAATCATGTCTCCTTGAGGCATGTGCAACAATGAGAATTCTTTTCATTTTGCCTCATTTTTCTTACTTTGCATGCATGCTACATTGTACAGCACACATACAAATCAGGAGAAGTGTTTAAAGATAGTTTTTGAACTGGTAGGGTGTCCTTCCAGTTCAAACATTATTCCTTACTGAATGCACGCATCCTTGCACTATGGTGCAAGGGTGTGTGCGTTGCCGCATGGCAGTCAAAAGTGCAGAAGCTCAGGGAGAGAGGAACACAGCAGCACATCTTAGTAGATATGGCTCTGTTCTGCGCTCTCCATTTCATGCGACACAATGCAGCAACTTTAGTTGCTGTTCTGCGTTGCATTACTTTTTAGTAAATCTGGGTCCTAGTTTCTTTCTCCAGCAAGTGGGCTGAACGATTCAGCAAGGTGAAACTGATCATCCAGTCATGAATTTGAGGGGAGGTAAGATTGAGGTGAGGTTTGTGGGTGACTTGAGTGACCTGGTGATGTTATGTTGATGGTAGATTGAGGAGGGCTGAACCTCAGGGAGGCATGGGGTAAGGAGTTTGATTTTGAGGCAAGGAATATGTTGAGTTAAGGTGTAGTTAAAATTAAATTGGCTTACGGGTAAGGTCAGGTTGTGGTGTGGTGTGGTGGAAGATAATGTGAGGTTAAAGTGAGAGTGATTTGAGGTTGAAATGAGGTGGGAGCTTACATAAAGGGGAGTTAAGACTTAGATGAAATTAAGTGTAGTGCTGCATTTGATTTGAATTTGGGTCAAATTGAAGAGAAGTTGCAGAGCGGTGAGATTATAACTAAGTGAGGTGAGAATGGAAAAGGATTGAGGAGAGCTTGAAGAGATGAGGTTTTGGGTGCCGTGAGGTAGAGGCATGATTTGGTGGGATTCAGATGAGTATGAGAAGAATCAAGTTAGGATGAGATTTCAGTCAGATTGAAGGAAGGTTGATCTTGAGGCGAGCTTGAGGTTGACTTAAGGTGAGCTGGAGGTGATGTGATGAAGTTCACGTGAAACTGTTGTGAGGTTTAGGTGAGTTTGAAGTGACAAAGGGCTAATAGTCATGTCATTTGAGGTGAAGCTGGGGTGTGGAAGGAGTTAGGTTGAGTGGTTCAGAGGTTGCAACTGTGGATGTTTGGCTGGCACCAGGTACCTGCCAGAGTAATGGGCGAATCAGGAATAGGCTTCCAGTGCTTCCTCGCTTCCACCCTTGGCATCATTTGGTGGTAACTCTCATTGACAGAAAAGTACTGGCTCCTTCCTTCTGTGAGCATAAAACAGTGCCTCCCATTCAAACATGGCATGCCCAGTGGAGTAGCTAGCCACTTTGCCGCCCGTGGTGGTCCCAGCATTTGCTGCCCCCAACGGCCGTAAGAGTGGGGGGAGGCCGCTGCCACCCCCAAAACTCGTGCCGCATGGGGCGGACCACCCCCCCCGGCTCCCCCTTGCTACACCACTGGGTATGCCTCAATTTAATGATTGTGATTGACTAACGAAAGTATACTGCATTTAGGGGATTACAAAATCTCTTCAAGTGACTGCACCCCAGAGGGCACATTTTCTCCTACAAAGTCTATCTTCAGTCTAAGAAAATGAAGGTATCTAAAGCGTATGTTGGTATGAAGCATGGAACATCGACATTATTTGAGGTAGGTCAACACTTCAGTTCTTGTTTTGGAACATAATATTTAGTGTCAATAATGTCAAAAAGAAAGAAAATGTGTGTGGCTATGTTATGTACATGCAGCCAGAAGTGCACTGCCTTCTGCTTGGCTGGGGGCTTGGTTTAACTCTTCAAACACAAGGGTATGGCCTCTGGCTGAAGGTAAATGGAGCATAGCTCAGACTGGTGGGGGGGTGGGGGTGGTCAAGCCCTTAAGGATAAAAAAGAATTGTGTTCAGTCTACATTTTTAAGGACATCCAGTGGATGTGGTCTTCAGTAAGAACTAAATTTAGTCTGGTGCACAAGTACGCCAGCTGCCAGGCTCTGAAGACGTACAAGCACATATGGTCTAGTACTGCCAAGTACCCCGCCTCCCTTAACTCCAGAAAAACCCTTGGGGTGAGGGTCCTTCCCGGCTCCCGCGTAGCTCGCCGCCCCTCTTCCCCCAAGGCAAACAGTTCAAAGCACCACAGTTGTTTGGATTAGGGGTCGTAAACCCCGGCCGTATTTTATTACATAAAATTAATCAAAACATTAAACTGATATTATTTACATTATATACACAATACGCAGAAAGTCCATTACATTGATAGGTACAGTATGTCAATTGGCTAACCTTAACATGCATCTAATACATAGCCATTCCTATCGTAACTAAGCAATGAACAACAATATTATCTTTCTGCGTATCCCTGTTAGAGCCTACGGCAAGGTCAATGACTGGCCCCAGATCCATATCAAGCTAGGTCCCAACCTCCTACCGGAGTGACCTTGTGCAGGGGCCCAGTTTACCGGACGGATACCTCCCCCGGACACCCCCTACGCCCTCAACATTATCTCCATAAGGGGCCCGTGCAGTTATGCGTCCTTGCTCCCTTGAGCGCATGCGCGTGCGGGGGTTGGCCAACCAGCCTACCGGAAGCGTAACTCCCCTTCCCCCACACCCTTCCAGCCTACCGGCTGTAACTGCCCCTGGAGTTCCCTGAGAGACCATCTGTCCCCCCTCGGGCGTCCCCATTTGACAATGGTGATGCCTGCTAAGGACCGTAAACTATGCTCACCAATCATGACCTTACCGCCACAGGCCAGCATAGTTGCCCGACTATCTGGCCTCCCCCTCTGCCTACAAGAAAGGTCATGCCTTGTCCCTTGCCCTTTGTAACCATGCCAGCACATTTTCCATAAAAACCTCATTACCCAGTCGAGAGAGGTGTACCCCATCCTGCAGAAAAAACGGTTCACCTTGAATGCACCCATGCCCTATTGTCCATAGCTTCGGAGTCCTGAATAGTCTATCAATCCGATTGTTAATCCTTTTAACTGAGTGATTCAGGGCCCAGACCGACTCACCCCCTCTCCACTGCAATCTGGAAATCATGTTTGACCACACTATCAGTGACTCGGGCATTTCTTTGCCAACCACCCCACTTCCGTGAACAGGGTCTCGATTACGCCCCTCCTACCCAAGTGCACAAGGTCGTTACCCCCTAAATGCAAAATGAATACCACAGGGGGTACCTGATTTTGGCCCAGCAATTGTGTCACTAGATCCTTAAATTGGCCCAAACGCAGCCCACCCTGCCCGTAGAAAGAAACTTTGGCACCTGCTTGCTGCGCCCTATACTCATAGGTACCTGTAAGAAAAAACTGTTGCAACCGTTTAACATATGAATGACCAACAACCCATACGTCCTGTTCTCCTTGCCACCATGCGGGCACCCGGTCCACAATGAGCTTTGAATGACGATGTACCGCCTGTTGTCTTCCTGCGTGACAGGATGTCGCAACCGCCGAGGCGCGATGAGCCGCTGCATGCTTCCCTCCTGCGGGACAGGACGTAGAAACTGCGAATCAAACCGTGAAGAGAAAACAACTGTCAGTCAAAACTGCCTCATAACTTCCTAAAGCATATGCAGGCGCACATAGCGTTTATAACAGTCTGAGGACCACCTACCAATCCTCTGGACCTCACTTCCAGCAAACCCTCTAGCCGCCGCTTCAGTGGCGGCCCCTATCCTAAAAGAGTGGGTCCCAAAGTTGCCTGGATCCAAACCGGCCTTCTGCATGGCTAAGCTCATGACCCTCCTGAACTGGAAGGCAGTGAGCGGGATCCCGTCGGCATGGATCAGTAATGGTCCCCCCGCGCCCCTTGGCCTGTTTGCCAAAAAAGCTTCCAGCCTGGCGATGGGGCAGCAAGGGCTTCCTTCCACCCTTCGCAGCACTAGACCCTCTCCTCTGCCTTCCTGATCAGTTTTAGATCTTGGTATCGATATCAATATTGAGTCTCCCTGTATCATCACATGTCCAAACTGGAGCCCTCTCTGCCAGTCCTTTTTATTTTTTGCCACCAGTTCCCCAACCCTGAATGCGCCATAAAAGGCCAGACAAAAGGCAGCCTGAAACAAAAGTAGTTCATCTGCAGAGCTACAGACTTGCTGCAGGGCATCCAGCAGTGTGACCAAGGTTCTGACCCCGATTGGTCGCCTCTCATCTGGCTGTGACCCCTGCAGCCGCTGCCACCCTCTCAAAGCTTTCCTCACTAGAAATGTGCCGGTAGGATCCCCCTTGCCCCTCGCTTTTGCGAAAAAGGAAATGGCTGCAATATGACGTCTTGCTGATGCCACCGATCGCCCTTCATCTTTCATTGCTCTCAGATAGGAAATCACTGCCCCAGTATCATGCCATGTCCCTTCCCATCCCACCCCCAAGAAATAGCAATAAGCCCCAAACGCCCCTTCGTATGCCCTCCTTGTCCTGGGTGCTAGGCTAGCTGCCACGAGGTCCAATAATTGGGGGCACCAAGTTGCCAAAGCTGGTGTGGGAAAGGCGTTGGGTTCTCTGCCACTTCTGGGTGATGGGACCTGAATACCTGCATCTTAAAGCGAGAGAGCGCATCAGCTGCATGATTTAATACTCCCGGAACATGCTTGGCTCTAAATAGTAAATTCATTTTCATGCACAGCAGTATTATCTCTTTCAACATACGGAGTATCAATTTACACTTTGCAGTTTGATTATTGATACATTCCACCACAGTCATGTTGTCCGACCAGAATACGATGGATTGGTTCATCAGGCGATCTGGCCAGATGGATAGTGCCACCAGGATGGGAAATAATTCAAGGAAGCCTATGTTGCTCGTGATCCGCACGTCCTTCCACCATGCTGGCCAGCGTTGCGCCACCCATGCTGGTCCTAGGATAGTGCCAAAACCTTCACCACCCGCTGCGTCAGTCATCAGCCCTAGCTCCTGGCTGGACCTGGGCGGGCTGGGCCACACCACCCTACCTTTGAAGCCACGCAGGAATGCCATCCAAATTTTCATGTCCTGCCTGACCTCGCTGGACAGTCTGGTGTGGTGGTGCTTTTCCTTGAGCCCTGCCATAGCCTGCGCGATGGTGCGTGAGAATGGCTGCGCCATTGGAATGATCTTCAATGCAAAGTTCAACTGACCCACCACCTGCTGCAGCTGATGCAGTGTGACCTTCTCTTTCCCTAGGCACTGTTGTAAGGCTGAACTGAAAGCAGTGATTTTTGCTTGTGGCAGCCGTGACACACCCTGCGAGGAGTCCAACTCTATTCCTAAGAATTCAATCACAGTGCTAGGCCCAACAGTTTTTTCTTGCGCCAAAGGCACACCAAATTCCTGCATGAGCGCACAGAACCTCTGCAGAGCCCGCCCGCACTCCTTAGAACCTGCCGCCCCTAGGAAGAGGAAGTCATCTAGATAGTGTAAAACCCATTGGTGCCCCGTCACCCGCCTGAAAACCCATTCCAAGAAGGAGCTGAATTTTTCAAAATACGCGCAAGAAAGAGAGCACCCCATAGGCATGCACTTGTCAACGTAGTACTTTCCCCGGAATTGGAAACCCAGCAGATGAAAATCAAGTGGGTGCACCGGCAGCAAGCGAAAAGCTGATTCAATATCCGACTTTGCCAACAATGCGCCTGGTCCCAGCTTCCTAAGCATTTCAACTGCCTGGTCAAAAGATGCATACCAAACACTACACAGGTCCCCATCAATGGCGTCATTCAGTGACTGGCCCCTGGGAGCCGAGAGGTTATGGATCAACCGAAACTCCCCTGGCTCCTTTTTGGGAACCTCCCCCAATGGGGAACACACAAAATCTTCCATGGTCAAATTGTCAAAAGGGCCTGCTACTCTGCCCAGCCTTACCTCTTTCTCAATTTTTGCAGCTGCAACCTCCTCATTGGCCCTGACCAACAGCTGATTCTGGCATTGCGACACCCCGATGTAGCCCGGCGCGGGAATCCTAAAGCCATCCCTGAAACCTTCCAACAAAATTCTAGCATATTTGGGGCAATTGTAACAATTCAGCCATGGGACCAAAGCACTGGTTATGATGGGAGACCGGGCTTTTGTGAGGTAAACGCTGTCATTCCTGTTTTTTTACTCCTTTATCCTTTGTTTTCTTAAAACATTTGGACTCTGGGTGAGAGGCATTGCCACAGAAAGAGCACGCATGCTTGAATTTACATGTGCCCGACGGTCTGGTGCATGTGCGCCTGTTAAAATCCCAACATACCCCCTTCTTGACACCGCCCCCCGAGCTAGCTTGGGGGCCTGCGCGAAAGTACTGGCCCCGGGAGCTGTCCTGGGCTCCGGGTTTGAAATTGAAGTGCTTTAAATGCATGATCATGTCGATCTGATTCCAGCTGAGGGCGGGATCAAATGCCTTAGCTCTTCTAAATTCCTTATCATATTCCTTCCACCCAACACCACCATACTCATCGTGTGCACAGGCAATCCTACTCTGATAGCATGCCATTTCTGAACCCAGACCTGGAAAACGCTCTGACATAATTGACATGTAAATGGAGAAACCCTTGAACCAATTCACGAGGGTCTCCTCGACCCTATATTTTAACAACATGTTTGCCCACTCCCTTGGGTGGGTCCATTCCTTATTCTTTTTGGCCTCTTCTCTTTCTGATTCGTCTAAGAGCAGGGAAAAAATATTCACATAGTTGCCCTTCCAAATTTTCTCCTTCGTTTCCTGAGACACATGCCGCCCTAAGTGTTCCCTTGGAGAGCGCAACTCACCTAAACCCAACTTTGGCAAGGTCTGTGGCATACCTGGTGCTGCTGTCTCCGCCGCTTTCGCTTGTCCTGCATCCGATGGTGCGTTTGTTATGGGTGAGACTCCTCCGCTCCCAACTGGCACTGTACTCCCGGGCAATGCGCCCCCTGCAGGCACTGCCTGCCCTTCTCCAGGCTTAGCCCCATCTAACTGTGCCACTAACTTCCTGGCTTTTTCCAGTGCATTCTCCTCACTGCCAGATATCCCTGCTGCTGGGGACCAGTTACCAACCTTCTCTAGCCAGGGAAGGACCGCTGCCAAGTTGGATACCAAATCCGGCTGACCCGGCATAACTCCCAATGGGCCCCCCATCGAAGGGATGAGTGGGGCCTGTGGTGTGACTCCCGATGCCCCAGGCTGCCCACCCATGGGAAGGGGGACACCCGGAGTACCTGGCTGACCACCCGCTGGACCCCCTGGCACCGGGACGGATGGGGGTGTAGCACCCGCTGCCCCTGGCTGATTATCCCCGTCCATACTTGGCTGAGGACCCCCACCAGCTGCCCCTTGCTGACTACCCCCATTACTTCCCTGCGGGACCGGTACTGAGGCCACCGCCCTGGGCACTGCCCCCCCGGGACAGTCACTGTAGCTCCATTCAAATCCTCTGCCTCCCGAGGTGCTGGTATGCCACCTTTCTTTGGTCTACTCTTTTTGGGCACGGGGGAAAAGCTGCCTTAGGGTCACCCCGGCCCTCCTGGGCCTGTCTTCTGTCCCTTCCTGCCCATCAACCTTATCCCTTAAATCGGCAATTGCCTGGCCCATTTCCTCAACTTTTTTCATCATAGCCTCCATGTCACCCATTTTACGCATCATTGCCTCCATTAAATTATCCATGCGTGAGCGCTGTTCGCTCCGCTTTGCCTTAGGGGCCATGGTATACACACTCACCTATACTGTTAACACATGTGCAACTACTCAGAACACAAAACCCTAAATAAATGCTACTACACCCCACAATGCTCTGGTAAAGGCTGTGTAGACACACTGAACACCAAACACTGAAAGCGTTCTAAACCAGATGCAGTGTTACCATGAAAGCAACCTGGCTAGTGTGACCCCCACAAATATCTAACAGATGCCACACACTCCAATGCCCATCGTGATGCTCCGGTCTGGGACACTGCCCAGACACCTACCTCCCTATAGTCGCAGGCCCCTGGCCGGCCACCAGCACCCACACAACCAGAGTCACGCCCACCAGCTACTCTAGTGGGTCCGGTGAGTACTCTCTAACCCGCGTGGCTCCCGGAAACGATGTAATGCAGGGCTGCCAGTGGTGCCCAACAGACGAGGTCCCCGTTTCTTTTGGTGAACTCAGAGCGTGCCACCGAAACCTCCAGCTGCAGCTCCTTTAGCAGCCCTTCGGTATCCCTGTAGCTGTCCCTGGAGTGAACACCGAAGAAAACGCGGGAAAACCAGAGCGTCCCTGCCTCCTCCAGCTGTTCCCTGTAGCCACCAATCAGTATCTTCCCTCCGGTAGCTCCGTCAGCGTCGAACCTGCAGGGAGAGAGAAAGACAAGAAAAAGATCTGTTGGGGCCTCCGATTGAGGCCCTGACGTCGATGATGAAGTGAACAGCTGAGGAGCGGCGGAACGAGAGACCGCTCTCGCCGCTCCCCAGCCTTTTAAGGGCTCACGCAGGGCAAGCCGGTTCCAACCGGATTACCCTACGTTTGGTGAACGCGTGAACCGGAAGCGCTACCCAGCGCTTCCGGTCCACGCCCCCATCAACCAATCAACGATGGGCGAGGGGAGGCAGGGGGCGCCACGTCACTGCTTTGCACGGCGCCCCCAGCCTCCCACAGGACGTGGGGACCGGCACGACCGCCATATTGGCGGCGTGCCCGAGTCCGTGCCCGCCTTCAAATTCTCCACACTGATCATCATTGGCAGAGTGCGCTATTTCACTCATAATTGTACCACTTGTTTTCCAAATATGTTGTGAAATAAATAATTGTGCAGGTACACAACATGTGAGACATTTTCAGAAATGCTTAATTGACTTTTGGTCCTTTCAAAGCCAAAGCACAGTGTGCACTTGCATTGCACTCTTGAGACTCATTGCTGACCGAGCTTTGAGCATATGGCAGGCATAGCTTAAGAAACATACAAAAGATTTGCATGGCAGAATATCAAGAAATGAAGTGTCGTCCTAAAAAAACAATGTGGACAAAATATCGACACCCAAAAAAATCATGAAAGTAAGTTTGTCTAGGTAAGTATGTATTTACTATTCTTAACTCCACATCCACATCCATTGAAGATATAAATATATATTGTCAAGGCAAATAAAGGAAGAGTGAAGTGTGTTAAAATAATACTTACATTCATGATATTTTAGTAAGTGATATTATGGTCACAATCTTTGTAGGATAATAATTATTTCTGGTACTATACTAAAATCTGTTGTAGGCTCAGTGGTACGGACTAATTTGGTTTCACCCACCAGTTCTCTCATTGCCACCATGCTTTTTTGTTTACGCTTTCTTGTCTCCACCCTATGTATAACTTTGGGATGGATGGAGAACGTAAGATGACAGAAAGGGGGCAGAGGTGAAACTTTCATCCTAAAATGTTCTCAACCTCTCTGCGTCCTTATCAAGAGTTGAGGCATAGAGCACAGCCTAGGGTTGTTGTTGCTACTACCCAACAAACCTATTTTGGCTTCAGTTGCATAACCTCCCAGAGACAAGAACTTCTTGGAAAATAAACTGGTATGCAGTAATATGAATACGTCCAAATGCTGTACAGTGAGGGAGTGGGGGGACTACTGGTCGAATTCAGATCAACTCGAAATTAGCCCTTAAAAGGAAGTCAGAGGGATCAAAAAAGAAAAAAAATTTACCCTAGAGGTTTGTTACACTTAAACATTTGGGCAAAATCAAATCTAAATTTTGTTTGCTAGCGATGGCGTGCGTGACAAACAATGCCAAGTGTTTATAAATGTGTTTATGACAGACGTTCAAAGTGAAGTCTGAATTGGTAAACTCACAGTCTGATTTCTCTAAAGCAGATTTCTGCTTTGCACTGTAAATATTTTGCGTGCTCTTGATATACTGCAAAAAGTTGATAAAACCTATGTTGATTGATTTTTACAGTAGAACATGGTCATAACCTACAGGGGTACACTTCTCCTTACTTCAAAAAGAGGGAAATCAATTTCTCCAAAGACATTCAGATTTCCCCAGATGATCTCAACCTGCTTAATACACAAGATTGTAAGTAATGAAATTGTCTATCACATTAATCTACACCAGTTTTTTGGTGTTTGTCTTTAAAAGAGTGGTTATCTGAGTGCTGACTGATTCTTCAAGGTCTTGTGCTCTCTGGCAAGCCCATAGAACATTTTCTGTCTCTTTTTAATTTTCAAGAAATTCACACTCATGTGTCTACCTGAACTGTGTAAGATCCAGATTGCTTGGTGAAGGCTGACAAAAAAACATATGAATGAATATCACCCGGCAGCCTGCTAAAATCTTAGAGAAGCTAATCAGTGGAAGACATCGACAGATGGGACCTATTTGACTATGTGCACAAATGATAACCCCTAACCATATCTTACTCCATCATCCCTGACCCGCTCAATCTTCTAACTCACCCACCACTACATACCTCATCCTTAATAGTTAACAAAATGATTTGCAAAACTGTTACTGTTGGGGATTGGACTTGATCATAGGACTTTTTCGTGGACCGACATGCAATGTTTAGTTTTCAGGTGGTAGTACACTAAACTGTGTAGGATTTATAGCAAAATTAATTAATTCTGGCCTCCATTTTAATTGTGTTACTTGAGAACAACAGTGTTGCAGTTGCAGTGGGTTACTTTCTTCTCTAAGCAATGAGAATCGGAAGAAAGCCGTTTTGTAATATTGTGTGTTAGCAATAATTTATTTATTATTTTTTGTGGGTGACTAACTTTTACCTTCACTTGATTGTGTGATCTTATATTGAATTATTTTTATTTTTTTACTTCGTTCTATCTGTTAACTTTATACAATTATATGGGTTTCCATCTGAAAATTCTAAATAAAAATGTAATTTACTTGCTGCATCTAAGGGGGTCCTCTTTCTTCCAATGGAGGCATATGATCACTAGGTTGGTTGTTTACTTGTTTGACACACATTGATGATGAGGCCAGCAGGGTATGCACCTGATGGGTAGCTGGAAAAAGCTGTATGTGCTAAGACAAGTGAAAATCGTTTGGCAATATGGTGCAGGAGATCCATCCGAAAATTTTCTGAATTCAATGCGGAAATTTCTCCCTTTAATTAAGAATAGACAAGCAAAATGTTCTGTTTGAGTTCCTGTCACCAGATGAGTCGCCAACACTTCATTTGCCTCATTTGCAAGAGTAACACAGAAGATTGCCAGAGACTCTGTCACGAACGCTGGCCTGTGACTCCAGGACAAAGGCCTCTTCTGGTCCCCCACTGATACCTATTGCTTTTCTCCCTGGCCACAATGCCCGGCACTGATGTAAGTAATGCACATGCATCACCTGTTCTGCCCTCCCACCAATCCTCCAGGGACTCACCCAAGGCATCACAATATACTGGATCGCCCCTTTCTGTGCTTCAATGTTTCTGTCATTCCCCTTCTATGGAGGGCCATTCTCTCATAAATGCCTTATTGAATCTCACTCGGATTCCAGACTTTTGTTCTGATAGTGGTAATCTGATGTAATCTGATGCATCACTATCACTCAAGATCATTGCACTCACATTCATCAAAAGCTGTTTCATTTAAAGATATCAAACGCAGCCACAATCTTCCACTTTGTGTTGTCGCCTCACTGTAAATGTGACCTAGAATAGGCTCACTGATACTCCTGTGCATAGGAAGTTTACCTTTAATTAGTAAACTCTTAGAGCCCGAGAAATTATTAAGGATAAATGCTGTCCATAGATTTGAAATGTTTAAGTGTTTCACCATCATTAAATGGGTCTACGCCTTTGTTCCCTCCCTGCCTCATCCACGTTGCAAGCACAACGCTGGCCTAAATGTATATGAGGTAATCAAGGGGTGTTATGTGCTATATATATAAACGCAACTGGACCACCCAGAAAAAAGCAAGTTTGGCCTCACAAGGGATTGGAAAGTGCTATATAAATAACCACACAATATAATACATTTTTCCACTCTATGTATGTGCCCTATGGCATTATCAAAGGCCAAAATGCTGCATGGTATACAAAAATCATTGGAACTTTCATCTCTAACAGTGTGCAAGTCCCCCTTGGCCTTATCTGTGACTTGTTCACCAACCTCTTGAGGTGTACAATCCTTTACACAGCTACCGAAACATTTTCTTAATAAGTAGTGAAAAATCTTATTTCATTCCTCTTGCCTAAGTTCACAAATGTCTCAACAAAGTCCTTTCACAATGCCATCCATTTAAAAAGTCATCCTCCATTCATGGTTGCATGGCAGGCGCATGCATGGCTAAACCACGAATGCGTCTGAACAACGCATTCCTTTATCACATATGCCTTTACCATGCAATTTCGTGGTAAAGGCATGACAGGTATAGGGATGTGTGGTAAGGATCACCTGCTCTTAGCTCTAACAACTACCCCAACCCCTGACCCCTAAAAAGTATCTGAGCCCTTAAAATTAACCGGAGCCCCAAAAACGTCTCTGACCCCCCAAGCCCTAAAAACTGCCCTGACCCCTCACTGAGCCCCACAAACTACCCCGACCCCCCTAGAGCCCTAAAAAGTACCCCGGCCCCCCATGGCCCTAAAAGCAACCCCGACCCCCCAGCCCTGAAAACAACCCCGCCCCCACAGCCCTAACCCTGAGCACTAAAAAATACCCCAACCCTTAAAAACTACCCCCCACACCCCAAAACCCAGCCCCAGCCTCACTTACCTCACCGCGTCCTCTCCCGATCCTTCCTGTTCCTGGGCCCACCCATCTCAGTATCTAGACTGTGCATTGCCTTAACCACGCATATGCGTGGTTAAGGCAAGCGTGGTTGCGCTTTCGTTGGAACAGCACACATGGCTCTGCCCACGTTATCCAGGCCGTTTCCCTTCATTCATCAGTGATGCAACTCAATATCATTGTGTCACTTCGCATAATAAAGGCTGCACAAAACATATGCACTTGCCATACACATAAAATCCTTCTGTACCACAGGAATTTATCCCACTTACCCAGCCAAAACCTTACTTCCAATCTAAGCCTGACAAACATGAGCTCTTTATGCGAATTCTTTAGAAAAACTGCAGAGTCCAAAATTCATGTCAACAGTTCCTAGACTTCGCCAACATCACCAACAAAACCTGAATGCAAACTGACTTTAGTCATGTGAATGCGAGAGAAGATAATGCCAGTACCTCTCTACTGCCCGGTGCTTTAAATTGGCAGGTACTCACAGGTACTGAGTACCTGCACTTATTTAATTTGAATGGGAGAGTAACTGCACTTCTCATTAGATCACAGGTACTCTGGTACAGTGAGTACCTGCACTTCTATAAATTCATTACAACTACTGTTACTTCCCAATAAACAAATAATTAATCATGGTTTTGTTTTTGTGAGGGATATTCCTTTGTCTTAAAGAAGATAGTTAAAACCAGCACTATACCACCAAAATGCGTCAAAGCCATATATATTGCTAATTTTGTGTTACATCCTGATAGATTAGATGTTGATTTTTATTATCATGTGTCCGTGTGGCTGATTTGCACAAATTAGCATGTAAATAACACAGAGTGTATTGTTTGTTGTGTTTTCTCTGTTGTTTATTATTGGCATAATCAGTCAATTTTATCCAAATTTGTGAGAAACTCACAATTTTTTATCAAAAAACAATATAGGTTTCAATAGGTTATTAATTCTGTCCTTTGAGGATTGATGGAGCACTTATAATGTAATGTGATGAGATTTGTTTTAAAAAAATGTTTTTGTTTGTAATGTTGTGGCACTTCCCTTACTCAGGCTTGGGGTTATGAAGGTAAGAAGTATGAAACTGAGATAAGTGGACGTATTGATTGAATAATACTGTTGTGATTGGTTTGATATTTAGTGGACCCAAAGGGAAATATTTGTGACTTTACAGACTTCCCAAAAATGCCCATAAAGTGGGGGAGTGATATGTGCTGATTAAATATACATGTTTTAACGAACACTTGGGATGGCAGCGTTTGTGCTAATGAAAATGAATTTTCTTTGGACATTTGCCAGAACTGCATTAAGTTTTTTCTACCTATTTATGTAATGTAATATTGATTTGCATAGTTTTGGAAGCGATGGAAATCAACCGTAGAGGAGTGAAACTTCCAGGTAGTGTCAAGCTTAGTGTTCTTTCCTTCAGATGCAAGAGAAAGAAAAAGGTTAATCCTTTGTTCATTGTTCCTTAGCTGGTGCCTGCTTGTCTTGCCTGTCATGGCTGTTGCAATTAGACTAATTGTCTCGCTATATTGCACTTTAATTGCTTGATCACCTGCTAGCTGCTCTTTTAGGTTTGTCCTCTGATCTTCATATCTGTTTGATACTTAGCATATTCTCTAAAGCATATTATGCATCACTCGTCCTTAAGTAGTTCTTCCTGGCATGTTGCATGATGTTTTCTTGTACATATGCTATTTTTGAATGCGGATTGGATTTATGTATTTTTGCATGTGTCCTGTTTTCCTATTTTCGCCTTCAAGTATGTATTGACAGACATTTTTCCAGCAATACACAAATACACATAGCCAACAGCTCCCCCTTCACTGTCAATGCAAATAAGTGAAGATACTGTCAAGCTCTCATACAAAATTCTCATACACTGCACTAGACTGAACTCTCAGCTCCCACCAACAAAGTGCTTCAGATCTGTGAGGCAGACAGAAAGACTTCACTTTTTTTTCACATCTTGACCAGATTTGACCAGGCCATTCTTCAAGGCAAGCCTAAATGGGTAATGACCCGAAATGAAGAGTTGAAGGTAGCTTACTAATTTAGAGAACAGTTTGCCTCTTAAGCTGCAGTGAGGCCACAAGCATATCCTTGACAAGAAATTCAGCATCATACAGCGAGAAGGGCAATACATACCAATGCCAGGTGAGGTCAATCTATTGGCAAAGGATTAGCAAAATGTAACACTTTTAGTTTGCACATGCTTAGATTGTCAATGGTTTTATAGTATTTAATATTGCTAATTTGGCGGTTTCCGAGCCCTTCTCGATCAGGGATGCACATAATGAGCAATGATGGTCTTTCACCAAAATGCCATGGGACTCATGCTATTTGACTCTCCCTGTGACCTTACAGGAAACGACCCCAGGCAAATGTTGACCAATGTCATTGCAGAATATTATGCCACCAAATGTTTGAACATGATGACATTACAGAAGTAAAAAAAACTACAATAAGTGAAAGATTAATAAAATTATAAAAAGTTATTAAGCAGATAATAGTCTAATGTAGCTACTACTAATATATTAAGAAGTATGCCTGCGTGATATGCTAGGCGCAGTCATAAAATGGAAGGGGTGAGGCCACGAAACTCACAGCTTCTAATACACTGGCACAAGCTGAAATGTCCAAGTATAGCTAGAAATGTCCAGCCCTGTAGCAAATGCCCAGACAATGACATCATATGCACAGGCTTGGCCTTGAATGCTGATGCGCCACCTCAACTGCCCAGTCACAACCATCACATTCCCAAGAATAACTTTAAGATGAAGTATGCCATGGCCGCTTCCACTTCACCTCATCCTGGCTCTGCACCAGCAAGGTGAGGGTTGAACTGACCATTCTGATTTGTGGCATTTCTGTGGAGGGCTGGAAGTTTGGGGGCTGACTTTAGAGTAAGATGGGCTGCGATGACCCAACCACACCTTCATTGCCCAGTGCCCCATTCCATTCACAGCGTCATTCAGTGTGAGGCTGATTTGCACTTTTTTGGCAGGGCTGATTTTGGTACCCAGTCTGGCTCTGCCCACCTTTAGCCCCTCTATAGCCTCTTGTTTGGTTCTTATTGACTAGAGTAGAAAAGGGGAGTGGAAACAAAAGATAGATATGAGAACCTTGCCTGCTTTCTGTTCTGTTCTTGTCACTGCCATGTGACCTCTCAACAAGGTTGACAAGGAGGGCACCTGGGTACTAGTGGGTGTGCCAGATCCCAAATTGATGTCCCTCACCAAGAGCCAGAACTTCACTTTGTTGTGTGGGGAGTTCAGAGACCTTCTTCCAAGAAATATGATTTCTATTTTTATTATCAGACGATTGCATTATGCTTTGTTATTTCAGAGAAATTTGGACTTCATTTTAATTGGGAAGACTTCCCTGACTCCCCTCAGTGTTTGAAGCTCGGTGATTCTAAAAGGTTAATGCTGTTGGTTTGGACAAAACCCAATTTATGCATATGATCATATATTTGAAGTAAAAAAGCCATCTTAAACGTGAAAACAATACAATCAAACAATTTACAAAGTACGCTGCCTGCCTAAAAAAATAAACTAAGCCATCAAACAGTAAAATCTATGCCAGAAAACGAATTCTATGATTGGTTTTGAAAAAAGCTTTGTAACTTTGTGGTCATGAAGAAGCCAACAAAAGAAAGGAAAAGAATACCTTCTGTGTACCCAATCCCGTAACAGCAAAAATCACCAACAATCAGGGTTCCAGAATGCCTCTTTCTTTGGTGAAAGGGTGTTTTGAGCTTATGGGGATAGCGTTCACCTTTAACTGGAGAACACATTTTGTCCAAATTAATAATGGACCACACAAGCAAAGGTGCCGGTGGCTATTATGTTATTTTTTTTCTATGCATGATTCATTTAAGTTTGACACAAAATGTGTGTATTAGGCAACTATGCTTGAGAGGTTATCTGCATAGAAATTATACATAAGGTATGCCCTGACGTACAAAGGTCACTTCAGATACCTGTTCAATGTGTAGGGCAAAGACGTGCATAAAAATTATACTAAAGATATGCCCCTCAAACACCAAAGTCACGTGAGGCACCTGAGCAATGTTTTGAGCCTTTGTCTGTGTGATATTTTCTACTCAAACCAATCACCTGTGTGTAAACATTCCTGCAAAAAGTGTAAGAAAAATGTACACGAAATAAGCAAAGCGCAGATTACACTACATAAAAACTCACCCAGCCCTAAAAATAATCTAAATGGAAGCAATTTAGCAATGGATTCAACAATTCTAAACATAATGAACAAAAAATACTCTCTGTAATTTCCAGTGTAAATTACTATGTAAGCCTATATGCCCAAAGAAACATGGTTCTTTGCTGTGTGCATTTATTCACAAAAATGGACCAGTTCTCAGTTCACTGCTTGCCCTCTTGCCCTATTGTCACAAATTTGAAAACTTTCTCATGTGGACTTCAGTCATAATCCCTGGCAGAACAACAGTGTACCAAACACATTTGAGCATTTGTATAAAGTAAAACATCTCTATTTCACGGTTCCCAAACAGTGGAAAAGATTTATTTTCCAAATGGCAAACACAATCGGGAACATTAAATTCTGTCTTCATCCACCTTTCTTGCTCAAATCCAAAATGAATGAAGACAAACATGTTAGATTTCAGTTTTATAGTAAAAAATATGCTTACATAAAAAAGTTTAAATATTTGTACAAACACAGAAGAAAAAGAAAGTACTATAAGTCCAGGGAGCTTAACGATGAAAAGATGATAAAACAATAACGGATGACTGACTTGCACGTGTGATTTTCCCTGTCAGTAAGCCGGCTTTAAACTTTTTGATTTTTGGGCTATCTTCGCTCAAATGTACTAGATTAATATTGCCTTATATACCATATTTATTTATGTACATACAGAAAATTTGCACCATGGACCTTATTCACTACTTCATCAATTCTGAAGGGAATAAGTGAGTTTACATGACAGACAAAAATAAACACAGACACAGTTCCTCGCTGATTCGTTTCTTCAAGCTACAACTGTTTGATATTTTTAAGACTTTCCATAGCCAACCATACAGAAAAAGCATAATATCCACAGTGTAACTTGGCACAGTCTGAAGGGCGTTTGTGTATTTTCTTTGCGATAAAGGCTTTCACAGTGTTACAATCAAAAGCCTGTTTTTCAGCAAACTAATCAATTTAGCCACCCCCTGACGTTCTATTACTTTGACTTACGAATTTTAAAAAAATGACTTGAGATGCGTTAAATTTCGGACGATATTGACAGGAGAAATCCAAATTGTATTATAATTCATTGGTGTCTGTATTGCTTTGCTTTATGACTCTGAAATAAATAGCCAGGAGTGATTGATTGACAGACACGCTGTTTATTGGATCCGACCCTCGCATTGTGTATTTTCGCCAGAATTTACACCTACAAGAACCCGACCTAAAGAGCTGTTAAAGAAAGGAGTTTGACTTCCTGCGTCGTAAATCACCTTTTTTAAAGGGTTGAGCCCAGTTTCCACCAGTGCCCTTTGCTTCTGAAGCTGGTATGTCGGGGCAGCCGCTCCCTCAGTGCACATGTATCTTTTTCCATTAACCGCACAGGGGAGATCTGCCCACTGCTGTTTAACGGGGATTAACTGTCTGTCAGACAGTAAATGACAACGCGCCAGGAGTTAACCTGCACCGCTAAGCAGTACAGTCGGAGCTGGCCTTGGAAACATGAGCCGCACAATATTAACAAAAACTTCAATTTAATGTAGTAGGCCGCAGAGAGCGGAAATGAAAGCAAGAGGTGACTCCATGCCTGAAATAAGCTGTCAGCTGCCAAGGGTTCAACTGTTTGAACAGGCCCTTGATGGGTGGGAGTCTTAAAAATAATAATAAAAAAATACTCTGGAGCACGTACCTCAAAATTATAGTCTTTGTCCTTTATTTCCCTAGATACATAGTTTAATTTTAAACAAGAGGATGGCTGGGTTGCAACTGAGAGGATAAACTATTTACAGAACCCTCTCCCAAATGAATGTCTTTTAATGACCATTTCATAAAGTCCAAGCAGTGTGGTATGCTCCTGGCTTGACATTTTCTGATGATGCCGTATTAAGTCTAACATTAATTTTCATCTAATTCATTTACTTGTCCAACTTTTGTATGAGCTTTTATGTTCGAAAAGGAAAAAGCACGTGCCTTTAATCCCAATAAGGAGTCTTGTATCAGTCCCTCCACCAAATTTTAGAGCCACTGTATCCAAGTAAAAGACTCGTTTTCCAAGATTAAAAAAATGAACCCCTTTGTGTTGAGTAAAAAATAGCACTTAATGTTGAAAGGACCTACTGACTCCTTACATTATTCTGTTTCCATACAAGTTGTTTTTATTGAGGACACTCCCTATGTCTGAGTTTGTGGCAAATATGATATTGTGGCAGTTTGCAACGGGATCCCAGTATTTGTAGAAGTGGGAATAAAAATATTTGGATGCGGGTCTCCTACCTCTACACTCAACAACCTAAATACAAGACCACAACGACTCCAAAATGAGTGTAATGTCCCTCCACTTGACCCGTTCTCCTAGTTGGTAAGTTTCTTCATATCACACCAGTGCATCATAATTTGCCTGGGATGTCTCTACCAACCCACATTCAATTCAAAATGGCTTCCTTCGCCTTCAGAATGCATCAGAGTTGACCTTTTCTACTTACCCCACCTACTTGAGTATCAGGGGATACATGTTGTCTTCAAGGGACCGTGCGTCTTGAGGAGCCTCGGTTAAAAACCCTCATTTGTTGCCTCTTCCTTTGCATTCCAGAATTCACTTAAAAATAAACTAAAACCTATGCGTTCTTACTTTACTTTCAGTAAGGACCTAAAACATTCAATATATTTCTTTGAGCCACAGAATTAAATTAGCCATTTTGAATACAGTCTAGATTAGGAATTTGTTGTTCTGATGTACAGATTTGTAAACACATTGTTTTAGTAAAGCCTTTTTGCACTTTACTATAATACAATCTTCCATGTTTCTTTACATATTTTTAAAACAACTCGAAGTAGCTTGATTTGATAATGCTACAGACACATTAAAAAGTCCTGCTTACTGAAAAGAAACAGCAGAGTGACAGCATGTTTTTCATGTGTAATGTCAGTAACCCTGACCAAGGGTGATTAGGACGTCAAATGCTGTGTACACGTTCCTGTCTCAAATACAATTCTAAAAAAGCAATAATCTCGCTTTTTTCTTCCAGCCCCAGCACTGTGACATTTTAGCTAATGATTTAATGAAATCACTGCTCTCTGCAAGCTCTCTGCCACATACCTCGTTACCTTCTTAAAAAGTCAAAACATTATCTCATTTCTATATTCATTTTATTGAGAGTGCCAAGTCACCTTACTGCCACTGCTTCACTCTTTGGGATATGACACTATATAAACAAAAAATACAACACTCCAAAAGTTCACTGAATACAAAATGGCTGCCATAGTTATGCTATTTGATGATCAAGAAGACTTTACTTTATACAGTACGCCATTCTTGCAGGGCTGGTCATATTAAATACGTAAGTGTCCGTCTCTGCCTTCTAAGGCTTAGGGCCTTATTTAGATTTTGACGCATGCGATAATTCGTAAAATCGTCACACGTATATTCCATCCAGTTTATTACAAATGCCATAGGCTATAATGCACTCCTAATAGGACGTGCGTGAAATTTGTGACGGAGTATCTCATCCTCCAAACTCTAAATAAGGCCCTTAGATTTTTGTCTATTGATCTACGACGGATTATGCTACGTAACTTGCATTTGCGCCGCAGGGGCGTAACAAAGGCCCCCACAGACCCCGCAGTGCGGGGGGGGGTGCCCGAGCTCCAGGGGGCCCCCTCAGCAAAGTATTCTGGCCTGAGAGCTCCTGAGTGAGCCGGAAGGGGGGCCCTCCATGTACTTTGCAGGAGGGCCCCCTCGAGTTTCGTTACGCCACTGTTGCGCATCCCACATTCTGCCATTAGTATGGTCTTGGGGTGCTGTCGGTTGTCTGTGTGACACCTACACCCTTCCAACTACTTCATCGCAGACTGGACCCTGCAAGTGCCCCTGGTGATATGTTTATGGTGTTCATGACAATGTACACGACTGGGCCGTGATTTGTTTGGTCTGAAACTAGCCCTTTGAATAATAATCAAAAGGAACGCCTGTAGCCCTCTTGGCCAATTTGAAAGCAAGCAGAAATCCGTGGTCAGTCAGGAAATGTGTACAATGCAGAAAGGGCATTTCCAATAAGAAGAACAGGGGAAAAACAAGATGTCGCTATTGAACTTGTGAGCGAAAATATAAGCAGTAAAAAAAACCTCCAAATTGCAGAAGCTGCCTTAAAATGTAGGTGCGTAGATCATGACATCAAAGAGGGCGGAGAAGGTGGCTACTAAATAATGCCCGCGATAAGGAAATCATAAAAAAAAAGCCGCGCCAGGAGGAATAATCCACTTTTCCGTCTGCGCCATATTTCATTTGCTGAAAGCGCGGCCTTTGAAGTTGCTTGTGTTCTAAACAATTATTATCATAACGTTCAAACCATCCCGGTGTTTTGCATTACCCGACCGGTCTGGGCTTTGAAGCTACACCTCATAATTTCCCCAAATTGAATAAATCATGTTGAGTTTGCACTGGGAGCCTTTTAATAGCAGAGAAAGGAATATCATTATCTCGTTTTGAGGCCAATTGCTGTGGCTCCGCTCTGGCTGTAGCTGGGGGCACTGTAAGCCGCTCTCCTGCAGACAGCCTTTATTAGCCTCTCATAACTCTTGAAAGAACAGCTTTCTGTATGTTTCGACCCTTCCTCCTCCCTCCCTTTGGCCCTAACCCTCCTCCAAACATTTTAATTAGTGCGCAATATGGAGAGCAAAAAATGAGGGCCTTGTACGATTTCGCAGGTTCAGTCGAGTATGAGAGCCGTGAGGCAACAATTACTTTTTGTATGTAGCGCTTACACTTTGGCGTGTCCAGGCGCTATAATGATAGATATTGCCATTACCTATTTTAGTGATACTCCTTTTATCGAGCTCAGCATGATGAAAGTCGGGTTCAGTCCCTCATGGATTTCAAGATTTGAACACTGATCTCTGCACGTAGGTGGGCACAGTATCCCATTAAGCCATCTTACTAGCGCGAGGTTCTCCTTAGAACATGCCCCCCTCCTGCCTCACGTCCACCCATACCCCTCATGCATTAGAGGAAACATAGGGCCAGATTTATTAACGCGCTGCTTTGTTCTTGTGTCACACAAGATGACGCAAGGCAGCACAATTCCTCAATTCAGATTTGCAAAGCCGTGCAAGTGCCGAATAGCGCCGCATTGCGTGGCTTTGTAATGAAATGTAACACAGTGCAGCTGCTTCTGTTGTGTTATGTTCCACTTTGAACTGGGAGGCGTTACATGGCTGGACATGGGTGTTCCTGGGCATCCACCCATGGATATGACTCATTTCCTGATTTACAAAGGTTTGTAAACCTGGGATATCATCAAATCGGTACACCTCCCAGAGGATGGCGTAACAAGGAGAAAAATCCTTTTTTCGTCTCGTTATTTCCTCTATGTGTGATGCATTCTGTATCACACATTGGGGAAAAACCCTCTTTGAATTGTTTATGTGCAGGAAGGGACTCCTTCCTGCACAAAAGCAATTCTGCCTCTGACCGCAGGCATCCTTGCACTACTGTGCAAGGGTATCTGCGTTGGCGCTAGGAAGCACCAGCACGAGGAGAGAGCAGAAATACTCAAGGATATATGTGCTAAAATCTCAGACAGCGCACCGCAGCAATCAAAAAAGAGCAGGACAGTGCCATATCTGCAGAAATATGATGCAGCATGCCCTCTCCCTAACACCAACACACAACAGGCTGCCGAGGGCCACACACGCACACCATTTCACCATAGTGCAGAGGTGTCTGTGTGGGTCCGGCATAGGTTTGTACTTGAGGGATACCCTTCCAGTACAAAATACTATGTGTAGACACACTTTAAAACTTTTCCTACTTTGTATGTGTGCTGGAAAGTGCAGCAGTCCTGCAAAGTCAGGAAAGAAAGGATAAATACAAGTATTTCTCCTCAATAGTGCCTGTTTCAAGAGGGCATTGTTTTTTGTTGCAAAACCCTGCCTACTTTTTTTTAATAGCTAGGGTTTTGAGTCAAAGATTATGGGTGCATGGGAACGCCCATGTTCCACCCATTGAGCGCCCGCTTGATGGTAAGTAATGCAAAGCAGTGCTAGGCGCTGCTGTGTGTTACTTTCAGGCAAATTTCCATTGCAAAGGAAGTTTTGCACAGGAAAGTAACATTTAGCGTTGATTTGCATCATTTTTGTGATGGAGGCTCAGTGCAAAATCTTAGTAAATGTACCCCATATATATTTGTAAATACAGAGCATTTCTGCTCTCTCCCTTTCACTCAATGTAGCCCAGCAAGTTCCCTTTCTGCAATGCGTTACGTGAAATAATAGTAAATATAACCCCTTATAGAGTGCAGCACTGACCCCGAGAGGCAGTTTACATAGCACCGTGGTATAATGTGCTGTGCAAATGTTTCAATGCAACACAATCTCGGTGAGTCTGAGTTACACAACGCAAGTCATTGTGAGGTAATACGTATAGCAGAGGGAGATACACATAAGTGTGGCCGAGCTACATCCCACAACTCATGTAAAATATTATGCATAGCACAAGCACATTATATAGGATGAGCAACTGGGACAGCAAGCCAATGGAACATACAGTGTAGTCTGAAGTCTGCAGCTCAGCCCTTGATGGTGGGATGATTAGCATCAATCTTTATGCAAATTTCCGGACAGTGGCATAACGTAAAACGATGGAACCCTCCTGCAGAATGTAAAGAGGGGCCCCTGAGTCTCCCATATCTCACGGATATTAATTGGCCTTGGGGTGAAAAGGGCCCCCCTGAAATGTTGGGAGGGGGGGGCTCTTGAAGGGTTGGGGACTCCTGGGGCTGCAGGGGTGTGCATAACGTCCCTGTTTCAGGTCACAGACTTGAAAATGCTACCAAATTCGATTTTTGTGCTTTTAAGTTTGAAGAAATTAGCATTTTGAGTTAATTACTGAAAAAACGGTAAGCATTAAAGAAGTCATCATAAATATTCATGTACTTGAAAGACTTGAGATATATGTTACTGCCTTCTATTTTTCAAAACAGAAAATACGCCTAATTGAAAGTTTAAATGCAAATAGTGTTTGCAATATGTAGAGCTGGATCGCGGATTTCACTTGGCGACCATAAGACGCCTTAAGATGCAACAGGTGTGCTTTCATGTGGAACACGAAGAAGACGTGTTAGAACCTGTGCTAAATTTTTGTCAGTGGTTGCAGCCGATGGGCACCGGTGCTCACTTTTTGGCGACCAGTACTTATTTTTCGTCATTCGACTTTGCGAGAAAGGAATAGCGAGAAAGGCACAAACGGGAGCAAGACATAGGAAGAGAAAGGTAGGAAAACAGTGACAAAGAAAGAAAGCAAGAATGAAATAGAACCTGCGTAATTGAGATAAAACCCTGGAAGTATACGGTGATAGAAGCAAGAGGAGTGAGGTAGTGTCATATTTGGAAATTGTCAGCGCCTTGGCGACCTCCTAAGAATAGTTCTGCACACCTGCACTTACTCTTTTATATAAAGTAGAGGTTGGTACATTAAAATACTAAGAATTTGTAAAGCAGCATGACCATGGTTCTGACAGAAGCAATAGGTACACCTGCAATATTTAAATGTATGTGGGTAGGGAAAACTGACTCTGTCTCCTGGGACCATTGAGCCCTCTAAAAGGAGGCATGAGGAATACCGGTGGCGTAGCATGGCTGTCACAAAACCTAATGCAACAAAGTGCATCTTGTCCCAGGCTACACCTCAGATTCCTTGCATCCACCACTGAGGGTTCTCCTTGACTCTGTGCACTACAGCACCACTATGCTAACTCACCCCCCTCGAGCACTCCCAGGAAAAAAGTGACAAGACCCGCACCTTTGTGTGACTCGGCGCAAGTTATTTTGATATCTAATACCCCAGAGAGGATGTCATTTTTGTTAACCAATGTGCTGACCACTGAAGTAATTGTAATTGTCTTTGCATAGTGCTTCATACCCTTAACAAGGTCCCAAGTGCTTTTTCACACAGCTAACATGCTAAGCCGTGAAGGAATGCTTGGTTGGAAGAGGGCTGTATTGCAGTAAGGTCTCTGTGATAGTCTTCTTGGAGTCATGCCTTAGTGACCAGCATGGTGCTCTTATTTTGTCATGGGTCACAGAGCTTCATGCTGTGGTGGTGGGAAGAAGAGTGAGAGGAATTTACAGCTTCTGTTCAGGTCCTAATAGACTTCTTGGGTGGCAGCAGCAAGCACCACCCCACATTTTGTGGTGGGTACAGTAGTCAAGACAGAGGCTCTGAATTATCCTGGGGGGACTGGTGAGAGACAAACAAAAAACAACAGGTAAGTGCTCATTAAAGTCATCCATGTTGTAGTAAGGATAACTTTACCAAGGAAACCTCTGAAACCATGTGTGTGAAGCATACATACACACACATGCACACAACCCTACACACACACATATGCTGCACACATACACACACTGTTGTCTCCTTCCTATGTTGCAGCAACCTCCAAACTTGAAAACAGCTAGATCTGGTCTGAGAAATGTCTAATCATAAATCGGGCACTGAAGTCAGGAAGAGGGACATGTTTTCAGTTTCTAATAATTAATTGAATCCCACTACATCTCTGTCACAGACACATCACCGGCACGCAGACACATTATCAGCACAATGGCTTCCCGATTCCTCCCTCGTTTAGCCACAGACATGATCTTCTTTGGGTTTCACATTGCACAATGACTTACCAACCTGAACTTCACATACCAGAAATCACCAACAACAGTCACAGAAGTAAAGGGGGAAGCAGTTTAGTGCATTAATGGCCATACAGGACGCTGCCAGAACACCAGCAACAGCAACATGACAAACACATAACAAAAACATCATAGAACGCCACAATAAACATATGTGATGGATGTAGACAAGTGCCTATCAGTTATAAAAGACATAAGCCACCTCCAATAACAAGAACATACAAGAGCAATAGAAAATCACTAATAAGAACATTGGAATGTTGGGAGTCCCATTAAAGACCATAACGTGGCACAGGGTCAATGATTGCTGTTATAGTTCTGCTCCAACATTGAAATATTTGTCTCCCTGTTTATTTTAAACTATTATATCCTCAGTGGGTGGAATGTTCTAATAGCCTTGAAACCCTTCAGGCATGAGTTATCATGGTCGTCTCCCTCGTTATAGACCTCGCCTGCAGCGGATGTCTCAAGCACATGAGAGTACCTTCAACAAATGTTACAGCCCTTGGCAGTGCCCTTCACTGCTACATTGACACACCATAATACAACTCCCATCCTTCACAAGACCATGAAAATATGCAGCAGTTAAAGTGTATGCGTAATATGCGTTCCTTCTCATGAGCCGGTTTCTTGAGATGTGAAACAGGAGCAGTGGACATCTCATTTTCTGATTCCATGACCCCATGTAAGAGTAGCTTAAAAATCCATTTTTTTCTATGCTTTCACGTTCTTGCAGTCCTGTTTATCCCTTGAAAGTTCAGATCTGCAAAAACCAGAATGCAAAGAAGAAAGCTTTAATGGATACATGGATTCGGGAATCCTGCAAGATACAGGGTAGCTGGGCACACCCCTCTTCTCTCCAGTCTGATCCAAGCCAGCTCCTCCCACAAGCTGAAATCTCACAAGCCGAAAACGTCCTGTGGTGTAGATCACACACCACTGTTGTGACATGAACACTGAATACTATTAAGTATGGCGCATGCCTGTATGCTTCTGCCAATTCACCTCACTGTTTCTATAAAGAGCGCATCTTGAGGCACACAAAAGAGCCATAACACTTACAAAGCCTGTTTCTTATGTTGTCAGTGCCATTGATTTAGCTACCAACTGGCCCCATGTCATATGTGACACTTTCAGCCTGTCCTATTTTACAACATGTTGCATTCTGGGGCTCGTAGTTTGGGTCTACCATGCATTATATTCGGGTTCACAAATCAGAAAAAGCAAAGTCTTGTGGGCTAAAAGTCAGGACTGGCTTATGGTGCCACAAATTACCCAGCACCACGTAGCAAGCATACTACTTGTAGCAAATTCCTTTTTTAAACCATAGACTGACTGTGTTAAATATAAAGGAACTTCTACAGTTAATTAAAATAGGAACCAGAAAAATTGCCTCAAGCATTTATTGGTCTATGCTGTATATGCAATAATTGCATTCTAGGTAAGGAGTGGGCCAAACTGCAAAATGTTTTGCTTGCATTATATGGATAGGTTAAGTGAAAAAAGGTACAAAAGCACATTTGTTAAGTGAAATACTCATTTGAGTACAAAATGTCTTTTAGCTGTGAGACAGCATCACATCAGCAGTTTCAATAACAGTTTCTGCTCATACCAGTCTACTATAGAAGACAAATTATGCACATGTGTAAGACTCTAAAAAATATGAATTATGAAAACCGAAATTTGTGAATTATATAAACTTCACCAAAGACAATGTCTATTATATAAATGTGTACCAATATTTATAAATATCTCCCACCCTCAAGTAAAGCAATATTAGTATTATTTTTTTAATTGACCAAAGTTCTTTTTCAACAGAAGGAGCAGCTTTTCAAAACAGATCCAACTCTGCTCCACTGTTCACTGGCACCGCTTTCATCGTGAATGCAAATATAAATGCATTTGTACACAGCTGCCAAACATTCTAAGCCAATCATAGCTTTTGAGGCAATAGGACTTAGCATGGTGACACTTTTTAGTCTATACTTAGTCTTAAGCAAAAATACAGGTTTCAGATTGTAGCATGTTGTTGACTAAATAGGTAATGCTGGCAGACAGCACCACTAATCCTCCTTGGCCATATAGCAGCTAAGGCTGCACCGCAACACGAAAAACACTACTTGCCCCATGGCACACTCAAGTACCTCTCAAATATCATTGCAATTTTATCAGTGGAAGTGGTGGTCAAGGCCACTGGAATTATGCGATTCTGTTGCTGCGGCCTTTTCCTCATTATTAAAAATGTGCCACATTTGCCACATAATCCATCATCTTCTGTATACATTGCAGATGTTTCTAGCTCCAACAGATCAAAAGTCACTAAAAACACTGTCACACTTATTGCAGTGCAGTGGCTGGCAAGCGCTACTCATTTTCAGGTCACCTTTAAATTGCTGATTTTTGCATTTATGTTTTAAACTAATACTAATGAGGTGAAATTTGTGCTTAATGCTAACTTGCAAAAATTACAAAATAGTGATGTAGTACTGCCACAAAATGTACCACAGCATGCTGCATAAATTTCCATTTCGTGCAACATAATTTAATCAACCCTGACACAGAATTTCTGGTTCCCCAACTGCATAATTCAAGTGAGCCTGGTGGCTGTTTTGTAACAGAGCTGTGGCATTGGCACCTGTAGACAGTTTTAACACAGGGCAAGAGTAAGTGACAAAGTATCAACTCAAAAGCCCCAACTGAAAGCATACCTTCCGGGTGACATCACGTCATCGATGATTCTTCAGCACGGAGTACGTTTTATTCTGGGACTCGTAGTTTCACAAATAACATTGTAGGTATGTGAACAAAAACCACAACATAAGCTGCGTTGCTGGCTTAAAAGCCAGGTCTTTTTGGGGCTTCACGTATTACATAGGACTGGAGCAGTAGGGTGAAATAATGCCATTAGCACCAGTTTCTGAAGTAAGCTTGGCAATGAGTGATGGAGATAATGACCTCACCAGCAGCCATTTGAATAAGAAGCTCCAGTTACACTGCTGGAAAAGCTTTAACACAGAAATGCGCATGCGCAGCTACCAAGAGGCGTCAAGCCACGTTTGACACCCAAGCGCGTGACTGCAGACAGTAATGCTTTCGGACAACAACAGTTTGAACGCTGACTTTTTTAACCGAATCTTTGCAGCTTTAAAGACAAAACTACCAGTTCCACGCCAAGCCAGCTAGTAAATGTGTAAATTTTTTATAATTTTTATAATTTCATTGAACCGATCCCACTACACTGTAAATCATCATCATCAACATCATCACCATGATCATTACTCATTGGGGAGGATCTATAAATGGAGAGTTTTATTAAATGTTATTTAAATCAGAAACCTGTATACTAAAGATTCCCACCATTAATTGTATTGCATTTTATTTCTTGGAATTACACTTAGTTTAAAATGCAAGAAATTGTGCTAATCAATATCTATGCAAGTGTATCAGCATTATTCTAGGAATCTCAATCTTTTGGGTTCCTGTAGATAAAAAGTGCAGAAGAGTAGCAGTTCATTGCTTTCTTTGTTTTGTATTATTATCTTTAAATCTTACCTCCTAAAATACCACCATTCCTTTACTTTTCCCACGTATTCTTCTTCCCTCTATTCTTTTAATTTTTTATTCTGCTTACTTCTGCTGTTCCCTTCTTTTAATGTTTCTTTAACACCAACTCCTTTGCTTTCACCAATCCTCATTCTCTTTTCCATTAGACCCACCTCTCATTCATCTCTTTATTTGCCCCACCTTCTTCTCATTCCCTTATTTTAAAGTTGCTTTCCACATTAGATGATGTACTTGATTTTTTAATGACATTGGCCTAGACCTAAGCAAAGAGTGTGTGTAAAGGACATATGAATAGCCAAATTCTAATATAATAAAACGAGCTGCCTGCAAGATCGGTGGTGGGGCTAACGGATCCGACTCCTAAATAGACTATCCTTTTTAAGAAACGCTTTGTCAGTAGAGGTCAAATCAAAGTCTCCTACCACCCTCTGAACATTTTAGCCAGCGGTATTACTGAAAAACGAAATCTGGGATTGCCTTATTTCTCGTTCTATGAACCCTTTAGTGGTATTAGTCGTTCCTTTTAATCTTGTAAAATACAATTCTAGTTTGCAGTTATGAAATAGTAAGTGGCCATTTTTAGGTCGAAGCCTACCAGACAGCACAGCTGTCTGGTTTGCTAACAACATCTTGGGGACATTTGGAAAGCTTCCTTGAGAATGCATTCTGCCCATTGCTTATCATTGGCTATGTGTTTTGAAACTCACATTTGCTTGCGTTCTATCTGCTGGCTTTGTTTTTGGGTGTCCATGGCCCATACCTTAATTAATGTATCCTTCCATCAGTGTCCGATTTCTGTAAACAGGCCTTTAAATCTTGTTTTTATCTTGTTACATTTGCTGTGCATTCAAAGACAGAGGTCAAATTTCAGGCTCTGTCTTCCAGGGACCTTGGTGTTTACTTTTCTTTCTCTGACTTTAAAGTTAGAGGATTTATGTGACAATCATGATGGCTACCAGGGGTGTGCTGTAGGAAGGCTTTGCGATGTTATTTATTTCTAGCATACAACAACATTTAAATGTCTGTACATGAACTGTGCAGATATTTCAGAATACATCAGAATTAGGAAAGCACAAATGAAGCACGTTTTTGGCAATTCTGAAGTGTGGTGGAAACAAATATTTGAAAACGATCAAAACAAATCAATACAATATGTGATGACATTTCGATCACCTAGTGATGTATGCCATTTTACTTATTTCTGTGCTGTATACTTTTATCAGTAAAACTGTATGTCTGTGCAAATGTAATAGTCATTTCAATTGAAGATGTGTTAAGTTCAATGGCAGTGTGCTACCGCACGACGCTTACTCCACATTGCCCCACTCCACTCTACTCTGCACCACTCTACGCCACTGCACTCTACTCTGCACCACTCCACTCTATGCCACTTCACTATATGCCTCTCTGCTCTACTCTGCACCACTGTACTCCATGCCACTGCACTCTACGCCAATGCACTCTACTCTGTACCACTCCACGCCAGTGCACTATATGCCAATCCACTCTACGCTACTCTAATCTACTCTCCACCACTGCACTCTACACCACTCTACTCCACGCCACTGCACTCTATGCCACTGCAATCTACCCTACAGCACTGCACTATACCCTGCACCACTCTACTCCAGCGTGCACTACTCCATTCTCTTCAGAGAAGAGTTTCACTCTTCTCTGAAACAATCTATTATATGCTACTACACTCAGCACCACTCCTCTCTACTCTATGCCACTGCAGTCTACACCACTGCTATCTATGCTGCAGCACTGCACTCTGTGCTACTCTACTCTACACTGTACCACTCAACTATATGCCACTGCACTATACTCTAACCACTGCACTCTACACCACTTTGCTTAAAACGAATGCACTCTATGCCAATCTACCTTGCACCACTGCACTCTAAGCCACTATATTCTACTCTGCAACACTCTAAACCACTGCACTCTACACCATTGTACTCCATGTCACAGCACTCTACACCACTCTATTCTTTCGGCACCACTGTACTCTACGCCACTGATCGCTCCGCCACTCTACGCCACTCTATGGCACTCTCTTCTATGCCACTCTTCTCTATGCCACTGCACTCTGCCACTGCATATATGCAACTGCACTCTACACCACTGCACCACTCTATGCAAATGCACACTATGCCACTACACTCTACACCACTCCACATCACTGCACTCTATGCCACTGCACTCTACCCTATACCACTACACCCTAGGGCACTTCACTCTACGCCACTCTACTCTGCAGCAATGCACTTTCTGCCACTGAACTCTACACTGCACCACTGCAATCTATGCCACTGCACTCTACTCTACGCCACTCTACTGCACTCTATGCCAATGCACTGTACACTACTCTCTATGCCACTTTACTCTGCATTGCTCCACTCTACACCACTCCACTCTACACCAATCCACTCTAAGCCACTCTAATCTACTCTGCACCACTGCACTCTATGACACTGCTCTTTACGACACTCTACTCTATGCCACTGCACTCTATGCAACTTCACTCTACTCTGGAACAATCTACTCTATGCCACTGCACACTATGCCAATCTATTCCACTCTGCGCCATCCCACTCTACGCCACTGCAATCTACCCTGTGCTTCTCCGCTGTAGTCTGCCCCACTCGAGTATAGGCCACTGCAATCAATGCCACACTAATCTACGCAGCTGCACTCTATGTCACAGCACTCTACGCCAATGCACTCTACACCAATTTATTCAAAATCAATACACTCGGCACTCTGTGACATTGCAGTCTATGCCACTGCACTCTACTTTGCACCACTCAACTCGACTCTGCATCACTCCACTTGACACCACTGCACTCTATGCAACTGCACTCTACGCCACTGTACTCTATGTCACTGCACTCTATACCACACTACTCTATACAACTCTACACCACACCTCTGCACTCTACCCTACACTGCTTCGCTCTACGCCATTGTACTCTACGCCATAGCACTCTACGCCATAGCACTCTACGCCACTCTACCCTGGCCCATTCTACTCTACACCATTGCACTATCTGCCACTGCAATCTGTGCTGTGCCACTCCACTCTACTCTGCACCACTCCACTCTTCACCACTGCACTCTAAGCCACTCTACTCTATGTCACTGCACTCCACGCCAATGCACTCAATAACACTTTATTCAAAACCAACAAACTCTATGTCACTGCACTCTACGCCAATCTGCTCTGCACCACTGTACTTTATGCCACTTCATTCTAGGCCACTCTACGACACTCCACTCTATGACACTCCACTCCACAATACTCCATTCTATGATGCTCTACTCCATGAAACTCTACTCCACTCTGACACTCTACTCCACTCTATGCCACTCCACTCTACAACACACTACTCCACTCTACCTTACACCACTACTCCACTCTAAGCCACTCAATGCCACTCTATACCACTCCACTCTACAACACTCTAATCCACTCTATGCCACTCCTCTACAAAAATCTACTCTATGCAATTCCACTCTACTACACTACTCCACTCTATGCCATTTTACTCTATGACAATCTACTACGCTCTATGCTACGCTAAAACACTCCCCTCTACTCTATGCAACATCCTCTTTGCCACTCCACTTTGTTCTATGCCACTCCACGACACTCTATGCCACTTCACTCTATGACACTCTGCTCCACTCTATGCCACTCTCCGGCACTCTACTCTACAACACTCCACTCTACGACACTCTATGCCACACAACTCTACAACACTCTACTCTATTCTAAGCCCTTCACTCTACGACAGTCTACTCCCTCCACGCCACTCCACAACACTCTACACCACTCCACGCCACTCAATGACACTCCACTTCACTCCACTCTACTCAACTCTACAAACCCGATTTATCCAGATGTTGCCAGTGGCGTTGCACTTTTACACCAAATTGTGTGGATTACGTAGATTTCATTTAGTATTTGACCTGATTGTCAATTTCTAAAACAACATTAATGCTCACTGACCACTGAAAACAAAAAACAACAGTTTGCATTGGTCAGTGTGTCCAAATGTCAGTGTAAAATATCAAGTATTCCGGACATACTGATGCAAAATTGCATCTAAACCAGTGAGATCTAGCTTACCGGTAAAAAGAAGCCAATTTTCAAACAACGCTATGGAGCAGGTAACCAAGTAGGAAAACAAAATTCAGAAAAAAGATGGGGCGGTAAGGCATATACGAAAAAGGGTTCATTCCGTGTTGACTATCTCCTCACTAAGGCCCTCATTACGGGAATCACTGCACTTCCAGTGCTATAAAACTATCCCGGAAATCCAGAAACCTCAGGGTGAGGTCATTTCTAGGTGCTAAATTACCACATTAGTCAAGTAGATTGCCAATGGAATGGGGAATAACATCTTCCGCACATATTCCATTATTCTGCCCATTGCTTTGGTGCACATTTTGCCAGGTTCTTCCTACGGAAATGTGCGAGTGTGGTGTTACCACATGATTTGTAATTATGAATCGTAATGAAGCCCCAAATGCCTTCTGAATGTATAGAAGAGTCCCATATGATATTGAATGTAGGCCCTAAAAATACATTTATGTAAAATAATTCAAATATGGTTATGTAAAACCACAAAGAGCCAAATATATTTGGACTTAGGCGAAAAAGACAGCCAGCGCCGAAATATTAGTCACTTAGCATGCCTGGAATTTTGGAGTACCACCTGCTGTTCCCTTCATTTTTTATGTTTTCCAAATGCCTTGCAGCCATTTTGCGGCCTGCAAAAAAAACTACTTGTTTTCCAATACTACCTTCGAACACAGCCCTTTCTTTCTCGACTAGCTGCAAGGAATGGGCAGTTACTCATGCCCCGTGGCAGTATTTGCCGTTGCCTTGGCTGTCGCTTTTGTTGTGGTCAGTACATTGGGAATGTGGGTCTCATTTATCAATCGCCCAGCTGGAAATTTTAAGCACTCTGCCTAATCATATTTAATTGCTCGCAAAGCGCTGCTCCCACCCTAGGCATTGCTCAATTACACCTCAAATACCTGCAATCAATAAATAAAGAATGACAACAGTCCGAGGTTTGAGCCTGTTAAGGAATTGAGCGAGAAACGGATTAGAGCTAAGGAGGACTTTTACTAATTAAATAGGCACCTTCTTAAAGAGGGCGGCCGTGACGAAGGTGAAAATGGCGGGCGTCTCTCCACAGAACTGAATGTGCTAGTTGAGGACACGCAAACTTTTAGCTTTAAGGTAGGGCTGGGTGAAATTTTCTTTATGTGAACCTTGTGTGTTTCCCCCCAAAAACGACAAAAAATATGCAAAGAATGTGAACGTATAAACAAAAGTGTTTCAATGTAAAATGCCCATTGCACCATTTAGTGTG
The DNA here is from genome assembly GCA_963921515.1 of Calotriton arnoldi. Taxonomy (NCBI): domain Eukaryota; kingdom Metazoa; phylum Chordata; class Amphibia; order Caudata; family Salamandridae; genus Calotriton; species Calotriton arnoldi. The sequence goes on from CAWUFW010003159.1 coordinate 1,294,636, forward strand.
TCAGAGGAATTTGCCACGAGTTACCCGTGAGGGAAAGCATGTAATTATGCACTTCCATACAATGCACTGATCTTCAAGCTACCATCGACATATGCCAAAATAGATCAGAGAGGGCGAAAGAAAGGTTATTTTGTTTATTTGGGGCACATTTTAGTGCATGTCAGAATTCAGGTGCAGGAAAAATCTATGCTTGGGCATGAGAAAAGGGAAAGCTGAAATCTCAAATTATACCAAGGCCAATAATCGTTCATCTATATTCACACATATTTAAAACTTTGCACTTTCGTGCTTAAGATTTTTCAACTTCTGCAATGCTTGCTTCTAGGCCATAGCAGAGCTTCACCATAACAAGAAACAGTGCAAAGTAGTTCAGATAAAACCCCTAGCTCAGGTCAAAAATGGAAATGAATCATTCATGTCTGACCCAAGGTTCAGAAGCGTTTTGGATATACTAAGACTCTGTTCATATTGATGGACATAGGATGGCCAGCGTTGTTTGGTGTTGCCTGAAATGCTGCTCTGTATGAATTTGTAAATCGATATTAAAATCTTGCATTTTGTCTGAACAACAGCTGTGCCAATGTAGAAGGTGACCACTTCAGACAAATGAGCCCTTCTTGGCGCTAGTGAAAAGTCTAGGGGCCTCGTACGGAAAAGCTTGCAGTTTTTGAATAAGACTGTGGGAGGTACCTGGAAGGAGCCCATTGGAGTGATCTAATTTTGAGCCAATTGTGGCTACGTCGATGGCGGAAAAGTCATTCGGTATTAGGAGACGGCTAACCATTCTTTAAAATTTCAAGTAAAAATCTAATGTGTGGCTAATCTCATTCATTTGTCGGCCATACAATTGGTAGGGTCAAGAGGAAGTCTAAAGCACTTGACATATATGTGTAACTTTTAAGTGAAAGGCTTTAGACCAAACGTGTTCAAATTAGGACCCAAAGCATTGACTATTTACTTTAAATTAAATGAATCATATGTAAATGGAACCCGTGCAATGATACATACATACCCATATTGGACAACTCATCTTTAGTTCCTTTTTGAAGACTCAGGGGAAGATTTACTAAGATTTTGCGCCGTGTTTGCGTCACAAAAGTGACGCAAAACAGCGCAAAATCTTTTTTTCCTAATTAACTTTCCAGCGCTAAACTTGTTTAGCGCTGGAAATAACGTAAAAGTATTGCGAAGCAGCGCATTGCGCTGCTTCGCGTTACTTTGCGCCATGGGGGCGTGCCAAGGGTGGTGCGTGGGCGTTCCCATGCAACCAACCAAGGTTTCTCACGCTAAACCCAATTTACTAAAAACAGTAGATTGGGTTTAGCGTGAGAAAACTGCGCCCTTTTCAACCAGGTGCAAGGAAGGAGAAATGCTTTTATTTCTCCTTCCTTTTCCGACTATGCATGCGTGCTGCACTGTGCAGCACGCATACAAAGCGGGAAAAGCTTTCCCTCATGTCTAGCATAGTATTTTGCAGTCGCGGCTCCTGGAGGGAGTGCTGCGGGGCGGTGGGGCGGGGGAGGGGCAGGGTGGGGGGTAGTAAACTCCGGCATACAGCCTCAAAGAGCAAATCTGGAGAACAAACCTACAACCAAGAATCTGTTCAAGGAGGATGGATTTTGTGCGACAAATATACTTTTGTAACTCTGTTGTCAAATATACTGCAATAACTATAAAATGCTACTTCTTTTCTTATGCCATGGAGAGTCTGTTGGCCTTGTGTGGTGGAATACTGGACTGGACTGGTGGTGGTGGTGGTATTTTTAGTGCTGCATGACATTGAAGTGATAGGCATTGACAATATAAAGTGAATCTACCTGTGATGTGACATAATTTTATTTTCATGACATGGAAACTCAAGTGTGGTCTGTGGGGCCTATTGCGTGATTCCAGCTAGTTCTATTTTTGCTAAACGAGTATCTGCTTCATGAGTTTATCAAACGTGCCTCATTCTGCAACAGTCCCTATCAATTGCCGGCGAGCTTCATATCATTTCATTGACCTACTGGATGGTGTCATGGCATTAGTGAATATTCTGGAGGGCATTATCATGTGAAAATTGCCCACAGCCCAAGTTATGAATGCATAGATGGCGGTGAGTAAGCCTCACAAATGTGAAGCGCAATTACCTCAAGATAACACTATATAAAAAGTTACATAGGCCTGTAGTACATGCTAACCGAGAGCATTAAAGGTGAAAAACTCTAGGGGGCAGATTTTCAAACTTTTGCACTGGTTTAGCGTCACAAAAGTGACGCCAACCAACGCAAATTTTTTTTTGCTATTTTCTTTCCAGCGCAAAACTTGTTTTGCGCTGGAAAGCACTCTTTAAGTAGCGCAAAGCAGCGCAAAGCACTGCTTTGCGCTACTTTGCGCCGAGGGGGCGTTACATGGGTGGTACATGGGCGTTCCCATGCAACCACCCATGCCATTTGACGCAAAACCATATTTACAAATATTTGTAAACATGGTTTTGCACCCCTTCAAAGGAGCTGCTAGCAGGAGAAATGCCTTCATTTCTCCATGCTTTTCCGACTTTCCATGCGTGCGGCACTGTGCAGCACATATGCAAAGAGGGAAAAGCTTTACATCGTGCCTTGCATAGTATTTTGTACAGGAAGGGCACCCTTCCTGTACAAAACCTATGCTACACTCATGCACACACCCTAGCGCTGCGGCTCTAAGGTGTGTGCATGGCGCACGGCAGCTGAAATCAGTGCCATGCAAGGGAAAGGGCAGGAGAGAGCCATATCTCTGAAGATATGGCGCTCTCCTGCTCCCTCCCTGTCGCGCAAAGCGGCGCAGCCTCGCGGGGGGGGGTGTCGTGTAGTTCCTATAGTACCCATGCAGGACCTGCGCGTTTGGATAACATAAACTGTGGGCTTGGGGGCAGACTGACTCTGTGCACCCCCACCGCGTATGTTAGCCGGATTTGCATTAGCTAGCTCACAGTGCCTCTAGAATCTCCTCTTATCGGGGAGAGATTAGTTTCTGGCAACCTTAGATCATGACAACCCTGATCCCTCAGAATCGTGGAAACAATGTACTACTTTTCGCTCAGTCACTCGTGCTTACTTATTCGGTTTGTCTCAGAGAGTTACACAGAATAAACAGTCTGGGCGTTTCAATAAGTATTTATTGAACAGTTGTTATTCTAGTGTAGAATATATGTGCTGCAGCAACCAGCAGACAGCAGCAGAGATATATTATCAGCAGTACGATAAAAGTGAAAGGATAGTACAGTTCTACCATATTGCAATAATAATGGTTATATACATAAATATATAAAATGCATTATAAAAGTGTGCATACTCCTACGATGCCTAACTAGATGTACCTAAGTGTACCTAGCATGTGTGTAGGTCTGAAAGCCTAAGAGCCAAGAATCCTTCTAGGATTTAGTCGAACCCCATTACCTGAATAGTGAGAGTGTGGGACCCCGTCCTGGTCTCGAGTTGGACACCTTGCAAGGGCTGTGTTAGACCGCTGTCAGCTGGAGCGACTGCATGCAGGAGCCTCAGCGTCTCTGGTCAGTGTGTCGGCATGGAAGTCTCGGTTCCCTCTATCCCACTGTGGCAAGATGTGGTGTATTTATATCCTAAAGTGTCTCGTCCCTCAGTATGGTTTGTATTGGTCTTTGTTAGACATGAGGAAGACGTCAGGGGTGAACTTTGTACATACATATTATGCGGGAGATGTAGCTGGTGAATGCTCATCCATAATTTATGAGTACATTGTAGGCCTGTGTTCGGGAAAAACCTTGCAGTGTTCTAACCACAGACTAGATAACTTTCAGCCCTCAGAGTTCGTTGTGTACTGTAGGGAACTAATGTAGGTGAAAGATCATGCCTATATTAGGGCATAGGAGATCATGACTATAATAGGGCATAGACGATTATGACCATAATAGGGCATATACGATTATGACCATAATAGGGCATATACAATTATGACCATATACGGCATATATGAACGTGTCTATATTAGGGCCTCTATACAAAACATAACAGGGGCTGCGCTGCATTGCGCAACTTTTTTAAAAATCTCCCCCTTGGGGGGAGATTTACGAAAAAGTCGTGCAATGCAGTGCAGCCCCCCGCGAGGCTGCGCTGCGTTGAGCGACAGGGAGGGAGCAGGAGAGCGCCATATCTTCAAAGATATGGCTATCTCCTCCCCTTTCCCTTGCGCCGGCGCTGATTACAGCTGCTGTGCGCCATGCACACACCTTAGCGCTGCAGCGCTAGGGTGTGTGCATGAATCCAGCATAGGTTTTGTACAGGGAAATACTTTCCTGGGCTTGTCCCCCTCCATCCGGAGTGTTATCTCATGTAACTTATGTGGGACACTTACCCGAGTATCAGGTGTTTCCACCGTGATATACTCACTCAACTCCGCTGTCACCAGAAATTCCTTCAGGTTCTGGCGAGCTATTGTTACTTCTGCCGCGCTGTCTAGCATGGTCATAGCCCATTCCCCGTTCAGAAGCTGTGTCCTCAGAATTCTGGGCATGTCTGATCTTAAGACCTGCTACCTTCTTCTTTTTGAACTGAGGTTTTTGTTTTTGTTTATCTTCTTTTTTAGTTGCGTAGTCCGCAGCACGTTGCGTGTCTCTGGACTTTGTACGCTCCTCTTGTCTGTGTTCTGACCGTCCTTCCCTTTCAGAGTTTTTTGATGAACCCTGAAAGGAACGAGAGGAACGTGTATCAGTATCCTGATACCTGTCAGGTTTTTTAATATTATCCCTATTCCTGAGGTTATACCTCCTTTCAGAGGGCTCCTGTTGAGGAGACCTGCCTCTGGATTGAGATCTGCTGTCTTTAGACTTTTTTTTTTTTTTTCCCCACTTGTTTTTAGAAGAAGTAGGTGTCTGCTTTGTAGTGTCCTTTTCAGGACTGCCCACCAGTTGTGGTTTTAATATTTTCCCACCTAGACTGTCTCTGCCTAGTTCTGCATATGCAGTTTCAATTATTTTGGGTAGTTCGTGTTGTTGATCTACTGGACTGAACTCCCTTAGGCGTTGATGGATCTCCACTGAAGCTGCTATCCCCTTATTGTTAGCTAGTATTATGGCTGATACCTGTTCGTAGTTACTTAGTAACTTCATCCATAAGTTAAGGGCAGGCTCTGCTCCCTACTCATTTTGTATCTGTCTCAATACGTCAGGTACTACTGCTAATGACGGGATACCATGCATTCTGGTATATATGGCAGCAAAGACTGTACCCCAAGAGGTGCAGTCCTCTATTTGTGGTGTGATCCCCATGGGCAAGCAGATTGTTAGTATTCTGTGTTTATCACAGGTGGTAGTATTCGGGAATACTGCCTCAAGCTGAGTTATTTTCTGAGATATCCAGAATGGTATTTGTTCGCGTTTTGCGGGCATTTTGCCCATTACCGCGTGTAATGTTTGAGGAGTAATTTTATTTCCTGTACCCTGAGCTGGAGTACTGTTTGCTGCACCTGGTGCAGGTTGGATTGTTAAAGTCCTCATGACAAATTGTGTCAGGTTTCTGTAGATTTTAATTCAATCTGTGTGTTGTACGAGTAAGTCTCCTTGCGGCATTGTGGCAATGTCAGGATGTGGTGTGAAGGCCACTAATATTGGCCATGTGGCTCCTTCTCCTCCGAGTGGGCCTAACCTTACTCTTCTTCGTACGTGGGGTAGGGCGCCATTAAACCAGTAAAAATGTTCCTGGTAAGTGAGTGGAATCTCTATGTCCTCAAACGGGGCATATTCCGGTGGTGCATCTCCTTCTATATAGTAGTGAAATGTCTTTGTTGTGGCATTTGCTGCTGGGAATGTAACCCATGAATAGAACACCTCTGTTTTATTTGATTCGTGTGCCTCAATCATGAAAACTACCATGCTACCCCTAGCTTGTAAACCATTTTCTAATAGTCTTATGGTGACTGTCCTTCTGAACTTTGGTGCAATCTGTATTGCATCCTCAGGATCATCTTCATCATCTGACAGGGGCAGTGGCATTAGTAGTGGATCTAAGACCGCGGTAGTCATTGTGTATAGAACACAGATTAATGTTTCAAAGAAACTATGATAAGGTTTTAGGCACAATTTTAGAAAACCTACATCCTTTCAAGCTTGAATAACCAAGAGTCAATAAATAGTATTTTGTACTACTCAGCTGCGGCGGATTTTGTGCCCACCCACTCCAGACGTCTCTGGTGTTTTGTGAGTAGGTTCTTTGAGAATAGCACGACTGAATTACTCAGATTCTACTGTTAAATAAGTACCCAACCAATGTTGGGCGCCATGTCGTGTAGTTCCTATAGTACCCATGCAGGACCTGCGCGTTTGGATAAAATAAACTGTGGGCTTGGGGGCAGACTGACTCTGTGCACCCCGACCGCGTATGTTAGCCTGTTTTGCATTAGCTAGCTCACAGTGCCTCTAGAATCTCCTCTTATCGGGGAGAGATTAGTTTCTGGCAACCTTAGATCATGACAACCCTGATCCCTCAGAATCGTGGAAACAATGTACTACTTTTCGCTCAGTCACTCGTGCTTACTTATTCGGTTTGTCTCAGAGAGTTACACAGAATAAACAGTCTGGGCGTTTCAATAAGTATTTATTGAACAGTTGTTATTCTAGTGTAGACTATATGTGCTGCAGCAACCAGCAGACAGTAGCAGAGATATATTATCAGCAGTACGATAAAAGTGAAAGGATCGTACAGTTCTAACATATTGCAATAATAATGGTTATAGACATAAATATATAAAATGCATTATAAAAGTGCCCATACTCCTACGATGACTAACTAGATGTACCTAAGTGTACCTAGCATGTGTGTAGGTCTGAAAGCCTAAGAGCCAAGAATCCTTCTAGGATTTAGTCGAACCCCATTACCTGAATAGTGAGAGTGTGGAACCCTGTCCTGGTCTCGAGTTTGACACCCCGCAAGGGCTGTGTTAGACCGCTGTCAGCTGGAGCGACTGCATGCAGGAGCCTCAGCGTCTCTGGTCAGTGTGTCGGCATGGAAGTCTCGGTTCCCTCTATCCCACCGTGGCAAGATGTGGTGTATTTATACCCTAAAGTGTCTCGTCCCTCAGTATGGTTTGTATTGGTCTTTGTTAGACATGAGGAAGACTTCAGGGGTGAACTTTGTACATACATATTATGCGGGAGATGTAGCTGGTGAATGCTCATCCATAATTTATGAGTACATTGTAGGCCTGTGTTCGAGAAAAACCTTGCAGTGTTCTAACCACAGACTAGATAACGTTCAACCCTCAGAGTTCGTTGTGTACTGTAGGGAACTAATGTAGGTGAAAGATCATGCCTATATTAGGGCATAAGAGATCATTACTATAATAGGGCATAGACGATTATGACCATAATAGGGCATATACGATTATGACCATAATAGGGCATATACGATTATGACCATATATGGCATATATGAACGTGTCTATATTAGGGCCTCTATACGAAACATAACAGGGCTGCGCTGCGTTGCGCAACTTTTTTAAAAATCTCCCCCTTGGGGGGAGATTTACGAAAAAGTCATGCAACGCAGTGCAGCCCCCCGCGAGGCTGCGCTGCGTTGCGCGACAGGGAGGGAGCAGGAGAGCGCCATATCTTCAAAGATATGGCTTTCTCCTCCCCTTTCCCTTGCGCTGGCGCTGATTACAGCTGCTGTGTGCCATGCACACACCTTAGCGCTGCAGCGCTAGGGGGTGTGCATTAGTCCAGCATAGGTTTTGTACAGGAAGGGTACCCTTCCTGTACAAAATACTATGCTCCACACAAGGGAAAGTTTTTCCCACTTTGTATGCGTGCTGCACAGTGCAGCACACGTGCAAAGTCGGAAAAGGAAGGAGAAATGAAAGCATTTCTCCTTCCTTGCGCCTAGTTGAAAAGGGCGCAGTTTTCTCACGCTAAACCCAATCTACTGTTTTTAGTAAATAGGGTTTAGCGTGAGAAACCTTGGGTGGTTGCATGGGAACGCCCATGCACCACCCTTGATACACCCCATGGCGCAAAGTAACGTGAAGCAGCGCAATGCGCTGCTTCGCATTACTTTTACGTTATTTCCAGCGCTAAACAAGTTTAGCGCTGGAAAGTAAATTAGAAAAAAAAGATTTTGCGCCGTTTTGCGTCATTTTTGTGACGCAAACACGTCGCAAAAGCTTAGTAAATCTCTCCCTTGGAGTTTTACTTTGCAAACCCCAATCAGCAGTGTACTTGCCAGTCAATTTCAGTTTCTAGGCATTGTGGTGTGAAAGTCATATTCTGATAGGCTGGTGGATCATTATTAAAAAACACATTTCAGAGTTCTGCAAAGCATGTCTTTGCTGCCGCATAATTGCTCTTTTAGAGAGAACTAATTGGCTTGCGTAGCTTGACCATTCCATTTCATCTTCTAACAACTCCATATACAGTCATCAAAGCATTGCTAGTTCAAACCGCAGAGGCAAATCTGAACATTGCAAGCCAAACGGTACATTGATACGACTTTGGGCTTCGATCTCATTCTTGATTATAAAGCATCTGTTATTTTAATGAATTGGAACATATGGTTGTGAACCTCTCCCTGCAGGATTCAGGCTAGCGGCGGTCCCGTTGCACATGCTTGGAATAGTGGCCCCAATCTACTAACGGCCTTTTATAATCTGTGCTGCTACTTCTTAAAGCTGGTGCAGTGAGTGTCATTTGGCGGGCTAAGACTAGAGCAATACTGTCTAATTATAAAGTTTAGAACTAGAGAACACCACACATAAAACAAGCATTGCCAAAGCCAAGAGGTCTGGTTTGCATTTAGAATCCTGCCTAAAATATTTAGAAAGCCTTATGCAGTGAAACAACTTACTGCTTTCTGTATATAATACATCTACGAGATAAAAATATAAAGTATGGTGATTTAGTGTACTTTTGAGATGTAAAATAGTCCTAGCCTGAGGTGAAAGAGTAATATTCCTCTGCTGAAGCCAAAGCACAATGTACATATATTTTAAAGTATTGGTTACACAATAGGTCTTGCAGATTGCTACACTTTCAAGCCAGACCTAAATAAAGTTACTAAAATTATAGAAGAGAAAGTAGAATGGAGTACATGAAACGGCAGTATTTGTAGTCATAAAACAGAATCATAGTCTTATTTTCAGGGACAGGCGGGGAAAGGACATAGGAGAAACCTTAGCTGAAGAGGACTGATTGACAGCTGTCAGGCCCCTAGATCTCTGCATGATGCACTGAAAATGCATTCAAACTTTAGAACATTTACATCACTAGTCTATGTACCTTACTATTCTCAGTTTCAGCCCACTGCAGGAAAAATTGTGTACCTGGTAAAACTACTTCATACATGTACTGTGTGTGTGTATGAGATGTCAAATAAACAATTACCTTTTCTCCTTTCCTAGAGCCTGAACAAGTGTATGGAAGGTCCCTTCTGACACAATGAGACTGTGAAAATTGAAGCTGTTGTCCATTGATCCCCATGTGGTGTTGGAGATTAGGATCCCCAAGGAGAGATGGTTGGACTCAGCAAGGTGTGCATGAAGTTGGTGGGAGAAGCGTCACACACAGACAAAGGGTGAATTTGTTTATAAAGCAAGTAGGTGCAAGTTGTGGAAAAAATGAGTTTCTGTAATAGTTGTTAAAAGTGATGGTCATCTGATGAGATAGGGTAGATTGTCTATGATAAACTTAGTCTACCATCTCGCTGAGCTCAGATAATGCTTGAGGAATATTATAATTTCATTTTCACCTTCTATTTTTTCTTTTATCCTCTTTATTTCAATTGTATAACTGGACTGTTATTGCTATTTTGTTTTAACCACTTTCTGAAGGAGAAGCAGTGACATGCCCTGAGAAGTCCAATCCAATCTTTTGATTTCAAGTCTTTGGGCTTATTTCGTGAGGGATAGCATTGTTGCACCACCTCATCTGTTCTGAGTCAGTAGTTCTTTCTGAAATCAGTTCAGAAAGGTTGAAATTGCTTAATCAACATTTACCACAATATTGCTGGATTTATTTACTTTGATCTTAGATTTATTCAGTGTACAAAACAAGATTTCTTGTTGACTTCTCAAATATGTTTTGCCTGACCATTTATATAGCATTATAGCTCACTGCTGAGGGCAATTACTGTTTGTTAAAGGCATCAACCTGATTTATAGGTCTGAGTCTTTAGGTGAGGGCCTATAAAAGAGAGGGACTTATTTACTGGTATAGCATGAGGCATAAGGTCTATAATGCCCAAGCACATTATAACATTACAATCACTGAGGGAATGATGTTCTAGATTAAAAAGAGAGAAACAGAAAGACAATCATTGGAATGCTGAAGCAGAAGATCTATACCAGCATCTTTGGCCCTTAGCCACCCCATTGCGTTCAATAGTGTTCTCAACATTGCAGGGTTTTAAATGTGGTTAGTTTATATTTCTACAAAGGGCAGTGTCGTTTTAAGAATTTTTTGCGGCCAGGGGGATTAACACAGGGCCCTGCAGTCCCTGCAATGCTGGGCGGACCCAACCCTTCGGGGGCCCCCAACCCATCAGGGGGGATCCATTCAGCCCAAGGCCAATGAATATCGATGAGATATAAGAGACTCAGTGGCTCCTCATCATATTCTGCGGGGGGTAACATCATTTTGTGTTATGCAACTGATTTCTACTTGTATAAAAGAAACCAAAATACAGGTTAAGACTAAACGGTCTTCTCGTTGAAGGAGTCACAGCTGATTTAATACATTGCATGTTGGCTCATTCCTTCTCCTTAAGCATAATCTGATGCCCAACAGGGTCATCACGGAGTCCACGCATGTTGGCCATAGACTATTTGACCAAAAATACTAATGGTTTCCCAAGACTACAAACTCTTGAGCATTTCAGTTGTTCCTTTAGAAAAGAAGGAGAAAAAGATACTGAAGTGGTGAGTGCTGCTTGTGCATGTCACCTATACTTGTATATATTTTTTGGCAGTGCTCTCTTTCACTGTTAAGAGCTTTCATCTTCCCTAGCACTAGAGCACTGGAATGTTGCATGAGTGTTGTTTCTTAGTTGGGCAAGAATAGGATTTCTGTGGGGCGACTCATAAAACAAGTTGGAACAGAGCATCAATATCCATAAGCGCATTCCCAAAGTTGATTTGCAGATTCCAGTTATTTCCAAAGTCATGTGCTTTGGACTCCCACTTGACCCTTATATTGTGGGACGGAATAACAGGATTATCCACACTTTAGATTTTCATTTGAAATTTGTAAGAAGATCTAGATGTCTCTTAACACAAAAGAGCAGTTACACCCCCAGTAGAGCCACTATTGGCTGAAAATTGGATTACTCAAATGGTTCCAGACACAATTGTATGTAAAGACTTCAAGTCCCTCGAAACAAAGTGGCTAAACATTTTGTGAGAATCAAAATGGGCGCATTTGCCTCCAGTGGCCGACCACCTACATTGACTTCTGTTGTCTGCTGAGACAAAATGCAAGATTGTGATATTAACATACAAATTCGTACACAGCAGAATTTCATCCACACCACGTAAAACCTGCTGTTCTCTACGCCACCCTATGTCCCATGCTCAGGATCGGACTAGAACAGAAAATAGGCCTGGGCGGCAAAATAAAAGTGGCCCTCAGTAGTGAATCAGGTGGCTAAAAAAGTGGTGCAAATTGGTAATTCGGGGCAGTTTCGAACTTGTAAGACCTGCTGTATATTTGTTTGCCCAGGTCTGGGAGACTGCATGCATCTGTGGTTGCTGCATGCAATATTTGTGGTAATGTCAGAGGAATCAAAAGATGAATAAAAGCGGCCCACCAGCCCCAGACCATAAAACAGGATTACAAACCCCAAGAACAGCTCACACACTGTTCTGTTAGGCCAGACTTCTGCCACTGCCAGATAGCCATAGCCAGTCTGACCCTGCCCATGCTTAAGAAACCAGATGAATATCTCAAGAAATAGAATAGCTTTTCAATTGAGATTTGCAGATGACAGTGCTAAATCGATTCCAAAGATTATGTAAAATTAATGTGTAAATTCTGGAGGTTACCCAGTTTTTTTTGCAGTTGCTCGAGACCCAGTTATTAGAGGTATATAAAAGTTGGCCTGGTATTCTGGAAACATGAGCTATTACAATTCAGCTGGTGCTCCAGTAAGACCAACTCGTATGCAAATAATGACGAAGGAAAACTTTTTTATGGAAATATTGTGCGCATTTATTTTGAGGGACCTGACATTGTGATTGGATCTAACTATTTAGCGAGTGAATAAACCCAACCCTGCATAAAGGTCTTTGATAAGGAATCAGAGGCACAGTATAGAGACCTTTCACAGCACTTTACAAATAACAGCAATGAAGGGGCGCCAAGGTCCTATAGTGAAATGAGCTGCAGTGGTTCAGGTCATACAAATCAACACAAATACAGATATTTCTGTTATTCTTGCAAGTATCACTGCTTTCGGATATTGTTTTCTATAGCGCAGTCAGCCCTCCAGGGTTTCAGGGCACTGTAAGCAAGAATAAAGAAAACACTGAGTGGAACAGTTTCAGAGTGATGTACAAAGCGTTTGCACTAACACGAATAGAGATGAATTTCAGAGAACTGTACATAGAGTTTGCAATAACAGGACTGAAGATGAACTTTAGATAACTCTATAAAGCGTCGAAAATAAGAGGAATAAAAGAAGCATTGTGTGGAACAATGTGAAAGAAAACATAAACATACTAGGAGTGGCCCCAGTTTGAGTAGGGCATGTCATGCACTCACGCCCCTTTCTGCATCACTAGGTAACTTAATTTGCCTCTCTGCCGTTCTTTTTAGCCAAGAGGTGGGGATTCGGACATGTGAATAGACCGGTCAGCCTTCGAGGGTTGTTTCGGCTAAGGGGCAGGACATGAATGACATCCCGGTAGGGGTCCAGCTGATGAGCCGTCGTGGCGCTGGGAAGGCCCACGGGGCTTCCCGGCGGGCGTGGCAAGGCTGCCCAGCAGCAACAGGTGGGCGCACTGCCACAATGACCTCCACAAACAAGTTTGCTGGGACCCCAAACGAGTCTGACAGGCCTAGCGGAAAAGTTCCTAATAATAAAGAGAGGAGATGAAAGCCCCGACTAATGTGCTGGTGGAACTGGCCCCTGTTACTGGCCAGAGCGGGGGCGCGTGTTATTCTCTTCCTGTCAGAAATCCGCCGCCACATTGTAAGGGGCGGAATTAATGGGAGGCGCGCCCAGGGCTACTCGCCGGGAACTCTGTATTTACACTGCGTAAAATTAGGATGTGACGTTGGCTGCCCGGAGCAGTGAGTGAATCAAAGAGTCAACGAGCGCTGTAATGAAGGTAAGAGGAGCTCGGCTGGACGCTTGCTAAACATTGCATAGTAAGACAATCGCTCCAAACAGTCCGAATTCCATCGTGTCTGATGACGAAACCTGACTCTCTTTGGAAGAGGGCCGCGTGGCTCTCTTTGGAAGAGGGTCTAGTGTTAGCCAAGACATCTTGATTTAAATAAATTTAGATAAGCACTGTATACTTATAGACAGTGAGATGGAAAAGGCTGTGGGGGTGTGGAGACGTAGCTTGGAATTCTTTCCAAGAGGCGTGATGAATGTAGTTAAAGGTTGGCTCACAACATTTAGACTAAAATCCTGTGCTCCCGCAGCATATCCATGCCTCAGCGCCCGTTTTCCTACCGCTAATGATATGCAAAGTGGGCGTACCTTACTAAAATAACTTGGTAAATGTCGCTCACACAACTAACTCCTATCATCAATGTTGCCGCAAACCCGCGTAGCGATGTAAAAAGTAGCGCAAACCACTCTTATCGCTGGTTTCTTAACGTCTGCTTACAATCTGACTTAGCCATTATATCCTATGGGAGGTGGATTGTATGGATAAGTCCACCCTGCCCTATCAACAAGGATTCGCCTTTCGCACATTTTGCCGCTATCGCTGGTTTTATATCGCATTGGAGATAAGCGTTGATGATAACGCGCTATCTCGGCGATATATTCCAGCGATAGCCGGCGATAATTATGCTCGCGCTAAACGCGCATAGCGATAATTATCGCCGGCTGTTGCTGATATGCCCCTGAGTTTGTTGGCAATAATTAAAATTGAAAATGCTTCAGTTCTGAAAACATAAGACTGTGAAAAACATTTCTATGATCTGTGGACGGGCCAGCTATGTATAACTCCTCCACACTCTTTCTCATCAATTAATTATTTGCAAATGCGTGACCAAAGGTCTGTGAGCTCTGCAGAGAGGCCATGGATTGAATGAGCATGTAGTCTGAACATCTTTATGACAGACTGGCAGTCACTGTGAGAAACTTGTATAACCTTCAGCCCCAACTACAATACTCTTAATCGCGCCCTGTCATCAGTGCATTATTTGAGCTGGTGGATTCCGGTCCCCAACACTTAATTGTCGATACCGGCACTCATGATAGTCTACCCCATTGGGACACTGTCTGTGTAATTTTAAGATGAGCACAACAACAGTGTAAAATAATTCATTATACACAGTGCTTTAAATGGACCGGTACTGAGTACTGGCACTTTTTTATTTTGAGAGGGGGAGTACCTGCACTTCTCAAGAGTGACGTAATACTTTTAATTGGAGAGTACCGGCACTTCTCAGAAACAAGCAGGTACTCTGGTACAGGGTACCTGCACTTCTATTTTTCCATTTAAAGCACTGATTATACATTGAAAATGAATAATATCTACCACCCACGCCATTCGTATAGCATTGGGTGGCCTAGACTAGTCTGCATTTTCACACTTGTAGGCGTGTAATGATTAGTCCTATGTTGCATGAAAAAAACGACATAAACCAAAATCTGGAAAAGAAAATGCTCTTAGGGAGTGCACGATGAAGTCAAACATCTGATAAGTAAACTATTAAGTACATCAATATAGGGCCTGATAGGGACCCGTTTCAAAGTTAGTTTTTTAGTTACTGCTGGGCCTAAGACCAGGCAAGATCCGACCAGTTAAATCTCTGCTTATAGAGACTTTTAGACAGATCTTTTCATCCATTGGTCCGTCAGTGAATCATTCACATTTTTATTCTGCCAACAACATTCAGCACAGGATCAGCCCATTTCAGCCATTAGCTTACCTCTCTGTGAGTGACGGCATTCTGCTCTAGCACAATGTGCATCTACACAAAAAAGTAGACCCTTGTACAGTTATTAAAAAAATATCACAAACAGTGGAAAAGCCAAATGCGGGTCGCCAACACCAGATGTACTGGCTTTGCAAAGGCTTTTTATATGATTGTGGTGTGTATATTGAAAGGACGGCGTGCAATAGCACAGCTGGCTTTTGCACCTGCTGTGTGATATGTACTGCCTCACACATCCGTTCGATTTCTGGCACAATCAATTTAGTCTCCCTTTTTCGAAAAACAATCCAATAAGCGCTAAAGTGTTGTGACAGTAGCACTATTTCATAGCACTGACTATTTAGTCAAGGCCTGTACATGGACGGTGCAATTCAAGCAAATGTCATGTATGGCATTTGTGCTACTGCACTAATGCCGACAACATGACAAGTGGACTGATTTATCACTCTGCAAATGTACTGCCCTCTGCAAATGTATTGCGTGTAATTGCCATTTCTATATTGTACAACACAAAATAAATTGTCACTTTGACATTAAAAACAGATGTTGTTGCCACCCGAATAAATGGCTCATACCGTAGAGGATGAAAGGCTGCTAGAGCCCCACTACGATGAGAAATTGTGCCTTAGAGTAAACACACTTACACATATTAATGCGGTGCGCATATGAACCAAGTGAGCAATATTATTAATCAACTGAATATATCACAACAAAAGCAGCCAAGACGTTTATTTAAAGGGAAAATCAATTTTGGTGAATATTTGAATCGGTTAATGCCCATATTTTACCCAGCTCTGAGTTATTGCTATTTTGCAGTCAGGAGTACCCGTGGGGTAGTAGGTGAAGAGAGGGAGAGGCAGAGGAAAAGGGAGAGAGAGTGAGGTGAAAGCTTAGCCAATAAACAACATATTGGGCTCTATCCACAAAGATAATTTTGGTCTTTTTACACATGGCAGGATTTCAGAAAGAGGTTCCTGACAGATATGTGTGAGTTTTCCAATATTGATTTCTCAGCCACAAGTGAGAAGAAATCTGCAGTAGGAAATACCACTCAAGGGGTTGGAAGTGGGAGTTCCAAGGCATTAATTGCCTTGGAAGTTTGGGAATGTCCATAAACCTGTATATTTGTGGGCATTCTTATCAGCCAATCAATCGCTCGAACAGCATTTGTAAAGCGCAACACTCACCCCTAGGGGTATCTGGATGCTGAGTCTCTGTCGAAGAGCCAGGTCTTGAGTCTCTGTCTGAAGTCTGCCAGTGAGGGGACAGTGCGGAGCTGGAGGGGAAGGTCGTTCCAGGTCTTGGCAGCGATGTAGGAGAAGGAGTGGCCATTTCTGCAACGGATGCAGGGGATGTGTGCGAGGGTGAGTTTTGAGGAGCGCAGGTGTCTAGAGGGTTTGTGGAAGTTCAGTTGATGGTTGATGTAGGCAGGTACTAGGTCATGGAGGGCTTTGTAGACATGTGCAAGGATCTTGAACTGGCATCTCTTCTGGATGGGCAGCCAGTGGAGTCCTCTCAGGTGGGGGTGATGTGTGTTTGTTTGGGGAGTTCCAGAATGAGTCTGGCTGCAGCCTTCTGTATGGTCTGGAGTCTTCGGAGGAGCTGGGTGGAGATGCAGGCGTAGAGGGCGTTGCCGTAGTCGAGACGGCTGGTGATGAGAGACCTGCGTGACGGTATTTCTGGCATTGGTCGGGATCCATCTGCAGATTCTGCTGAGCATTCAAAGTGTGTGGAAGTAGGAGGAGGTGACTGCATTGACTTGTCATTTCATGGTCAGTTGGGTGTTGAGGAGGATGCCGAGGTTGCGTGCATGGTCGGTCGGTGTGATTGCAGGTCCGAGTTCTGCAGGCCAGCAGCTGTGGTCCCATGCGGAGGTGTTCTTCCTGAAGATCAGTACTTCAGTTTTATCGGAATTGTGTTGGCAGCATTTGTCTCTCATCCATTTGGCTACGTTGGTTATGGCTTCGAAGAAGTTGGATTTTGTCTTGGAGGGGTCCTCGTTGAGTGAGAGGATCAGTTGAGTGTGGTCTGTGTAGGAGATTATGTTGAATCCGTGGGATCTGACGACGTCTGCGAGGGGGGTCATGTAGATGTTGAACAGGTTGGGGCAGAGGGATGATCCTTGTGGTACACCACATATGATGTCTTTGGGTATGGAGGTGAAGGGAGGCAGTCGGATGCTCTGTGAGTGTCCTGTAAGGAAGGAGGCGATCCACTTAAGGGAGTCTTGGTGCATGCTTATGTTGTAGAGTCTGTTGATGAGGGTTTTGTGGGAGATGGTGTTGAATGCTGCGGAGAGGTCGAGGAGGATCAGGGCCACAGTTTCTCCATGATCAAGGAGTGTTCTGATGTCATCTGCGGCGGTGATCAGCGCGGTCTCAGCGCTGTGATTGGCACAGAATCCTGATTTTAATGCATCTAGTAGGTGGTTTTGTTCCAGGAGTTTGGTGAGCTGCTGGTTGATGGCTTTCTTGAGTACTGTGGCTGGGTTGGGGGTGCAGGGAGACCAGACGATCATTTTTGAGATCACTGGGGTCAGCAGAGGCTTTTTTAGGAGGAGTCTGACGTCTGTGTGTTTCCATCTGTCCGGGAAGGTTGCTGTCAAGATAGAGGTGTTGAGGATGCTGGTGAATTGCGTGCCGATTGGGTTCATTGCGAGGTTGTAGAAGTGGTGGGGGCAGGGGTCGGTGGGTGCCCCAGAGTGGTTGGAAGACATGATGGCTGAGGTGGTCAGGGCAGTGAGCGGAGACCAGGTGGTAATGGTTTGGCTGATGTTCGCTGGTTGGATGAGGTTTTTGGGGTTGAGGGTGGCAGGTTGGGGGTTGAAATTGTTGTTGATGTTGGTGATCTTGCTGTGGAAGTAGTCTGAGAGGGTGTCACAGAGTTCTTGGGAGGGGTGGATGGTGTTCTCTATAGCTGTCGGGTTGGAGAATTCTTTGAGTATTTTGAAGAGTTCCTTTGTGTAGTTGGCCGTGGATTTGATGCGGGTGGGGATGGCTGATTTCTTGGCTTCTTTGATGTGCCGGTGATAGTTGCTGAGGGCTGCTTTGTGAGCTCCTCTGTTGGCGGGTTTCTTGGTGGTGTGCCATCGTTTCTCCAGTTAGTGGCAGTTGCGCTTGGTGGTCCTGATTTCTGGAGTGTTCCAGATGGCATGCTTGGAAGTCTTGTTGGATTTTGTAGGTTTCAGTGGGGTGACTCTGTCAGCGCTGTTGGTGATCTAGGCTGCTAAACTCTGGACGGCCTGGTCGAGATCTGCTGAAGCCTCGGGTTGGGAGGTGATGAGGGCCTGTGAGCAAGGTGTTTCAGTGACCTTGCTCCAACTGTGGTGGGAGGAGATATGACGCCTGCTGATGATGTGCTGGGCATCGGTGATGGTGAAGTGTACGATGGTGTGGTCAGTCCAGGTGAGTTCTGTGGTGTGACTGAATTTGATTCTGTCACTGGAGGTGAAAATGGAGTTGAGTGTGTGTCCGGCTTTGTGCGTGGGTTTGGTGACCAGTTGGGTGAGGCCGATGTTGTTCAGGTTCTCCTGGAGGGCGATGAAGTTGGCGTCATTGGGGTCGTCGATGTGGTAGTTGAAGTCGCCGGGTAGGACGTATTTGTGAGAGTCAATTGCTAGGGGAGCGATAAGGTTGGGTATGGCGTCACAGAATGTTGATCAGGGTCCCAGGGGTCTGTAGATGAGGGTGCCTCTTATTGTGGTCTTTGCATCAGTTTATAGTAGGAAGTTGAGGTGTGGGGTCATCATTGGTGATGGTGTATCTGATGGTTTCCTTGAAGATGATGGTGATGTCTCCACCTTGTTTGTTGGCACGGTCTTGGTGTCTCATCTTGTAGCCTTCGGGAATGGCGGAGGTGGTGTTGGGGTTCGAGGAGGGGTTGAGCCATGTTTCGGTGATGAAGGCAACGTCCGTGGAGAGGATGGTTATGGTCTCCCAGATTTCCGTGGTGTGTTTGCAGAGTGAGCGGGCATTGAGCAGGATACAGTGGAGCAGTTGCGGGGTGTTCTTGGTCTTATTGTATTCTTAAATGCCTCTCCTGGAAATAGTCAGAGATTTATAGCAGGGGAAAGGAAACAGATCACACTTATATTTGCTGGGGTTATAAAGGTAGGGTTTTCTCCAGGGAAATATATTTTCCACATGGAGGGAAAAAAGAGAGTTTGTGCAAGTGGCTTTATTCCGCTATGGAGATCTCCAAACATTGGGAATAGGGACCTTCACAAAAAGTCTTAGAAAATTCCCAGAAGTACAACTTGGAAACCTGCACCTCATGCAGCTTTCCAGCTGTACTTCTGGAAATGATTGTGAGTAGAAAAAAACAGTAATGTATGCACAGGTGGAGGATTAAATGTCTCTCCATACTTTTCAATTTTTTATGAATAGAGTCCAATATTTGTCTCTTCTGTATAATTAGAAAAATACTGGGTAATGCAACAGTTGTACTATAAAATACTTAGGATTGGCATACTGTACAATCTGGTGGCCGTGGGCTTTTGCATGAATCTGAAATTGCTTGGAAAAATTAGGGCAGATGGCTTTATTCAGATTTACCTTAATAATCAGAGTGCATTGTTTTCTTGGATATGACATAAGCTTACTACCATTTTCTTTGAACAAGAGAGTGGGATGCCCAACCTTCGTGCACCATAATGCAGTCGCTTCTCTATTGAGACAGGTGTAGGTTTCTGGCACCAACACAAAAACTAATGAGAAATGATTTACAAGACCTAAAAAAACAACATTTTGGTAACAAAATTGGGGTAATCCTTCCTACTATGGGGACCTCGGTTCTTGGAGACAATATGTTGTCATTGGTAAGCTGAAAAACATAATTACTACTTATATGTAAGTAGAGCCTGCTTCTAAAGGGATTGTGGAAAACAGACAGGGACTACTGATTTCATTTGATTATTGAGTATGCACCAGAAGGTATAAGTAAAACTGCATAACGTCTTCCTGAAATGACATAAAACAATTCAATTGTTTACTGACCCTTAAAAAAAGAGAAACCCAATTGTCTACCAATGTTCCTTTTTAGGTCGAGCTTACAACAATGCATGTGTTGCATGTGCTCTCGCTTGTGAGACTATTGTTTACAATTAAGGGTGTGGAGCCCACATACTGATTACCATTTGCTGGCTTCAGTGTTACTCTTCTTTGCTTCCTCATTTTTGGCCAGCACAGACCAAGCATCACTTCTGTTCCTTTCTTGGGAGCATGGACTGAGCGCAGAATGATTCAACTTAATTAGAGCCCGTCCACTGCTCGCTCTGTGATTGAGGTATTATTTCTTCCTACCCCCACCCCACCCACTGCTCATGCTCCCTTCTGGTGGTCCCTCCCTCTTCCCCTGCACCTTTCTTGTTTTGTTTCCACGTCTACTGTGCAACATAGCTTTAAAAAAATGCAAAACGATGCTGCCAACGCTGGCCGTGTCATAGCATTTTTTCCTGGATGTTAAATGCCCAGTGCTGGGCTGCCACAACAGTCTGTAGGCACTGCACGGAGCACCTCAGAGCATCTCAAATTGCTCCTGGGCTCTTCCCCGCTTGACAAGAGTTTTTCTTTTTACATACTTTTCATATTTAATTATGCTCAGCCTGTGTCTGACTGCTCTAATGTTGGCAGATATATCATTTGAGGCAGGAAAAAGATACTCCTTGGCACTCATTTGTACTTCACTTCTGTCACCTTCCCCATTAGGGCAATGCTGTGCAATACTGACAATGAAACACAAAACTGTATAATTTCCTGACCACATTATTTTCTTAATTTAATTGGATTGGTAGAGCGCTATAGACGTTAGGCCTCACAGCACTTTGAGGAGGATGGAAAATTGAAATATCAGGCTTGTATAGTCATGCCTCACTTACACTGGCACTTTCTAATCTTGTTCACTGTGGATTTTAGTATGCTTCTTTATTGGTCAATTTGGGGGTAGAAGGGTGAATCCACCTTCCTTCTCAATCTGTCTTTACCCCTTCCTTTTTAGGTCTCGCTTGTACAGCGCATGAACTGTGCTTGCAAGCCTATTGTTTACAATAAAGGGCTTGGAGTCCAGCTTTTGCATACCTTTCATTGGCCTCATTGTCACTCTTGTATGCTGCCTCCTAATTTTCCAGCGCATGCTGGGTGTCACTTCCTTTACTTTGTGTGGAGCAAGGACCAAGCACAGATTGATTCAACTTAATTAATGTCTGTCTGCTGATCTTGCTGTGATTCAGATACTATTTCTTTCACTACCACCCCCTGGCTCCTTCTCCTTTATCCTAGGGGTGGGTGGAACTCACAGAATTTTACTCTGCAGAATTCCACGGAGCTCCACGAGGGGCGGAATTCTGGTCCGTCGTGCTGCTCATGCTGATTTTTAGCGCCAGTAGCTTGTCCCGCACTGTAAAATCAGCGTGCAGCGTGAACAGCACCATGTGACGTGCCAGAGGTTGCTGATTCTTTCTGCCACTTGAGTAGATGTTCTAATCGAGTGGCAGCTTTCACAACGCAAGCGGCACCTTTCTCAAGGGAGGAGGCGGTCTAGCGTTTGTTTTTACTCACTCACCAACTTAACATTGGCGAGCCGCGTGCAAGAAAAACTCCACCACATGGCGGTTGGCAGAGTTTTTGCTGAACTCTGCACTCCAAGCGGAGAGCCGATTGGGCAACACTCTGCAAACCCCACCGGAGGAGCAGAGTTTAATGCTTACCCCTACTTTATCCCCAATCGTAATGATATATGTTGCTCCCTCATCCACTAGCCCCTCCCAGTCTAAAACAAATTTATTTGTAAACTAAGCAGTGCTCACAGAAGTGATGTACATACTAACAAGCTCCTGTATTAAATCAAAGGCATCAGATGTTTACATAAATATCAGGTCGAGATAATTGTTAACCTAGTGTATTGTATTATAATTGCACTTATATAGCACTAACTTGCCCTGATGAGGCTTTGAAGCACAATAGGGCAATTCAGTGGCAACTCAGGCAACTTTCGTTACCATACAATGCCACTCCATTTCACGCCACACAATGGCACTCCATTGCACTAAACCAGTTGCTGGTCGTGATGACTGTGTAAATGATGCAGCTGGTTTTAAAGATGGTGTGGGCCAGCAAGGGGAGCCAATGGAATTCCATTAGGATGGTGATAATGTCATCATATTTCTTCAGGCCCTGGATGAGACATTCTGCAGAGTGTAGGATGTCCTTAATTGGTGTAATGTGGGGTCTGGGAGGACATGGAGTAGGTCAGTATTACCATGCTGATGAGAGCATTGGGACTGAACAGCAATTCGAAAATCACTTTGTGAATGAAATGATTTCACAATTGTTTAGAAGAGGCAACAGATACTATGACATCTTTCTTTTTTGGCAATATGTTCCTTGAGGGTGAGGTTGGTGCCAAGGGTGAATCAAAGTGAAAGTTGGGGTTCGAAGCCATTAAGGTTCATGTCATTGAGCCCACTTCAAACTATTTCTTGCTTGGTGTTCAAGGTAAATAAAAAGATTTCGCTCTTGATGGGGTTGATCAACAGGTAGGTGCTGTACATCTAGGTCTGTATGAGGTGCAGACAGAGTTTGAGGCACAGGATAATTGTAGCAGAGAAGACTTTCAAGTAGAGTTGAGCATTGTTAGCTTATTTGTGAATCTTGATTCCTGTGAGTAGAGCCCAAACAGAAGCTGAACATGACAGGATGGCTTGTAACTCTGCGGGATTCAACAGGTGATAGGATCCTTTGGGACCAGGAAGTGTCTATATGAATAAACTGTGTCAGCCAGAAAGGTAAGAAAAGAACTAGTGAAGGACATTGCCAGTCAATCTAATTCGAGACTCCAGGGTGTGAATGGGGGAGGGAGGGTCAACTGTGTCAAAGGCAGCGGAGACGTTCTGCAATATCAAGAGGCAGGGGTCATTTTCACTTGTGGTCAGGAGGGCATGATCTATAATGTGTAAATTAGCATTGTCCATGCTGCAGTGTGATTTAAAGCCACATTGGTAGTCATGAAAGAGATGGTTAGAATTAATGTGATCTTGAAGTTGAGAGTAGACTGCTTTTTTGATGCTCTCGCCAATGAATGGTAGGTGAATGATGGGACAGTAGTTGGCAGGGTTATAATGGTCTAGTGTAAGTTTCTGTAGGAGTGGAAGGATCCGGCCTGCCTGGAGAGCTTTTGAGAAAATGCCTAGATAGAGTGAAGTGTTGACATCGGTGAGTATAGGTGAGAGGGCTTCACTGGTGGGAGAGATTTGAAGAAGGATGATTGTCAGACCTGTCATCCTTAGGGAGGTCTTCCCCCAAACCTTTGCCTCACTTCCTCCATTTTTGCTGGACTTATTTTTGTTGTCCTTGGCACTCTATGCACTTTCCCACTGCTAACCAGTGCAAAAGTGTTTGTGCTCACTCCCCTCAAACATGGTTACATTGGCGTATAACCCAGTGGCATATTTAATTTACTTGTAAGTCCCTTGTAGAGTGGTATACCATATACCCAGGGCCTGTAAATTAAATGCTACTAGTGGGCCTGCAGCACGTAATATGCCATCGACTTACGTAGCACTTTAAAACATGGCCCATGCCTGCCAGTGCAGTCTGAATGCAGTTTTAAACTGCCATGTCGACTTGGCATATAAACCCCTTGCCAAGCCTTAAACTCTAATTTTATTACATCAATGTCACCCCTAAGATAGCCCTAGGCAGCCAATAGGGCAGGGTGATGTATAATTAAAAGGTTCTACACATACGTTTAAGTTTCACATGTCCTGGTAGTGAAAAACCCCTAAATTCGTTTTACACTACTGTGAGGCCTACCCCTCTCATAGGATAACTTTGGGGATTCCTTATTACATTTAATAAGCTGTAATTTCCAATTGGGATTTGGTAACTATGTCATGTTTGGTGTCTTTGGAATTGTGGTGAAGAACCCTATTTAATGGTAAAGTCTGCTTTTAATCACAATTATAAAAATTGCCACTTTTAAAAAGTTGACATATTTCTGCCCTTAGCCTTTTTCTGCCTATAGTATGGCCTGGCCTGGGTCACATGACTGGGTGTAACTGACAGCTATACTTTGCGAATTCCTCTCAGACAGACACACAATAGAGGGATTATGTGTGCCTGAATGGGTGATCTGCTGGCAGGATAGGGGGCGGAGCTTAACACAGCTGCACTAGCAACTAAATAGCATGTGCTCTGTCTTCACACAAAGGGCCTAACGACCCCACATCGTTACTGCAGCCAGCTTGGAGCTAGGGCAGGGGAGGCAGAAAATTCCATGCACTTCAGGCCACTGTCTAGAACCAGAACCAGGGCACCAGAGTATTAAAGTAGGACCTCAAACACCAACTCTTCAGTACACTTCTGGGCCTGTGGATAATCTGCCAGGAAGAAGGACTGGGGTGCTGCTTGAAGGACTGATCTGCTGCTGGACTTCTGCTCTAAAGGACTGCTGACCTGCTGGATTGCTGCCCTGTTTGTCCTGCTGCTCTGCTACCTTCTACCTGGGGACAAGAACTGGATCTTCAACTGTCCCAGGACCTCCAAAGTGACTCATAAGGGCTAATTTGCTGGCCTCTTGTTCAGAGCCACAGGGACACAAAAGTCTTCCCCCATCTTGAACTCCCACCTCAACCCAGCCTGAGTGAGTCCTGACCCTCCAAGTGGTGCCCCTCCAGTCTTGGACTCTTGGAAGTGGTGCTAAAGGTGCCTAAATAGCCTAAATCCAAAAGTGGGGACATAAACATTTTTTGGGTAAAAACTGCTCTGAGAACCAGGAGGAGTCCGGGACCAACCTGCTCGTCTATCCACCAGAGTTGAATTGCCGGTCGGATTGACGTTGCAGCTTCTCGCTCTACATTCTTCTCCTCAGCAGCAAATCAGTTTCAGCGGTCCTTTGCCAAAGAGCTATCTATGTAGAACTCTCTTTGGCTACAGCCCTCTGTCTTGTCCCGCTGGAGTTTTTCAGCTTCCATTTCAGAGACTAAGGGCCTTATTACAAGTATGGTGGTCCACGGACTGCCAGACTCACGGGAGCACAGCAGTGACTGTCTTCCAACCGCCCTATTATGCCCATGGCGGTCGGGCCATCCTGGGACCTCCACAACCACCAGGGATCAGAAATCCCAGGTGGTGGCGCAGCAGTCTTGAGGCTGCAATATGCTTGGCAGGGCCACTGCGGCACCGCCAAGCATATTATGAGTTTTCTCACCACCACACTTTTCATGGCAGTGTCACCACCATGAAAAGTGTGGCGGTGAGGGAACAAAAGGGACCTCACAGGGCCCCCTTGTGCCTTCTCGCCAAGGGGTGCATGCAGGGGGGCACATGTTGTGCCCCTCTTTGTGCATGCACCCCCAGTACCTGCACGGCATGGATTGCAGTAGTCCGTGCCGTGCAGGTACTGATTTTGATGTTCCCATTGCGGTGCCTATTTCATAGGCATCGCCGTGGGAATGCCAAAGAACAGCCCGCCAGACAGGAGAAAAATCCTAATCTGGCGGACAGTTCAAACTCAGCTATCAGCCCTACTATGCCCGTGGACTGTGAGTCGGTCCTGCTCCCCCACCGCCAAACTCATAATAAGGCTATAAGTCCGAATGTTGAAATCTTGAACCCAAGGCTATCCGTCGACGACACTCCCTCTTCGACACTTCATACAGACTTGCCCCACGGAACATTTTCTTCTCAGAACATTTTTCTCAACAATTTTTCTGAGTCCCAAGGTAAGCGCTGACCGGGCCCAATCCACTTCTTGTATCCGAACTGCATTCCATCGCGGTCAACCATATTTTTCAACTTTGACCCGGTCTCACACGACTAGATGTCTGCGCTTGTCGCTTTGATCTTTCAAGCTCTAGTTTTTACTTAAAACTTCAAAGATTCATAACTCCGGTTCTACTGATTGGATTTTTGTCATTTTGGTGTCAAATAATTTACTAAAATGTACTCTATATTTTTACATTGGTTTGAGATTTTTCTTGTGTTGTGTTTTTACTTTATTACTGTTTGTGTGCTACAAAAATACTTTACACATTGCCTCTAAGTTAAGCCAGACTGCATTATGTGCCAAGCTACCCATGGTTAAACACAGGTTAATTTAGTGACTTTTTGTGGTTCACCCTGCATGGGATTGTGGCTGTTGCTTGACAAGGGCTCACACCCCTGTCAACCAACAACCCAATTTCTAACATTGGTGGCAGCGGTGGGATCAGGACTTGTGCGTGTACAGTACCATACAATGATTTGCGTTACACATAATTCCCAGATAAATAATTTGACACCAAAGTGACCCCTTTATAAATTTCTCTTTATGTTTTTCATTGGTTGGTTTCCCCCATTTCTAATTTTAAGTTCCCTTACCTTTTTTTCACCATGGAGCTGGAGCTGCACAACTGTGATAACCTCAGCAGGGCTGAGATGCTGAAACTCTTGCAAGGAGAGGAGTCTGAAACAGACAGGAGGGCAACGGAATGGATCTCCAGGTGGCCCTCAGAGCCTTTGAGCAAGTGCGGAGGTGGCAGTCCACCTCAGGAGAGGATAATGGTGAAGACAATGAGAAGGACTTGGGGTCAAGTGAAGATGAGGAGAAGGACCAGGAGAGAAGCCCTGGCCTGGAGGATCAGCTCAACTGTCCTCAGAGAGAAATGAGGATGCCCAAGACAGGATTAAGAGCAGTGTTTCCTTCAGAGGCCTGCCACAAGTGGAGCTAGAAGACAGGAGGGAGGAGAGGAACCTCAAGCCCAAGCTGGAGCTGGCCAAGCTAAAACTGGAGAAGGAGAAGGCTGAAAGGGCCTTGGGTAAAAGAGACTGCAGTTAGAGCACAAGAAAAACGTGAAAGAGATCGAGCTAAATGCAAGGCAATCTTCAGGACCCAACAGTGATGGTGGCAGTGCACTAATAGTGTTCGCTGGAGAGGTGAGAGTCTTCATACCACAGGAGCTGGTGCCTAACTTTTGGGGGTAGATGATATAGACAAGTTGTTTGCTGCCTATGAAGTTGCACTCAGGGGACGGAAGGTCCCAGAGGATTTCCTAGAGGAAGTAGCCTGTGGAAACACATGACCTCAGTGGGGAGGGATACACTTCTCACACTAGAGGCAGAGGATCAGACAAGGTATGCCCCCATGAAAGCAATAATTGTTGCTACATCTGGACTGACCCCTGAGAAGAACCATCAGAGGTTCAGGAACAGCCACCAGCTCCCAAACCATTCCTGGGTAGATTTCCTAGATTATGACAGCAAGGCACTGAAGGGCTTGGTGATGGTGCAAAGACAAAATATAGAGTCAAAAATATCAAATTGCACAAATATTGTGGCAAAAATATAGTGGGTCAAGAATATCGACAGACAAATTCTCGTGGTCAAGAATATCGATTTTAGGTAAGTAATATCGAATTAAAAAATATCGAAGTGTTTAATATCGTTTGCAAAAATACAGATGTTAAAAATATCGATTTTTTATTAATGTTATGTATTTTAGTATATATTTTATATGTGTGCGGTGTATGTATTTTTTGTATAAGCATTGTTTGTATTTTTATTATATGTGTTAAAATTTTAGTAGTTATTAATTTGTTTTATTTGAATTTTGCGTTTTTAGTTCCGTAGCGGGTTGTGGGTTTATACGGGAATAGGGTTGGAAGTAACTTAATTATATAAAATATATTTATTATTTTTAGTAGTTATTATTTTATTTTTTATTTGAATTTTGCGTTTTTAGTTCCGTAGCGGGTTGTGGTTTTATAGGGAATAGGGTGGGAAGTAATTTATTGAATAATTTTTATTTATCAATATTTGTTGAATTTAGATGTTATAGTATTAAATGTGTAAATTAATTTATTATTAATTATTTAATAATTAGTTGTTAACTAATTTTAATTAATTAATTAGTGATTAATGATGGTAATTGTGTAATTAATTTTATGTGTGTGTTGTGGTGTTTATAGATGTAAATGGTGGGAAGGTTAGGAAGTAATTTATTTTTCATTGATGAATTCATAATTAGTTGTTAATCAATTTAAATTAATTAATTAGGAATTAATTATGGTAATTGTGTAATTCATTTTAGGTGTGTGTTGTGCATATTATAGTGTTAAAGAATGTGTATTCAATGAATGTTTATTATTTATTTTATTAATAATATTTTTTAAATTCATTATTAATTATTATATTAATTATGGGAATACATTTAAATAAAAATGTTGAAGCTTTTTATATTGGTGTGGTGTTTCAGGGTAGGAAATAAAATAAATACATTTATGTTTTAAATATTTTTATCGTTTGTTAATATTTTCTTCTTTTAAATAAATATTGTTTATAAATGTATTTATTAATTTATTTTAGATAATATTTGTACCTTTTGTTATATGTAATTAATATATTTAATGTTAATGTTTAATATATTTAATCGGATATTTCTAAAATATTGTTTATTTATTTTTAAGATTATTTAAATTTTTTATATTGTTTAAATTTTAATAGTAATTTTTGTTTCTCTGCTATCCAACACTTTCCCTACTGTTGCCCTCACTTGAGTGGGAATAGTAATTTTTACCCCTCTGCTATCCAGCATTTTCCCTTCTGTTGCACTCATTGGAGTGGGAATAGTAATTTTTACCCCTCCACTATCCAGCACTTTGCCTACTGTTGCACTGACTGGAGTGGGAATAGTAATTTTTACCCCTCCGCTATCCAATACTTTCCCTACTGTTGCACTCACTGGAGTGGGAATAGTAATTTTTACCCCTCCGCTATCTAATATTTTCCCTACTGTTGCACTCATTGGACTGGGAAAAGTAATTTTTACCCCATTCGCTATCCAATACATTCCCTACTGTTGCACTCACTGGAGTGGGAATAGTAATTTTTACCCCTCCCTATTCAATACTTTCCCTACTGTTGGACTCACTGGAGTGGGAACAGTAATTTTTACCCCTCCGCTATCCAATATTTTCCCTACTGTTGCACTCACTGGAGTGGGAATAGTAATTTTTACCTCTCCGCTATCCAATACTTTCCCTACTGTTGCACTCACTGGAGTGGGAATAGCAATTTTTACCCCTTTGCTATCCAATACTTTCCCTACTGTTGCACTCACTGGAGTGGGAATAGTAATTTTTACCCCACCGCTATCCAAAACTTTCCCTACTGTTGCACTTACTGGACTGGGAATAGTAATTTTTACCCCTCCGCTATCCAGCACTTTCCCTACTGTTGCACTCACTGGAGTGGGAATAGTAATTTTTACCCCTCCGCTATCCAATACTTTCCCTTCTGTTGCACTCACTGGAGTGGGAATAGTAATTTTTACCTCTCCGCTATCCAACACTTTCCCTACTGTTGCACTCACTGGAGTGGGAATAGTAATTTTTACCTCTCCGCTATCCAACACTTTCCCTACTGTTGCACTCACTGGAGTGGGAATAGTAATTTTTACCCCTCCGCTATCTAATATTTTCCCTACTGTTGCACTCATTGGAGTGGGAAAAGTAATTTTTACCCCATTCGCTATCCAATACATTCCCTACTGTTGCACTTACTGGAGTGGGAATAGTAATTTTTACCCCTCCCTATCCAATACTTTCCCTACTGTTGCACTCACTGGAGTGGGAATAGTAATTTTTACCTCTCCGCTATCCAATACTTTCCCTACTGTTGCACTCACTGGAGTGGGAATAGCAATTTTTACCCCTTTGCTATCCAATACTTTCCCTACTTTTGCACTCACTGGAGTGGGAATAGTAATTTTTACCCCACCGCTATCCAAAACTTTCCCTACTGTTGCACTTACTGGAGTGGGAATAGTAATTTTACCCCTCCGCTATCCAGCACTTTCCCTACTGTTGCACTCACTGGAGTGGGAATAGTAATTTTTACCCCCCCGCTATCCAATACTTTCCCTTCTGTTGCACTCACTGGAGTGGGAATAGTAATTTTTACCTCTCCGCTATCCAACACTTTCCCTACTGTTGCACTCACTGGAGTGGGAATAGTAATTTTACCCCTCCGCTATCCAATACTTTCCCTACTGTTGCACTCACTGGAGTGGGAATAGTAATTTTTACCCCTCCGCTATCTAATATTTTCCCTACTGTTGCACTCATTGGAGTGGGAAAAGTAATTTTTACCCCATTCGCTATCCAATACATTCCCTACTGTTGCACTCACTGGAGTGGGAATAGTAATTTTTACCCCTCCCTATCCAATACTTTCCCTACTGTTGCACTCACTGGAGTGGGAATAGTACGTTTTACCTCTCCGCTATCCAACACTTTCCCTACTGTTGCACTCACTGGAGTGGGAATAGTAATTTTTACCCCTCCGCTATCCAATACTTTCCCTACTGTTGCACTCACTGGAGTGGAAATAGTAATTTTTACCCCTCCGCTATCCAATATTTTCCCTACTGTTGCACTCACTGGAGTGGGAATAGTAATTTTTACCTCTCCGCTATCCAATACTTTCTCTACTGTTGCACTCACTGGAGTGGGAATAGCAATTTTTACCCCTCCACTATCCAATACTTTCCCTATTGTTGCACTCACTGGAGAGGGAATAGTAATTTTTACCCCACCGCTATCCAAAACTTTCCCTACTGTTGCACTTACTGGAGTGGGAATAGTAATTTTTACTCCTCCGCTATCCAGCACTTTTCCTACTGTTGCACTCACTGGAGTGGGAATAGTAATTTGTACCCCTTTGCTCTCCAGCACTTTCCCTACTGTTGCACTCACTGGAGTTGGAATAGTATTTTGTACCCGTCC
The DNA here is from genome assembly GCA_963921515.1 of Calotriton arnoldi. NCBI lineage: Eukaryota > Metazoa > Chordata > Amphibia > Caudata > Salamandridae > Calotriton > Calotriton arnoldi. The sequence continues at coordinate 1,325,493 of CAWUFW010003159.1, forward strand.
GCTATCCAACACTTTCCCTAGTGTTGTACTCACTGGAGTGGGAATAGTAATTTTTATCCCTTTGCTATCCAACACTTTCCCTACTGTTGCACTCACTGGAGTTGGAATAGTAAATTTAATTATTATGCTATCCAACATTTTCCCTACTGTTGTATTTATTGTATTGCAAAATGTACTTTTAAACTTTTTTAAATAGTAAAATGTTTTAATTAATTATAGAATGGTTATTTTTATTTTAAAAATATTGATATATGTATATATTTTATTTTTATATAATTTAGAAGTTTAAAAATTAAATAAAGATAATAGTTAATAAATTATTTTAAAGTTAGTATATGTATAAATTATTATGTTTGTGTGTTTATATATTTTTTAATTAAGTTTATTTTTTATATTTAGTTAAAATATATATTACATTTAATTAATTTTGTTAAAGATTATTTTAATATTTTATATATTTAACATTTATTATTTTATTTTATTTATATTTTTAAATCGATATTTGTTACATCTATATTTTCAACTTCGATATTTTTTATTAGATATTTTTATAATTACCTGTTAAGGTATTGGAGTCGATATTTTTGTAGTCGAAGTTTTTTCTTCGACATTTAGAACGATGTTTTTAGCATCGATATTCTATCACTGAACCCTTGGTGATGGACAGCAAAGTGGGTGATTTTACTGGGCTGTATAACCTAATTCTGAGAGAGCACATGCTCAATAGGTGTTTTCAGAGCTGTGCCAACACCTAGTAGATAGCAGGCTTTCTGATCCCAGGAAGCTTGCTGAGGAGGAAGACCTCTGGGTCAGCACCAGAGTGTCTAAGAAGGTGTCTGCCGGGAACTCCCAAAAGGGTGGTGAGGGCTCCCTACAGAAGAAGGGGGGGCAGATACAAATAAAACCAAAGAGTTCTCTCCAGGCTGCAAAAACTGTTCACAAGGGAAAGGGTCCCAATCCCAATCTGGCCACCAGAAGAAAGGCTTCATAGATCAGAAAACTGGAAAGTTTGTCCCTAAGTGCTATGAGTGCTACCAATATGGCCATATCAAGGAAGATGCCAAGTGCTCCAAGAGGGCACCACCCCCAGTAGTGGGCAGTCACAGGGGATGGCCAGTGTAGCGCTTGTGGAGGAGATGATCCCAGTCAGTGTGGGGGAGACTAGTGATGTTACCCTAGTGTCCCTGGGTGATACAGAGATGGTGCTCAAAGTCCACATGCCTCCCAATACTTCAACGTATAGGCAGTGGATCACTATCAATGGGCAGAAGGTGGAGGCTCTGAGGGACAAGGAGCCAGTATGATACCTGTTAGGTGTCATCTGTTGTCCCCTGAGCAGGTGATTCCCAATACATTCCACCAGGTTGTGGTAAGAGATAACCGAGAGAGGTACTAACCTGTGGCTATGGATCCCTTTGAGTGGGTGGGGTGGGTCTCAGGTCTTCTGAAAGTTGCTGTGAGCCCTGCTATGCCTGTGGACTGTCTGTTAGGGAATGACTTGGAGCACACTGCCTGGAAGGAAGTGAAGCTCAGTTCACACCTGGAAATGTTAGGGTTGCCTGAGTGGATCTGTGTGACCACTAGGTCAATGACTGCCCAGGAGGGGAGTCAAGAAGGTCTGGAGCCTGGAAGAGTAGCTTAGACAGCTGCCAGGAAAGGGAAGGGCAAGGGGGGTGAGATCCCAGCCCCTGAATGTCCCCCCGGGCACAAGAGGATGGGGTGTCAGAGGAGGCGCTTATGAGCCTACTGAGGAGGATATTGCCTCCCCTGGTACTTTGCCTGCAATTGCTAGATGGCAAGTAGAAGAAGGCCTCACTAGGGAGGAGTTCTTCAAGGCACAGAAGGAGTGCCCAAACCTTGAGGGCCTGAGACAGCAAGCTGAAGCCCAGGCTGCTGGCGACACCTCTGGAGATCACCTGATATATTGTGAGAATGACGTCCTGTGTAGTGAGCCTAAGGCCCCTGAGCATGGGGCAACTTGTGTATTGGTATTTCCCTAATGTTACAGGGTCTTCCTACTGGTGCTGGTTCATGAGATATCCCTGACAGGGCTTCTGGAACAGGACAAGACCTTTGCCAGGCTTGTCACCCACTTTTATGGGCCCCGGATGAGGACAGCTACTGATGCATTTTGTAAGACTTGTCTCACTTGCCAGGCGAGTGGGAAGACTGGATAAAAGCTAAAAGCTCTCCTGACTCCTATGCTTGTTGTTGGCACACCCATTGAGAGGGTGGGCATTAATATTATAGGGCCCTTGGACTGCAAGACGGCCTTAGGCAATAGATTTATCATAGTATTGGTGGACAATGCCACTAGATACCCAGAGGCCATTCCTCTGAGGTCAATCACTGCACCTGTAGTGGCTAGGGCTCTGATGGGGATTTTTACCAGAGTGTGTTTCTTCAAAGAAGTGGTGTTAAATAGGGGCACCAACTTCAAGTCTGGGTACATGAAGTCTATGTGGAAGTTGTTAAACTGTGGGCTGCGATGCGGCCTGCTGGTTCGCTTCTCTCGCATCCCACTCTATACAGTGGGACAAGCTGTTCCCTTACCTGCAATGTGGTGGTTGCGCTGGCAGGCCGCCAAGAACATTTGGGGGTGAATCGTCATGGCAGTTGGCCCACCGGTGCAGTTCTCGTCGTTCCTCTCTGTGGGGCCCATGTTGGAAGCCACCATAGTTCTCCTTCCCAGAACTCCTGGGAAGGAATTTTCTAGTAACCAATCCATCATGGCAGCCTTCTCATTCTTCATAGTCTTCCTTTCCCCTTCCAATATGGCAGCCTACTTTTCTGATGTATTTTCCTGTGCTGGGGGTGTATAAGAAGTATCATTTCTCTCTTCCTTGCATTGCAACACTTCTTCGCTCCTATAGGTGTGTTTCCACGCTCCTGATAATCTACTTTCCTGTTGATGTTCCAGTTTTGCTGCTCATGTTGTCCTGCTGATTTCACAATTTCTCTGTTGGCTCTTTCTGTCATGTTGGAGGTTCCTTTTTCTCTGGTGGTATCTGTGTCCAATTCCAGTCTGCTGGGTCCTTTGGTCCTTGCCTTTGCCATCAGGTGGGCCACCTTCATTATATGAGGTGTTTTTCCTTCAGAGTTTTTCCTTCTAGGGGCTCCTTCTGGAGGGCCCTATCTATATAAGCACTATAAGTTTCGGCGACATTGTGGCTACCAGAAGGGGTCGAGCTTATCTCTGGCAGACTGGGACGGTCAAGACCTGGGCTCAAAAATCTTCACATCGTTCCAAATCATTCGCCAGAGGTCCTCAACCCGAGAGTCCTGAAGGGAAGTAGTGCTGCGTTACCGATAAGTTCCCCACACCCTGCCATCCACAAACCAATGAGCTTGTTGAAAGTTTTAACAAGACCCTTAAGGGCATGATTATGGGTTTGCCTGAGCCCATGAGGCGTAAGCGGGACGTCCTCTTGCCATGCCTGCTTTTTGCTTACATAGTGGCGCCACAGAAGGCAGTAGACTTTAGCCCATTGGGACTTTTGTATGGCCTCCCTGTAAGGGGAACTCTCATTCTGGTCAAGGAGGGGTGGGAGTAAGCTCCCAAGAACCCCCATGATGGGAATAGCCACATGTTAGTCCTCAGGAACCAGATGACCAAGTTCAGGAAGAAGGTTTCTGAGAAATTGGAGGCTAGCCGGGAGGTAATGAAGCAATGGTATGACCAAATGGCTGCCATGGAATTCCAGCCTGGGCAGAAAGTGTGTGTGATGGAGTTGGTAGAGCCTCTGGTGGATCTTAAAACCCCTAGGAACCCCTTACGGATACTCAACCTCATCAAACCCCACTATGAGAGGTCTAAGGTCACCATGCTGCCGGTGACAGATGATGGGGAGTAGGACAGTAAACCTCTTCCTGGTTGCCTGTCATCCAAAGGGAATAACAGGTTAGTGGAGGTGTCAACCTCTCCCCTACCCTGGCCCCAAAGGAGCAGAGGGACTGTCGCAAGTTGCTGTAATAGTTTACCTCCCTATTTACCCTCACTCCTGAGCTTACATACTTGTGTACCCATGATTAAGACACTGGGGACAGCCTGCCTGTTAAAAAAAATGTACAGTCTGTCTGTCCAAGTGAGGGCCAGCATCAAAGCAGAAGTCACTAAGAAGCTGTAATTGGGGATCATTGAGCCTTCCATAAGTCCCTGGTCCAGCCCAGTGATGCTGGTGCCAAAGGTGGGTCCACTGGGCACCGCCCCAGAACTGAGGTTCTGTGTTGACTACAGGGTACTCAACTCAGTCACTGAGACTGATGCATACTCCATCCCCAGAGCTGATGAGCTCATTGATAGGATAGGGGATACCAAGTTCCAGATCACTTTTGACTTGACTTCAGGGTACTGGCATATTGCCCTGATCGAGGGGGCTAAAGAGAGGCCAGCTTTCGCTATCCCAGTGGGCCACTTTCAGTTTAAGGTGATGCCCTTTGGACTTCAGAATGTCCCTGCCACCTTCCAGAGGCTGATGAACAAGTCATAGCTGGGATGGAGGACTTCAGTGCTGCATATAGAGAGACAACTGTCTTCAGCAGCACCTGGCAGGACCACCTATTTCACCTGCAGGAAGTGTTTTAGGCTCTGCAACAGGCAGGTCTGACTGTCAAGGCCAGTTAGTGACAGATAGGGCAGGGGTCGGTGCTGAACTTGGGACACCTGGTGAGCAGGGTAAAGATGCAGCCCCTCCAGGCCAAAATAGAGACTATCCTGGCCTGGGAGCCCCCAAAATCTCAAACAGAAGTGAGGGCCTTCCTATGACTCACTGGGTATTACAGGAGGTTTGTCATGGGATATGGCACCATTGTTGCCCCATTGACTGAGCTGACTCCCAAAAAGCAGCCCAAGAAGGTGATCTGGACAGTGGCCTGTCAGAAAGTCTTTGACTCCCTAAAATAAGCCATGTGCTCAAGACCCCTGACTTTTCCTAGAAGTTTATTGTCCAAACAGATGCCTTGAAGCATGGTGTAGGGCAGTCCAATCACAGCTAACTGAGGAGGGCCTAGACCAACCTGTAGCATTCATCTCTAGGAGGCTTTCTTCCCAAGGAACAGAGGTGGAGTGTTATTAAGAAAGAAGCCTTTGCTGTGTTCTGGGCTCTTAAGAAACTGAGACCATTCTTGTCTGGGACTCACTTCCTAGTTCAGACAGACCACAGGCCCCTCAGGTGGCTAATGCAAATGAGAAGAGAGAATCTAAAATTATAGAGGTGGTCCATCTCCTTACAGGGACTGGACTTTATAGTGGAACACCATCCTGGGTCAGAGCATGCAAATGCTGATGGTCTCTCCAGGTTTTTCTGCCTTAATGAATAGAACTGCCAAAGGATTGGGTTATTTCCCCCACTTTCAGCTGAGGGTAAAAAATGTAAAATCCGTATTTGTAAAGCGCGAACTACTCACCCTTACGGGTCTCAAGGCGTGTACACGTGTTAGACCTATCAGCCTTAGGATGGTTTTCCCAAACCTTTTTGCCTCACCTCCTCCATTTTTAATAGACTTATTTTAGTTGGCCTGAGGACTCTGTGCACTTTACCACAGCTAACCAGTGCTAATGTGCTTGTGCTCACTCCCCTCAAACATGATTACATTGGCTTATACCCCATTGACATATTTAATTTACTTATAAGTCCCTTGTAGAGTGGAATACTATATACTCAGTGCTTGCAAATTAAATGCTACTAGCTGGCCTGCAGGACTTATTGTGCCACCCACTTAAGTAGCAACTTAAAACATGTCCTAGGCGTGCCCCTGGAGCCTGAATACAGTTTTAAACTGCCATGTCAACTTGGCATTTAAGTCCCCTTGCCAAACTTTAAACTCCTCGTTTATTGCATATAAGTCACAGCTGAGGTAGGCCCTTGGCAGCCCATAGGGCAGGGTGCTGTGTAATTAAAGGTCTGAACACATACTTTTAAGTTTCACATGTCCTGGTAGCGTTATGTAGTAAAAGTTTACTTCTATGTTGTAAAAGTTTATTTCAGAAAATTGATACCATAAAACTTAGAGACAATAAAACAATCATTAAAATACAATGTTTCAAAATTGTTAAGAACAATTAAAATCTCTTCACGGCCATAAAAAAAAACGCTTTGAAAAGTATAAAACAATACTCATAACACAGCAAGGAGTAAAAATGCGTACAGGTTCAAAGAAAGCAACTAGTACATGCAAACAATTTCTCCTGGTCTAAAATTTAAGACCATTGGCTTTCCTTATAAGCCCTACCACAAATAAAAATGTTCTTACAGCAAAAACAGTGTAAATGGATGTGTCACCCTTCAAGATTCTCATTACCTTCAGATATCTCAGAAAGCTATAATACTTGCACAGTGGACATATCCATTTCCCTCTAGGCGGTGCATATGTTGGACAGAAAAATAGCACATGGTGTCTAGTTTCATTTGCAGATAACGGGCACAAAGTGCATACAGAAGAATGAACAGCACTCCTGTTAGAGCTCCATAGTGTAGTGAATGTCCCCAATTCCAGTTAATCATAGCTACATTTCAGATATAAAGTTTTTGCTAATTGTTGGAGCGGAGGTCAAGAAAAGATTCATAAGAAAACCGATCCTTAGTAAGCAGGGTCAGCCTTCTTATGAATCTTTTCTTGACCTCCCGCTCCAGTTAATGAAAAACTGCTAAATTCATTTTTCACTACTGTGAGGCCTACCCCTGCAGCATGATAACTTTGAGGATTCCTTATTACATTTAATAAGCTGTCATTTCCAATTGGGAGCTGGTAGCTATGTCATGTTTGCCGTCTTTGGTATTGTGGTGCAGAGCCCTATTTAATGGTAAAGGTGGGTTTTTGAGCGCAATTATAAAAATGCCACTTTTAAAAAGTTGGTATTTTTCTGCCTTTAGCCCTTTTGTGGCTGTAGCCTGGCCTGGGTCACATGACTGAGTGCAACTGCCGGTTAGACTTTGTGACTCCATTCCAGACAGTCACAAAATAGCGGGATTAGGTGTGACTGAATGGGCCATCTGCTGGCAGGATGGGGGCAGATCTCAGAACAGTCCCTCTAACAACCGAATAACCTGTGCTCTGCCTTCACAAAAAGGGCTTAATGACCCCACGTTGTTACTGCAGCCAGCTTGGAACCAGGGCAGCGGAGGCAGGAAATTCAATGCACTTCAAAGCCACTGTCTAGCAGCTTCTCCCACCTTCCAGAACCAAGGCACCAGGGTATAAAAGTAGGACCTAAGACACCAACTCTTCAAAACACTTCTGCCAGGAAGAAGCTGTGCTGCTTTAAGGACTGACAATCTGCTGGACTGTTTCTCTAAAGGGCTGCTGGCCTGCTGGATTTCTGCCCTGTTTTTCCTGTTGCTCTGCTACCATCTGCCTGGGGACAAAAACTGGATTTTCTACTGTTCCAGGACCTCCAGAGTGACTCATAAGGGCTAGTAGGCTTCCTCCCTCTTGAACCCGCACCTGGACCCAGCCTGAGTGAGTCCTGACCCTTCAAGTGGTGCCACTCCAGTCCTGCACGCTTAGAAGTGGTGCTAAATGTGCACAGATAGCCAAAATCCAAAAGTGGGGACTTAAAATGATTTGGCTAAAAATGCTCTGAGAACAAGGAGGTGACCAGGACCAACCTGCTCGCCTGTCTGCACGAGTTGGATCGCCAGTTGGAACGACTTTGCGGCTTCTCCCGCTACGTTCTTCTCTTCAACAGCAAGTCTGTTTCAGCGGCCCTTAACCAAATGGTACCTGACATTGTGGAACTGTCTTCGGCTACAGCCCTCTGCCTCATCCCGCTGTTGATTTTCGACTCTATTTCAGAGACTAAGTCCAAACGTAGAAATCTCCACCGTGGCTTTGACCTGTGGCTATCTGGCAACAATGCTTTCTCTTAAGACACCTCCTGCAGCCTTGCCCCTCTAAACTTTACTTTCATAGAACATTTTTCTGAAGAATGTTTCTAAGTCAGAAGGTATGTGCTGACTGGGCCCAATCCACTTCTTGTATCTGAACCGCACTCCACTGCGGTCAGTCATATTTTTTTAACTTTGATCCAGTTTCACATGACTAGATGTCCGCGGTTGGTATTTTGATTTTTTATATGCTAGTTTTCACTGACAAATTAAAAAATCATTACTTTCGGTTCTACTGATTGGATTTATTATTTATTAAAAGTTACTCTATTTTTCTAAATTGGTTTGTGATTTTTTGTGATGTGTTTTCACTTTATTACTGTTTGTATGCTGCATAAATACTTTACACATTGCCTCTAAGTTAAGCCTGACTGCTTTTTGTAGCAAGCTACCCAGGGTTAAGCATAGGTTAATTTAGTTATTATTTGTGTTTCACACCGCAAGGGACTATGAATGTTGCTTGACCAGGTCTCACACCCCAGTCATCCAACGAACCAATTTCTCACAACGATGTTAAGACATCGTCTTCATAAGAAGTGGCTTTTAGGAAGTTACGTATGTTGGTGTGATCTGCTAGAGATATGGTTTTGAAGGGTAACCATTGCCGGTTTCTATGAGAAAGGGTGGGCATAAGATGAGAAACAGGCTTGCTGTTTTCAATGTGCTGTTAGATCTGTATTTTTCACTGAAGAGGTTTATGGCATTGCACTTGTCTGTGCAGTGTGGAATAGGTAGTTCAAACAAAAGACTGATGCAGTGATTTATTGTTTTGAAAGTGTTTTACTTCTATTGGTGGCTTCACTGATGGTTCTTGTACAGCACTTTGTTTTGTGTTATATGATGAGCTGTCTGCATATTGGGCAGAGGTACTTCAGCATCATGAGATCATCAGGAGTTCTTTTTTTCTTCCATTTTATTTTTAGTCTCTAAATGGAGCATTTATTATCAGCAAAATCCTTAGAATACCAGTGTTTTGAAGGTTTTGGCATACATTTCAGTATTTTAGTTGAAGTGTAGATGTTGACATAGTTTTTTTAAAAAGTGTTAAATTTGTTTAGAATGGTGGTAGTGTTAGATGTGTAGATAATAATATAAGAGAGGAGTTCAAGCTTTAGGTGTCAGTAGAGAAGTCTTTGAGGGATCTGTAAGTTTGGTCTTCTCATCTGTGTTGACCTTAGATTGTTGATAGGACGTTGAGCAGGGAGATGATGTTGGCAAAGTGGTTCATAAAATCTATTATGAGTATGGTGATTTGCATCAGATTGTTGGTGAAATGGAGAAGATGTTCTGATTGATGTGGAATGTAGAGTGTGTGTTTGGGTGATCTGCGTTACCACGTTTAATGTATTGGTGAGGTTGGGAGGGTGTGCCTTGTTTTTTGACCTTGTGTTGTCTTGGAGGTTGTTGTTACACAAAAAGGTGGTGTGGATGTGTTTGGGTGGATAAGGTGGTGAGGATATCCAAAGGTTTATCAATTAATTCCTTGTTCTGCTCTGAACACCTATAGATGAGATTGAATATGGTGGTCTGAGTTGCAGAGAATGAGAAATGGCATGTCACCAGCTCCAAGGAATTGAGTAATGCTTGCTTGCCTAGGGAGCAGGTTCAGAAAGACTCACTAATTACAGCAAGGCCCCCTCCTTTTTTATGTGCGTGGGCCACACAGTAGATGGCCTGCAATATCTGGTGCTTGATGAACTGTTGAGTGACCTTTGATGTGCATGAGTTAAAATGTGTGTTTTGTAGTTTGAGAATGTGTGATGATTAGTGGGATGTATACAAAGTTGGGTCTATGTGTTGTGAGGATGCTGCAGTGAGTGCTAATGTTTTCTAGGTCTGAGTGTGTTGTGGGAATTGGCAGTATGAGGTGCTGGGTGAGGCACATGATTATATCTTACCTTCAATGTTTCAGTGGAACATTGGTTTAGGCCAAAGGCCCTATCTGGCCCTGACAACCCCAAACAGGCAGTGCCCTTGTCTGTGGCTGCCCTTTACTGCGGACAACCAGGAGGTGGGATGCACTGAGGAGCTGATTGAAGTAGAAAGAAGGTCAGAAGTGAGGTTACTTTCTGTACAGATGGATGATTGACAATTCAGTGATGTTGCTTCCTGTGAAAATGGATGATGTCGAATGAAGTGTCCTTTTTTGAGAGTATTATTGTACTTTCTTTTTTTAAAAAGATAAACACTGGGTTGGACAATCAATTATTGCGGTGCTTGGTGACTGTTGAGTTCTGAGCTCGACTCACCCCCACTCTAACTTTTTGTAACACAGTTTAACAAAATCCATTCAAACATGGAGGCCTAGAGACTTGCAGTCCTGGATATCCTAAAATATTACTGGGCAACACAACTCTTAATAATTAATGACTGGATCTTCTCAGACCACCAGCACCCGACCTACTGAGTGGATAGGGAGACCATGGGTTGCAGAGGACATGAGGAGATTCTTTACTGTAGAAAGAAAGAACAGGCCCTGCCAATGCATAACCAGATGGTAGTTGGGATGTGGGGAGAGGCCACAACTTATCTGGGCTGAAAAGGGAACATTATAGATGGAGAAATAGGGAAGTTCTGTTAAATTCTGTGAAATTGAAAGATCATCTGCTGTTCTGGCATACTTTGGCAGATAGGACTCCGATGTAGCTGCCACTTCAAATTCTAACATCTCGGCAGCAGCATGGACCAACCACGTTTTGGGTTTGTATGATGGGGGGAGGGCACTGATGATGCCAGGACGTACCCTGGTAGTGTTGAGGGCCACACTGCCACATCAGTTGAGACTGCCCATGCAGAGAATGATCCACCTAGGAAGGTCCCGCCTGAATTGACTGTGGGTAAATGTCCCCCTATCACCATAAGAGAGGTTACTACTGCCATAGATTGGATCACTCCAGGAAAAGCGCCAGGGCTAGACAAAGAGATTTGTCTAAGGCAGATAAGGCAATCTGGGGCTAGTATTTTGCCAAGTATTTTAATTGTGTATTGGAAGGCTTACCTACTCCGCCCACTTGGGCTGGGGCCGAGATTGTTCCATTCTATAAGAAAGGCTCACGGTCCCTGCCATCTAATTATCGGCCAATCAGCCCTATTGACAGCTACCAGAAGCTTTTTTGTCGTATATTGTTGGATAGGCTGCTTGAGTGGGTTGAGTGCGTGTGTCTTATAATTCCCCTCCAAGCAGTGTTTAGATCTGGGACCAGTACCATCGACCAAGTATTCCGATTACCAACTGACATACTGGGAGCATGCCGTTCTGGGAAGTGGTCGGATCTATGTAGTTTTTGTTGACCTCCGTACTGCCTTTGACTTTGTGCCAAGGGAGGCCTTATACAAAGTTCTAACTGAACAGGGTGTCCCAAATTATCTTGTTGATGTAATTAGGAGGCTGCACCAGAAGACCTATGCGCAGATTAGATATGGCAAACATAGGGAGTTAACACCATCAATTCCAGTCACGAGGGAGGTAAGACAGGGCTGTGTTCTTGCTCCAACCCTGTTTTAGCTACACATTAACGATCTGGTATCCCAACTAGAGAAGTGCAATCACGATGCCCCGAGCTTAGCAGGTATGAAGATCCCTACCCTTCTGTTCGCAGACAATACCCTATTGGAATCCAAATCCCCTATGGGTATTCAAAATCTCCTGGACCAGTTTGGTATCTTCTGTGAGCAGAGAGGGTTTGAGATCAACCTTTAAAAACCAAGTATATGGTTCTTAATCCCAGCCACACAACCCGCCCTTACCCGTCTCTGAATGGTGTTCCTCTTGAAAGTGTCCACACCTTTGAGTACTTGAGCCTCACCTTGACGAAGAATTTTGGCTGGTCTGCCCAGATCTATAAAAGCAAGTTGAAGCTCGGACATTATGCAGGGGGCATCCTGAGGGTTTCAGCTTCCGAACAGCATCTCCGGCCATCCGAATCTTCAACCTACAAGCAACAGGCGGGGCCTTGTATGGGGGACAACTATGGGGACACAAGAGGACTACCACATTGGAGGTGGGAAAGAACCAATTTTTACAATCTTTGGCAAATCTTCCAACTAGTACCCCCTCCAGCCATTACAGTTGGATCTGGGCCACACGTTGTAGGACTTGGCCTTTTTGGCTAAAGTTCCCTAAACTTTTTGCTTTTCCCCTAGACCGTTTTCCTGACATAGAGTTGCCAATTTAGATGCTTTGGGTACTTTGCCACTGCTGATCAGTGTCAAAGTACAAGTGTTCCCTGTGTAAAGTGTAATGGTAATTGGTTGGCCATGATTGGTATGTTGCCTTACTAGTAAAGTCCCTAGTGATGTGCACTGTGTGTGCCAGGGCTAGTAATGCAAAGGTGTGCGGAGAAGGGAGCTCAAGCCTGCAGTGTAGGGCCTGCGCGCAGTTTGCTAAGTTAGCATGTTGTCCTGACAAGTGCAACCTCTTGTCAGGCCTTACTTTCCCTTTTGCGTACACAGTGGGCACCCCTGTGGTAGGTCCCGGGTAACCCCTGGGCAGGGTGCAGTGTAAGTAAAAGGCAGGACATATACTGAGGTGTGTGTTATGTCCTGACAGTGAAAAACACTCCATTTCGTTTTTCACTGGGGAAAGGCCATCCTGCCCATAGGACAGAATGGGGAGGCTGGGTATTGTGTTTGTTAGCCTAGTTTCCCATAAGTTTAAAATGGAGAGGTGAAGTTTAGTATGTATGAACTCACAGTGTCATAACACATCTTTCTATGAAAGTGGTTTTGTCACTGTGTGTTCAGAAACCACTCTTTTAGAAAGTGGCTGAGTTTTGTGCTTTAAGCATTTCTGTGTGTCTCTGCTGAATGTGGATTGACTGTCTGGATCTGAGAGGGGAGAGGAGCTGGGGGAGGTCTTGACCCAGGGAGGGTTGAGAGGGCACCAGGCTGACCTTCATCTGGAGAGTAGGCGAGGAAAAGCACCGGGAGGTGAAGAGGCCTGGGTTGCGGCTATAAAACAATTGACCCATCTCCTGCTGAGTGATTTAGGATCCAGACCCCCAGTATCAAAGGAAGAAAGGTGACACTGGGAGGGAGACACCCAGAACTGATTTAGGCAGGGGTCAGGGACCCCTGAGCACAACAGACTTCAAAGACATTTAGGGGTATAACTATGAGAGCTGAGACCCCTGAACGTTGGAATAGAAATGGATTGAGACTGAAAATGCTTGGACCCATTTCGTGGTCAAGAGGAACCTCTGCTAAGGAAGGAACAACTGAAGAGACTGCTGGGAAGGACCAACCCTTGCTTCATGATCTGGGGCTGGTCTGCAGTTTGCTGTTTTAACCAAGGAAGAGGCTGTTGGGACTGTGCTTTGTGCGCTGGGTCCCCCTGCTTGAAGGAGACTGTGCTTTGTGCTGTGTCTTGTTACCCAAAGGGCCCGAGGTGAGCTGGCTCCCTGTTTGGAAACACAGGAACATAAAAGTTTCCAGAGAAGTTTCTAGCGACGCGGTGGGCGCGTGTTGTGGCAGCTTGAGACCCTCAGAAGGTGTGCCCTGTGATCTTGGACACACAGAGGAGAAGTGAGACTCGGACGTGCTGGGTGCGTGTCGTGGTGCACAGGAGACGTTGGTGAAGAGCGCCTGGTCAACGTGTGCACCGAAGGTGAAGTGAGTCTCGGACACGCTGGGTGCGTGTCGTGGTGCACCGCAGGCGCTGGTGAAGAGCGCCTGGTCAGCGGGTGCATCAGAGGTGAAGGGAGTCTCGGACACGCAGGGTGCGTGTCGTGGTGCACAGGAGGCGTCGGTGAGGAGCGCCTGGTCAACGTGTGCATCGGAAGTGGAGCGAGTCTCGGATGCGCAGGGTGCATGTTGGGGTGCACCGGAGGCGCTGGTGAAGAGCGCCTGGTCATCGAGTGCACCGGAGGAGAAGTGAGGCTCGGACACGGTGAGCATGTTGGGGTGCGGCCGAAGGCGCTGGTGAAGAGCGCCTGGATATCGGGGCACCGGAGTCGGAGTAAGTCTCAGTGAAGCAGTGTGCGTGCTTTGGTGCAACCTGGGACTGTGGAGGTGATCGGCTGATCATCGTGTGCACCGGAAGCAAGTGAGTCTCTGCAGCGCGGTGTGCGGGTCTTGGTGCCAACTGAGACCGCAGGAAGGAGTGCCTGGTGAACGTGCACTCGAAGTCGACGTGAAGTCCCATCAGTGTTGTGTGTGTGGCTACGTGCCAGAGGAGACCCGGAGGGTGCTATGGTGAACGTGCACCCGGAGTAACGTAATCTCAGGGGCGTGGGGTACGTGTGCCCTGCAGCCGCCTGAGACCTTCCTAACAGTCGTGGCCCGGACCGGCAGCCCTGGAGGAGCTGAGCTGCCAGGCCGAGCCGCTGAGGCCCATTGAGAAAGTTCTACATGGAAGGCCCAGTTCGCTGAAGGAGGAGAGGAGAGTGGGGTCGCGCCCCCAGGTAACGTGGATCACTGCCTGGGCGGGGCGCGGTCTCGGAGGGACACTCTCTCTGCCTCTCAGTCCTTCTGGCGACATGAGCCTTTGCTTCGGCTCAGATTGGGGCCCGTACTGCGTTCAGGAGTGGTAGTACTGGGGCCAGAGTGAGAAGCTGTACTTTATGTCATCATTGATACGTGTGGGGGGCAACTGATATCGAAGAGGCTGACTGTCGTAATACACATTGCCAATATCGCTGCTAACGAACTGCTGGACTGTCTTATGACGCCTGACATTATTTCTGCATAACGAAGTACACGATTGTAGCGCTACGCATTGCATTATTTCTCCATTGCAAAGTACAGGATTGTAGCGGCCCGCATTGCATTATTTCTTCATTGCAAAGTACATGATTGTAGCTACGCATTGCATTATTCCTTCATTGCAAAGTACATGATTGTAGCGGCGCGCATTGCCTTATTTCTTCATTGCAAAGTACGTGATTGGGGTGTGACACATTGCATTATTACTTCATTGCGCAGTACATGATTGTAGCGGTACGCATTGCATTATTTCTCCCATTGCCAGGTACCGGGGTGTATCGTTACGCATTGTATTATTTCTCCTTTGCCCAGCACAGGATTGTATCGTTATGCAGCGCACTATTGTTTGTCCATTGCAACGTGTGTGATTCTAGCATTGCGACCAGCATAGCATTTTGAAAGCGGTGGTTGGGATTTGAACCTACCAACCAGTCGGAACGAATATTACCCTTTATTACATGTTGGCTTATGTATCGTGTGGTCTGATCGTATATCTTTTTACATAAAGTTTATACTCGTTTTATCAAACTCGTCTGGAGTCCATTTGTGGTGTCACCAGTGGGTTGTTGTGAGTGTGGTTGCACATACTGTACACTTGTGCCTTGGAGATAGGCCTGGCTGCTCGTGCCAAGCTACTAAGGGGGTGAGCAGGGCTATCTCAAACGGTGTCCTTACTTGGCCTAGCGTTGAGTGAGGAGTCCCGGGTCTCGCATTTGATGACAGTGGTGCGGGACGGGGACTCCGGCTTCCAACATTTGGCGGCAGAGCGGTGGGATACGATCCTAACGTAATTGAAATGCGTGTGTGCAAAACCACTCACAGTAATTGGTGTACATCACAAATTGATCGCAGACCACGACGCAACAACAATTTGTTTTGAATTATTGGTTCTATTGTTGAGTAACCTTAAAACCACACATCATGTCTCAGGAGGGGAGCCAGATAGCCGGTGAGGCTGCGGCTGCAGAATTAGAGTTTAACATTGAGGCATTGTTTACCTACAAGGTTGATCAGTTGAGGAAATTCTGCAGAGCTTTGGGATGTCCCATGAAGGGTAGCGCCAAGAAGGAGGAGCTGCAAGTGGCCTTGAGGGCCTGGTAGGAAGCCAAAGAGGCTCAGGAGATGGGTGATGTTGAGGTGGATGAGGATGACCCAGGGAATGGATTTGGCCCACAGGATTTGCCAGTGGAGGGACCAGCAGCAGGGGCTGGTAGTAGCCATTCAGGGAGGAGATTTTCACCAGAGGAGTTGGAGGAAAACCAAAGGGTCAGACTGCATGAGTTGGAGGTGTTAAAACTTAAAACTCAAGCAGAGGAGAGAAGGAACGCTCTCGCGTTTGAAGAGAAACGGATTCTCTTCGCTCATGAGTTAAGCATGAGGGAACTGGACATTAAGGGTAGACAAGCAGAGTCCAGTTCGAATGGTGGCAGCACACAGCCAGTGCCAAGTGTGGATGAGTACAAGTGTGCACTGGAAGATTGGGTAGTGGTTAGCATGGTAAATGATTTGGAGGGGTTGTCCAATTTGGCCCCTGGGGAGCCTAGGCTCAGAAATTATTTTCCAGGATTGCGCCACCCCGGGTTAAGGTGTGGGCTCCTTGATTCCCGGGAGCCTGCACGAGAACCGGACCCCTGGTCATGGGTCCAGGGGCCTGAAAAGGCCCCAGAGAGGGAAGAAGGGCCAAGTGGCGCAAGGAGATCCCAGAGTAGTGAGGAGGGGTTGCTGGCTAGCCCCTTGTCTCCAAAGAGGGGGAGGAAGAGTAAGCAGCACCCCCAGGGATCAGCAGCACCGCCCAGGAAACTGGGGAGGGGTGTAGGAGAGCCCCCGGGTGGAGGCCTAGTGCCTACTTGCCAGAGGTGTGAGGAAGGACACCTAGCATCAGGAGGGCGTGGGGAGTCTGTAGCCAGAGCTCCTGCCGTCCTGAAGTTCGTGGGTGCCATTCCTAAGTGGCAGGCCCAGAAAAATAAATGGAAGGATAAAAGAGGGTTGTGTTCCCGAGTGGGAACACCCGTGGGACAGTGTCCAGCCAGTGGGGCTGGGTCCCCTAGAAGTGACCAGGGTAAACCCACTTTTACCTGGAGGGCAGGATGACTGGAGGTAGTATCCTGACCGATGGGCCTTCCCAGGGTACCACTCCAGGGTGGGGTTGGCATGGGACCAGCACCCCTGGAGGGATCCCCCTGGCCGGGGGGGATCCATGGAACAGCATTGTTGGCTCAGGGAGTAGTGATCAAGAAGACCCCCTGGGTCAGGGAGGCGTGGAACAGGAGGGTGTGCCTGTGGTAGAGGGCCTGCGTCCTGGTTCTATCGCCCGAAGCCGGGAAGTCCATCAAGGTAATGATTGGTCTACCCTGGCTTTTGGCTGGGAGGGGTTGTGTAGGACTTGGCCTTTTGGCTAAAGTTCCCTAAACTTTTGCTTTCCCCCTTGACCGTTTTCCTGACATAGAGTTGCCAATTTAGATGCTTTGGGTATTTTGCCACTGCTGATCAGTGTCAAAGTACAAGTGTTCCCTGTGTAAAGTGTAATGGTAATTGGTTGGCCATGATTGGTATGTTGCCTTACTAGTAAAGTCCCTAGTGATGTGCACTGTGTGTGCCAGGGCTAGTAATGCAAAGGTGTGCAGAGAAGGGAACTCAGGCCTGCTGTGTAGGGCCTGCGCGCAGTTTGCTAAGTTAGCATGTTGTCCTGACAAGTGCAACCACTTGTCAGGCCTTACTTTCCCTTTTGCGTACACAGTGAGCACCCCTGTGGTAGGTCCCGGGTAACCCCTGGGCAGGTGTGTGTTATGTCCTAACAGTGAAAAACACTCCATTTCGTTCTTCACTGGGGAAAGGTCATCCTGCCCATAGGACAGAATGGGGGAGGCTGGGTATTGTGTTTGTTAGCCTAGTTTCCCATAAGTTTAAAATGGAGAGGTGAAGTTTAGTATGTATGAACTCACAGTGTCATAACACATCTTTCTATGAAAGTGGTTTTGTCACTGTGTGTTCAGAAACCACTCTTTTAGAAAGTGGCTGAGTTTTGTGCTTTAAGCATTTCTGTGTGTCTCTGCTGAATGTGGATTGACTGTCTGGATCTGAGAGGGGAGACGAGCTGGGGGAGGTCTTGACCCAGGGAGGGGTTGAGAGGGCACCAGGCTGACCTGCATCTGGAGAGTAGGCGAGGAAAAGCACCAGGAGGTGAAGAGGCCTGGGTTGCGGCTATAAAACAATTGACCCATCTCCTGCTGAGTGATTAAGGATCCAGACCCCCAGTATCAAAGGGAGAAAGGTGACACTGGGAGGGAGACACCCAAAACTAATTTAGGCAGGGGTCAGGGACCCCTGAGCACAACGAACTTCAAAGACATTTAGGGGTATAAATATGAGAGCTGAGACCCCTGAACGTTGGAATGGAAATGGATTGAGACTGAAAAGGCTTGGACCCATTTCGTGGTCAAGAGGAACCTCTGCTAAGGAAGGAACAACTGAAGAGACTGCTGGTAAGGACCAACCCTTGCTTCGTGATCTGGGGCTGGTCTGCAGTTTGCTGTTTTGACCAAGGAAGAGGCTGTTGGGACTGTGCTTTGTGCGCTGGGTCCCCCTGCTTGAAGAAGACTGTGCTTTGTGCTGTGTCTTGTTACCTCAAGGGCCCGAGGTGAGCTGGCTCCCTGTTTGGAAACACAGGAACATAAAAGTTTCCGGAGAAGTTTCAAGCGACGTGGTGGGCGCGTGCTGTGGCAGCTTGAGACCCTCGGAAGGTGTGCCCTGTGATCTTGGACACATGGAGGAGAAGTGAGACTCGGACGCGCTGGGTGCGTGTCGTGGTGCACAGGAGGCGTTGGTGAAGAGCGCCTGGTCAACATGTGCACCGAAGGTGAAGTGAGTCTCGGACGCGCTGGGTGCGTGTCGTGGTGCACAGCATGCATTGGTGAAGAGCGCCTGGTCAGCGTGTGCATCGGAGGTGGCATGAGACTCGGACGTGCAGGGTGCATGTCGTGGTGCACCGCAGGCACTGGTGAAGAGCGCCTGGTCAGCGGGTGCATCGGAGGTGAAGGGAGTCTCGGACGCGCAGGGTGCTTGTCGTGGTGCACAGGAGGCGTCGGTGAGGAGCGCCTGGTCAACGTGTGCATCGGAAGTGGAGCGAGTCTCGGATGCGCAGGGTGCGTGTCAGGGTGCACCGGAGGTGCTGGTGAAGAGCGCCTGGTCATCGAGTGCACCAGAGGAGAAGTGAGGCTCGGACACGGTGAGCGTGTCGGGGTGGGGCCGAAGGCGTTGGTGAAGAGCACCTGGATATCGGGGCATCGGAGTTGGAGTAAGTCTCAGTGAAGCAGTGTGCGTGCTTTGGTGCAACCTGGGACTGTGGAGGTGATCGACTTATCATTGTGTGCACTGGAAGAAAGTGAGTCTCTGCAGCGCGGTGTGCGGGTCTTGGTGCCAACTGAGACCGCAGGAAGGAGTGCCTGGTGAACGTGCACTCGGAGTCGACGTGAAGTCCCATCAGCGTTGTGTGTGTGGCTTCGTGCCAGAGGAGACCCGGAGGGTGCTGTGGTGAACGTGAACCCGGAGGAACGTAATCTCAGGGGCGTGGGGTACGTGTGCTCTTGCGGCCGCCTGAGACCTTCCTAACAGTCGCGGCCCGGACCGGCAGCCCCGGAGGAGCTGAGCTGCCAGGCCGAGCCGCTGAGGCCCATTGATAAAGTTCTACAGGGAAGGCCCAGTTCGCTGAAGGAGGAGAGGAGAGTGGGGTCGCGCCCCCAGGTAACGTGGATCACTGCCTGGGCGGGGCGCGGGCTCGGAGGGACACTCTCTCGGCCTCTCAGTCCTTCTGGCGACGTGAGCCTTTGCTTCGGCTCAGATTGGGGCCCGTACTGCGTTCAGGAGTGGCAGTACTGGGGCCAGAGTGAGAAGCTGTACTTTATGTCATCGTTGATACGTGTGGGGGGCAACTTTATCGAAGAGGCTGACTGTCGTTAAACACATTGCCAATATCACTGCTAACGAACTGCCGGACTGTCTTATGACGCCTGACATTATTTCTGCATAACGAAGTACACGATTGTAGCACTACGCATTGCATTATTTCTCCATTGTAAAGTACAGGATTGTAGCGGCCCGCATTGCATTATTTCTTCATTGCAAAGTACATGATTGTAGCTACGCATTGCATTATTCCTTCATTGCAAAGTACATGATTGTAGCGGCGCATATTGCCTTATTTCTTAATTGCAAAGTACGTTATTGGGGTGTGACGCATTGCATTATTCCTTCATTGCGCAGTACATGATTGTAGCGGTACGCATTGCATTATTTCTCCCATTGCCAGGTACCGGGGTGTATCGTTACGCATTGTATTATTTCTCCTTTGCCCAGCACAGGATGTATCGTTACGCAGCGCACTATTGTTTGTCCATTGCAACGTGTGTGATTCTAGCATTGCGACCAGCATAGCATTTTGAAAGCGGTGGTTGGGATTTGAACCTACCAACCAGCCGGAACGAATATTACCCTTTATTACATGTTGGCTTATGTATCGTGTGGTCTGATCGTATATCTTTTTACATAAAGTTTATACTTGTTTTATCAAACTCGTGTGGAGTCCATTTGTGGTGTCACCAGTGGGTTGTTGTGAGTGTGGTTGCACATACTGTACACTCATGCCTTGGAGATAGGCCTGGCTGCTCATGCCAAGCTACAAAGGGGGTGAGCAGGGCTATCTCAAACGGTGTCCTTACTTGGCCTAGCGTTGAGTGAGGAGTCCCGGGTCTCGCATTTGGTGACAGTGGTGCGGGACGGGGACTCCGGCTTCCAACACACGTCTATTGCTTATAAAGCAGCCCTTAGACCTCTGCTCTATTGGAGATGGCTATGGGCCTCAGTAGACCTTGTTTTTTATCGGGCGGGTTTGGAGGAGCTATTCAAGCAGTCTGGAGTTTCTAGGATTCCCTGGTTTGAACACATTAAATTTTACTTGGCAAAGTTGGGATACGAACATTTGTGGACTAACTCTGGAGCCATTTCTCGTATGTCTAAGGCAGAATTTAGGGGATTTACTGGAGTTACATAGACTGAGAACTGAGCACGAAAAGGAGTTTGGGTACCATGACACTAGCCTTTCTGGAATTCATAGATTCTTTCCTTATGGAAGAATATATGGATTCCATCGAACCCTCTTTGGCAAAACCCTTGTACAATACATTTTGATTTAGGACCCTACTGTTGCACCCCTTCACTGCTAAATGGGGACAACATGATAACCTAGACCTGTCCTGCCCTTTCTGCCCCCAGATCAAGGAATGTATCAATCCCATATTGTTGTTTTGTCAGCGCTATTGATCCAGCGCTACAATTTATCAGGGATCGATACTCATCAATATTTCATACCAATGGCCCATACACATTCACCCAACTCACAAATCCCTGTTGCGCTGGATGGTCAAGTTTGAATGTCGTGAAAAATTATTTCCTTCACAAATTCACGTTTAATATTTCTAAATACATAATGAGACCTATATATCAACTCTCTTTCCTCTCGGTCGACGGATCAATTAGTTGAGTAGTTGATGGTAATAATAGAACTAACTAACTATCTAACCAGCTAAATAATCACAGTCTCTCGGTAAGATTAATAAAGTTTATCTCAGATAATTTCAATTGATAAATGCTCATCGCATACAGATTGCAATGCAAACAATGAATCCCACAAAAGGAGAGAAAATCAATTAACAAAATGCAAACAGTGTCATACTCATCATCCATGAACACTATGCATATGAAGGAGTGGATAGAAAGAGAGACATAAGGTTCAGCAAAATAATGATTTTGTGAAACAATATACTTATGATGGAGTGGATGGATAAAGAGACATAATTTTCAGAGACAAAATTACATTTGCAAATAATTATGCAAATTACGAGTCAGAAGATAATACAAACCCAAAGATCAATGAAATACCACCCCCCTGGCCAAGGGAGTAGTGGGGGTCTCCTGAAATAGAATCAGGAAACAAAGATTTCAGGAACGGGACAAGACAAGGACAGTAACAGCTAGGCCGACGGACAGCGACGCATCTCTCCTCTCAATCTCCTACCGCTGCAGCTCCACACTAACCACACCCCCAAATGCACCTCAGTTATACCCTAAAACCTACATGTCCAACCCACATTAATTGAAACATTGCACAGAATTCGACTGCTCATTGGATGCTTGGGGAGGTGGTGTATCACACCACCGTAATTTCATTCAAAATTCTTCATGCCCATTGTTCTACCCCCTTTCTCATTACATGTTGGTTGACCAGTCTACACAATTTTGTTCTTGCTACATTTAATTAATTTCTCAGCCACGTCTGCGGAAGAAGTCTTGGATCCCATGGCCAGTCTCATCTTTTGGCAGGCAAACAATGTTCTCTGAACTGATCAACCTTGAACTTATATTCATCATCCGCAGCGCTCAGCACTTCTGTCGGTTTTGTCAGGTCATTCTTGCTCATTTTTCAGCCCCTCATCTATCTGGTTAATTTAAGAAAATACAGGCCTATTCGGTTCACTATGACGAAATAAACACATACATTCATTAATTACATGGAAATGCATCCTTCACTGTTTACCACCCACCTTTACACTATTCCCTGTTAATATATTCTTAGCATAAGCTTCATGCAAAGCAGCATTATTTATTATCGTTTTCAAAGCAAGATGCAAGATGCGAAATGCGGCCTAAACGTGCATAAATCTCGTTTCTTTTGAAACGCAATGTAAAATGCGGCCTAGTTCTTTCATGCATTAGTTCACATTAGTGCACGCATGCGCAAAGCGGTTTCCCATGTAGCTCATGTAATTTGCGTGTTAGTTTACACTGCACACTGTTAATAAGTATTATGGGGGAGTTAATTCAAGCAGGTTTCTTTTTTCGAAACCCTGCTCCATCAATCCCCCCTCTGATGGCTTCCTGGAGCCATCATAAAATACCCACCATACCAAGTGCCATCTTTATATATCTAAAGATCAGTATTCTTTTCTCTTTTCATCATCTTTTCATCTAATTCCTTCATTTCGTCATAGTAATCTCCTTTCATATCTTCTAGTTCTATCTCATCTCTTTTTCTCTCCCTTGCTTTTCGTTTGTTGTTTGATTCTGTCATCTCTTTTCTTCCACATTGACACTTACAACATTTATATATCGTTATTATCACTAAGGCTACTCCAGCTACTGAAATAATTGGCATTAATATTTTTCCTAATAAACTACTTCCAAAGGTAGTAAACCATTTACCTACAGAAGAGAAACTCTTACCAAGTCTCTCCCAGACACCGTCAACCTCCAGTTGGGTCAAGTCTTTATGTAATTTTGTAATATTCTTAATATATCCCTCAAAACCTTTACTTTTGTCAGGGATATAAGTACAGCAGGGTTGAATTTTCAACATGCCACAGACTCCACCCTCTGTTGTCAATAAGATATCAAGGGCAAGTCGATTTTGCAAAACCATTGATCTGATTGCAACCATTTTGGTGTCAATCATCAAGAAGCCACCAGCAGTATCTGTCAATAAACGATCAACCACTGTGGACAATTTTCTAATTTTATGCGAATTCAGAATGACTCCAACTGATGGTATCAGTGCACCAAAAATATCACCTACTATTTCTGAGAAACTAGCTCTCTTCTTAAGTGTTAGTCCTTGTTTTATTTCATTGATTCTGTTATTACTTTTGTCTACATGGTAGACCTTTGGGAAAACAATTGCAAAATAACAACTACCATACCAATGTGCAGGTAACCTGTAATAGGCTTTTTTACCGCACACATAATAGACTCCTGGGAAAACAGGATCAGTTCCACCCTTCAATCCCCAACCTCCAGTAATTTGGTAAGTATGCTCACATTTACTAGAACCAATGAAATAATTATTATAGTTAGTTTTCATTCTAAGCAAGCAGATTTTCCCCTTTTTATACCAGTCCAGGGACAATGCAGCATATGTCTCGCCTTTCTCATAATTTGACTTTGTTCAGCAGCTTTCCTTTGGAAACTTTCTCTTCTATATTCTACAATATCTATGAACACTTTTTCTTCAACCTGCAAACTACATGTTAGATTGTTTTTGTAAGCATATCCTATATCTAGTGTCTTAGTAATATGGAAGAATTCTCCCATATAACGTGCATTTTTACTACTTAAAACCCTGTTTAGTTCCTTTATAATAGGTATCTCTGAAAATACTAAATCTATATTGGAATAATGACACTCCAGCTTCCCGTCACGTAGAATAGGCTGGTTAAAACACTGCAAGACACACCATATGTTAAAGGTAGGTGATGATAGGTCACCCCCTCTGAGACAGACAAAGGTAATTGCATGCACACATAACAATCATTCACATTCATCGTATTAACATACTCGTACAATAATTTTGTAAAAACATTTAATGAGAAAACACTAATTGATTTATCATGATGGAAAATACTTCCATCTATCTGTTCTATGTTAGTATTAGGGGTTTCTTTGGTAACATCACTCACTCTTTCACTTATTACATCATTAGTATTGTTTCCATTATTAGTTACCATTAGAATAGGTACAAGGACAGTTAATAACACCCACATAAATTTCAGTAAAAAGACACTACATAAGCAAGCTTTAATACATCTACGTTTTAGGCTAGATTTTGGATATTCAGTCACTTTTGCTTCGGCCATTTTTGTATTCTACTAAAAATATAAAAGTCTAAATCTATAAAAACTCTAAATTTACTAAAAAAATAATTTTCTGAACAGTAGTGTAATCCTACACTTCAAGGCTTTCTTCTTTTACCCCTTTCTTTTTTTTTTTTCCTTTAAATCTTCTGAGTCTTTCCATTCATTTCGTCTGGCAAGCTTTCACCTTAATTTTTCACAGTTCTTTTAAGGTGGTTTTAATTTGCTTTCATCCACTTGCTCAGTGCCTGTACCGTCCTTTTCTTCACTTGGATCTGAGCTTTCAATTTCTTCCAAGATCACGTATGTCCATTCCGGTGCTGTGTATTTCTTGCTTGGAGTTCTTACTCTCCTTGTTTTTCGTACTAAATCTTCTCCTGACTCTTCTTGTTCTGCTTGACTTGAGACCTCATTAATTTGCTCTGGTCTTCTTTTTGTCTTTCTCCTCACAAGAGAGTATTTCAGTCTTTTCATTCCACTTGGCCAATTGTCACCTTTTCTCGGTCTTTTAGTTTGAACTACTTTTTCACCTTCTTCATCTGGTTCATAGGTTCTTTTATTTGGCCTTTCTTCCATCTGTTCTTCTTCTTGACTTTCAGTAACTTCCCTTTCTTCTGGTTCTAAAGCAGTTTCATGAGACCCAGTAACTGGTGCCCACTCTACTTGACTTGTGCTTGGCTGTTCGTCATCTGTTTGTTCTTCAGAATCTGTTACTCTAGATTCTTCAGCTTCACACACTTCAGCCTTTGGTCTTTGGCTTTGGTTTACCAGTTGCTGCTCTTCTTGTTTTTCAAGTGGACTTGGGACTCGTCTGGTATGGTTCGCATGGATCCAATTTGGCAAGCCACCACACTTCACTGCTGTCGTCGTCACCAGAATCACCTGGTAAGGTCCGTTCCACCTGGGTTCTAAACACGATTTCCTCACGTGTTTCTTCACGAGAACCCACTCTCCAGGGCTCAGATCGTGAGCTTGATTCGGCTGTGTCGTAGTGGCATTTTCTCCAACCTGGTGAGACACAGAACGCACCAGATCAGCCAATCCTCTGCAATAGTCAAGCACTAGATCATCAGCTATATTCATCAGTTTGTTCGCTGGAATAAATGCTTGTCTCATTGCTCTTCCCATTAGAATCTTGTGAGGACTCAAACCCGTCTTTTTGTCAGGAATGCTTCTAAGACTCATCAATACAAGGGGTAAAGCATCAGGCCATCTCAGTGTTGTGGATGCACACACCTTTCCTAACCTAGATTTTATTGTGCCATTTATCTGCTCAACCACTCCAGATGCTTCGGGTCGATAGGCACAATGCAGCTTCTGCTCAATCTGTAATGCTGCACAAATCATCCGAATTATTTCATTGTTAAAATGGGTTCCTCTATCTGTTTCTAAAGTGACTGGAAATCCGAATCTAGGTATCAGTTCTCTTAGAAGTAGCTTCACGACTGTTAAACTGTCATTCCTTTTCGTTGGATAGGCTTCCACCCAGCGAGAAAACAAACAGACACCAACCAACACATATTTCAGCCCATTGCACGGGGGAGCTCAATAAAATCCATCTGGAGTCGGGTGAATGGTCATGCTGCCTTTCCAATTCGTCCCCAACTAACAACTGTCTTTCTGCCTGGATTTTGCTGCTGACAGGTGATACACCTCTGGCAGAGACTCTCTGCAATGGCCCTGAACTTTGGGTTATACCATGATTGCTTGAAGAGCCTGATCATTGCATCTCTTCCAACATGTGCAATTCCAAGGTATACCCTTGCCATTAGGGATAGTAAACTGTCTGGCATGACTGGTCTTTCGTCTATATAGACCCACACTTCGTCCTCTGCTCTCTTCCTGCAGCCTGAATTTATCCAAATTCCCTTTTCCTCATCACTTGGTTCTTCCTGTAGCTGTCAAATTTCATCCCAAGTTTCAAATGAAGAAGAAAACATAAGATGGCAATTGGTATTTTCTTTATCCATCCCTCTGTTTAGAGCAATTACATTTCGTGCACAGAAACGCGCTACTTGATCCGCGTATCTGCTGCCCTTCGTCACATAATCATCTCCTGATTTATGTGCGGAACATTTGACCACTGCAATCTCTTAGGGCAATTGTAAAGCATCCAATTAATCTTTTACAATTTTGCTGTTTCTTATAGGAGAACCTGAAGAAGTCAGAAATCCCCTTTGCATCCATAGCTGACCGAAGTCGTGGACAACCCCCAAAACCATATTGACTATCAGTAAATATGGTTACCCTTAGGCTTTTGGAAATTTTGCATGCTCTAATCAGAGCTATCAATTCAGTAATTTGGGTGGAGTTTACCCCTTTTAAACAGGATGCTTCTAGAACTCCCGCTATGGTGCAAACAGCATAGGCAGAACACAATTCTCCTTTCTCATTTCTTAAACATGATCCATCAACAAACACCTCACAATCTGGTTCTTCTAATGGTACGTCCTCAATATCGGGCCTGAGTTTCGTGCACAACTCTGTCACATCCAAACAATCATGATCCGCCTCTTCTCTTACTTCCTCACAATATGAATTCGGCAACAGGGTTGCCGGATTTACGGTTGTGCATCTTACCACAGTCACATTTTCAGCACCTAAGATCACTCTTTCGTACTTAGTCAGCTGACTAGAGGTCATATACTGTGTCCTTGTACGTGTCAAAAGGATCTCAACTGAATGTGGCACATACACCTTGACTGGATGTCCCATCACAATTGCTTCACTCTGTTCCAGACTCACACAAGTAGCTGCTACTGCTTTTAAACAGCCTTGCAACGCTATGGCCACTGAATCCAAAGTAGCAGAAAAATATGCTACTGGACGTCGTGCCATTCCATGTTTTTGAATTAAAACTGAAAGTGCACACCCATCTCTTTCACAACAATACAATGCAAAATCCTTTGCATAATCTGGCATTCCCAATGCAGGTGCTCAACAAAGACTGTTTCGCAATTTAGTAAAATCTTCCATACTTTCATCATCCAACACAATCGGATCTTTCACATCTTTTCGTGTCAACCTCTGTAGAGGTTTTGCAATCAGTGAGAACCCACTGATCCACTGCCTGCAGTATCCAACCATTCCCAAAAACATTCTAACTTCTCTCTGAGTTTTTGGTGGACTCATTTGTTTAATTACACTAATTCTTTCTGGTGTCACCTTTCTGACTCCTTTTTCTATTTTGTGTCCTAGGTGCTGGACTTCCTGTTTACAAAATTGCAATTTTGCTGGTGACACTTTGTGTCCTCCTTCTGCTAAATGGTTCAGTAAGGCAATGGTATCTGTCACACATGCCTCTCGTGTCTTTGATGCCACCAATAGGTCATCAATATACTGAACCAGAACTGAATTTCCTGGCATGACTAAAGTCTCCAAACATCTTTTCAGGATCTGATTAAAAATTGAAGGACTCTCTGTGTACCCTTGAGGAACTCGGC
Organism: Calotriton arnoldi; assembly: GCA_963921515.1. NCBI lineage: Eukaryota > Metazoa > Chordata > Amphibia > Caudata > Salamandridae > Calotriton > Calotriton arnoldi. The sequence goes on from CAWUFW010003159.1 coordinate 1,353,201, forward strand.
ACCATGCCAAAACACGGTCTCCGAACCGGAAAGCAAATACTGGCTTTCCGGATGTAGAGGAATCGAGAAAAATGCTTGGCACAGATCAATCACTGTGTACCATTCAGAATCACATGGGATTTGGTAAAGGATTACTGCTGGATTCGGCACTACTGGACAACAGGGTACTACAATATTTTTAATTTTTCTTAAATCTTGCACTATTCTATATTTTCCACTGGACTTTTTAATTCCTATAATAGGTGAATTACAAGGACTACTCATTATTTCTTTCAGAATTCCCTGTTCAACCATTTGGTCAATCACAGGAGTGACTCCTGCAATTACTTCCGGACTCATTTTATACTGAGGAGTGTTTGGATATATGGCACCCTCTTTCACCGTAATCTGAATCGGATCTACATTTGACATTAGGCCAATCTCCTTTCCTGTAAAATCCTATACATCCGTCCTTACTGCACTTTTTAATTCTTCAGGCAAACTCTCTTCTGTGAGAAGGAAAACAACTCATCCACTTCTGTCCCTTGCTTTGCTAACATCATCTTGAATTCGACATCCTCATCAGGTGTCTGAAACGCAATACCATCTGGCGTACAATAGATGGTACAATTCATTATACACAATAAATCCCTTCCCAAGAGATTTACTGGACTCGAGTCACACACCACAAAACGATGCATGCCTCTGAAACTTCCAATATGAACTTCTATTGGATTTGGGACTGGGGTTCTAATATGCTTTTTTGAGACTCCTACAACTTGGATAGTTTCTCCCGACAGGGGTAGGTTCGGAATTTCTGGTGCTCTCACAGTAGAATGGGTAGCACCAGTATCCACCAGGAATGTAATATCATTACCTTCCACCTTTCCTTCGATAAATGGACCTGACTGATCTACCGCTAAAGATGTGCTAAGTACGCATTCTTCCTCCCCCCTCAGGCCCCGTCATTGAGATGAGTCTGAATCATTCTCATTGCACTGCAACCAATATTGCGGAACCATTTGCACACTTTGATTCTTACCAATTTGATCACCTCCGTAAAATTCAGTGTTCGCACCGCACCTCTGCACTTGAGCATTCACATTACTGGGCATAGGAACTTGTGGCACCTGTAACTGTGGAGCAACTACCTGCTGCTGCTGCTGTTGATTCACACCCACCTCATTCTGCATCTGTGGATTTAAATTTTGATTTACCCCATTATTCTTTTGAACAGATCTACACTCGTTCTTCCAATGTCCATACTTTCCGCATTCATGACAAGGAAATTTCTTCTTAGCTTCTTCTTTGCTCAATTTACCTCTACCTCCACTGTATACCTGACTAATTTGATTCTGACCATTCATTTGATTACCTGTTTGAGAACCATTGTTTACTTCTTGCTGCTCTGCTACTTTCACTTGTGCCCATATCATTTTCTCCTTTAATTTTTTATGTCTTGATTCAATGTCATCACTACAATACTTGCGTGTGAGAATAGGGGTACCCCTGAATAAATTTCCTAAATCAGGGTTAACATATTATGTGTGATTAACTATTTAGGAAATGAATAAAAAGTGGACCTATACTAAACATAAACAATAAGTGACCCGGGAAGATGAAATATCAAAAATATATTATTTTATTCATTTTTTTAAAAATTATATACATAAAAGTATTTAAGTATTTTCTCTTTTTAATTAAATAAAATGGGGATAATGGAACATAACATCAGTAACAGATTTGGTTGACATACACTTTTACTCTTTGCTTATGCATGTAATATAGGTTAAATATAGGATTATTGGTATGTTAGCCATAATCATATTGACTGGTTGTTTATTATCATATTTGTATTAAGTTTTTTTCTTCGATCTTATTTGTTTGTATTCAATTATGTTTAATAATATAACATCATGTCTGACATGCCTTAACTAAATATGATGCATCATTAGGCCATGTATGAATGAATTAACATGTGTAAATATCATTACCAATAATCCTATATTTAACCTATATTACATGCATAAGCAAAGAGTAAAAGTGTATGTCAACCAAATCTGTTACTGATGTTATGTTCCATTATCCCCGTTTTCTTTAATTAAAAGAGAAAATACTTAAATACTTTTATGTATATAATTTTTTTTTAAATGAATAAAATAATATATTTTTGATATTTCATCTTCCCGGGTCACTTATTGTTTTTGTTTAGTATAGGTCCACATTTTATTCATTTCCTAAATGGTTATTCACACATAATATCACTACAATACTTCGCATACCTCACAATTTCGTCAATGGTTTTGCTCTGCCAACAAATCAAGTGCTGCTGAATCATATTACTAATCTCCGGTTTCAAACCAAACACAAAACGGTACACAAAATGTCCCATATATTTGTCTCCAATATTCTCAAATCTGCTGTACTGTTTAAATACCTGCAACAACCTTTCATAATAGGCATGTACTGACTCTTTCGGTTCTTGGGTCGTCCTATCTATCTTAACCCAATCTGTTTCCATTGGAGAAATTTTTCCTTTCAAAAAGGTGATTACCTGATTATACTTTCTCATCACCTCATCAAATGGTGCACCTGTTTTAGGGTCTCTAGGATATTCTTCTTTTGGCCAATCGACAGTAATTTCACATTCTGTCCACAAATCAGCTGTTACGACAATCTCAAACAAACCATCTAAGGGGCATAATCATCAAAGAACAGCGTTAGAATATCGCTGAGCGGGCTTAGCGCGGATTTGCTTAACGCCGGCTATCGCCGGATTTGATCGCCGAGATATCGCGTTATTTACAACGCATAGCTCCACGGCGATATTAAATCCGGCGATAGCGGCGAAATCCGCGAACATCGCTGGAAATCCAGCGCAACAACGGAAGCGATAAGGTATTCCTTGCAAATAGGGAGATGTGGATTCAGCCATAGAATCCACCTCCCATCATATGTATAGCTAAGTCTGCTTTTTTGCAGACGTTAGCTTTCGGCGATATCCGCGGTTAGCGTGGATTTTAACGTCGGTATTGGTGTCCTGGGCCAGCTTGTTGATAGGGAGAAGTGCTGTTAGCCATGATTCCCGTGTTGTGTTTGAAGGAAACGCCCACTTTGCATCTCATTAGAGATGCAAAGCGAGGCGTCGGTAAAAAGGCTGCTAACATGCGCTAATGCATGTTAGCACTGCCTTGTAAATAGGGCGAAAACATTATCTCCGCTTTTTTGGCTTTTAAAGCCAAAAAAGCGGAGATAAGGCCCTTGATAATATGCCCCTAAATCTTTTAACAAAACCTTTGAAACTTTCACAAACCTCTCTACCTGTTTATACCACTCAACAGGTTTTTCCCTTAACCTGGGAAACTCATTCGTAAAAGACAATATATCCTGTCTAGTCCAGGGAACATGCACATATCCACCACCTGGGACTTCTCTCATCGGACACGCCCTTTCAACTTGTTCAGTCTCTCTTAACGGAAACATTGATGTTCCTTTGCCAGCTGCCTATTCTTTCTTTTTCGTCCATCTACCTTTCCACCATTCTACATCTCCCCATTTTTTCAGAATAGTCATCAACTCTTTTATCTGTAATATTTTCCCAGACGCATTCAAACTCTTCAAATCCTTTTCGGTAAAGGCCAATCTGTACGATTTCTGCAGCACCTTTGACTTCTCTATATCTATTCCATATTCACTAGCAGCCTCTGCTATTTTCTCATGAAGATTCCTTGCTCTCCAAGTGATACTTTTACACAAAAACAACAGCTCTTCCTCTCGGTAGGTCCCTAATCTATCTGGACTTATCGTACCAATAATCAACTCTTCCAAATCCACTTTCAATTGGCTCACATTTATACTCTGTGGTTGAGGTTTTTGCTTTTTCATTCCCTTTATCCAATCATTCAATTCCTCTGGTGAAGGACTTGCTGAACTCCCTGTCGTTGGAATGACGTTTGTCCCTATTCTCCTTGGATCTATTTGTATACCTCTTCTAGGGGTTTCTGTTATCATCTCACAAACCGGAAGATCTAACAATGTAGTATTCGTGTCAGCCTGTCCATCCTCATCTACTACCGTCACCATTCCACTCCTGTCGCTACTCCTTGGAACTGCCAATGTGTGTACTTTTGATATATTCTGTTTATCTCCATACAATGGAACTACGGGATCAATTGTTACTGGTACCGTCAAGGCTTCTGTATTTATACTCAACTGATTTATTTTCTGGATCTGCTCTACTCTTGCCTTATTTAGTATGTCCAATTCTTTTTCTCGTACTATTCTAGCCATGTCCATAATCTGTGGAGTTAATGGAGTTCCCATTAATGGTGCACTCGGAGTCACCTCAACTGAATTTTCTTGATATGGCGGAGGTCTTTTAGTCATAATGTCTTCTAACAACTCATCATCAGATTCGTTCGGGTCCTGTCTTAAAGTTGAAGTTTCTATATTTTTCTTTTTCTCCTTACACTTGCCTCCTGTCTGATCTTCAGCAACTAAAACTGGGTACAAACCCTCAGTTACCACAGCTCTCCTCCATCTTTTCATTGTATCTTCTCTTCTTTCAAAAGGATATCTAGTCATTACATTTCTATATCTCCTACCACCTCGATATTTCTCTCTTTTGAATGCTTCTACTTCCCATTCCTCTAGCGCTTCATACTGGGTAGGTCTGGGAATTGGCTCTAATGAATTCATTCGATTTCTCAAATTCTGCAGAATCCTTACATTAAACGAATCATCCCTTGTGTATTCCACCCAATTCTCTAACCAAGTACACGTGTGGTATCCTCGCTCTAATATCATATAGGAAGCAGGCGTTCTCGGCGGTGGAATAGGAATTCCCTCTCTAGTCACTACTGGTTTGTCCTTTTTAAAGAAATTCTTTATTTTCATAAGCAGCTTCATTTTCCTGACCCTTTACGCTAATGTCTCTCAGTTAAAACAACAAGGAAACCTTTCCGTAATTCTACTTATTCTATTTGTCAGTTCTTGTCCAATACCAGCGCGACTCACACCAACCGTCCAATCACAGCTCTCTACGTATCTGCTATCTCAACCAATACCAGCGCGGCTCACACCAACCGGCCAGTCAGAGCTTACTTCACGTTCGCCGCCTGACCAATGCCAGTGTGGCCTTTTTGTGACGTCAATATTACTCCTTCTACTGACCCTCCCGTTACAAAATAATACGGCGATGTATTTCTAAGTTTTCTTAATCAAAATTCTTGTTAGTAACAACACAAAACAATGCTACCTTGTCTGTTCCTCTAAATAAAGAGATAGTTCTTCACTTCATGACAAGAAATTCTTTCACTTCCAGTAAAATAACGTCCAGCGTTATTTTACACCCAAACAAGCTACAGGTGGACTTGGTACTCCTCTAGGGATAAGGCCAAAGTTTCGCAAGAGGACTTTTTGGTGTAAAAGAGGTCTTGGTATTCCTCTGGGGATAAGGCCAGAGTTTTGGAAGTAGACCCTTCACTATTTTCAGACACTCTACTCATATACGAAATTTTCCCTAAACATAACACCTACAGCCTTCCGCCGTATAGTATTATAACAAAAGACAAAGTACTTCTTCAGTGTGATATCTTATCCACACTCTTCTTCTGCCTACTTCAGGCTAAATTTCCATCCCGGGATTCCCCAGGTAACTCTGTACCTGTACTTCTAGACAACATAGAACAGGACACTAACTTTTCTTGTTAAAACATATAATCAATAATCAATAATTATTACCAAACTAATCAATAATTAAACCGTCCTCTGCTACCAGAAAACCTGATCCAGCGCTACACTTTATCAGGGATCGATACTCATCAATATTTCATACCAATGGCCCATACGCATTCACCCAACTCACAAATCCCTGTTGCGCTGGATGGTCAAGTTTGAATATTGTGAAAAATCATTTCCTTCACAAATTCATGTTTAATATTTCTAAATACATAACTAGACCTATATATCAACTCTCTTTCCTCTCGGTCGACGGACCAATTAGTTGAGTAGTTGATGGTAATAATAGAACTAACTAACTATCTAACCAGCTAAATAATCACAGACTCTCGGTAAGATTAATAAAGTTTATCTCAGATAATTTCAATTGATAAATGCTCATCGCATACAGATTGCAATGCAAACAATGAATCCCACAAAAGGAGAGAAAATCAATTAACAAAATGCAAACAGTGTCATACTCATCATCCATGAACGATATGCATATGAAGGAGTGGATAGAAAGAGAGACATAAGTTTCAGCAAAAAAATGCGAAACAATATACTTATGATGGAGTGGATAGATGAAGAGATAAATTTCAGAGACAAAATTACATTTGCAAATAATTATGCAAATTACGAGTCAGAAGATAATACAAACCCAAAGATCAATGAAATACCACCCCCCTGGCCAAGGGAGTAGTGGGGGTCTCCTGAAATAGAATCAGGAAACAAAGATTTCAGGAACGGGACAAGACAAGGACAGTAACAGCTAGGCGACGACGGACAGCGACGCATCTCTCCTCTCAATCTCCTACCGCTGCAGCTCCACACTAACCACACCCCCAAATGCACCTCAGTTATACCCTAAAACCTACATGTCCAACCCACATTAATTGAAACATTGCACAGAATTCGACTGCTCATTGGATGCTTGGGGAGGTGGTGTATCACACCACCGTGATTTCATTCAAAATTCTTCATGCCCATTGTTCTACCCCCTTTCTCATTACATGTTGGTTGACCAGTCTATACAATTTTGTTCTTGCTACATTTAATTAATTTCTCGGCCACGTCTGCGGAAGAAGTCTTGGATCCCATGGCCAGTCTCATCTTTTGGCAGGCAAACAATGTTCTCTGAACTGATCAACCTTGAACTTATATTCATCATCCGCAGCGCTCAGCACTTCTGTCGGTTTTGTCAGGTCATTTTTGCTCATTTTTCAGCCCCTCATCTATCCGGTTAATTTAAGAAAATACAGGCCCATTCGGCTCACTATGACGAAATAAACACATACATTCATTAATTACATGGAAATGCATCCTTCACTGTTTACCACCCACCTTTACACTATTCCCTGTTAATATATTCTTAGCATAAGCTTCATGCAAAGCAGCATTATTTATTATCGTTTTCAAAGCAAGATGCAAGATGCGAAATGAGGCCTAAACGTGCATAAATCTCCTTTCTTTTGAAACGCAATGTAAAATGCGGCCTAGTTCTTTCATGCATTAGTTCACATTAGTGCATGCATGCGCAAAGCGGTTTCCCATGTAGCTCATGTGATTTGCGTTTTAGTTTACACTGCACACTGTTAATAAGTATTATGGGGGAGATAATTCAAGCAGGTTTCTTTTTGCGAAACCCTGCTCCATCACTATCATAATCACCAGAAGAAGTGGATCTTACTGCTCTGTCAGAGCATGGGGATTGGGGATTTTAGGGTAGTTTCCAGAAGCCTCAGATCCAATACATCACCTTTGAATGTGTTTGCTCTGTCCCGCTTCTTAATGGGAGTATGGAGGATCAGAAAATGCAGTGTACGGTCCTGAATAGTGTTTTACACTGCCCACTGTTGCTGTGTGACCCAAACAAATGCTCTAGTCACACCTTTAAACCCAAAGGCCTTCCTTAACGAGGTGCTAACTCTTCACTAGAAGAAGTATAAGTCATATGGCTGTAGCATGTTTTATGAAATCCTAAGACTAGCAATGCCTATTGATTAAGCATTGTTCAAAATGGCCTTATGACATCTTTTATTTTTTTATTGTATTGGTTTTACTGTTTTTAAAGTTTTTATGTCAATTGTATTTATGCAAACTTTTATGGCAGCATTTGGCGAATAAAGAAATAAAGGAAAAGGTAAAGGAAACTTACCAACTTGACCCCTCTTTGAGACAGTGATCTGCTGCATGAAGCGGGGGGCTTGACAGGCTTTTCAAAATGGGAACTAATAGGTATTGAACACCTAGGCAACGCTTGGAGGGGACAAGCTATTTGAGCTGGTGGAATCGGACAGAGAAATACAGGTACCTACAATTGGTAAATGCCATTAGGACACATATGCTGGAGGGAGAACAGTTACCAGAAACATCACCTATAGAACACTGATTACTCACTGAACCTATACCTGACAAGGAGGTCTCCACAATATACAAATAAGTGATCACTGACTCCACTGATCAGTTGGGGACACTGAGAGGTGCCTGGGTGGTAAACCTAGGTGACATAGACGGCGAGGACTGGGTCGAAGTCCTCCAGAGCCTGCGGTAAATACCCGTCTGTGCCCGGTTTAGGTTAGTCCAATATAGAATTCTACACAGGTCGTACTACTCAAGGTCACTGTTATACAAGATGGGTAGAGCAGACACACCCCTGTGCCTCCTGGGGTGCAATCGGGAAGGCACGTTCTTCCATATCCTCTAGGACTGTCCGATGACACAAGGTTATTGGACGAAAGTCACTTAGATAATGTCCCAAGTCCAGTCATTGACAGTTCTGGTGGATGTGAAATGGTTTCTCCTGACAATCTCTGGAGAGGGGACCTGGCCCAGGTACCAAAAGATCTGGTATTGAAGGCTGCGGGAGTGACCAAAAAAAACATAGCACGGGCATGGGGGAGGGCAGCTCTCCAATGAGTCAAAGATTGGGAGTCGTGTCTGGATTGGTGCCAAAGGAAGGAACAGGTAGTCTATCAGAGTAGAGGCTGCCCCAAGAAGTGGGAAAAAGTGTGTGGGGGAGGGCGCTGCGCAACTATTGAGGCTATTGATGGGGGAAATATTGGAGGGGAGAGGAAAGATGGATTACTTTTGTTTAATGTGACAACGGTGAACATTCCAAGTACCGTTGTAGGCCGATATATTCAAACTCCTTCTCTGACAATGTCGTTTTTCATTGCTATGTGTGTCATGTGATACTCTGCAATCATTTCCATGTATGCTGTATGATGAGCAAAGTGAGAAAAGAGTTTAAAAAAACCATGGTGGCCTGAGAATTCACTGGAATGCACTCAAATGCACACAGACGGGCAGCTATCTTTTAATGTTCTTTTAAACAATTTGTAGCAAAAGCTAAAACAAGATGGTCACCCATTTTTACATACAAAAGGTGCCCATCTTTGGTTTTGGAATTACTTTTTCATTAATAAATTATGGAAAACCTAATTTCAAAATGGCTGCCTCTTTCTGAATATAGTGCAGTGCTTGCAGTGTGGTGCAGGCTGTCCCTCATATGATGTAGTGTAGTGAAAGGTTCAGCGAGGGCCTAACCACGGTGTCTGGGAATCTGCCAAGCCCTAGAAAAGTATAGAAAAAAAATAAAAAGTGTAATACAATTTAAAGCACCCATCCCACCTGCCTTGGTACAGAAGGGTACTATTTCTTTTGTGAATGTGCATGTTATGCACAGGTAAAAAAAAAAACTGTCATTCACAAAGAGGGGGCCAATAACTGCAGTGGTCTGATCCAGTGCCCCATGCTGTATGATGTGGTGGTTGGAAGCAAAGTTGGAATGCCAATTTGAAATCTCAATGATTGAAGCCCGATGACCAGAATCCCTTTTATGTATGCATATTATACATTATAAAAAAACAAGAGTTTGATGAGACAGGAAAGGAAGAAAAAACTTAAAAACAGTTAAATCCTCAAATGAAACAACAATTTAGTCAAAATTATTTCCAGAATAATATTTTTCAAGGATGTACATATTTTACTTAAGTGTAAGGTCTTCGTTTTCCTTTTTTGAGATTAGAATTGTAAGGACAAGGCTGATTCTCTGTGTAGTCACCATTCCACCTATTTGGAACTTTCTGACATTGTCTCTTCAGCAACTTAAATCTTCGAGTTTCCTTCATAAAGAGGTGGAATAGGTAGAATTACACAAGGGTTATCAATAACAAAGTTATATCCTTCAAGGGTTTCCAATTGACAATATAGGCAATTAGAGGGACACTCCAGTTTTTGACAATGCGTCCTAAAATTTTGAGGTCGAAAAAGTACCTTTAGTTACACCTCCCTATCCACAACTTTAAGCTGTATGCCACAATGAGCAAACTCCCTGTGCCGATCAGCATTACATGGGAAGAGCAGTCATTGAGGAGCAATACGTAAAAGGCCCCACCCCATCCAGACTCATTTTCCCTTCCCATATATAAAAAGAACGATACCTGAATATATCATCTCTTCCACTTCTCACTTGCACTCTGCAGAGTGTTAAGATTTTAGGCCAGAAATTGCGTCGCATTTGCGACACGCAATTTGCGACTCGCAAAGTGGGATGTACAACGGTGTCTCAGACACTGTTTGCGATTCCTAATGGGGTCGAAAATTGCATGCCTCATTAATAATAATGAGGCATGATAATGATAATAATAATAATGAGGCATAATAATGAGGCATGAAAATGATTAATAATAATGAGGCAGGCACAATTTGCGACCCCATTAGGAATGGCTAGCACTCAGAGGAATGGTAGCCTGCTGGGGTCAGCAGACCACCATGTCTGTGACTGCTTTTAAATAAAGCAGTAATTTTTTTTTTCAATGCAGCTCATTTTCCTAAAAGAAAAGCGGGATGCATTTAAGAAAAAGAAAAATGAAACTTTTCAGTTTCATTTTTTAAGGGCAGGCAGTGGTCCCTGGGACCACTGCCTGCCCTTACAAAAATATTTTTTGACCCATTCATAAAGGGGAAGGGGTCCACTGGGGACCCCTTCCCGTTTGCGAATGGTTTACCACCTACTTGAAGCAGGTGGTAAATTGCGAGTGTTTTGCAACCACAATTGCGGTCGGAAAACATTCATACATACAAATGCGAGTCGCTATTAGGAAGGGACGCCCTTGGCACGCCCCTTCCTAATAGCGAGTCGCAAACCTCATTTAGCGAATCAGTAAAATTTACCGATTCGCAAAATGAGGTTTGTACATGCCCATGCCCTAAATTGCGGTTGCAAACGGGCCGATTGCCCGTTTGCGACCGCAATTTAGGGTCGTACATCTGGCCCTTAGCTCCTTACCTTACAGTAACTGTGCTAGAGACAATTCTGAACATGGAAAACAAATCTGCTGTCTGTTTTTGGTCTGCACTGGCCTGCAGGATGCAGAGGTGATGCCATCTTGTGAAGTCACAATGCCACTTGCCATTCCCCTACCTTGCTTGGGTGTGAGATGGTGCTAGAAATGCAGGCAAGGTGTTGAAAAAGTGGGTCACCTGACATTTCACTAAATCTGAGGTCCCTGGAGAATCGTGGTCGGCCGCCAATGTGTGCCCTCTATGACACTGCCTCTCTCACAAAAATTAGTTTCATAGCCAATGGAAGCCATGCACAACCCCATTAGCTTGACTTCAAAGTCTGCTTCGTGGACGAGTAGCGCTTAGAGAGAGTATGCTTCATTTAGAGTGCCATGTAACATGGCCAGACAGGCCTTCGATTCAACCGGCCATTTCCCTGGTGGGCTGGAGCCCTAGGAGGCTGGTCCTGGTGCCTCTGTAACATTTTCCAGCTCCTTGAGATTAATAGCAGCAGGTACAGGAGGCTTCAAGAGAGAGAGAGAAAAAGGGGGAGGGAGAAGGTAGAGAGAAAGAGATCAGTGAAGGAGGAGAGGGAGAGAGGAGAGAATGGATGGATGGGAAGAGAGAGGCTGCTTGAAGAGATGAAGGGAGCGAGGCTGGTTTCAGTATTTTACCCAGGGCTGCATTTGGTTCCCCAATCCAGCCCTGCTATGTAAGTGAGATTTGAGTTTTACTTATTCAGTGACTTAGTCATTTACTCACTCAATAACACAGACTGTTGAGGTGTAGAGGTTCAGGTCAATTTGTAGAGTGCGCGAAATAAACTTTCATTTCTAGTGTAATCACATTCAGCAGCACATTCTGCGCATCCGTATTTTTTTCAATTAGTTGTCAAGATGACTCAGTGAGTTCCATACTCACCAAAGACCAATGCAGAAACTACAGACCATGAGCTCAAAGCAGACGTTCATGGATCCAGGAAGTCGGTAAATTGAATGTCATTATAGGTGACAGAAACACCTGTCAAGTACAGCGTCCAGAAACGGCAGCCGCTGTATATATGAAGCAAATTATTAACTAATCTTGTTGTCTTCCTTGGCCCCCTCAAAACATCCTATTTTCCAAACCAATGGACTTTCAAATTACTTCTAAGCACGGATTGAAAGATAGAAGCTTTACTCGTGTCGGGGGTTGTCTGTCCATCCGACACTTACGCAGCCGCTGCCAAGCCCAAGGAAAGAACAATTACAAAAAGGCGATAGAAATCCTTTGATTGACACCTTGGTGACATTGTCTGCGCTTGAAATGAACACCTGCAGAAGGCGCCACCACTTGTGGCCGTCCCGCGCTTTGACTGGTTGAGATGAGCATCCTACTCAGCACGACCCCTCCAATTTTAAGCTTTCATCACTGCAAATATCACTGAAAGGAACAAATCCCTTTGGTTATCTTGGAGAATGTTCCAGGCCGGATTGCCTTACCCTGCCGCTTTACAAGTTAACCGGTCCAATATGCTGCCAGCGGGAACCAGGAGGCCTGACGCCCGGCGACAGAGGGAGACTTGAAAAGGAAAAAAAAACACAGACAGACATCCAGCCAAATTATTGGCAGGCTTCCGTCACCCTGTCCCATTTGATCTGCTTTAAAAGGTTTTCGGCTGCAATCAGTAATTTCATTTGGGGCTCGCTTTCTGCTCGTGTGTCCCTCCAGCAAGATAAGTTATTAACAGCACATGTGGTAAACATCGCATGCATAAACTTTAGCAAACAAGCTGCGTTATTCCCTACCGCTGAATTCACTTACTCGTCCAGTCACGAGGATATGTCGCAGGTCAGCACGTAAGGCCCAATTCACAAAGGTAAACCTGAAGTCTGAGCTTACCTTTGTGAATTAGCCCCTTAAACTTCGGGTCTAAACTTAGATTTCAGGCCTAAATTTGCCTTTGTTAACTGGGCCCATAATTTGTTAAAAAAAATATATATATATTAGAGCTGGGTCCCAAAGGTTTTTTTAGACGCCCACTGCTGGTGCTGCTGAATTTGTTGAATGACAAGAGTACCTAGTCTTGATTCCACCTCATGTCTCTTTCTTCTATTGCCCTACACTTCTGGGCTCCTTATTCCATTCTTGCAGGTTCTTTTTCAACCCTGCTTTCGTTCTTTGTTGCAGTTTTTCTATCATGAATTTGTTTCTTCTTTCTCCTCTTTCTGCCTTTTCTCTTTCTTGCTGTGGGTAAAGACTGATGATGAAAAATAAGTACTGATGCCCAAAAAATGAGTTCTGGTGGCCAATACCTGCAACCAACAGCACAATTTAGGCACTGTTCATTCTCCCATTGAGCATGGAGTGATGTGCGATTTGTGCAGCCAAGGTATAAATGCACTCCAGAATGCCTCCACCAGCTGGCAAGTACAGCAAGACTTTACAACATGTATTTAGGGATTGGTAAAATGATACATTTTTAATTTGGTTATTTGTTAATAAATAGAACAGTTATCCATTGGTTTGGCAACTGCAGGGTGTTAACATTCTTTTTTCCGTTTTTGAAAATAGAATTTTTTGAGGTATTCACGGAGCCCTAACTCAGCAAGCCACAGAGCACGGTCTATAGCAAAACAAGGTACATTATGCACTAGTAACCAGACTGAGAAAACCGGCTGATTCCAAGGGTGTCCAAAATCACATAATTTCCCACTCCAAAATGTAAAATTACCCGAAATAGTGTGTAAACTACACACAATCCTTGTGTTCAAAAGTCACTTGAGATACTGCCAAGGGGACTGATTCCTGGAGAAAATGTCTCTCACCACACACTTTTGACTCTAACCTGTCTCCAATGAGATATTTTCTGTTTAAACAAGTCCTCTACACCACAATATTGTAGAAAATTTGAACTTGGTGTAATTTCCAACAATTCATTTAAATTTGCATAATGCAAAATTATGCAAATTGCACAAGCATGTCAGAACATTTTTTTACATTAGTCTAATTTTCTGAGGTACAAGTCCTACGAAGTTAGGTGTGGAGAGGCAAAATAGTCCAGATTTCAGAAGCTTTTCAATAGAGGAGATTTGGTTGAACTTCCATAGGGTGACCTGTCATATAATGTTGGTTATTTCTATATCTGCCATCTTGAATTACGATGTGAAAACTGAAGGGGGTGGAATGAGTATGAACATGTGAAGGGAAGACAGAGCATAGATAACGGAATGCAGTTGTAGGACGTCATGTTGTAATTATAAGTTCTGTGGCAGTAGGTTTTGCATCAAAACTAGTTGAAGCTGTTTTCTGAAATTCAGTATGGGATAGTCCTGAGCTAAATTTTGAATTTTTATACAGATTTGGGGGGGGCTTTCTAATCTCTCAGTGAGCTTTGAGAGAGTCAATGGATGCCATAAACCAAGACTTTTGTGGACAAATTACATTTAACTGTTTCAAATTTGGTTAAATAGCAATGTAGAATAGCCAATTTATATTTGATTCATCCACTAAATATGCCTTGTCAACCATGCATATATCAAAATATTTTGCATTTTTTAGGTGTGGGTATGATCCTTGAATATACATTTCATGGGCTCTGGATCTGATCCTTTTTAACCATGAGCTTTTTTGGACGAGGCTTTTTCAGCTATTGGCTTGCGACTTTGTCATTCACTTCTTGTCTCAGCTCAGAGAACAATTTCTCTCGAAACTCATAATATTGGATAATGGTTGTATCCTTGAACTTCCAATAGAATGCAAGTATTGCAAAGCATGAGGGACTATTTTACAACTACCAGCCCCTCACTCTATTGCCCTTTCTTGCACATTCCTGCCCCTTTCTCATCCCCCTTGTGTGTCTGCTCCTTGGTGCCACCTCACAGCCCCTTTCCCCTGTGAATCAGCTACTCTTCCCTTGCACCCATCCCTTCCTCTCATTGCTACCTCCCACCTCTCCATCTGTCCTCTGATGTGTTCATCTAAGCTCTAGGTGGCCTCTCAGGCCTGTCATCAGAGCTGTGAAGTTTGTTTCTTCCCACACCTTTTTTTGTCTATGTATTTTGTTCCTTTTTCAGGTCTCACCTACACAGTGAATGCACTGTGATGCAAGACATATCGTTTACGATTCAGTGGACTTACAACCCACCCACGGTATACCATTACTTGTTTTTGTTGACACTCTTATTTGCAATATTTCGATTGCTTAGCTCTTAGGCATCCTTTCCTATCTTGTGTTAGCTCCTCCCCGGAGCATGGACCAACTACATGTGTTCTTCCTCGTCTTTTTGTAGGCATCCCTTCCTTTCTTGTGTTAGCTCCTCCCTGGAGCATGGACCAAATACATGTGTTCTTCCTCGCCTTTTTGCAACACACAATTTTTTAAATTTTATAAGCATTTCAGTATAATTCTTGAACATGCAATTGGGAAGAGGATGTGGTCTGACGGCTAGAGCTGCTGACTTTGGTGCTGGAAACCAAGGTTCGAGCCTCGGGGATGCGTCCACATCCTGTGATTCTGGGCAAATCACTTAATCTCCCCGTGCCTACCAACAAAAAAAACCCCATGAATGTGTCCTTGTGTAACGTAACCGGTGCTCATGCAAAGTGCTCCAATACCTTCGGGTTGAGTTTGCGCTATATAAATCTGCAAAAAAAAAATATATATATGTTTTCCTACTTTTAACACAGGCATATGGCTTCTTATTTATGCTGCTTTCATGTTTCTCTCATCTCTGTTGACATTTTAGTTACTTTGACCCACAACTATATTACTCTACGCCACTCTACTCTACTCTACTCCACTCAACTCTACTTTATGCTACCCTACACCCCACCCCACCCCTCCACTCTACTTTACGCCACTCTACGCCACTCTAATCTATGCCACTTCATTCTGTGCCATTGTCTGCCACTTCACTCTACTCAATGACACTCTATGCCACTCCACTCTACACTATGCCACTCCACTCCACTCCACTCTATGCCACTCACTCCACTCCACTCCAAGCCACTCCACCCCACTCTATGCTACTCTACTCCTCACCACTCTACACTACAAAATGCTTCTATGGCACTTGACGCCACTCCACTTTGCAGCACTCTGTTCTATGCCACTGTACTCGACACAACTCTACTCTACTCTGCCTCCACTCCACTCTATGCCACTCTATGCCACTCTACTCTATGCAATTCTACTCTAAGGCACTCTACTCAACTCTATGCCACTAAAAGCCTACTCCACAACACTCTACTCGTCTCCTCCCCACTCAATGCCAATCTACTCTGTGACATTTTACACCATTGTTCTATATGCCACTCTACTCTAAGCCACTCCACTCTAATCCAGGGGCATTGCTTGGTCAGTGAGATTAGGGGGGTGTGAGCTTCAGATTTTCCAACAATCACACTGGCATTTAATGTTAAAATACATTATACAACAAGGAGGGCACACGAGAGGGGCTTAAGGGGCAGTGGAAAGTGAAATTAATGCAGAATGGTAGGATTACTAAATTAGAGAAAACAGAAGATTTTGTAAAAACAACCAACATTTCTGAAGACTTTCAAAACAGAGAGAGGGAGAGTGTGTGTGCTTTTTCTCTGTGTATATGTAAAAGTCTCTGGTGAAATCCGACAGGCACCTCACCATACCCGATTGAAAACACTTGTACCCAACTATTTATCTTGTGGCTGCTTCCAGTTCCTCTTGCTTTTCCATTTGGTGCTCATTGCAGCTTCTAATCAGTGATCCTGAAAGCTGGTAACTTACTTTCCTCCAATCCGTTCCTTTTTCCACTGACTGTTGCTCCTCATAGCTTCTGAGGGCTCCTTCCTCTCCATGCTTCCGCTCATCACTTCCTTTTTGCCTTGGAGTATTTCTCTGTTAGAAATGGAGGTCTCTAGTTGGCAGAGGTAGGTACCTTTGTCCAAATAGGGACCCTTGCTTCTAGTCAGGGTAAAGGGGATACACACTCTAGATGGACCCTGCTCACCCCCTTGGTAGCTTGGCACGAGCAGACAGGCTTATCCCAAAGGCAATGTGTAAAGTATTTGTACCAACAATCACAGTAACACAGTGATAACACCACAAATGGACACCACGCCAGTTTAGAAAAATAAAGTATCTTTATCTAAACTTAACAAGACCAAAACAACAAAAATCCAACATACAAGTATTAAGAAAAATTACTTTCAAAAGGTTTTAGCAACTTAGTCCATAGAAAACTATGGATGTGTGATTTCTTACAAAGTACCTGTTGTTGCGACAAAATTCACCAAGCCAAACAGCTGCAGCGATGGGAAGCGTAGAAAAGCCAAGAGATGCGTCATTTCCTGAGACCTTTGTGGATGCGATGCCACAGTTCCACTGGACACAGGGGAGCGGTGCGTCTGGTCCGGTCTGTAGGGGGAAGCGATGCGTCGATTCTGAGACGACTCTGATCCGCGGGTGATGCGTCGGGGAAAACTTGCTGCACAGGGACGATGCGTGAAAATCTGGGATGCGGCGGCGAACGATGCGGCGGCGGCGAGCGGCGCTGTGTCGACCTTTTCAGCCGCGATCCCTCGATGCGTCAATTCTTGCCGCGGCGACAAGCGCTGCATTGGTTTCGGCAGTGGCGTGGCAATGCGGGGAGATTCTTCTCGCATCACAGCGTTGCATTGGAAAAACTGTCGCAAGAAGAGCGATGCGTCGATTTCCTTGTCGTTGCGTTGCTTTTCCAGCTCCCAACAGCAGAAACAACCTCCAGAGGCCCAAGACAGTCACAGGCACCTCTTGGCAGGTCAGAACTCCCAGCAAGGGAGTTCAGGGGAGCTGGGGGTGAAGTCTTTGTGTTCCTGAGACTTCAAAACAGGAGGCAAGATCTACTCAAGCCCTTGGAGACTTTCCTCAAGCAGGGGACACAGCACACAGCAAAGTCCTTCTTTCCTTGGCAGAAAACAGCAACTGCAGGCCAACCCTAGACACACAGCAAGGGCAGTACTTCTCCTCAGTTTCTCCAGCTCTTCTCCTTGGCAAAGGTTCCTCTTGATTCCAGAAGCAGTTTAAAGTTCAGGGGTTTTGGGTCTGATACTTATACCCCAAAATGTCTTTGTTCTCTTTGTGCAAGGGGCTCTGAGCCCAGTTCAAACCAGTTCTGGGGTGCACTCTGCAAGTGCACAACAACATCCATTGTCAGTGTGAGCCTTGGGTTCCAAACACACCACAGGGGGCAAAGCCAGCATTGTGGAAGGCTGGCACAGCCCTATTCTGGTACAGGTGCTACTCCTCCCACCACTCCAAATGCAGATCAGGCCTATCTGACCTAGTGCTGACTCATCCAGACTCCTGGAGCCACTGCACCGCCCCAGCCCCTGTCACTCCAAAGCCAGACAGTCAATCCACAAACAGGCAGAGGCACACAGGATGGTTGAACAAGAAAATAGCCACTTTCTAAAAGTGGTATTTTCAAACTCAGAATGTAAAAATCACCTTTCCTAAAAGATGCATCTTTAGATTCTGAGTTCAGGCATACTAAACTTTATTTTCCTATCTGGTCCCAATGGTAAGTTATATTTATAAGTTGTTATAAATTAACTCCCATGCTTTCCTATGGGGACAGATAGCCTTACAATAGTGAAAAACGGAATTGGCAGTATTTCACTATCAGGACATGCCACACACATCAGGGCATGTCCTACCTTTCACATACACTGCACCCTGCCCACAGGGGTACCTTGGGCATACCTTAGGGGTGACTGACATGTAAGAAAAGGGAAGGTTAGGGCCTGGCAAGGGGGTGCACTTGCCAAGTCGACATGGCAGTTAACAACTGCGCACAGACACTGCGGTGGCAAGTCTGAGTTACTGTTTCAGGACTACCCGTGTGGGTGGCACAATCAGTGCTGCAGGCCCACTAGTAGTATTTGATTTACCAGCCCTGGCACACTCAGTGCACTCTACTAGGGACTGACCAGTAAATCAAATATGCCAATCAGGGAGAACCAATCACAATAACAATTTACACAGGGAGCACTTGCACGTTGACACTGATCAGCAGTGGCAAAGTGCCCAAATCATCTAAGCCAGCAAAAACGAAATCCAGCACAGCATCAAAAATACAGGGGGTTGAGGCAAAAAGTCAGGGGAAACCACACCAAAGATGCCAAGTCTAACACGTGTCCCCTCCAGCTGAAAGATGGGGTGAAGTACCCACCCTCCTGGGAGTTCTCATCACTAAGGTAGAAGAATCTGGACAGACCATCAGCATTGGCGTGTTCTGTACCAGGGCAGTGTTCCACCGTAAAGTCCATTCCCTGTAGGGAGATGGACCACCTCTACAGTTTTGGGTTCTCACCCCTCATTTGCATCTACCATCTGAGGGGCCTGTGGTCTGTCTGAACCCAGAATTGAGTCTCAAACAAGTAGGATCTTAGCTTCTTCAGCGCCCAGACCACAGCAAAAGCTTCTCTTTCAATTCAATTGCACTCCACCTCTGTTCCCTGGGCAGTAGCCTCCTACTAATGAAAGCTACGGGTTGGTCCAAGCCCTCGTCATTCAATTGTGAGAGTACTGCTCCCACACCATCCTCTGAAGCATCGGTCTGCACAGCAAATTCTTGGGATAAGTTGGGTGCCTTGAGCACGGGCACCATGCACATGGCAGATTTCAGGGCATCAAAAGTGGTCTGACAGGCATCGGTCCAGATCACTTTCCTTGGCTGCTTCTTAGAAGTCAGCTCTGTCAAGGGGGCAACTGTAGGAGAGTAGGATCTGCATCACAAGGGTACCCCCACTTTTTGCTGATGCTTCACTGTTTTTCGACCTTAGTCTGGCTGGGGCCCTGCTAATCAGAACCCCAGCCTAGCTGCTTCCTCTCTAAAATGGTTTCCATGTGCCTTAGGCACATCTCTGATTGGAATCTGGAGTGCCCTTATAAGTCCCTAGTATATGGTATACTATGTACCCAGGGCATAGGTACCTCAGAGGCCTACCAGGGGCTGCAGCATGTATTGTGCCACCCCTGGAAGACCATCCAAACTGACACCACAGGTCTGCTACTGCAGCCTGGGTAAGGTGGTGCATGCACCCCTTACTGTGATATAGGCTACCTATATCACTATATACATACACACATATAAACCTATAAGTCACTCCTATGGCAGGCCTTATCAATCCTGAAGGCAGAGTGCGTGGTTCCTATGTGAGAGGGTGCCCCTGCATGAGCAGGGCCCCTCTGCAGCGTTCGGAGACCCTTCTCTGATGCTGTTTGTAGTGCGGCCTGACCATATGCTCTTAAGCGCATTATAACCTCGCGTTAAATGCTAACTTTGGGATGGCTGCACAGAAACATGTCGTGTTTGGTGTCAAACATCTTGGAATACTACCCCCCCCCCACCAATTCTGGCGGCGGGGGTAGCATTCCACCCTTCTAGAGGGAGAGACATGTTAACCCTGGCTTGCCCGGTAACTTCTTTCCAAAGCCCCAGCATCACAAAATGGATGCTGCTGCCACAGACACAAGTCTGGCCTCCTGCTGCTGACCGAAACTCCGGCAGGGGAGGCCTGGACAATAGGTTTCCTGTCCCAGGGAGGTGTGACCACCTCCCCAGACAGGATAGTGTGTATTGGGGCTGGGCGGGAGCACTCTCGGGTGCTTTGAAGTCCTGCATTGGGGGCACATTTGGTGTCCCTGTGCATACCCCAGTTCAAACCGGATCAGGGGCTTGCAGCCCCTGCTTTGGCACGAACTGGACAAAGGGAAAGGGTTGCAGCCACCCCTCTGCCCTGACCCACCCATAGGTGGGACCACAGAGTAAGTCCAACCCCTAAACTTAGTATAAGTATAGGAACCCAGTCCTTAGGACTTTAGATTATCCCTGGACGAAACTCTGACACAGAATCCTGGACCTTCGACGCTCTACTTAAAGATTAGAGGACAGAAGAATCTCCCTTGGGGTCAAGGAGTGACTCCCCTGCTTGGCAGGCACCAAAGAAGCAATTGTCCGGTCTGCATCGCTGAAGCTCCCGTCGAACACCGAAGTCTTTGCATCACCAGAGGTGGATTTCCAGACTTCCCCGAGGCTGCCCTGAGTTCCCAGCAAAGCTGAGGCCCGTAGCTGTCGTGAGTAACGTGGAACCGTGACCCCTGGACACCGCACGCATTTGCAAGTGCATCCTCTTCTGGGTCTCCCACGAAGTCATGCTTTGGGCTTCGAGTAGCCCTAGCCTCCAGCACCAACTGCACCGAAGATCACTGGCCTCCACTCCACGAGTGTCCTGTGAGCCAGCTCCACGTGCACCGTCTCGAGGCTCCTTCGCGGTCGCTAGCCCGTTGGCTAGTAGCCCTTCACGAAGGCCAATCTTTTTCTACTTGGGCTCCCTGGTTGCTCCAGGCTTGCCCTCACTTACCCTTGCTGGGTGAGTTCCTCAGACCTTGCTGGTCTGCACAATCGTCAATCTTCATCTTCATCGAGACTTGCCGTTGCCAAGGCTTGTTGGGTCCAATCTGGTCGCCGACACCTCAGCACTCGACAGACATTGTGTACCAGCCCGAATCCTGCTCCTGATCACCGACAACACCTCCTGGACCTCGTGGCTGAAGAGTCAAGATGACCGTCAACCTACCTGAAGCACTCAACATCGGTGGGCATCTGCTCATCGCCTTCCTGGTCACTGGCTAGTGACCCAGACTCTGTCCCCTCTGCTTTCAGGTTCTTCAGATCTCCGATCCACCTTTGGATCCACCCGGACACTTTTCACTTGGTCGCCAGCAGCACTTTGCAGCAGATCGCCATTCAAATCGACGACGAAACCCGACCCCGAAAGGCACCTATGCACCCGGCTTCCCTGGGTGAGGTAACAAGAGTACTCCGGTGCTCCCGTGGGTAGAGACTCTAGAACGACCTAGTTCTCAAAGGGTTTGCTCCAAGTCCTTCTTTAAGTGTCCCTTTTCTTTAAATTCCCAACCGCGACTTTCTCCATAGAAGTTAACGGCGATTCGCGGCTGTGTTACTACACTGCACGCGTCCCCCGTGGGTCCCCTGTGTCACTACCTTGGGTGGTTCCTTGTGGTCCAAGCACTTCTAGAGGCTCTAGGCCTAGTGTCTAGCTCAGTCGTGGTTCTTATACCACTTTATTGGTATATGGTTTGGTACGCCCCTAGGGCCCAAACGTGTATTTGTGCTATTACTGTGTTTAAATAACTTATAACTTATGTACTTCGAACTCTAGCCTCATAAAGAGACTAGAGGGGTGTGTTTAGTAATAAATACATATATTTTGAATATATACCTGGTGTGGTGCTCTTTCATTTGGTCACTCAAGAGATTATAGACTGGTAAAACAAGCTGCTTTACATTCCTTCAAGACTTAGCCTGAAGGCTGCTCTCCATAGCTACCACTAGGATAGCTTTCAATAAAGGTTGTCTTTAACCTATCTCCAATAAGGGGTTGTTTGGACTGGTGCAAGGTGCCCACTATAATTAGTGGACAGCATATGCCAGGCCAACTTCTCACATTGGTGTGCAGCGTGTGGGATTCCAGCTTGCTATTGTTTTACCAGATAATCTCAATTGAATTGATCAACTGAAAACCACTAAAGGTACCTAAGGTACATATAAATTAAGCTTAGTATACAGTAAGTTCTACTGAACTTAGAGTTGTGTGTTAAGGGATAGCACACCCTTTCTACAACTCAAGAGAGTTTAGTAGGCCACACTAGAGTAGGTAGTGCATACACCACACCTCACTAGTGATGTCTTCAAAGCCAGGACCCAGAGAGTCCATGCCAGAAGCCACTGGGCTTCTTCCATCCAAGTATGATACACTCCCATTCTTGGAATTGAGAGCAATATGCAATGTGAGGAAACTGAAGACAGGCCAAAGTCCCACCACCCAACATCTGAGAGAGATGTTAATGGCTGATGACCTCAACAGGCCCTTAGGGACTGAAGGGGCAGGTGCAGAGGGTGGGGCAGAAGATGAGGATGGGGCCAGGGGTAGCAACACCCCCAACCCCCTCTGGAACTGACCAGGAGGGTGACAATGACCCTGACCTGGAAAACCCAATCCCTCCTGTGGAAGAGGAAGAGGAGGATCAGAATGACCTCCACTTTGTCCCCCCAGGAAGGATTATGAGTGTGCCTAGAAGGTCTAGATCTCCTTCTCAGGAGTCTAACCACTCTGACACCTCAATAGGGACCTCTGTCTCCTCTCATAGGAGGGAATCCTCTCATGAGAGGAGAAAGAGGCTGATTCAGTATGAGCAAGCCCAGCTTGAACTCAGAAAGCAGCAATTGGCTCTAGACAGGGAGTCCCTAGATCTCTACAAAGAGAGAAAACAGTTGGGACTAGAGTCCCATGGTGGCAGCAATATCCCTAGAGATAGGGAAAGGTCTTATGACCATAGAAACCTGAGCAAGATTGTCCCTCCCTACCAGAGTGGGGATGACATCCACAAATGGATAACTGCTCTAGAGAGGGCCTGTAAAGTACAGAAGGTCCCTCAGGGGCAGTGGGCAGCAATCTTGTGGCTCTCCTTTGCAGACAAAGGTAGAGACAAGCTCCTCACTGTAAGAGAAGAGGATGCTGATAATTACAAGGTCTTGAAGAGTGCTCTTATTGATGGGTTTGGCCTAACAACTGAACAATACAGGTTAAAGTTCAGAGATGCCCAAAAGCACAGACTCAAGACTGGGTAGACTATGTGGATTGTTCTGCTAAGGCTCTGGAAGGCTGGTTGATGGGCAGTAAGGTGTGTGACTTCACAGGATTGTACAATCTGATAATGAGGGAGCAGATTCTTAATAACTGTCAAAATCAGCTGTTGCATCAGTACCTGGTGGACTCTGATCTGACCTCTCCCCAAGAATTGGGAAAGAAGGCAGACAAGTGGGTCAGAACCAGGGTGAGGCAGAAGGTACAGAACCAAGGTGGTGACCCTAAGAAGCAAGATTCTAAGAACTCTGATAAGGGTGGGGAGAAGGGTAAAGATCAAAAGTCTTCACAAGGCCCCCAAAAATCTTCTTCAGGTGGGGATTCACAGTCTACCAAAGGGAAAGGCCAAAGAAAACCATGGTGCAAGGTCTGTAAGCAAAAGACCCACTGGACCAGTGATTGCACCAAGTCCAAAGACTCGACTCCAGCCCCCACCAATGCCCCTAAGGCACCTGCTCCCCCTAGTGCAGTTACAGTTGGTGGTGGGAGTACTACAACCAAGGGTTTAGTAGGGTTGACCCTGGGTACTGAGATGGGCTCTGACCTAGTCAGAGAACTCACTCAGGCTGTCCTAGTCTGTGATGGAGGCATGGATATGACCTCCTCTATGAGTCCCAGTAATCTGGGCAAGTACAGACAACAGCCTTTAATCAATGGACGAGAGGCTTTGGCATTTAGGGACACAGGGGCAAGTGTCACCATGGTGACACAAGACCTTGTGAATCCTGGGCAAGTTATACTTGGTGAGATGTACCAAGTGACCAATGCTAGCAATGTCAGAACAGACCATACTCTGGCAGTTGTTAACTTCTCCTGGGGAGGGGTAACTGGCCTTAAGAAGGTTGTGGTAAGTGCAGACCTACCAGTTGAATGCTTGCTTGGCAATGACTTAGAAACTTCAGCTTGGGCAGAAGTGGAGCTCAGGACCCATGCAGAAATGCTGGGGATCCCTGCAGATGTGTTTGCTGTGACCAGGTCACAAGCCAAAATGTCTAGCACTGAACAGGCCTTGGATTCTGGAATAATGGACCAAGTGCCTTCCAAGAGGAGGAGTAGTAGGGTAAAGGCAGTGCCTTCCCCCTTGGCTCAGAAGGAAGATCAGTCCCTTGAGGGGGATGATCTCAGTCCTGAGGAAGGAACTGTCCCAGAGGAGCTTGAACCTGAACAGGTTGAGTTCTTGGGGACAGGGGGACCTTCCAGGGCAGATCTGAGCCAGGAGCAGCAGAGCTGCCCCTCTCTTGAACCCCTCAGACAGCAAGCTGCTGCTGAGGCTGCTGGGAAAGCTAGTGGTCCCCATACTGTGTATTGGGATGATGGACTCTTGTACTCAGAGTGTAGAGACCCCAAGCCTGGTGCTACCAGGAGGTTGGTTATACCTCTGAAGTTCAGGGGCTTCCTATTGACCCTAGCCCATGATATTCCCTTAGCAGGTCACCTGGGCCAGAACAAGACTTGGGACAGAATTGTCCCTCACTTTCACTGGCCCCACATGTCTGAAGACACCAAGGAGTTTTGTCGCTCCTGTGTAACCTGCCAGGCCAGTGGCAAGGCAGGTGGCACTACAAAGGCCCCCTGATACCACTACCTGTGGTGGGGGTTCCCTTTGAAAGGGTGGGGATTGACATTGTTGGTCCCATGGATCCCCAAACAGCATCTGGGCACAGGTTTATCCTGGTGGTAGTGGATCATGCCACCAGGTACCCAGAGGCTATTCCCCTTAGGACCACTACAGCACCTGTGGTGGCAAGGGCCCTCCTGGGAATTTTCTCAAGAGTGGGCTTTCCTAAGGAGGTTGTATCAGACAGGGGTGCTAACTTTATGTCTGGATACTTAAAAGCAATGTGGAAGGAGTGTGGAGTGACTTACAAGTTCACCACACCCTATCACCCACAATGCAATGGTTTAGTTGAGAGATTCAACAAAACCTTGAAGGGCATGATTAAAGGGCTCCCAGAAAAGCTTAGGCGAAGATGGGACATACTCTTGCCCTGCCTTTTATTTGCATACAGGGAGGTGCCTCAAAAGGGGGTTGGCTACAGCCCTTTTGAACTTTTGTTTGGTCACCCTGTCAGGGGTCCACTGTGCTTGGTGAAGGAAGGATGGGAGTTACCTCTCAAGCCCCCAAAGCAAGACATAGTGGACTACGTACTTGGTCTCCGCTCCCGGATGGCTGAGTATATGAAAAAGGCAACTAAAAACCTTGAGGCTAGCCAGGAACTTCAAAAGGCCTGGCATGACCAAAAGGCTGTACTGACTGTTTATCAGCCAGGACAGAAGGTGTGGGTGTTGGAGCCAGTGGCCCCAGCAGCTCTCCAAGACAAATGGAGTGGACCCCACACCATTGTTGAGCAGAAGGGTGAGGTTACCTACTTAGTAGACCTAGGAACACCCAGGAGTCCCCACAGGGTTCTCCATGTCAACAGGTTAAAACCATATGTGGACAGGGCAGACATGGGCTTGCTCATGGCTACTGATGAGGGACAGGAGGAAGAGAGTGACCCACTCCCTGACCTGCTCTCACAGAACCCTGATGATGGGTCAGTGGATGGTGTAGCCTTGGCAGGCAGCCTCACTACCCAGCAGCAAACTGATTGTAGACAGGTGCTCAATCAGTTCAGACACATGTTCTCACTGACTCCAAGTCAGACCACCTGGTGCACTCATGAAGTGGACACTGGGGACAGTCTGCCTATTAAAAATAAGATTTATAGGCAACCTGACCATGTCAGGGACTGTATCAGGACAGAAGTCCAGAAGATGTTGGATTTGGGAGTTATTGAACCCTCAGATAGCCCTTGGGCTAGTCCAGTGGTCCTTGTGCCAAAACCTCACACCAGTGGTGGAAAAAGAGAGATGAGGTTTTGTGTGGACTACAGGGGTCTCAATGCAGTCACTAGGACTGATGCCCATCCAATACCAAGGGCAGATGAGCTAATAGACACTTTGGCCTCAGCCAAGTATCTAAGCACATTTGACTTGACAGCTGGCTACTGGCAGATCAGACTAGCTGATGATGCAAAGCCAAAAACAGCATTCTCAACCCCTAGTGGGCATTATCAATTTGTGGTGATGCCCTTTGGTCTGAAGAATGCACCTGCCACTTTTCAGAGGTTGGTGAATACAGTCCTTACAGGTCTGGAAGCCTATAGTGCAGCATATCTAGATGATATTGCTGTCTTTAGCTCCACCTGGGAGGATCACCTGGTCCACCTCAGAAATGTTTTACAGGCCCTGCAAAAGGCAGGCCTGACTATCAAGGCCACCAAGTGCCAGATAGGGCAGAGTCAGGTTGTGTACCTGGGCCACCTTGTGGGTGGAGGCCAGGTTCAACCCTTGCAGAGCAAGATCCAGACCATCATGGACTGGACTGCTCCAACTACCCAGACTCAGGTGAGAGCCTTCTTAGGCCTGACTGGGTACTATAGGAGATTTGTCAAGGGGTATGGATCAATAGTGACACCCCTGAATGACTTAACTTCCAAGAAAATGCCCAAAAAGGTTCAGTGGACAGTTAGCTGTCAAAAGGCATTTGATGACCTGAAGCAGGCCATGTGCACTGCTCCCATTCTACAGAGTCCTGATTACTCCAAGAAGTTCATTGTTCAAACTGATGCATCTGAATTGGGGGTAGGGGCTGTACTGTCACAATTGAATGAAGAAGGTCAGGATCAGCCAGTAGCTTTCATTAGCAGAAGGCTGACCCCTAGAGAGAAACGTTGGTCAGCCATTGAGAGGGAGGCCTTTGCTGTGGTCTGGGCTCTGAAGAAGTTGAGGCCATACTTGTTTGGTACTCACTTCCTTGTTCAAACAGACCATAAGCCCCTCTTATGGCTAAAACAAATGAAGGGTGAAAACCCCAAACTGCTTAGGTGGTCCATTTCCCTACAGGGGATGGACTTCACAGTGGAACATAGACCTGGGAGTAACCATGCCAATGCAGATGGACTCTCTAGGTACTTCCACTTAGAACATGAAGACTTAACTGGGCAAGGTTAGTTTAATGTCCCTACGTTTGGGGGGGTTGTGTAGGAGAGTAGGATCTGCTTCACATGGGTACCCCCACTTTTTGCTGATGCTTCACTGTTTTTCGACCTTAGTCTGGCTGGGGCCCTGCTAATCAGAACCCCAGCCTAGCTGCTTCCTCTCTAAAATGGTTTCCATGTGCCTTAGGCACATCTCTGATTGGAATCTGGAGTGCCCTTATAAGTCCCTAGTATATGGTATACTATGTACCCAGGGCATAGGTACCTCAGAGGCCTACCAGGGGCTGCAGCATGTATTGTGCCACCCCTGGAAGGCCATCCAAACTGACACCACAGGTCTGCTACTGCAGCCTGGGTAAGGTGGTGCATGCACCCCTTACTGTGATATAGGCTACCTATATCACTATATACATACACACATATAAACCTATAAGTCACTCCTATGGCAGGCCTTATCAATCCTGAAGGCAGAGTGCGTGGTTCCTATGTGAGAGGGTGCCCCTGCATGAGCAGGGCCCCTCTGCAGCGTTCGGAGACCCTTCTCTGATGCTGTTTGTAGTGCAGCCTGACCATATACTCTTAAGCGCATTATAACCTCGCGTTAAATGCTAACTTTGGGATGGCTGCACAGAAACATGTCGTGTTTGGTGTCAAACATCTTGGAATACTACCCCCCCGCCAATTCTGGCGGCGGGGGTAGCATTCCACCCTTCTAGAGGGAGAGACATGTTAACCCTGGCTTGCCCGGTAACTTCTTTCCAAAGCCCCAGCATCACAAAATGGATGCTGCTGCCACAGACACAAGTCTGGCCTCCTGCTGCCGACCGAAACTCTGGCAGGGGAGGCCTGGACAATAGGTTTCCTGTCCCAGGGAGGTGTGACCACCTCCCCAGACAGGATAGTGTGTATTGGGGCTGGGCGGGAGCACTCTCGGGTGCTTTGAAGTCCTGCACTGGGGGCACATTTGGTGTCCCTGTGCATACCCCAGTTCAAACCAGATCAGGGGCTTGCAGCCCCTGCTTTGGCGCGAACTGGACAAAGGGAAAGGGGTGTAGCCACCCCTCTGCCCTGATCCACCCATAGGTGGGACCACAGAGTAAGTCCAACCCCTAAACTTAGTATAAGTATAGGAACCCAGTCCTTAGGACTTTAGATTATCCCTGGACGAAACTCTGACACAGAATCCTGGACCTTCGACGCTCTACTTAAAGATTAGAGGACAGAAGAATCTCCCTTGGGGTCAAGGAGTGACTCCCCTGCTTGTCAGGCACCAAAGAAGCAATTGTCCGGTCTGCATCGCTGAAGCTCCCATCGGACGCCGAAGTCTTTGCATCACCAGAGGTGGATTTCCAGACTTCCCCGAGGCTGCCCTGAGTCCCCAGCAAAGCTGAGGCCCGTAGCTGTCGTGGGTAACGTGGAACCATGACCCCTGGACACCGCACGCATTTGCAAGTGCATCCTCTTCTGGGTATCCCACGAAGTCGTGCTTTGGGCTCCGAGTAGCCCTAGCCTCCAGCACCAACTGCACCAAAGATCACTGGCCTCCACTCCACGAGTGTCCTGTGAGCCAGCTCCACGTGCACCGTCTTGAGGCTCCTTTGCGGTCGCTAGCCCGTTGGCTAGTAGCCCTTCACGAAGGCCAATCTTTTTCTACTTGGGCTCCCTGGTTGCTCCAGGCTTGCCCTCACTTACCCTTGCTGGGTGAGTTCCTCAGACCTTGCTGGTCTGCACAATTGTCAATCTTCATCTTCATCGAGACTTGCCGTTGCCAAGGCTTGTTGGGTCCAATCCGGTTGCAGACACCTCAGCACTCGACAGACATCGTGTACCAGCCTGAATCCTGCTCCTGGTTGCCGACAACGCCTCCTGGACCTCGTGGCTGAAGAGTCAAGACGACCGTCAACCTACCTGAAGCACTCGACATCGGTGGGCATCTGCTCATCGCCTTCCTGGTCACTGGCTAGTGACCCAGACTCTGTCCCCTCTGCTTTCAGGTTCTTCAGATCTCCGATCCACCTTTGGATCCACCCGGACACTTTTCACTTGGTCGCCATCAGCACTTTGCAGCAGATCGCCATTCAAATCGACGACGAAACCCGACCCCGAAAGGCACCTATGCACCCGGCTTCCCTGGGTGAGGTAACAAGAGTACTCCGGTGCTCCCGTGGGTAGAGACTCTAGAACGACCTAGTTCTCAAAGGGTTTGCTCCAAGTCCTTCTTTAAGTGTCCCTTTTCTTTAAATTCCCAACCGCGACTTTCTCCATAGAAGTTAACGGCGATTCGCGGCTGTGTTACTACACTGCACGCGTCCCCCGTGGGTCCCCTGTGTCACTACCTTGGGTGGTTCCTTGTGGTCCAAGCACTTCTAGAGGCTCTAGGCCTAGTGTCTAGCTCAGTCGTGGTTCTTATACCACTTTATTGGTATATGGTTTGGTACGCCCCTAGGGCCCAAACGTGTATTTGTGCTAATACTGTGTTTAAATAACTTATAACTTATGTACTTCGAACTCTAGCCTCATAAAGAGACTAGAGGGGTGTGTTTAGTAATAAATACATATATTTTGAATATATACCTGGTGTGGTGCTCTTTCATTTGGTCACTCAAGAGATTATAGACTGGTAAAACAAGCTGCTTTACATTCCTTCAAGACTTAGCCTGAAGGCTGCTCTCCATAGCTACCACTAGGATAGCTTTCAATAAAGGTTGTCTTTAACCTATCTCCAATAAGGGGTTGTTTGGACTGGTGCAAGGTGCCCACTATAATTAGTGGACAGCATATGCCAGGCCAACTTCTCACAGCAACAATGGTGCCATATCCCTTGACACACCTTCTGTAGTACCCGGTGAGTCCTAGGAAGGCTCTCACCTCTGTCTGGGTCTTGGGGGCTCCCAAGCCAGAATGGTGTCGATCTTAGGTTGTAGGGGCACCATCTGGCCGCTTACTACCTGGTGCCCTAAGTACACCACAGAACCCTGCCCTATCTGGCACTTACTGGCCTTGATAGTGAGGCCTGCCTTCTGCAGAGCCTTCAACACTTCGCAGAGGTGTTGCAAGTGTTCCTCCCAGCTGGAGCTGAACACAGCAATGTCATCCAGGTAAGCTGCGCTGAATTCCTCCAGCCTGGACAATACCTGGTTGACCAGTCTCTGGAACGTGGCAGGGGAGTTCTTCAACCCAAAGGGCATGACACGGAACTGGTAGTGCCCCTCTGGTGTTGAAAACGCAGACCTCTCTCTTGCCCCATCAGTCAAGGCAATCTCCCAGTACCCAGACGTTAGATCAAACATGCTAAGGTACCGGGCAGCTCCAAGCCGATTAATGAGCTCATCAGCTCTGGCGATGGGGTGCGCGTCAGTCCTGGTGACAGCATTGAGCCCACGGTAGTCAACGCAGAACCAGAGTTCAGGAGTGGCACTGGGCGCAGCAGCTTTTGGAACTAAGACCACTGGGCTAGCCCAGGGGCTGCTGGAGGGCTCCATCACCCCTAACGCCAACATTTTGGAAACCTCTTCCTTAATGCTGGCCCTGACTCTGTCAGTTACCCTGTAAATTGTATGCTTCACAGGTAAACTGTCCCCAGTGTCCACATCATGGATGCACCAATTGGTGACTCCTGGAGTCAGGGAGAACAGGGAGGCAAACTGTCCCAGCACCTGGCGACAGTCCCTCTTCTGCTTTGGGGTCAGGGTGGGAGAGAGGTTCACTCCATCCACTGACCCATCATGTTCCTTGGCTGACAGGAGGTCAGGAAGAGGCTCACTCTCCTCTTCCATTCCATCGTCTGTAGCCAGGAGCATTGTGACTTCAGACCTCTCAAAGTGAGGTTTGAGGCGGTTCACATGCAGGACCCTCAAAGGGTTCCTAGCCGTCTGCAAGTTAACCAGGTAGGTTACATCGCTCTTGCACTCCACCACCTCAAATGGACCAGTCCACCTGTCTTGGAGCGCACAAGGCTCCACTGGTGTCATCACCCACACTTTTTGGCCAGGCTGAAACTCAACCAGAGTGGTATTCTGGTCGTACCATCATTTCATCTCCTCCTGGCTGGCTTCCAGGTTCGCCTGAGCGAGTTTCCTGAAGCGTTGAGTCTGGTTTCTGAAGGCCAGCATGTAGCTGAACACATCTTAGGGGTCTTACCAGGAGTTTCCTCCCAGCCCTCCTTCACCAGACTCAGAGGTCCTCTCACAGGGTGACCATACAGCAATTCAAAGGGACGGAACCCTAAGGATTTCTGGGGGACCTCCCTGTAGGCAAACAACAGGCATGGCAAAAAGATGTCCCACTTACGTCTCATGGGTTCTGCAAGACCCTTTATCATGCCTTTCAGGGTTCGGTTGAATCTCTCAACCAACCTATTCACTTGGGGATGGTAAGGGGTGGTGAATTTGTACATTACACCGCACTCCTCCCACAGTGACTTCATATACCTGGAAATGAAGTTTGTACCACGGTCAGAGACCACCTCTCTGGGGAACCCCACATGGGTAAAGATCCCCATCAATGCACGGCTCACCACAGGGGCCGTGATTGTCCTGAGAGGGACAGCTTCCGGATACCGGGTGGCATGGTCCACCAAGATAAACTTGTTGCCTAAGGCTGTCTTGGGTACCAGGGGCCCCACAATGTTGATGCCCACCCGCTCGAAAGGGGTGCTCACCACAGGAAAGTGTTGAAGGGGAGCCTTACACTTCCCTCCTGTCTTGCCCCTTGCCTGGCAAGTCTGACAAGACCTAAAGTGTGTGCCAACATTCCTCTGCATTTGGGGTCAGTAGAAGTGGGGACAAGCGTCTGATAGGTCTTGTCGCACCCCAAAATGTCCTGCCAGAGGTACGTCATGAGCCAGACCCAGTAGGAAGGTCCTGTAGCACGTGGGTACCACCAACACACGGGCTGCCCTGGGCTCAGCGACCTTAGGCTCACTGTAAAGGAGACCATTCTCCCAATAAATCAAATGTGATCCGGACGGACCACCTGCTGCCTGGTCTGCAGCCTGCTGCCGCATACCAATCAGAGTAGGGCATTCCATCTGCGCCTTGCAGAAATCCTCCCTGGAGGGACCCCCTTCCAGCTGCCAATGGGTCAGCTCAGGCAGGTCTCCCAGTTCAGCCACTTGTTCCCCTGTAGGTTCCAGGGCATCCCCCTCAGGTTCTGCCTCCTCCTGGACCGTGGGAACTTCGGGGGCTGGTTTCCCACGTGCCCTGCCCTTCCTCTTTCTGGTAGGCACCTGAGCCACTCTTTCAGTCTCCAGGCCCTCTTGATCCCCCTTACTGGCTGCCATTGACCGAGTGGTCACACAGGCCCACTCAGGCAGTCCCAACATCTTTAAATGAGCCTGGTGCTCCACCTCCTTCCACGGTGAGCTCTCCAGGTCATTGCCAAGCAGACAGTCAACAGGCATGGACGGACTTACAACAACCTTCAAGGAACCTGAGGCCCCCCCCCCACTCAAAGGGAACCTGCACCATCTTAAACAGGTGCTCAGAGTTGTCCGCAGCAACTACAGAGTGAAGTACATTGGGGATGACCTGCTCTTCAGACACCCATTGACCCCTGACAGATGTCACACTGGCTCCTGTGTCTTTCAGAGCCTCCACCCTTCTCCCATTGATGGTCACCCACTGCAGGTACTTTTTAGTGTTATCCGGCAGGCAGGTTTTCTGGACCATCTCTCTGTCTCCTAACGAGACTAGGGTCATCACAGCTGGCTCCCCACCCTCACTAGGAACCAACTCCTCCCCCAGCACCACACTAACTAACCCTGGTGACGGTGCACCAGTGGGTGCTGGTGGTGCCGTGGGGCACTTCATTGAGATCCCTCACAATGTGGCCTTCCTGACCACATTGATAACACCTGTGGGGACCCTGGTTGTCTTTCCTTCCCTTATGGGGCCATGGCTTATTAGAACTGGGGGGCTGGGGATCCTTACCCAGGGAACTGTTTTGGGGCCCTTTAGAGAACTCCTTTTGGTTACCCTTGTCCCCCCCATTCTTCTGCTGGGGACCCTGCCAACCTTTGGCTGGGTTTACCACAATCCCCTTGTGGGCCTTGGTGCTAGTCCAGCAGTCCGCCTCCTTAGCAAGCTCCCTGGGATCAGTGAGCTTACTATCCAATAGATGCTGGCGCAGCTCTGGAACACACAGACTACTCAAGTGCTCCCAATCAATCAAGTTGTACAACCCCTGGTAATCAGTTACCTTGCTGCCCTTTATCCAACCATCCAGTGCAGGGTTACACATGCTCACACATTCAACCCAAGTATGAGATTCAAACTTTTTAAAGGTCCTAAACGTTTCCCTGTACTGCTCAGGTGTGAGCCCATACCTGAGGCATAAAGCCTCCTTCATCTTGGGATAGGTCAGGGTACGCGCCTCCTCCAGGGGTGTCAGGGTGTCTCTCCCCGTGGCCTCAAAGTGCTTCCACAGGCCCGCCCCCCAATGCTTCTCAGGGACTTAATGCATATGCAATGCAACTTCATACGCCGAAAACCAAGCATACACACCCTCCCCCTTCTGGAAATTCTGTACCACATCCTTGGGTATGTAAACCTTTTGGCCTTGCACTGGCTGCGCGCTGCTACAATTTGTACTGGACTCTACCTGCTTAGCTTTAATGTCCAGTTCCCTCATGCTTAACTCATGGGCCAAGAGCAACTTTTTCTCTTCTAAAGCAAGAGCATTCTTACTCTCCTCTGCCTTTAGTCTCACGACCTCTAACTCATGATCTCTGGCCCTGCACCTTTCCTCTATTTCTTCTGGCGCCCAATTTCTAGAAGAATGACTGCTGCCAGCCCTAGAGGCTTCTCTCCCAACAGGCAAATCTTGTGATCTGAAACCATTCTCTGGTGTACCCCCCACCCACGTCTGCATCATCTGTCTCCCCAGCTTTTCTGGCTTCCCACCAGGCCCCTAAGGCCTTCTGTAGCTCCTCTTTTCTAATGTGGCTTTTTATGGGACAACCGAAGTTTTTGCAG
Organism: Calotriton arnoldi; assembly: GCA_963921515.1. Lineage (NCBI taxonomy): Eukaryota > Metazoa > Chordata > Amphibia > Caudata > Salamandridae > Calotriton > Calotriton arnoldi. The sequence goes on from CAWUFW010003159.1 coordinate 1,387,816, forward strand.
AATTGCCTGAGTTGCTCTACCTTGCAACTGCTTAACAATTCAAAGTCAAACTCCAAATCTGCAACCTCACTTGCTGCTTTACTATTCCGAGACATGATGCGTGGATAACTCAAGGGTCAGATCAAAAATAGAACCAAAAATACAACACAGTATGTGGTTGCATAGTGGTCTGCACTAAACTAGTGATGTACACCAATCACTGTGGGTCAAGTACAAATACAAGTTCAAATCCTCACCACTGACCACCAATGTTAGAAATGGGGGTCTCTAGTTGGCAGAGGTAGGTAGATTTGTCCAAATAGGGACCCTTGCTTCTAGTCAGGGTAAGGGGGATACACACTCTAGATAACCCCTGCTCACCCCCTTGGTAGCTTGGCACGAGCAGACAGGCTTATCCCAAAGGCAATGTGTAAAGTATTTGTACCAACAATCACAGTAACACAGTGATAACACCACAAATGGACCCCACGCCAGTTTAGAAAAATAAAGTATCTTTATCTAAACTTAACAAGACCAAAACGACAAAAATCCAACATACAAGTATGAAGAAAAATTACTTTCAAAAGGTTTTAGCAACTGAGTCCATAGAAAACTATGGATGCGTGAGTTCTTGGAAAGTACCTGTTGTTGCGACAAAATTCACCAAGCCAAACAGCTGCAGCGATGGGAAGCATAGAAAAACCAAGAGATGCGTCGTTTCCCGAGACCTTTGTGGATGTGATGCGACAGTTCCACTGGAAACAGGGGAGCGGTGCGTCGGGTCCGGTCTGTAGGGAGAAGCGATGCGTCGATTCTGAGATGACTCCGATCCGAGGGTGATGCGTCGGGGAAAACTTGCTGCACAGGGACGATGCGTGGAAATCTGGGATGCATCGGCAAACGATGCGGCGGCGGCGAGCAGCTCTGTGTCGACCTTTTCAGCCGCGATCCCTCGATGCGTCGATTCTTTCCGCAGCGACAAGCGCTGCGTTGGTTTCGGCAGCGGCGCGGCGATGCAGGGAGATTCTTCTCGCACCACGGCGTTGCATTGGAAAAACTGTCGCAAGAAGAGCGATGCGTCAATTTCCTTGCCGTTGTGTTGCTTTTCCAACTCCCAACAGCAGAAACAACCTCCAGAGGCCCAAGACAGTCACAGGCACCTCTTGGCAGGCCAGAATTCCCAGCAAGGAAGTTCAGGGGAGCTGGGGGTAAAGTCTTTGTGTTCCTGAGACTTCAAAACAGGAGGCAAGCTCTACTCAAGCCCTTGGAGACTTTCCTCAAGCAGGGGACACAGCACACAGCAAAGTCCTTCTCCTTTCCTTGGCAGAAAACAGCAACTGCAGGCCAACCCCAGACACACAGCAAGGGCAGTACTTCTCCTCAGTTTCTCCAGCTCTTCTCCTTGGCAAAGGTTCCTCTTGATTCCAGAAGTAGTCTAAAGTTCAGGGGTTTTGGGTCTAATACTTATACCCCAAAATGTCTTTGTTCTCTTTGTGCAAGGGGCTCTGAGCCCAGTTCAAACCAGTTCTGGGGGGCACTCTGCAAGTGCACAACAACATCCATTGTCAGTGTGAGCCTTGGCTCCAGACACACCACAGGGGTGCAAAGCCAGCATTGTAGAAGGCAGGCACAGCCCTATTCAGGTACAGGTGCTACTCCTCCCACCACTCCAAATGCAGATCAGGCCTAACCAACCTAGTACTGAATCATCCAGACTCCTGGAGCCACTGCACCTCCCCAGCCCCTGTCACTCCAAAGCCAGACAGTCAATCCACAAACAGGCAGAGGCACACAGGATGGATGAACAAGAAAATAGCCACTTTCTAAAAGTGGTATTTTCAAACTCAGAATGTAAAATCACCTTTTCTAAAAGATGCATCTTTAGATTCTGAGTTCAGGCATACTAAACTTTATTTTCCTATCTGGTCCCATTGGTAAGTTATATTTATAAGATGTTATAAATTAACTCCCATGCTTTCCTATGGGGACAGATAGCCTTACAATAGTGAAAAACGAAATTGGCAGAATTTCACTATCAGGACATGCCACACACATCAGGGCATGTCCTACCTTTCACATATACCGCACCCTGCCCACAGGGGTACCTTGGGCCTACCTTAGGGGTGACTGACATGTAAGAAAAGGGAAGGTTAGGGCCTGGCAAGTGGGTGCACTTGCCAAGTCGATATGGCAGTTAACAACTGCGCACAGACACTGCGGTGGCAAGTCTGAGTTACTGTTTCAGGACTACTCGTGTGGGTGGCACAATCAATTCTGCAGGCCCACTAGTAGTATATGATTTACCAGCCCTGGCACACTCAGTGCACTCTACTAGGGACTGACCGGTAAACCAAATATGCCTATCAGAGAGAACCAATCACAATAACAATTTACACAGGGAGCACTTGCATGTTGACACTGATGAGCAGTGGCAAAGTGCCCAAAGCATCTAAGCCATCAAAAATGAAATCCAGCACAGCATCAAAAATACAGGAGTTAGAGGCAAAAAGTCAGGGGAAACCATGGCAAAGATGCCAAGTCTAACATTCTCTAAAAAGTCTGATGGTTTCTTACCAGTGCTGCCAAAGCTTGGTATTTTTTCCTTTTTTCAGTTGACAGCAAGAGAGCCTTTATTATATTTCTCTGTTTCCTTTTATCTAGTAGACAGAAACAAAGAACTGCAAAGAACTCTGTGACACTCCCTCTTCGTTATTTTATAGAAATGAAAGCTGGTTTATGTTGAAGGCTGTTTTGCCTTCATTAGAGCCCTGGTGTTTCTTAATAAAATTTGGTTCGAGTGGTAAGGAATCTTTCATTATGGGTCTTTGTTTCTTTTTAAGATAGGGCAATGAAAGGAGTTCTGCTTTGAAGTATAGATGTGTGTGTTTCCTCTGTTTGGAATTGGGAGTATTGTTCTCCACATGTACTCACTCTAGGGCCACGGAACAAAAACATGAATTCACCCTCACTAAATAAATAGAAAACAAATGTGTTGGTTGATTCTTAGAGACTTTATGCATTTGATGTAGGAAGAAGTGCTGAATGTATGGCTCAACAGCATGTTGTTGGGTTGGACAGTGCATTAAGGTCATGTTTTAGGGTCTTGCTGCTTTGATTGTTCTGGTGTCTCTACCTTTTCAGTCACTGAGAGGCATCTTTCGCAAGTTGCTTGAAGTGCAGCCCATAAAGGATGGTGGCGATACTGTAGAATTCCACTAAGTGCAAAGTATTTTAAAATAGTGCTTCTTAGTCCTGGCCCCTTGATATACCCCTGTAAAAAAAATTGTTGTCCAGAGAATTTAATTTTTGATTTGTATTTTTGTATCAATAGAGAAGTAATTTAGCTTGGGTAGACATTGCTAATCCGGGCCTAATTATTCTGGACGGCATTTCTAAAAATGGCGGATGTGTTGCAGTGATGATGTTATATTTCAGGAACCATGAGACGTATATATATATTATATGTACATATATATATATATATATATATATATATATATATATATATATATATATATATATATTTTGAACCACCAATTAGTCCATGGTAGTGCGTTCTCTTTCACAGTGGGTGCCGGTGTAGAGAGTGGACTGTCCCTCGTTTAATTATTGCGCATCAACAAAATCTAAAAAGGAACTAATGCGTTTCAACCCCCATGAGTCTTACTCATGGTATGGTGGTGAAGTGGCGGAATTTGCACGTTTGCAAATAAAAATGATATGATTGAAATATACTTTCTTGGAGTGTGGTGGTTCCTTTTTGGATTTTGTTGATGTACAATATATATTGCCGCGCTGGATTGCACCATCTCAAAAAAGGAGAGGCTGCGGTGGGAACGACTCCTCACCGATTCGGCACAGCTGTTGAGGCATAATATGACCAGCGCTCTACCCGGAGCCCTATTTAGGGTACAAAAACATTTGCTGCCAAAGGAGTCCACGGAACCCACTTAGGGTATGTACTATATATTCCAGCATGCTCCTGTGCACCAAGCAACTCCCACTAAGGGCGGGGACAATATGAAAATGGCATGCTGGTTTTTCCGAGTGACTTTGAAGTAGCTGCCCATGAAGAAGAGGTTAATACCTCGAAACGCGTCGGCATCAAGATTTTAAAAACCGGGATGCTTCTGCTGGTCGCCATGATCAAATAAAACCTCTGGTTTGCAACAGCAGTCGAGTGCGTCCAGGCATGCTTTGGGCATTTGTTGGATAATTTACTACGCGGCAGCCCTGCCGCGCTGGATTGCACCATCTCAAAAAGGAGAGGCTGCGGTGGGAACGACTCCTCACCGATTCGGCACAGCTGTTGAGGCATAATATGACCAGCGCTCTACCCGGAGCCCTATTTAGGGTACAAAAACATTTGCTGCCAAAGGAGTCCACGGAACCCACTTAGGGTATGTACTATATATTCCAGCATGCTCCTGTGCACCAAGCAACTCCCACTAAGGGCGGGGACAATATGAAAATGGCATGCTGGTTTTTCCGAGTGACTTTGAAGTAGCTGCCCATGAAGAAGAGGTTAATACCTCGAAACGCGTCGGCATCAAGATTTTAAAAACCGGGATGCTTCTGCTGGTCGCCATGATCAAATAAAACCTCTGGTTTGCAACAGCAGTCGAGTGCGTCCAGGCATGCTTTGGGCATTTGTTGGATAATTTACTACGCGGCAGCCCTGCCGCGCTGGATTGCACCATCTCAAAAAGGAGAGGCTGCGGTGGGAACGACTCCTCACCGATTCGGCACAGCTGTTGAGGCATAATATGACCAGCGCTCTACCCGGAGCCCTATTTAGGGTACAAAAACATTTGCTGCCAAAGGAGTCCACGGAACCCACTTAGGGTATGTACTATATATTCCAGCATGCTCCTGTGCACCAAGCAACTCCCACTAAGGGCGGGGACAATATGAAAATGGCATGCTGGTTTTTCCGAGTGACTTTGAAGTAGCTGCCCATGAAGAAGAGGTTAATACCTCGAAACGCGTCGGCATCAAGATTTTAAAAACCGGGATGCTTCTGCTGGTCGCCATGATCAAATAAAACCTCTGGTTTGCAACAGCAGTCGAGTGCGTCCAGGCATGCTTTGGGCATTTGTTGGATAATTTACTACGCGGCAGCCCTGCCGCGCTGGATTGCACCATCTCAAAAAGGAGAGGCTGCGGTGGGAACGACTCCTCACCGATTCGGCACAGCTGTTGAGGCATAATATGACCAGCGCTCTACCCGGAGCCCTATTTAGGGTACAAAAACATTTGCTGCCAAAGGAGTCCACGGAACCCACTTAGGGTATGTACTATATATTCCAGCATGCTCCTGTGCACCAAGCAACTCCCACTAAGGGCGGGGACAATATGAAAATGGCATGCTGGTTTTTCCGAGTGACTTTGAAGTAGCTGCCCATGAAGAAGAGGTTAATACCTCGAAACGCGTCGGCATCAAGATTTTAAAAACCGGGATGCTTCTGCTGGTCGCCATGATCAAATAAAACCTCTGGTTTGCAACAGCAGTCGAGTGCGTCCAGGCATGCTTTGGGCATTTGTTGGATAATTTACTACGCGGCAGCCCTGCCGCGCTGGATTACACCATCTCAAAAAGGAGAGGCTGCGGTGGGAACGACTCCTCACCGATTCGGCACAGCTGTTGAGGCATAATATGACCAGCGCTCTACCCGGAGCCCTATTTAGGGTACAAAAACATTTGCTGCCAAAGGAGTCCACGGAACCCACTTAGGGTATGTACTATATATTCCAGCATGCTCCTGTGCACCAAGCAACTCCCACTAAGGGCGGGGACAATATGAAAATGGCATGCTGGTTTTCCGAGTGACTTTGAAGTAGCTGCCCATGAAGAAGAGGTTAATACCTCGAAACGCGTCGGCATCAAGATTTTAAAAACCGGGATGCTTCTGCTGGTCGCCATGATCAAATAAAACCTCTGGTTTGCAACAGCAGTCGAGTGCGTCCAGGCATGCTTTGGGCATTTGTTGGATAATTTACTACGCGGCAGCCCTGCCGCGCTGGATTGCACCATCTCAAAAAGGAGAGGCTGCGGTGGGAACGACTCCTCACCGATTCGGCACAGCTGTTGAGGCATAATATGACCAGCGCTCTACCCGGAGCCCTATTTAGGGTACAAAAACATTTGCTGCCAAAGGAGTCCACGGAACCCACTTAGGGTATGTACTATATATTCCAGCATGCTCCTGTGCACCAAGCAACTCCCACTAAGGGCGGGGACAATATGAAAATGGCATGCTGGTTTTTCCGAGTGACTTTGAAGTAGCTGCCCATGAAGAAGAGGTTAATACCTCGAAACGCGTCGGCATCAAGATTTTAAAAACCGGGATGCTTCTGCTGGTCGCCATGATCAAATAAAACCTCTGGTTTGCAACAGCAGTCGAGTGCGTCCAGGCATGCTTTGGGCATTTGTTGGATAATATATATATATATATATATATATATATATATATATATATATATATATGTATACATCATTTTGGTGTCAAAACATAGGTTTTGGGTGTCAAGTAGTCTTATAGAGACAGAAAATAACTCCTCAGAGCAAACCTTTCCCCATTTTCCAAAATGGTGGCTCTATAATGATGTGTTTTAGCCATCATATTGGTAATTTATTTTAATATTGTTTTTCTTTCAGGTTTTCCATTGATTCAAATCCGTAAACATGAGTGAAGCAGGTGGTAGCAGAGGATCTTTACCTCCTGACAGAGTGAGGGAAATTTATCTATATGCATTATGAAGCACCTGCTCTGTGAAATCCTTCACCTTCTTTTACATATTTACTGCATTTTTCTGAAATGATATTCATTGTTTTTATATGTATAGGACATTAATGGAATTGCACGAAAGGGACGCTTTAAGATGGCCGCCACAAAAAGCATGAATTTTAGGTGAAACAAGGCCATCTTCGCTGTTTATGATTTTTGTATACGTACACTAAGCACTTTGAAAATGGTGATTTTATCTATGGTAGCCAACACCGAGGAAGGCGGTAACGCCGAAACGCGTCTGTTGGCAGGGGAGAGGGTTTCTGCACTGGAATAAATCATCACGAAAGAATTCCCGTGAGTGCCGTCTTTTGTTTTGGGACCTGGATTGTCTCAACTGTGCTTCCATATATATATATGTATACATCATTTTGGTGTCAAAACATAGGTTTTGGGTGTCAAGTAGTCTTATAGAGACAGAAAATAACTCCTCAGAGCAAACCTTTCCCCATTTTCCAAAATGGTGGCTCTATAATGATGTGTTTTTAGCCATCATATTGGTAATTTATTTTAATATTGTTTTTCTTTCAGGTTTTCCGTTGATTCAAATTCGTAAACATGAGCGAAGCAGGTGGTAGCAGAGGATCTTTACCTCCTGACAGAGTGATGCTAACTACAAAATCTGAAGACTTCTTCAACAAATAAAAGTGTGTCGTATGCCAAACCTATCCGAAAGAAAAGCTAACATCTACTGCGGCGGGACAAAAAAGAGTTCGAGAAGCTGCAGAAATACGTCAAGACAAAGTTCACAAAAGATTGAAGTCGATGGGTGAAGAGGATCAAATATTTTGTCATTGTAACAACAAGTGCTACAAGTCGTATACAATGGAAAAAAGCCTGGAAAAAATGTATCCAAAAATAGCAGAAACCAGTGAATCACAACAAGAATCCGAGTCTTCTGAGAAAGCGACGACAACCAAACCCAATGCCCATCCACCTAGTGGATCGACGACTGCCCCTCATCCACCTCCAACAACTGATCAGAAAACAGAGGATCTTCAATGTGTTATCGGTGGTTTAGCCAGAACAAGGGCCAAAGGGATTAATGAAAGAGCAAAGTACAGAGTATGTGAGTCTCAAAGGGCAAACATGGATTTATCTGCAGCTCGTTTCTTCCAAGATTAAGTTTTCAGCCGAGTAGTTGATCTAAACAGTGAGGTGAATGTATTTGCAGTGGATTTGTATGCCTACCCGAACTGCATGCGTGCAGACATTCGAAAATATGAATGTACAATGAGATCCCAGCAGCAACTTAACTGCCAGCCTTTAGTTAAGTTTGCACTCTTTGAAAAAGCAAATGAAGTTTTAAAGCCACTCTGGAGTGCGGGCAATGGGTTCATAATCAGTGAGATCAGGGAAATGGTCAACATTGATGAAATTGTATTGATCCATAATAATGAAATTAAGATTTTTCTGGTGAGAATGTACAATGACAGAATTTGTTTTAGTCAGTCTAACAAAAAGAATTAGCCACTTGTGGTGTTTTCAGCTGATTTGACTCCTGAAATTCTTGCTGCCAAAATAAGATCACAGGATGCAGTAGAATCAGCAGGAACCATTTTAGGAAATGTCCTAAAAGATTTAGATTTTGGACTAACTTTGTGATGCCTCAGGACTCCGCTAATCATGGGAGTCAAGAAGAATGCCTGATTTTGTCTTAACATTTTTTTACATCATTGTTTAATATCAGCAAAGCAAAGCTCTTACAAACTAAAGTTCTTGAGTTCGAAACAGAAGCCAACAACATTGAAGATGGCTTTGACGATATAAGCGAAGAAGTGGATGACAAACCCATTAACCGACCGGCTTATGATGTACTGTCTTTCCCAAACTATGTAACAGTGTACACAGCTCTAACAAAATGTGTGTGCTCAGCTTGAAGTACAGCCTATTCTGCCTATTTTCTGCGATGAAGGAGTATTCCGTATTGGAGCTGACATTTCTTTGAGCAATTCAGTAAAATTTGATGATCTTTATCCAATGATGGGCGTTTTCCACATGACAAAAGTTGCGTTGCGGTGTGCAGGAAGTTACCTCAGGGAATGTGGCATAGATGAAGCAGTTATTGTGGCTGAAATCTTTGGAAACAAAACTGTCCAGTCAGTATTGAGCGGAACTCATTATTTCAGTTCTTAACAAGGTATGGTCATCATATCTTAGGCTATAGAAACATTGCATTGGAATGCTTTCAGGAACAAGAATGACAAATTAGGTTTTGCATATCTTATCTCAAAAGTGAACAAGGCTCAGGGCGCACGTCATTCAAACGACATACTGCAAAGTCAAGCAATGTTCAATACACTCAGTTCAAAATCAGAAATCCTGACAACAAAATTCATAGAGTTTGTCAAAGAATGTGAAGAAAAATCAGAACTTTGCAAGTACTGGGGAAAGGGTTTACACATGATAGCTCTAGTGAAAAACTTGGTACATGCTGATCGGGAAGGTGATTGGGAGCTGCACGTGAAGACTTTGGAATCACTGATAACTGTGTTTTGCAAATTTGATTGCATAAACTACCTGAAATATGGGTCCTGGTATTTAGAAAGAGCTAAGAAGCTAGAGGTGGAAAAACCATACCTCTACAGAAAATTCATGCAAAGACAGTTTGTGGTGAAAGACAGAGAGGGGAGGTTCAATGTTGTGGTCCCAGATATGAAACTGGAATAGACGATCCAGAGATCACAGAAAAGCTCCAAGGGAATTGTTGGTCAGACATGTAAAAGTAAATATGTTGATCAATGGCAGCTAGTTTACCATGAAGTCCTTTCTATTTGTATTGTTTTCATAGAGATGACACATTCAAAATTAATGGACCATCGTGAAAGTGTTCTTCACCATGAACTTGTGGGAAAGAGAGGGGAACTTTTTAATAAACATGTTGACAGCCTTCTTCATTTCATGCAGCAGCAAGAAAAGCCCTTTGAAATGTCTGAGCCTGTGCGACTACACAACTTCGTGACCAAACAAAATGTGGATAACGATATAAAGACACATTTACCAGATGTCCTACAACATGGATTGAAACTATACCCAGAACTGAAGCAGAAGCGATTTGTATTGAATGAGAAAAAACTGTTTACCATAATCACCAAAGCTAAACTTCCACAGTTTAATAGCCATAATAAATGTTTTGTCCAACCAGCCACTACAAAACAGGTAACAAAAAAACAACTTTTGCAGGCATATGGAGAGATGGATCTAGCAAAAGAAAGGGGTGAATCTATAAAGGACATTCTGTCGCATGATCTTCTTCCAACAAATGCATTATTTGAGGGAGATACTGCAACTAAACCAGTGATCCACAAACTCGTACAAGGGCTAAAAAAAAAAACTTTCACCTGAAGAACTTAAATTTGAAAAGGTGTCCTCATTGAAAACCGCTTTTGTTGTGGACTATATGTCACAATTGCAAATGGTCAAGACTTCATCCATGCAAAACTTCGGAGAGGTTGTTTAGACTGTTCTACAGATATCAAAGTCAGTGTGCACCTTGCAAGAACTGCACATTGTCTTTGACAGTTATCTTGAACTATCTGTCAAAGAATGTGAGAGAATCAGATGGATTTCTACAAGTGGAACAGTTGACATTTGCCTGCATCAAAAATTCGATACCTATACCTGTGCAACCTGATAAATTCGGGTCATCAACATCGAACAAAATGAACTTGGAGATGTTAACTCGCCAAAACATTGCTGATGCTTCAGTGAACTCTGAATTTCCAATTATAGCGAGTGGAATGATTGTAAATGAGGAGTTGGGGCCTGCAGAGATATATTCAAAAGGTATGGGCCATATCGGTCAAGAACTTAACAGCAAATTGGAGGAAGCTGGGGGGGCGTGGCGAACTGCCGATGATGGCGGACGTGTGAGCGCTGAGCTCCATGCCGGCCCAGCACTTCTCCTGCACAACACGGTAGCAGCGATCTGGCCTGCTACCTCGGATGGGGGGTACCGCCGCGCGAGACCAGGGAGCTGCGATTAAGCCAAAACTGGGCGCTCCGACTCCCATCCGGGCGTGCATCAGTCGAGTATAGCAGCGAGGACCGAAGCCCCGACCTCGAGTGCCAGCTCCGGGCGGAGAGTGCTCCGGTCCCCTCCGGGGGCAGTGGCGTGCCCGTGGAGCCCAGGTGAGAGGTGCCAGGCCTGCTGTGACCGGGCCAGTGGGAGGTCCGCCTGGAGGCCGGAAAAAGGTTATCACGCCCGAGGCCGAATGAACGGTATGGAGAAGTGGGGCCCGGAGGAGTGATTACGGATGCTGATTCCTGTGGAGCTGTGGAGCCAGCTGCCTGGGAGATATCGCGGAGCGCAGCGGTCGTGCTCCCGTAGTGGGACAGAAGCGCTGGAACAGGGGTGCCCTTGGGGGTGCATTAGGGCTGATTACTGGCTGGCCCTTGCGGGGAGGAGGAGAGGAGGCCATTGAAAATGTTGTGACGCAGCATTGAGGCGCCAGAGGCTGCAAAGATCCCCAAACGTTGGCGTGCTCCAGAGGACATGGAATCTACTTGTGGGGGCCAGGGGTGAACAAGGGGGCCCCCCTGGGATTGACCACGATCTCCGTTGCCACTGGGTGCGGTGCCTTTCACAAAGCAAAGCTGGGGGCAATCTGCGGCCACTGGCGGCCTACTGGCGAGAATGTGGAGAGCTGGTGCGGCCTGCTGGCCCCGCCGAGGGTCACTGAGGAGTAGCGGTGAGGCCAGAGGCATACTGACGTGGGGCCAGTAGACATTACACTATACTGCCCACACGTGGCGGAGAGGCTGACAGGAAATAAGCGCACTAGGGAAGACCTGAGCTTACCGCCTGGATAGGCGCGGGAGGTTTTTCTTTGTTTTTCCCAGTTGTGCAGAGACCGGCTGCCATGGTCGGGTAGGCCACCTTCCTGGTGTGACTGGGCCATTGGGAGCAACCCCACATCGCTTAGGACACAACTTGGAGAGAGTTGCAACGCTCTTCGCTGGTGACTGCTGGGCCTCCCCACCGCTCCTATCTGAAATAATGGGAAAGTCACGGGGGAAACATGCTGGAACCACACCTCACCATGAGGAGGCTCTAACGGATCAGGCGCGATGTAGCCCTGAGCCCCAGACGAGGCCAGACCCTATCCAGCTACAACTTTCCAAGATACTGGACGCTATTGCAGACATGAAAACCACTCTCCACCAGGATATAAGTACGGTGTCGGTGGGCCTTGGCCTCTTGCGTGCCAAACATCAGAAGCTCAATGAGAGGGTGAAGGTGGTGGAATCTGGATTGGAGGAGCTAGCGCCGGGCCATAGGGCCCTTTCACAGCAGGTGGCGGAATTGACTGATAGAGTCCGGATCCTGGAACGGTGTGCGGAGGACGGTGAGGGCCGCAATCGTTGCAACAATCTGCACATTCTTGGCCTTCCGGAGGGGATTGAGAAGGAGCACATGGTGGCATATCTGGAGCCATGGCTCCGAGAGGTGGTGGCCCCGGGAGCTTTGACACAGTTCTTCACGCTGGAAAGAGCACATCGTGTGCCTGCTCGCCCTGTGGCGCCGGGCCGCCCCCGAGGACCATGGTGGCTAGGCTGTTGCACTATAGGGACAGGGACATCATTCTTCAGAGAGCCCGTTCAGACGGCCCGTTTGTGGTTGACAATGCCAAGGACTCTATGTTCCCGGACTATACATTGGAGGTCCAGCGGAAACGGGCCTCTTATTTTGAGGTTAAGAAGGCATTCCGGGCAGAGGGTATCCAGTACTCGCTCATGTTCCCGGCTAAGCTCCGCGTTGTGGTGGATGGTAAGACTCACTTCTGCGACAGCCCCCAGGTGGCTTGGGACTGGTTTGAGGCCTACCGCACGGAGCAACCGGGCCGGGCGCCGAAGCCACAGCGGCCACCGAGAGACCGTGGATCGGGGAAAAAGTTCCACAGACAGTCAGAACGCATTGGGGCCAAGAAACCCACCTCGTCACAGACAGAGTTAGAACGTGCTGCAGCATTGCAGGCTGTGGTTGAAATAGCCCGGAAGGGGGATTCTCCGTCGGACCAGGGCTCGAGGTCTACGAAGGGGTCAGGAGGCTCTGAGTTGGACTCTTCGGACAAGGGTAGTCTGGAACTCCCAGTGGTGACCCCGCACACAGCAGATGATATCATGTAACAAGAGAGGCTGGATTCTGCAGCCTGGAAGCTTGAAGCTGGGCCGGTGCCAAAGGAGGTCGTGCATTACTGTTCACATTGACTGGTTTGCTGTAGCTTCGATAGCTTTGCTGAGGTGGCAGTGCTACGACCCCCCTGGAGATCTTCACCACGTTAGGTTTGGCCTTCACTGTTTGACTATTATGCGGGTGGAGTTTGAGCGGATGGCTGTTGCCATATTGCCCTGGGGCCGGGGAGTTGTTCTGTGTTTGGGGTTGTTACAGTCTATCAGATATGTCTCTCACGCGGGGGGGGATGCTTTGTTATAGGATCTTAATGCTCTGGGGGGGCGGGCTTGCTAGGGGGGATTGATGGGATACACGGAATGGCGATGGCCCAACAGGAGGTGAAAATACTTGCCTGGAATATTAGAGGTATGGGCTCCATGGCTAAGCGTTATAATATTTATAATTATTTGTAGCGCCGGGGAGTGCAAATCGCCTTGTTGCAGGAAACCCATCTGACACATGAAGAGGTGGACCGACTGAGGAGACAATGGAGGGGACAGGTTTATGCCACGGGGTATTCTGCATTTGCTAGGGGGGGGCGTTGGTGTGGGTACGTCCTGGGGTTCCCTTTGAGATGACCCGTAACCTGGTGGATGACGCCAGTAGATACGTACTGGTGGTGGGACGACTGATGGGTCGAGAAGTGACTATTTGCTGCTGCTATGCTCCCAATTATGACCAATTGACGTACCTGACATCCTTATCGGCACACATAGCAGACGTGGCAGTGGGTCAGCTGGTGTTGGGGGGTGACATTAATTGCGTAGCGGATGTGTGTCTGGACCATTCTCACCCCCCCCCCTGGCGGGCGCACAGTCACATAAGACAGCAGTGGGGCTACGGGAGTGGATGGCACATCGGGATTTACACAACATATGGCGATTGCAGCATACAGGGGACAGGGAGTACTCTTATTATTCACACTTACATCAGCTCCACCCCCGGATTGATTCATTCTGGTGCTCACAACTGATTGGCTCCCTTACTCATTCTACCGAATATCTGGGCCGTACTTTTTCGGACCACAGCCCTCTACTGCTGACTCTTCGCCCCCTGATACGTAGGCCACTGATACCGGCCGGGCGGCTTAGCCCAGTAGCCTTGGATGACCCGCCGTTTGCGGAATCATTACGCAAGGCGGTGGACACATACTTTACTGAGAATGCGGACATTTCATCCACGGCTCTAATTGAATGGGAAGCTTTTAAGGTGGTGGTGCGGGGACATTGTATGGGACAGACTGTAGGGATACAGAGGGAGCTACATCGAGAGCTTGCCGGGATTGAGGAGGATCTGCGAACCCTGGATAACGTGCTGGGGCCGGATCCCAGGTCCCGTGAGCACGCAGTATGGTGAAGTGCTGGATAGGCTCCGTGCGCACGATTATAGAGCCTACATGGATAGAGTGCAGAGTGAGGAGGGGGAGGCGGGGCGCTTACTGGCGTGGCTTATTAGACCTGAGTCCAGGGGTTCCCCGATTACTCGTATCAGAGTGGCAGAGGACAGGGTGGAGTATGACCCGGAGAGGATTAACGGGGCCTCTCAGGCGTACTATGAAACGCTTTACCTGGCGGCGCCTGGCCCATCGCGGGATGAGATTGCTGCCTTTTTGGCTCCCCTGGCTCTAGAGGAGGTAGAAAAGGACGCTGTGGAAGATTTGGGGGGCCCGATTACGCTTCAGGAGGTTAGGGGTGCCATATCCTTGTTGGCCGGTGATAAGACTCCTGGCCCGGATGGCCTATCTGCTGAATTTTATACAAAAATATAGATCAGCATTGGCCCCTCGCCTGGTAACTATGTATAATGAAGCCTGCCGGCTGGGTGGACTGCCGCCCTCCACGCGGTCCGCTACTGTGATACCACTCCCCAAGACTGAGCACCTGGAGGCTGGTGTGCGGGAGTATCTGTGCTCAATACCGACTTCAAGCTGCTTAGTAAGGTTAAAGCGCTCAGATTGCTCCTCACATGACGCACTTGGTTCACCCGGATCAGAACGGGTTTGTCCCCTCCCGCAATACATTGTTTAATCAACGCCGGTTGTATTCAGTTCTGTATCATTCTGAGGCGAAAGATCAGCCTCGGGCAGCGCTCCTCTCAGTAGATCTGGAGAAGGCGTTTGATACAGTTAACTGGAATTTCCTCTTGGAGGTCATGCGGAGGATGGGGCTGGGTGAGGGCTGGTTGAAGTGGGTCCAGTTGTTGTATACATCCCCGACGGCACGGGTTAAGACGGGGGGCACTATATCCCCAGAATAAGCGAAACTCGCGGCACTCGTCAGGGATGCCCCTTGTCACCGTTGCTGTTCACACTGGCAGTGGAACCGCTGGTGGCACTTTTTAGAGCATGAGGCGAGGGATTAGGAATACTGTTGAATGGAAGGAATAATACAATTTCCCTGTATGCAGATGATCTGCTGATCTATCTTAATGATGCCGCCAGGGGGGCAGACTCTGCTTTTGCGTTGCTGGAGGGGTTTGGTAGCCTTTCCGGGTTACGGGTGAGTCATCGCAAGACACATCTGTTCCCGGTGGCCGGGCCCTCCCCTCGCCCTGAGGGCCTCCCTGCAGATTATAATTGGACACCGGACTCCTTTCGGTACTTGGGAATTCAGATCTTTCATTCCCTGGAAGATATGAGGGAGGGTAACCTGGGGAAAGCAATGCGCTCCTTGCGCTCCAGTGTGGCCTTCTGGAGTTCGTTGAGATTGCCCTGATGGCCAGGATATCTCTAACAAAAATGGTAATGTTGCCCCGGTTGTTGTACTTTTTCGCAAACTTACCGGTTCTGATGCCTGCGGGATGGTTCAGGCCACTGGACGCACTTGTGCGCGATCTTATTTGGGCAGAAGGCAGACGTAGGGTTGCACTGCGAACATTGGAACGCCCAATGGGGGAGGGAGGCTTGGGTGTGCCGGATTTTGAATTTTACCAGTTGGCTGCGCAACTGCAGTGGCTGGCGCAGCGGCTGGAAGGAGTAAACCGGGAGGGCACCTACTTGGTCGACCCAGGGCAGCGTCCTGGACTATTACTAGCTACGTTGTTGAACCCAGCCACCAAGGTACCCTATACATCGACCGTGCAGATCACCGCCTTTCGGTGCTGGAAGAGGTGTATGGCCCGACTTCCGGCGGGTCCGAGATACACTCCGATGTTGCCACTGATAGGGTTACCTCATGGAGAGCCGCTGGTGATTCTGGGGGCGGAACCATTATCTACTTGGACGGAGTTTGGGATTGACACGACGGGGGATTGTTTTCAGGATAAATGCCTACTCCCATTTGCGGAACTAGTGGAGGGTTTTGGATTGCCTTCTGGACAGTTCCTCATGTACGAGATACTGGTGAGGACGTTTGAGCGATTATGGGGAGCAGGGCGGGAGGAACCGGTGCTGCATGGGGTCCTTCACACTGGGAATGGCTGGACACCAAATTAAATGGTTTTATGCATCACTTGTGCAGACATCTATGTCCCCATTGTTGGATTTACGGGGGAGGTGGGAGAGATGCCTTAATAGACAGCTTACTGATGCAGAATGGAGGCGGGTTTTGGGATCTCCTAAGAAGATTTCACATAATTCTTGTCTCAAATATCTACAGTTTAACTATGTCCACATGACATACATGACCCCGCATCGCCTACAGGCTGCATTCGGAAGTGAACCTAGGGAATGCCCAAGATGTCGACACTTAGATGCAGACTTCCTTCACATGACGTGGAGCTGCACGATTGTGCAACAGTTCTGGGAGGCAGTGTTGCTTAAACTCAAAGATACTCTGGGTCGCGCGCTGACCCTCACGGTGGAGGTCTGCCTTCTGGGTCTTTACCCCAGGCCGCCTAAGCGAAAGGTGGGAAGTCGGTTCATCGATTTGTCTTTGGTATTGGCCAGGCGGCGAATTGCGATCTCCTGGAAATCAGCGATGGGGCCGCGGCCAGGGACCTGGACACTAGAGGTCCAGCGTTGGGCGGCGGCGGAGGGCAGGGCACTGCTCAGAGAAGAACTGAAGGGCTTGCGCAAGCGCCCTATCGCTGAAGCTTGGAGTGAAGTACTGTTTAATTGGGAATATCCGAGTCATCCAAGTAGTGAGGGGGGAGCGGGTCATCCTCGGCACATGAGAATTAGGTATAGATCAGCATGGGGATGAGAGTGGAAGACTATCAAGGACGTGATGACGTGACTTTTGACCTAAGCTTGGACTGACCCAGGCTACCCGCCCTACTTGTGCGTGCCTCCGCCTGGTGGGGAGCCCTCTGGGTCCGGGGGTTCTTTCTCCCCCTCCCCCTTTTCTTCCCCCCTCCCTCGTTTCCCCCACTGGTTGCCCCCTCGGATTCCCGCGGGCTGCCGGGAGGTCCTGAGATGGTGTTGCTCCAGGAGCGAACAGGTGACACTACCTGGGTCGGCTAGGGGCATAGAACGGTCCCCCGTGAGGAGAGTACTGGTAATGAAAATAGCATATGTGAGGCCTGGTTTAATGTTTTCTCCTTTGTTTTCTTTGTTTTGAAGTTATAGCTTAATGACTTATTATGTAATGGCATGTGCACTTGACGCCCATTGAAAGGGTTATGTACTTGTTTTTAGTTATTAATACTTGTCAGGCCCCAGGGACCATGAGTGGGTACAGTACAGACACGGATAAATGCTAGACGGGGTGGGTTGAGCTGCCCATGTATTAGAATGGAATATATGGTGTAGCGTGAATACTGACTTATTGTAAAGTTTGACTTTTTGCTTATCTCCGTAGGGTATGTACTGTAATATGCTGAGGGTCTATTGCCCGAACCGATAGATATTTAAAATTTTATCATTGTCAACTATTGCATAATGAAATTCTCCACGTGAATGGTATGTTATATGTTCATAAATGCCAATAAAACTATTTTCAAAAAAATTATAAAAAATTGGAGGAAGCTGACCTTTGTGTTTTGCCACATATTAAGTGGGCTGTTTGAATTGGTTCCAATCGAGTTAAAGTACTGTCAAATGATGCAGATGTTATTATTGTGCTACTTAGATTTGCTGCAATGTTCATAAGTCAAGGATTGTCAGAGTTATGGATACATTATGCAACAGGCGAGAAAAGAGACTTAATCCCGCTTCATATTCTGTACAAGAATCTTGACCCAGAGATGCCCCAGTGTTCTTATCAAGGCACATTTTCTTCTAGGTGATGACACTATGAGCAAAATTGGAACAAAGCTTGGAGCTTTAACTGCTAAACCTGTGAAGTTTCTAAAAGGATTTGCTGAGACAGAAGAAGAATGAGACTTTAAAGACGCAGAAAAATACCTTGGGGCAGATTTATAAGGAACTGACGCATCTGCATAGATGCGTCAGTTTCCTTGCGCCAGAGTCAAATGTCCTTGCGCCCCCATGGATGCACTGTATTTACAATACAGTGCTCCATGGCGCAAGGATTAACAGATGCGTCAGAAATTCTGGCGCATCTGTGGCCCAAAAGTCACGCATTGCTGGAGTTGTGTCGCAAGCACAACGCAACTCCAGCAATGTATTTTGAGGCATATACCTACTGTACTGCGTCACTCCTTACGCCTGCTTCAAGCAGGTGTAAGGTTTTGACGCAGTGGCGTACTAAAAGTGGCGCAGTCAAATCTTGTAGATTTCACTGCGTCACTTTTACGAGGCCTTCCTGCGTGGAAACGCCCACCCTGCATACATTATACCTGACGCAAGTATAATGTAACGCAGGGCTTTACAACGTGACGCATCTCCCTAGATGCGTCACGTTATAAATAGGCCGCATAGTTTGCACCGCCGTTGCGTCAAAAAAAGTGAAGCAATGGCGGTGCAAGGAGGCGCAAGGGGCTTGTAAATCTGCTCCAGAGTGCGTGTGTAGAAAACGAGTTCTGACTGTCACAATTTTGACGATCTGCGGTACACTGAGTTCAAGAGATCAGTCCCACTAAGTGACCTTCCACCGACGTCATATTCTGTAAATGGGCACATTAAAAGAGCGTTCTACTTGATGAGGAGATGTATAAATGTTTTGGATCATGTATATGTAGAGAAAGATCCATGTGAATTTGGTTGGGAAGATATTGGGGTGCTAAAACCTACGAAATTTCTAAAGCCTCTACCCACAGATCTTACACGTACATGTACTTGCAAAACCTGTGCTATAAAAAGATGTCCCTGTCGATATGCTCTTCTCAAATGTTCAACATTCTGCAAATGTACCGCGAGTGATTGCCGAAACAAATAAAGTGAATTATGGAAATGTGCCTAAAACAGGAGTGATAAACATAATTTATTTTTCATATTCAGATAATAAACATTGTTTGGTGTGTACGTAAAAGGATTACAACCCAGTTATTATTGGTTTAATTGCTATGTATGTCTCTTCATCCCCAATGTAGCCGCCATTTTGGAAAATGGCAGAAGGGTTGCTCTGAGGAGTTATTTTCTGTCTCTATAACACTACTTAACCCCAAAACCTATGTTTTGACACCAAAATGAAGTATATAGGTCTCATGGTTCCTGAAATATTACATCACTGCAACACATCCACCATTTTTAAAAATGTTGTCCAGAAGAATTCAGCCCAGGTGAGCAATGTCTACCCAAGAAATTACTCCTCTAATGATCCAAAACACAAATCAAAAATGAAAATCTCTGGACAACAATTTTTTTACTAAGGTACATCAGGGGGCTGGGATTATCTTCTTTGTCAAACAAACACCATGATTTCCAAGAAATAGACATGGACAAAACTTATAAACCACCCCTTCCAAGATAATGGTCCATCCATATGATGTTATCTGAGGTTCCCAAACCAAGATGTAGTAGTCTTTTGTTGTGACATTATATCTTGTTTGAAGCATAAATAAACAAGACAATCACAAATGGAAGATGCAACATATTGATTTTCTGAATTTTGGTCATGTTCTTCGCCCTATTGCTACTACTTTTGTCTCTTATTTTAGCTCATAGCAATTAGATTTTCCACTTGATTATACTGTTGGGGGTATTGGGGAGGTTAGTACCTTGATGACCACTTTACTTTATCTACATCTCCAGTCAAGCGATACTGGATTGCCAAATGATATTTTTTTACCCTGGTGTTTTCCTACCAACAGGGATCCTCTTAAGGAGAAACTTCACACCATTCATGGTATACTGTTCTGTGCAGTTTGGCACCATTTCTGCTGGGAGGATTTGCTGTTTCCTCAGTCAATTAAAAAAGGGAACTCAACAAACCTTTCAGCATTCTGTCCTTGACACCTAGAGGTACACCTTGTGTCATTAACCATATTACCGAAGGGTGCCTGGGGGAAAATACTTGCTTGTAGTGTGATGGAATGATTGTTACTGCATCTGATTGGGTTTGTGCATGTGTTATGTTATGTTATGTTAACTGGTGTTTGTATAGCGCATAATCACCAACAGGTCTCTTAGCGCTTAGAGAGAGTGGCCAAGGACCACTGGCAGTTGCAAATACAACGCATGGAAGCTGTTTAAACTGTGTCCAGAACCTCCCTGAACAGGAACGTTTTGAGCCTTTTCCTGAAGGGGAGGAGAGCGGATTCCTTGCGAAGGTAATCAGGCAGTTGATTCCAGAGTTGTGGAAGTAAGACAGAGAAAGCTCTACCACCTTTGGATGCTGTTTTAAACCGTGGATAGGCCAAGCGGCAAGCCTCGGATGACCGCAGTGTACGACCCGGCACATAGTTCCCAAGGCGTTCCTTAATATAAACTGGGGCCTGGCCATAAACGGCTTTATGGGCAATGCAGAGACCCTTAAACTTTGCTCTCTGCTTAATGGGGAGCCAGTGCAACTTGCACAGCAAAGGGGTGGCACGAGTCCTTCTGGGAAGCCTGAAGATCAGCCTTGCTGCATCATTCATGGTCACCTGTAATTTGTTGATGAGTTTCTCAGGGAGGCCAATATATAAGGCATTCCCATAGTCCAATCTGGACACAATTGTGGCTGACACAATCATCTGAAATGTGCCATTTGAGAGGAGGGTGGCGAGTTTCCGCAACTGTCTCATTAGACCTGTGCAGGTTCCAACCACGGTGGCGACTTGATTGGCCATGGAGAGATCGGCATCAATCTTGATGCCCAGGCTTTTTACGATGGGTACTGGCATGGGGGTGGTGCCAAGCTCTTGAGGCCAAAAAAGGTCGCTCCAGGGATTGTTTTTCGAGGAGATGACAAGGATCTCTGTTTTGTCGGGGTTGATTTTTAGTGAATTCGCTGTCATCCAATTCACTGCATATCTGAGGATGTTTTGCACCAGGGCATGGGCATGAGGGGAGTTGTCAATCTGGAGGATAAGTTGTGTATCATCCGTGTAGTTAAAAACTTGGCAGTTCATGCAAGCTAGAGCCGCTACCAGTGGCTGGAGATACATGTTAAAGAGGAGCGGGGACAGTGCGGAGCCCTGGGGGACGCCACAGGTGAGGGCGCCCCTGTCCGACACCTGCTCACCCAACTGGACCCTCTGGGACCGTCCTGACAGGAAGGATTCAAGCCACTGGTGTGCCAACCCGCAGATGCCCAGGTCGGTGATTCGGGCCAGAAGCTGTACATGATTGACCGTGTCGAACGCCGCTGATAGATCTAGCAGAACCAGGGCGCTTAGTTTTTTGGTGTCAGCCATGACTCTGAGCTCGTCGAGTACAGACAGCATCACCAGCTCAGTACTATGGTGGGCCCTGAAACCAGCCTGCCGCACCTGGAGTAGCCGATGTTCCTCCATGAAGGACGAAAGTGTTTTGAGGACATGTTGCTCCACAACTTTCGCCAGGAAGGGGAGCTGGGAGATGGGCCTATAGTTCTTAAGATTGGCAGCATCAGCCCCTGGTTTCTTCAGCAGGGGGATGACCCTGGCTTCCTTCAGGCCGGAGGGTATGTAACCTGTCTCCAGGGAATGGTTTAATAAGGCGAGGATCTCCCTTTCTAGCCCGGGAAGGGCCATTCGAAAAATGCTCGGGGGACAGGGGTCTGCTGGAGAGCCCGATTTGACACGACTCATCAGAAGTGACAGGCAAGCCAGATCTAAATTAGGGAGGGAGGAGAGTTGCTTGCCGGGAAAAAGGGTGGCTGGGTTCTGGTCTAGGGGGCCCTGGTTGATAGAAGTGTTATTAATCTCGGCTAGGATGACCCTGACCTTATGAAGAAAAAAGGTCTGAAATATGTTGCAGTCTACCGGCCCGGCTGCAGATTTCAGCTCTGACTTCTGGCTGAGTTCTTTTAATATTCTAAAAGTCTCTTTCTGTTTGTTTGCAGCGTCTGTAATTCTTGCCTCATAGTATTCAGCCTTCCTAGTCGTAATGGCTTTTTTATATGAAGTTAGCAGGATTTTGTAGGTTACAAGCTCGGCTGGATTGTATGATTTACGCCACCGCCTCTCAGATTGGCGGAGAATTTGCTTCCTTCCCCTCAGGACCTCATTGAACCAGGGGGCCCCCTTGCCCTTATCTCTAACTCTATCCCTCCGTTCCCGTGCCACCTGGTCTATGGCTCCTCGAAGAGTGTCGGTAAGGGCCTCGCTCTCCTGGTCAAGGTTACCTTTCGTACATATTTTGGGGGGGAGCCTGAGCAAGGTGCCCACTAAATTGTCTGCCTCAATTTTGTTCCATCTTCGCACCCTTCTCCACTCTGGGGATGGTTGCGACAGTTGGCTGTCCAGCGGGACCCAGCAACTAATTAGCGAGTGGTCTGACCAGGCACAAGGGCTGATATCTATTAGACTGGCCCGTGGCTGAGAAGTCCAAATGAGGTCCAGGATGTGACCCTTGATGTGGGTTGGGCCATCAACCAATTGGTAGAGCCCCATCAAGCTCATAGCTACATCAAATTGACTGACAAGCGGCTCTCTCAGTGCTTTATCCCAGTGGTAGTTGAAATCGCCAACCACTAGGAGTCGTTGATATCGTGAGCAGAGATCAGTAACAATCTCCGAGAATAATTAATTGAACCTAGAGGTTTATCGCGGGGGCGGTACGCCACCAGGAGTGTGAGGCTGGAGGATTTAGACGAGATTTTTACCCCTAAAATATCTGCGTTTTCAATGCTCTCTGCCACTATCTTAGCTACCACTAGCCGTCTATTATAGAAGATGGCCACTCCGCCTCCTCTAGTCTTTTCTTGCCTGTTATGCCATAGGGCGTCAAAGTCCCCAGGGAGGGCTGCAACAATATCTGGGACTGAAGTGTCTCCAAGCCAGGTTTCTGTAAGCGCCAGGATATCTATGTCTCCATCCTGGAGGAGCGAAAAGATTTCAAGGCAGTGCTTCTGTAATGAGCGCGTGTTGAGAACTGCCACCTTAAGTCCTGGTGGTTTACCGGGCACAGTGTTTTTGTGGGGTGCTGGTCGCGGAGTCATGGATCTGCCCCCTCCATTATTTCCCAGTATTTTTTCAGCTCTCAACGTGTCTACTACACTCTTGCCTAAAGCATAGCTCCCGGTGGCTAAGGTCTGTAGTTCTTCCGCTGAATAAATCAGTGATTGACAAGGGGTCCTGGCCCCTGGTCCCGGACGGGCGCATGCGGGCTTGCCTTAGGTGCGCCTTCGGCGCACCAGCGGCACGCCCGCTGCGCGCGTCTGCTGCGCGTCCGCTCCAGCGTGGCAGTTATGGTGTTCCCTTCCACCCACCAACCAATCAGCTCTGCGATGCAGCAGCTGATCTCCCCTGAGCACTAGACCGCGTTAGCAGAGCGGAAGTGCTGGTGACCTGGGAGGGTGCTATCGGCAAGGGAAATGCGCTACAGGTACCAGTACAAATTCAAATACAAATTCAATACAGTTATTAGCAGCAGGATTTCGCTTTAAAACCAGTTAAAGGGGGCGTGGCTAGCAGCCAAGAAGAATGGCGGCTCACTAGCGAGGCTCTTTAGCCCTCGCCAACTATCCTGCATATATCCGGTTGATTGCGGAGTAAATACTCAAAAGTGAGGTGGACTACTGACCCCTGAGTCCATCGGCGACGAGAGCGGTGGAAAAAGAGCCCCGCGAAACGGCGAAGGACAACGGGATCGGGCTGCCGCGGCTGGTGCGCAGTACGCATGGCAGCAATTGAATGAGCAGCGGAGGAGGCTCTGGGATCCCCGCGGCAGCAGCTGATTTCCTCAAACCTCCTGGGAAGTGACGGTAGGCGCAGCGGGACAGAGAGCGACTTGGGTTCAGGCTCCCGGGCTCTCCGATTACGCAGCAGTGGTTGGATGGCGGCGTGTGAGGGAGCGGGGAGCCGTGGAGGGCGTAATCGAGGCCCCGGCATTGGAGGCCTGTTGGGCCCACCGGAATAGCGCTCTAACTGAGGACCCTGATAAAGTCAGCCCCTGCCTGGCCTGCCGTTCACTCGTTCCCCTGTTTGGCCCAGAGCACACAGCAGCAACACCCTTGAACGCCTGGGGGTGGACGGCATCAAGGAGGCCTGCGGTCACAGAATCCGGGTCAGAGACCCCCCCCCCGGTGATCTGAAGCAGCCTTATTGAGCGTGTGTTTCACAGCGCTCCATCGGATACAACGGGACCGGCAACCTGCGAGACGGAGCCGGGCGGAGCCCGTGGGGTGGTCCAGTGTTCGAGGGAGAGTGGATCCCAGCTGGCAACCCATACCCCAGTGAGAAGGCTTAACACGCGGGGTGAGAGGGGAGATCACTCGGCAGACCCAGCTCACCCCCGAGAGTACCAGTTTTCTACCATCTATATATGAGCCCTACCAGCCACAAGAGAGGGAGACGAAGACCCAGACACACGAAGGTGAAAACTCCATATTTCACGAGCCCAGCATAAGGACGTAAGGTGGGAGGTTAGAGGTGGCCAGGGCGCCGGGGACCAGAATCTGGGAAGCCCGACAGGCCGCTAGTGGGACTGATATTTCCCCTGGGCAGGCGGCGGAGATTACCGGGGCTGGTTCCGGTGGGCCTACGAGATTCGCCGCACCAAAACTCGACAATGGCGAGCGGCAAGGGGCCCAAAGCATCGGCCCAGAACAAACTGGCCAAATTCGCCTGGAATAAAGCGGGGGAGGGGCAGGACACAGCACAATTGGAAGCCCCAGATAAACAAAGCAACTCCCCACCTCAGCGAGACCTCACGCTCCACGACATAATGGAAGCAATCACTGGGGTACGTACCTCTTTGGGAGCCCGCATTGACTCAGTGAATATAGAAGTGTCCCTTCTACGAGCAGATCTTCGTAAAATGGACACCAAAGTAAAAGACCTGGGAGACACAACAGCTGAATTACAGAAAGATACTTCCCAGCTCCAACAGCAAGTAAGCAAACTGCAAGACCAACACACCGCGATGGAAAAACAACTGGATAAATATGAAGGCAGAGCGCGCAGGAACAACATACGCATTCTAGGCGTGCCGGAACGAGCGGAGGGGCCTGCGGCGGACCTCTATGTAGAAGATTTGATCTTGAAGCACCTACAGCCTAAAAGACTCTTGAGCTACTTTTCCATTGAGAGGGCCCACCGTGTCCCGGGGGGGGGGCGTCCAAGGCCAGGGTCCCCCCCGCGACCACTTATTGCCCGGGTCTTTAACTATAGGGACCGAGACGTAATACTTCAAACGGCACGGGCCAGTCCTCCGCTCAAACTGGACAACAGTGTGGTTACATTCTTTCCTGACTTTACCGCCAAAGTCCAGGCCCAGCGTTGCAGCTTTCTAGCAGTGAAGAAGGAGCTGCGAGATAGGGAAGTGAAATATGCCATGCTCTTCCCAGCGAAGCTTCGCGTAGAATCGGAGGGTAAGACGTGGTTCTTCTCCTCACAAGATGACGCCTGGGACTGGTTGGAGGGTTGGCGCAGAGTTGAAAAACCACGCAGAGAACGCAATGGTGGCCTCAGAACGAACAGATTCACCCAAGGGACGGAGCTGGACCACGATGCAGCCCAGGCGGGGATGGGAGAGACGACGCGTAGCTGAGAAGAAGGACCTTTGGAACTGGGACAGAGACTCACTGGTTGCAGATAAGTGGCCTGAGGGTGGCGGGGCGGGCAGAGGGGACTTCCGGAAATATCCTCTTAACTGAGTGCAGTGATGTGGGATTTGAGCCGTCTGCCGGAGCATAGTTGTAAACCACAGAGACGAGCCCTGATATGAGAGGGGTCGGTTGCCAATCTTCAAACGTATTGAAACAAGATGTAATGTTCGTGTAGGGCGAGGGAGGGAGGGCTGCCTGCCAGCACCTAGAAGTATTAAGGGGGTGAAATAGGCACTCTGCCTGGTTGGGGTGTGGGTAGTTCGGAATCCACTGGCAGGGGGGCAGGGAGGGGGGAGGCGTGGGAGTTGTGGGAGGGGGGTTTGGGGTTACAGATTTATTTGAGTTTACAGGTCACAGAGATTACTGAGTCATATCTGATTTCAGCCTTTGATATTTACCTTAAAGGGAAAACAGTCACGGACCTTGCTGTTGGATATGCGCAAAACTGTTTGGGCAGGTGCAGGCATGGGAGGCCAGGACCGCAAGATATAAGAGTAGAGCCCTGGGGAGACGACGAGTGCTCCTGTCCTTTTACCCAATACACCTATGACAGAGGCTAGGATAGAAACGTCACTCTCCGTGCTCACTTGGAATGTGAATGGGATGGGGGACAAAATTAAGTGGGGTATAGTACAGCAATATCTTAAAAGGCGGGCCCCTGACTTAGTGATGCTGCAGGAGACACACTTGGTGGGTAACAAATGCTAAGCCCTCTCACGGTGGGGAAATAAGCTACTGGTACACGCTGAATACACTTCGGGATCCCATGGGACAGGTATCCTAGTCAAAAAAAATCTGGCACTCACGCCGACGCGCACTTGTGCGGATCCAAGGGGTAGATTTGCGGTCTTAGAGGTGCAGTGGGAGGGAAGGGCACTCAATGTGGTCTCGGTATACCTCCCGCCGGCACTTGGTAAGGAAGCATTGATAGACCTGGGGAAGATACTAGTAGACCTCCCCATGGGCACTCTGATCTTGGGGGGTGACTTTAACATGACAATGGATGACCGAAGGGACAGACTTCCACAACGACCATTGACACGACCCCATACACGTATGTAGGAGTTTACCACAGCTCTGGGACTAACTGATATTTGGCGTTTGTTGCAGCCAGACGGAACCCAGCCCACCTACTATTCAAATGCACACAAGAGCACATCCCGCATTGACTACTTTTTAACATATTCGGCAACAATTGGCCACTTCCGGAATCCCCACGCTCTACCGAGGGGGATCTTGGACCACTCCCCGGTGTGGGTTGAACTTACATATTTTAATCGCCAACCGCGAGCCAGCATAGTTCTCAGCCCTCGGTTGCTAAAAATCCCTGATATCAAAGAGGAGCTACTCACACAGACGGTTAATTACTTCAAGGAAAACGTGGGGTCAGTGGACTCGGCGCAGACTATATGGGAAGCCTTTAAAGCGGTATTAAGGGGGCAGGCCTTGGCACTAAAAGTGGGATATATAAAAAAAAGACAGCAACAGATCACACAACTAGAATGTGAACTCCAGCTGTTGGAGGAAGAAAGTATCAATACTCCCTCGGAGGCGGCTACGTATCGCCTGACGCTCAAACAGTCGGAATATAGGATCTTGGTGAGGGAACATATGAGAACCAAGCTCCTCCACACTCAACATCAGCTCTATGAACTAGGGCAGTGGTTCCCAAACTTTTGACTCCTGAGGACCCCCAGTGAGTCACCATTAGAAGCCGGGGACCCCCGAGCAATTTGTATGATTTAAATTTCAAGCATTAAAACAGTAATTTGAAGAAAAAAAACACATGTGTGCACACAAAACAAATACTCGAATTACTAAGGATTTTAGGGGCATATTTACAAGCCCCTATCGCCATGGGAATGTCACTTTTTGCGACGTTCCCTTGGCGATAGGGGCTCGCCTTATTTACAAGGCAGCGTTA
The DNA here is from genome assembly GCA_963921515.1 of Calotriton arnoldi. Lineage (NCBI taxonomy): Eukaryota > Metazoa > Chordata > Amphibia > Caudata > Salamandridae > Calotriton > Calotriton arnoldi. The sequence continues at coordinate 1,415,638 of CAWUFW010003159.1, forward strand.
AGCCACTTAACATGGCTTAACGCTGCCTTGTAATAAGGCCCCTTTCACGCAAGGCTTAGCGTGAAAGGGGTGGGCAGTGGGTGTTGCGGTGGGGGTTCCACTGTTACACCCATTGATTTTGACGCTGGCCCCTATTTACAAGGGCAGCGTAAATAGGAGGCAGCGCCAAAATTAAGACCAGGGAAAACCTGGTCTTAATCTTAGCAAAATGAGGAGAAATGCTATATTTCTCCTCGTTTTTGCTTAAAGCAAAACGCCTTGGATTGTTTATGTTCAGGAAGGTGACCTTCCTGCACATAAACAATATTTTTAAAAAAATTACATTTTGTAACTTCCATGTGTGCAGTGACAAAACGACATTTCAAGATTGTTTATGTGCAGGATGGGGACCTTCCTGTACATAAACAATCTTCTCCTGCACGCAGACACCCTTGCACCATAGTGCAAGGGTGCCTGCATTGGCGCTACACTGCTAAGTGTAGCACAGGCGCAGGGGAAATGCAGGGCTGCACCAAATTCTTGTAAATATGGTGCTGCCCTGCGTTTCTGAAGTGTCGTTAAGCCAAGGAGGCTAACGACACGCTCCGAAACTTCTGTTTGCAAAAACCAAACATTTTAATGGGAAGGTTGGTGCTGAATCTCCGTGACTAACTTTTAAATGGTTGGTTTTACTTTACAGTACGAGGCTCCTGCCAGGGCCAGCCTGGAAACCCAAAGCAGCCCTGGCAAATGTTTTCAGACCAGTCCCCATACGGTGCACACCAAGTGCAGTGAGTGAGCCTGACCACTACAAAGGGGGCTTTGCGAGGCTCTCCACTCCAAAAAATTTAGGAAACAATGATGCATTCTACAACACATTTATCATTATATATTGAATTGTATTAGCTTTTAAAGAATAGTAAATGATGACCTTACTATGTACCAGGATAGGACAAACTTTGTTGGGGTTCTTCAATGATTCCCTTATTATCACCCTCCAACAGTGCCTCTCATCTCTCCATAGCCCCTCTGTCACATGTATTTCATTTGTTTTTATAGCATCTCTCATACCAGGATGTCAGAGCACTTTACATCACACACATATAGAGAAACTGAATCATTCGTGTAAATCAGTGTATAGAAAATGTTACATAAGGCAAAGGGGACTACAAGGTGTAGGATTCACGTCATTCATACTGGTAGGCATTTTTAAAGAGTGCTTGGTCTGGAGAAGCACAAACTCAGGGTTCAGAACATAACACAGTGGCTAGCATTGACTTTAACAATAAAAATGTATTTCCACCCAAATAAACCTTTTTAGCAGCATCAAGATAATGAAAGACTGGGAAAAAACATGTTACTAACTTGTACCATGCAGTTTGCAAGCAGCTCTTTGACAGTTTATAGGTCACTGTGCTAGATTACGATTGTCACTTATAAACTGCACAGTAACAAAAGAATCTCTGTTACAAAAGCAGTAACCCACTGACCTATGCACATAAAATACAGTTTTTTTAAAAATGCATGGTAAATGTTCTTTGCAGTAGGCATATTAACCGTCTGTGCTACATTAGATAAGTCAAAGCTGCCCCTGGACAAACCTCTCATCTCTCTCTAGCAGGTACATTAATCACTGGCGTTATCTTGACACTTTTATTGTTGCTCGAAAACTGCTAATTAAACAAGGAACTTTGCAGTGCTTTTAAAACTGCTGGCTGCGGACCCCCTGGAAATGTGTCACGGACCCCTGGGGGTCCGCGGACCACAGTTTGGGAAACACTGAACTAGGGGATAGAGCGGGTAAATTACTGGCATGGTTGGAAAGAGGGAACAGGGCGAGAGATGGGTGCCCAGGCTGACTCTCACAGATGGGACGCAGGTCTCAAACCCAAAAGATATAGCCGACGCATTCGCTGACCACCTGGAACATATTTACACCCCCTCCACCACACACACGGAGGAAGACTCCCGCCAGCTATTATTAGATAGTAATCTGCCTACACTCTCCGATGCCAACAGAGACACTCTGGACGAGGAACTGACGGATGATGAAATCCAAAAGGCCATGAACAATATCAAGTCAGAAAAAGCGATGGGGCCCAATGGGATACCCATAGAATTTTTGAAAACGGTCGCCTCCCAGGCTGCCCATCACTTGCGGGCTATGTATGATGAAAGTTATGAGAGGGGATTCTGCCAGAAGACCAGCGATTAGCGTCGATAGTCGTTATCCGTAAGCCGGGGAACCCGCCGACGATTGCGGCTCTTATCGGCCAATTTCTTTAATTAACGCAGAAGCGAAAATTCTTGCGAAATTGCTGGCCCTACGCTTGGTCTCGGTCATTCCAGCACTGGTCCATCCAGACCAACTGGCTTCATGCCAGGGAGAAATACGGCGCTAAATATTCGGCGCCTTCACAACGTGCTCGCGCGTCTGGAGTTCATAGAGGAAGACGCAGTGGTACTTTCCCTCGACGCCTCAATGGCATTCGATTCTATCGAATGGCCATATCTATTTGAAGTCCTGAAACGCCTGGGCTTTGGCCCAAAATTTCTGGGCTGGGTACGGCTGCTGTATACGGGCCTGCGGGGTCAAGTGCAGGTAAACAACCACACGTCTCGAATCTTCTCACTAAAAAGGGGCACGCGGCAGGGTTGTCCCCTGTCCCCCCTAATCTTCTCACTGATGTTGGAACCACTAGCCTCCTGGGTGAGAAGAGATGTCAGGCTAAGAGGGTTGAAATGGGTGGAAGGGCATGATGACCGCATATCATTATATGCCGACGATATCCTGTTATATCTCACCTCCCCATATAAGTCTCTACATTGTGTTTTAAACATATTCACAAACTTTGGGAAATACTCGGGATATGCGATTAACTGGAGTAAGTCGGTGCTATTTGTTCTTCGGGGCCCGGTTCCCCGGCTCCCCACAGGATGCAAGGTGGAGGTGGCCCTCGAGGGCTTTCGTTACCTGGGAGTCTTCATAACTCCGGACGCCCAACTCTTCTATGATCGCAACCTAGCCGCTCCCTTAGACAGGCTGCGCAACGATGTTAAACACTGGCGGTCCTTGCCCCTCTCGCTAGTAGGCCGCGCTGCTCTATTTAAGATGCTGGCCCTTCCACGTTTCCTTTATATTTTGCAGAACTGTCCCAATAGGGTCCCAGATGCTTATTTCGCGGGGGTGGAGAGTGAGGTCAGGACATTACTATGGGACGGTGGATCCCCGCGTATAGCAATGAGCAAGTTAACCAAGGGGTGGTATGACAGGGGTATTGCCCTCCCTGACATTAGACTCTACTATTGGGCATCGCAGTTAATGGTGGTAAATCACTGGATATATCGCTCCCCTATTGATCCGGCCTATCTGCTGGACATATATCAAATGGGTAGAGAGGGGTATATGGGGGCGCTGTACTCGAAGGCCCGGAAAGGAAAGTATTTCGGCCCCACAGCACACACAGTTGCAATTTGGCACCAGGCGAACACCCGTTTGGACTGGTCGAAGGTGCTGACCAAAGCCACACCACTGTGGTTTACCCAACGACTTGGACTACTATGTCATCAGCCTGGGTTTGATAAGTGGGACACCATCGGAATCTCCACAATAGGGGACTTGGTGAGGAAGGGCACAATCCTTAAATTTGGAGAATTAAGAGAGAAATATGATATGGCTCCAGGGGAGGTATTTAGGTACCTACAGATTCGACATGCCCTTACCACAGCTCTTCCCGACATGAGCGACATACCAGAGTCGTCCCCCTTGGAGGATCGGCTGCTAGATGGGCCGTTGCTCAATAAAGCCATATCACTAACTTATAAAAACTGTGCAACAACCTACCAGACATGTTCCACAAACTCCGAGGGAAATGGCAGATAGATCTCGGGCCCATTGACAATGAAGACTGGCAGGCGGCACTGATGTCCCCGAGGAAGGTGGCCATCACCCTTCGTTTCCGACTTATCCAACTTAAAATCCTACGTAGATCTTATCTGACCGGGGTAACACTGGCGAAGATAGGCTCGAGACCTGATGCGCTCTGCTTACGTGGCTGCCATCAAGCCGCAACCTTTTACCATACAATTTGGGACTGTCCAGTTGTACGACCCATATGGGAGGGGGCCACGAGGCACATCCAAGATGCACTGGGGAAGGGACTCACCCTTACACCACGACTGGGCCTTCTCAATATGTGGGAACAGACTGACCTCACAGAAGTGGAACAGCAACTAACCACACTGGGTTACACCTTAGTCAAGCGTGAGATTGCGAAACAGTGGGGAGTGGCGGATAGGCCTTCTCATCGAGTGTGGGCAAAGGAGTTTGACAAATGTATGATAGCTGAGAAGGAGGTATTTAAATCGAGAGGGTGTCCGAAGAAATGGGACAGAAAATGGGGCAAATGGAATGTATATCGAGGTGACCTATGTGTTTTCCCATCGGTGGAAATGGAATTGCAACGCACTGGGGGGCGGCCTTTGGAGATACTGTGACTGCACCTGGTTTACTCTCCCTAATGGTTCAATGTACTGTATAACCTGCCGAAAGTTTGACTGAGTACTGTATGTGACTTTTAACGCTGTGAAATTAATAAAAATATATTTAAAAAAAACAAAACAGTTAAAAACGATTAAAAAGCAGTATTTTAGAGCACAACAACTAACATGCCTTGAGGGACCGCCTAGTGAGCTTTGGCGCGTCTCTCTCTCTATCGCTGCGCGTCCGCTCCAGCGTGGCAGTTATGGTGTTCCCTTCTGCCCACCAACCAATCAGCTCTGAGATGCAGCAGCTGATCTCCCCCTGAGCACTAGACCGCGTTAGCAGAGCGGAAGTGCTGGTGACCTGGGAGGGTGCTATCGGCAAGGGAAATGTGCTACAGGTACCGGTACAAATTCAAATACAAATTCAATACAGTTATTAGCAGCAGGATTTCGCTTTAAAACCAGTTAAAAATGATTAAAAAGCAGTATTTTAGAGCACAACAATTAACATGCCTTGAGGGACCGCCTAGTGAGCTTTGGCGCATCTCTCTCTCACTCACTGCGCGTCCACTCCAGCGTGGCAGTTATGGTGTTCCCTTCCACCCACCAACCAATCAGCTCTGCGATGCAGCAGCTGATCTCCCCCTGAGCACTAGACCGCGTTAGCAGAGCGGAAGTGCTGGTGTCCTGGGAGGGTGCTATCTGCAAGGGAAATGCACTACAGGTACCGGTACAAATTCAAATACAAATTCAATACAGTTATTAGCAGCAGGATTTCGCTTTAAAACCAGTTAAAAACGATTAAAAAGCAGTATTTTAGAGCACAACAATTAACATGCCTTGAGGGACCGCCTAGTGAGCTTTGGCGCGTCTCTCTCTCTCTCGCTGCGTGTCCGCTCCAGCGTGGCAGTTATGGTGTTCCCTTCCGCCCACCAACCAATCAGCTCTGCGATGCAGCAGCTGATCTCCCCCTGAGCACTAGACCGCGTTAGCAGAGCGGAAATGCTGGTGACCTGGGAGGGTGCTATCGGCAAGGGAAATGCGCTACAGTTACCTGTACAAATTCAAATACAAATTCAATACAGTTATTAGCAGCAGGATTTCGCTTTAAAACCAGTCAAAAACGATTAAAAAGCAGTATTTTAGAGCACAACAATTAACATGCCTTGAGGGACCGCCTAGTGAGCTTTGGCGCGTCTCTCTCTCTCGCTGCGCGTCCGCTCCAGCGTGGCAGTTATGGTGTTCCCTTCCGCCCACCAACCAATCAGCTCTGCGATGCAGCAGCTGATCTCCCCCTGAGCACTAAACCGCGTTAGCAGAGCGGAAGTGCTGGTGACCTGGGAGGGTGCTATCGGCAAGGGAAATGCGCTACAGGTGCCGGTACAAGTTCAAATACAAATTCAATACAGTAATTAGCAGCAGGATTTCGCTTTATAACCAGTTAAAAACGATTAAAAAGCAGTATTTTAGAGCACAACAATTAACATGCCTTGAGAGACCGCCTAGTGAGCTTTGGCGTGTCTCTCTCTCTCTCTCTGTGTATTTGTGTGTGTGTGTGTGTGAAAAGAGAGGGAGAGAAAGATAGAGAGAATATGTGAGCATACATTTCTATGACTCCTGGCTTCATGTGAAGTGGGTTCTCAGCACTATTTAGAAAATCACTTTGACCCTTACCAAAGCCTGTCTTTTAAGGCTTTAAATTTATAAGCAAGCTCACCGATTTCTAAATTGACATTGTGTGCATGATCCCTTGAGGTAATACAGGTCAGTGAAATATTCACTGTATTCACTATTATATTTCACATGCTTTACATCACGTTGAATGATAAATAAGATATGAGTCTTTTAAATCGCATACTATTCTGCTGCATTTATTCTTAGGCTTGCATCCCTCATGCTGCAGAGACCCGTCGTTCACACTTCCCTGTCACACTGTGGTTGCAAGTGTCTCACTCCTTCCATCTCAGTCCCAGGTACATTCACGTTGCCACCCCTACATGACGTTGAAGCCCAGTCTTCTGTGTCATCTTTTGCAACCACTGTGCAGCCTTTCTTCATCTCATTACCCACTATGGGGGAAGGCACACAACCTTGTTCAGCCACCCATGACACATCCTCCTTTCTGGAAGGCTGGGGGCAAGGACCAAATGTATACACTATGAGGAGTACTCTTTTGGGATAGGGTGGACTACAATCAAGAACTGGGTCTGCGGGTCTTACTGTTGCAGGAGATTTGATTACTGTGTGTTTGCTAATCATTGTTTTCCTATTTACAGGGAATTACGTGTTTATCTGCATTTTCTGGTTCCAAGTGTTGTTTGGCATTATTGCCTTTTGTGTACAACAAGAAGGTTCATATTTCTCCTTTTCCATATGCCCTGACAAGTCTCCACTCCTGTTTCCCACAATGGTTTTCTGCCCTGTACTGCAGAACATGCACCACACGCTTACCCAACAACAGAAAGAAGATCTCTTTACAAACTCACTTAGAGGCATTTATGGTCACCAGAATTCCTACCTACCTGACTCAGGTCACACCCAGCCTCACTCAACCGGTCCCTCATCTTTGGTGCTGATGCATAGTACATCCTGTTATTCATCTACTTTCTACTCATGTGCCAAGAACACCAGTATATATGTTTACATCAAACCAACACCACAAAATTCAACATATCAGTTTTAGATACTATGAATTACATTTTTGGAATTCGGCTCTTAGGCAAGGAGTGTCTAAGAGATGCATGAAAAAGATTTTGGGGAGTTGGGAGGACAGTGAAGAGGGGTGTGGGATAAGTGGCCAGGAAGAGAGGAATGATAGTGGAGAAGAGAGGGAGTTGAATATTTACAGGACCTCTGAGTATAGGGGAAATTAATATGCGTTAAAAGTTAGTAATTTGTCATTTGAAATACATGCTTTTCAAACCATTATAGATAAACAATTAGTTTGAAATTGCTAAATGGCGTTATTTGTGATTTATCAGACCTTGTCACAGTATTGCCAAGGACAACTCGAAAGCAGAGGTCATTCTTTTGAAATATTACAACTTATGTCCCCTACATGTTCGGAGTTTTTCATTTAATGTGTGTGGGACAGTACAGTTCTGTTCGGGACCAGCATTGTTGACATGGTAAATATGGACAAAAAGACGGCTTATTGAATCACGCCAGAAAGGCTGTCCCAACACGGTATCCCTCCAAATGCTATTCTCACAAGCATCGGCTCAGCAGCAAGGGTTTCCCTAATTGCAGACCCGATGGCAGAGCTGAAGACACCTTCGTTATTGGAAAAACTGGGTTGTAAACGAGGTGGTGGAATAGAGAGGAAGGTAGAGGGGACATCTGCCAATTTTTATCTTTCATCTTTAAGGGGAGTTTGTATGTATTTTATAATTTAGAAATATTTCAATTTCACATAACTTAAATGTTGGCCATTACCTCAAATGGATTTGCTATTTTGTCACCAGTAGTAGGCTATTTGGGCAGTAGCACTGATGCCAGGGGAAATCCAGATTATGATCTGCCAGGAGAACCAAAGGTGTGATCAGGAGCTCAGGTGAAGCTAATGAGCCCAAAAATTGAGAACTGGTGGCTCCTTGCCGAGGGAGCTCTGAATGTGATGAAACATAGGGAGAAGAGGTTTCAGGTGGTGTTCCATCTCACTTTGCCTCAGCGGGATTATAACATTTCTGATACTACCTTGGACTAGGGCGATCAGGTTGGGCGCAAAGTTACTCGGAGTGTCTGCAGGGCCGGAATAAGAAGGGTGGATTATGTTTCCAAGGATATCTTGCCATTAGAAGATCTGAACTCAAACTCTTTTTTTAGGCATGGGCTGTTGTACAAGTGGAACTGCTTAACCCAGATTTAGTCAGTGGCCTCCGAATTTTTTTTTTTACATTTTGCAAATTGTCTTAAGGAAAGTTGACTACACGTATATATTGCATTGCAGCCAGTGCTGAGCGCACCCCCAAATCTAATTTAATATGAACATTTGTCTCCTCACTGAATTATGTTGCATCTAGGATCAAACATCAACCAAAATGTAGGTTGATGAGAAACGGATTTTTCGTTTGAATTACATTGCTGGGGATTTCACTATCTGGGTCTGCAAAGACTGATTATATTGATTGGGGAACCATTGCTTAGTGATTTAGTGGGTGCCTGGTAGGAGAAGTGAGAGTTGTGAGTTTGTGACTCATGCTGTTGTAGAACTGGTGAAAAGGGAAGAAGAGGATCTTATGGGACAAGCAGCGTGAGGCTTTGGATTTGCAGGACATGGGAACTATGAATTTGTGGAGTGAGAGATTTGAGCAGGTCTGAAGCAGTTAATTTGATGACTTAAAAAACTAATGAATTCAGGGATTTCAGTGATTTCAATGCCTGGAGAGAATGGGAGCTCTGAATTGGGTAGATGGGGTATCAGAATTCAGTGGCGCTGAAGGCCTAAGAAACTGCTGAGATCTAGACTTCGATAATTGGAAATCTGGGAAATAGAGGCATGGGTATTTTGGAAACATGTGGTCCAACCTGGATAGAAAGCTGGATAACAGAGCTGCACGTTGCCTCTACCATGGAGTCACAGGGGCATATTTACAAGGGAATATCATCACCAGATCGTCACTTTTAGCAACGTTCTGGTGGCAAATTTTTGTGACTTAACACAGCCTTGTAAATAAGGCTCCTTTGCACGCATCACTTAGCGTGAAAGAGGGGTGCAATGGGTGTTGCTATGGGCGTTCCACCGTAACACCCATTGCTTTTGACGCTGCCCCAGATTTACAAGGAGGTGTAAATCTGAGGAAGCGCCATGCAAGAGCAGGTATTAGAATGGCAAAACGAGGAGAAATACTTTTCATTCTGCAGCACACATAGAAAGAGCAAAATGCCATTAATTTTTGTTTATGTGCAGGAAGGTGTCCGTTCCTGCACATAAACAATCAATAGATAATGACGATTTGCTACTTCTATGTGTGCTGCATTGTGCAGCACACATAGATCTAACAAACCGCCATAAGTGATAGTTTATGTGCAGGAAGGGACAGCTTCCTGCACGTAAACAATCATACCCTGCAACACAGGCACCCTTGCACTGTGGTGCAAGGGTGCTTGCGTTGGCAGTAGGCAGAAAAATTTAGCGCCAGCGCTAGGGAAAACACAGGGGTGCGCTGTATTCTTCTGAATACAGCACATCCCTGCATTTTGAAAGTGTCGGAGAGCTGCCAAATTTAGCGCAGCTCCGCGCTCCGACATTTTCTCGTAAATATGCCCCAGAGGGTCAAAAAAAATGCTGATAGGGAAGTGTTCAGCTGGTTTCAAGACTACAACTCCCACTGAAGACTGCATGCAATGACTTTGCGCTCTGACATTGATGCTAGTGCTTGGCAGAGCACTGGCATATTTTACTATACTAGTCTGAAACACAGCTTCAGAAAACTTCAAAGTGGCACCTTCACACGAGGATAGAGTGGTAGACCAAAGGATTAGCTCTATTGCCTTGATGACAATCGCATCATAGTAACTCATGCTAACTTTCTATTCCTCCAAGGCCAACGACTGCTACTTTACTATGAGGCTTCATAACAGAGTTAATATCACCAAAGCATAGATGTAGGAAGCTGGCCCTGTATATACTATACCCAAAAAAGGTATAGTGTGCACAGAGTCCAGTGAGTCTCCAGAGGTATGGCAGACGTTAAAGTAGATAATACCTTACTCTCACTTTAATGGTAGCTGGGCTGAGCAGTTAGGCTTATCAGAGGGTAGTGTGAATGCATTTGGTGTACATACTCATACAAGGCAGGAACACAAACTCAATGACTAACTCCAGGCCAATGTTTGTAGAAAAATATTACTTCAGTTACTTTCACTACTAGGAACCAAGTTGAACTCAGTTACAGGTAAGTATACTTCAATGAAATACTTTCAAATTACTGGCAATAGGTTTGCATAGCATTAAACAATACTTTACAGCTGCAAGAAATGCTTTTCAGTACAGAAAGAGATACTTTGTATTCCGTATCAGAATTAGTACAATGTAGTGATAGACCAATGCAATCCTATGGGAAAAAAGACAGCTAAGTAACTTACAGGTCAGTAAGCGGTTTTGAGTTTCAGTCTCCAGGGGTTTTGGTCAACACTGGGCAAGGGTCGGACCAAGGTAGGTACTGCACCACTAGCAGCACTGGGGCAGCCGGGTGCAGAGGACACTGGGCCCAATGTTATCCTATGAAGGCTGGGGGCACATCGAAGAGGCACCGGTTACAGGTGAGTACCTGCGGTTCAGTGACACAGGCCCTGGGGTTTAAGATCAGCACTGGAGGGGCCACCAAAGAGCACTGAGGCTGCACCACCAGTGGTGCAGGGGCAGCCAGGTGCAGAGTGCAAAGGAGGTGTCAGGGGCCTCGTTGAAACCAATTGAGATCCTCGTTGGGGAAAACAGCTGCAGGCTTGGTTCTGAAGGTTGGCTGAAGGAATCCCCTGACTGGAGAGGTAAGTTGGATAGTGGGTGGGATGCTGGGACACAGTCGGTTGGGCACACCAAGGCCGGGGGGCTGCGGGTGCAGGGGTGTCTTTTGGCGTCGAGGTTTTCTTACCAGATCCGGTCGGGAGGGCCCTTCAGGTTGAGGCTGCAGGCTTTGAGGGGAAGGTCAGGAGAGGTCATCCAATGCTGAATCCCAGGTCAGGATTGCTGGGAAGACTTCACTGGGTCGGTGGGCCACCTGGACTAGGGAGGTGTGCGTCGGGTGCAGAGTGGTGCAAGTGTTGTGGATCCTCCTGGATCCGGAGACCTTGTGTTGGTTTCTTTGCTGGACAAATCTGGTGTCCACAGGAGATGAGAGTCTTTGTTGTAGACAGCACAGGTCCCCGGGGTTCTTGGAGGTTGCTGGGTGTGGGCCGCACCGGTTTCTTGGAGCAGGGTCGCTGGAGGAGGAGACAGGACAGTCGGACTGGGGCCAAGTCAGTCGTTGTCTTCTTCTCCTCTGCTGCACGGCTCTTTGGTCCTTCTTCTTTGTAGGTCATCGAATCTGAAGAACAAGGTTCAGGGAAGCCCTTAAATACTACATTTATGGGTGTTACTGAGGTCGGAGGGCAGTAGCCAATGGCTACTGTCCCCTAGGGTGATTACACCTTTGGGGAGAGGGGCGCATCCTGTTCCTATTTGGCCTAATTCTTCAATTCAAGATGGAGAATTTCTAAAAGAGGGGTTCACCTCATCTCCTGGTGACCCTTGGAGCGTGCCAGGCTAAGATGGACACTCCTACTCTGCTTACTAATTTTCCTGCCTGTCCTGGCGCCAAAAGTGGAGCCTGGACAGGGGACGGGCATCTCCACTGGTTGGAGCTGCCCAAATCAGCCCACACAAGATAAGAGCCTTTGAGGCTCACCGTCAAGTGCTGCTGTTCCTGCCAGGGGGAGGTGTGAAGCATCTCCACCCAGAGCAAGCTTTTGTCATGTCTTTTAGGATAGTCCCATTGATGTGTACCCCATGTTTACATAGATTGTCCAATCCACACGACAATCAAGATTCTAAACAGGTGACCTTTTACCTAGTAAATTGCTCCTGTCTCCTCGACACTAAGCTCTAAGTATTCTATCATAATCCCTGTACCTGACGTACATAAACATGTCGCCAGGCACGGCAGATTTATTTTGTAAAAGGGTCACCACTTTTTCATCCTTGGCCAACAGCCAGCTCTGCATGATCACACTTGTTTAGAAAAGCATCTGTGATTGTTTTCAAAACATTTATGACTTTTTTCAAAACATCCATGGTTGTTTTAAAAACATATCGATTCTAGAAAAAACCCTGGAGTGACCACTTTAGTATAAAAGACCCTCAGTCCCCCCTACAGATAGAGGAGAATTCCTTCCAGGCTGAGAAAGGGGTCCTGCATGCCGAATCTTCAACACACAGCGGTCTGACATCCCTTGCGGGTTGTCATCCTTGACACAGAGATAGGGTCCTTCATTCTAAACCATCAGGTGATGGGGCTGGTTTATCCCTAGGGGTTTCTTGGCTACAGATACACATAGCCATACGCATATACAACTACACATCCAGGTTAGGCTAGGTACATTTAGGCAAATTACTTAGGGCACACATTTTAGGAATATGCAAGTGCTACTGTTTTTATCTGAACTGCTTCTGCTTATCTTATTAGCACTATGGTAGAAATGTATCTACTATTTACGATATTGGTACTAGCAATCTCTTTCGTATGCTTCTGTCTCCTGATTGTCGCAGCACATATGTTTTTCTCGAGGCTGTCGCTGGACCAATAAATACTTATTGAAATGTCCTAATCACCATCCTGTGTATTTTCTGAGAGAAAGCAGGCACAAGTGTCTGAGCGAAACGTACTGTTCTGTTTTCCACGATCCCTGAGGAATCAGGGTTGGGATGTTCCATGTTTGCCAGAAACTACCTACACCACTGTAGAATATGGGGGGGTGTTAGTGGCACTGTAGAGCTAGCTGGTCTAACGGCTGACATATCCTGTGGGGGTGTCCGGAAGCGGTCGGGAAAACAAGCCCTCAGTTTAGGTCTTCCAAAACGAACAGGTCCTGGGGGACTCCTAGGAATTACATGACATGGCGCCAACGTGGGGCTTGGTTCTTATATTAACAGTGAAAATCTGAGTAGTTTATTCGTGCTTTCTCAGAAAGCCCTACTCACACCTTTAGGAGACGGCTGAAGTGAGAAGGGGAATCCGCCTCAGCTGAGCAGATATACTTTGTGTATTGGCTGAAGGTTTTAGCAAGCCTGTAAGCCTATGGCTAGCCTAGATCCAGGAAGCTGCCCAACACTGCCCCTGTGACTGCAATAATAGGTGCGAAACACAGACACTGGCCCCTTAAGCAGGTGGCACTAATCGCGCTGGGACCCTGCCCAAAACTCTGCCCCACCGCACAAGACTTGCCTTGGCCCTCAGCCTGCCCCTTAAATGTTGTGCAAGACTGTGTCAACTACACTGGTCCCGATCGCGCAATTCCTGCGCTGGCACCGCACCACAAGACTGCCTCTTCCTTTGTGCTCGGTAAAAATTCTTCCCAGCAGGCAGTCCCCAACACGCGGCGCTCCCGCTATAACCACTACTCTGTTCTTGATCGCGCAATCCCTGCGCTGGCACCGCACCACAAGACTGCCCCTCCTCTGTGCTCGGCAAACAAATTCCTCCCAGCAGGCAGCCCCCAACACGCGGCGCTCCCGCTACAACGACTGACCCTCAGCTGAGAAAGCGCTTTAACAATGGCTCCCGCAACAACAATACCACTTTCTTTCTGGCACCAGCTGTTCGACGCGTCCCTACCGCTCCAGTCGTACTCCCCTCCTTGCCGCGCCGAGTCTCGGGTCCCGAAAGCCACCTACAGCCCCTGTGTTGCTCCGAAGAAAACCTGCAAGATAAACCAACAGGGTGTTGTAAAGCCTCAACGCGAGGCTGCCCGATTCTTCAACCTCCGCCTCCGTAGATAACCCAGCACCGATCAATCCCCCGAACCGAGCTCAAAACCTGAAAAAGGAAAACAGAAATTAAAATACAGCGTCCTAGCGAGGCTGGCGTGCAAGTTGTGGGAGCGGCGAGCTGAGAGGCAGACTCCGCCGCTCCCCAGCCTTTTATTACCTTACCTGGCACCATAGGCCAGGCCGGTTCTAACCGGCCTGACGTTTGTGAGACGCACGCCCCGGAAGTGATTGCAATCACTTCCGGGGCGCGCACCGGACCAACCAGGTAATTGATGGCGAGACGCGCCTGTCGCGTCACCATTGCGCGCGACAGGCCCGCCCCTGTGTGTGTCATCGGGGGCCGGCATGACCGCCATACATGTGGCGTGTCCGATGCCGGCCCCGCCTTTCTAGATATACTTTGTGTATTGGCTGAAGGTTTTAGCAAGCCTGTAAGGATAAACAGTTCCCCACATTGTGCAAAACCCTAAATTTCTAAAAAATATATATATATTTATTTCTTCTTCTCCCTTTTGAGAATGACTGAGTCCACGAGCAGTGGTTCAGGGAAAGAGGAAGACAAATTGGCTAACGCTCTCAACATCACAGAGATGGCCAGACATGCAGATACTATGAAATTGTTAGAACACAGCGTACCAGCAACTGGTGGCTCTGTTACCTTCGTGATTGAGGCACACGAGGTGTTCGGATCAGAGGTATTCTATTCTTGGTTCAGTACCCACCTGCAGATCCGGTGACTAAATTGTTCCACACATACATTGAAGCTGAACCACCGGAAGAATATATTCCATTCGAAGCCATTTAAGTCCTGTTAACTTACCAACAGCATAAAAGCTGGTCACATACAACATCTGTCATGAGACTCGGTCCACTCAGCATAGAAGGAGCGACCTGGCTAGTCTTAGCGACATAAACTCCACATCCACAGATAGATACACTTTCGGTGGATGAAGTACGTAGAATATACAAAGACATAGTCAGGCTATACAGACATATTGTGCAGTTCGTCATGCGAACATTAACAGTCCAACCTGCGAGAAATGCTCCAGCTGGTCCACATCAGACCACACCTACAATTAACCCACAGACACTGAAATCAGTAATAGGGGCAATTCCTTCCAAAAGGGAGCAAATTCCGTTCTGGATGGCACAAAACATTGCACAGCTGGAAGCAGTATTTCCCCATACGGGTCCACAGGAAAAACATAGAATGCTAACCATTTGCTTGCCAATGGGGATGGTTCCCTCAATTGAGGATTGTACCACTTGGGGAACAATCTTTGCTGCCGTTTACGTCAGAATACATGGTACTCCTTCTTCAGCAGTCGTTCCAGAAGTATTGAAACAGATACAGAATGAGTATGGGGCAGGACCTGCCCTGGACTTGGGAATGAAATTGTTGGGGGATTTTGCCCAAATCTCGGCAACAATGCTGAGTAATATAAATGGGGAGGCAGCAGAAGTGGCCATACACACCTGCGCTTAAGGGCACCTAGAAACAGGGAGCGAGACTTACCAAAAATTATCGAAGAAACCTATGCTGAATTAGGTAGAGATAATTTGGGAACAAAAGCAGGGAAACCACAAATGGCGGGTAGTCCCGACAAGGAAAACTCGAAGCAAGCACCCACTTCTTCTAAAAAGAAATGGGAAAATAAAAATTCGAAAAATAACAATTCAGACAAGAATTCATGATCTAGGGGTGGGTCTCCCCAACGGGAGCCCTCTGAAAAGAGGTACAAACTTAGGAATCGTGATAACATTAAAAAACCTGACAGGTATCAGGACACTGATACACGTTCCTTTAGTTCCTTTCAGGGTTCATCCAAAAACTCGGAGAGGGACGGGCGATCAGAACAAAAGACTGACGGTCAACCAAATACAAAAAGGGAAACAAATCACACTTCAGATTACATTATCAAACAGGAAGAGAAACAAAAAGCAAAACCTCAATTCAAAATGATGAAAGTAGCTGGCTTAAAAATTAGACATGCCCAGGTTACTGAGGACTCAGCTTCTGAACAAGGAATGGGCTCTGACGATGCTAGAGAGCGCAGCAGAAGTAACAATAGCTCGCCAGAACCTGAAGGATTTTCTGGTGACAGCAGTGTTGAATGAACACATCACAGTGGAAAAACCTGATACGTGAGTTAGTGTCCCGCATAGACTTTATGAAATTACACTTCAAATAGAGGGGAACATCTCAAGAAAGGTTAAAAGTCTCTTTTGGGAGAACTTAACATGTGGATATGACATACTGCTGGCAGAAAGTGATTGGCCGCCTGAGTTTGTGATGGAGTGCCCAAAAAGGGAAAGCATCATTTTACCTGCTTTCTCCAACCTCGTTCCAGAATCTCTAAAACATTCATACGCACAGGAGTGGGTGCTAGCGCCAGCCCCGTCATTATACCGTAACCATGTAGGGTGGGATGTGGAGTCTACTCACCACAACACCTCCTTAGAATCTACTCTAAATCCACAGAGTAGATTTTACAGTACCCTATAAAAAACGATGGAAAAAGACAGTTCATAGAAATCTTAGACCAACTCGAATATCAAGGTGTGATTGAGACTTGCACCTCCCCGATGAATAATCCTTTGTTTCCAGTAATAAAACCTGACAGCCCATATCGTCTAGTTTTAGATTACTGACATTTGAACACATGCACACGAACATCTGCAGTTCAAAACGCACACAGTGCCGCATTAATGAATAACATTGTGCGGAAGAAATACAAAACGACATTAGATATCTCAAATGGACTTTTCTGCCAAAATATAGCTCCAGAAAGCAGATGTTTGACAGCATTTTCTGCGCTATGCACTCAGCGAAATGTTTGTCGTTTGCCTCAAGGGACTAAGAACAGCCCGGGGCTGTTCTCGGCAAGAGTGTCAGAATTATTACAAACATGTGACGAGGAGGCTGTGTCCTATGTAGATGACATCTATCTGACGGACGATGAATTACTTGAACACTTGAGCAGGGTGAACAACATAATTGTGCGATTCGCAAATTTGGGCTACAAATTTTATTTCAAGAAATCTAAAATTGCCGATCTCAATGTCCTGTATTTAGGATATGAGTTATCAAGTGAAGGCAAGCGCCTGGCAGCCAACTTTTTAGAAAAGTGCGCACTGCTCCAACCTCCTAGGACTCTCAAAGGTTTGCAATCCATTTTAGGATTTCTACATTTTGGTAGAACATACATTCTAGATTATGCAGAAAGAGTAAAACCTTTCTACGACTTAATCAGACCTGATTTCACACCACATCAGTGGACACAGCAACACACAGATACTCTCAGTTAAGGATGACATAATAGCATCTAAACATTCGCACACACGTGTCAATACTACCAACTTGGTGATCCGGGTCGTCCCCGTATTATCAGGATATACTTACCTCATGTTCAATGATGGTGAGACAGTTCCAATTGAATACAAATCACATTTATACACAAATGCTGAAATGCGATTTGTGGCAACAGAAAAAATATTGACCACAGTACAGACTGCTGTAGTGAGAGAAAGAGCACGAGCACAGGGGAAACACATAATTGTTGTAATCCTGGTACCAACTTTAGAAGCTGTTACCAAAGCGAGCATTCCAAATGTAAAAGCACTGCATCCACGATGGATACAATGGGCTAATTGTCTCACTGCAACAGACGTAGATTACAAATATGATTCGACACTAAAAACACAAGCGTTCCTGCAGCACGAACAAGAATACCCTCTCCCGAATGAAATATTGCCTCTAGAGAAAGTGGACAGTCAAAATATCGATTTTTAAATATCGAAGCACAGTTAAATCGAGTTTTAAATATCGCAGGGACAAAATATCGAAGTCAAGAATATCTACAACCAGAATATCGACGTTAAGGTAAGAAATATCGATGTTGCAAATATCGATGTTAGTAATATCGATAGTTAAATTATCCATGTTAATAATATCGATATTTATATGAGTGTTATGTATTTTAGTATGTATTTAATATGTATGTGTTCTATATTTTTTGTTAAGTATTGTACTGTTTTTTTAAATATATGTATACATTTTTTAGAAGTTAGTAATTTTTTTTAAAGTACATTTTGCGTTTTAGTACCGTAGCGGGTTGTGGGTTTATAGGGGAATAGGGTGGGAAGTAATTTAATTATAGTAAATTAAATAATAATTTTTAGGAATTATTAATTTATTTTAATTAAATTTTGTGTTTTATTTCTGTAGCAAGTTGTGGGTTTATAGGGGAATAGGGTGGGAAGCAATTTAATTTTAATTAAGTAATTATTAATTTTTAATTATTGTTATTAATAATTAATTTATTGTTAATTAATTATTAATTGGTAATTAATTATTATTAATTGCTAATTATTTTATTTCTATTAATTTATTATTGGAGTGGGTTGTGTGTTTTTAGGTGAATAGGGTGGTAAGTAAATTATTTGTAATTAAGTAATTAATTAAGAAAAATTGAGTATTGATAATTAATTTTTTTGTTAATGAGTTTTTAATTGGGTATTAATTTTTATTAAATATTATTTATTGGTATTGATAATTAATTTTTCTGTTACTTAATTAATAATTGGTTATTAATTTTTATTACATATTTATTGTTATTGACATTTTTCTTAATTTAATTATTGATTGCAAATTAATTTTTATTAATTGATTACTCGAAAATTAATTTAATTGTGTGAAATTTTATGTGGAGTGTGTTGTGTGTTTATTGGGGAATAGGGTGGGAAGTATTTAATATTATTAAAGTAATTATTATTTTTGATATATTTGTAAGTTTTTTTTTTTCTAAATTTATTAATAAATCATTATTTAATTACAATATTTATTTCATTTATATGTATGTTATTTTTAACATCTACGTTGTCCAATGCTTTCCCTACTGTTGCACTCACTGGAGTGGGAATAGTAATTTTTACCACTACGCTATCCAGCGCTTTCCCTACTGTTGCACTCTCTGGAGTGGGAATAGTAATTTTTACCGCTAAGCTATCCAGCGCTTTCCCTACTGTTGCACTCTCTGGAGTGGGAATAGTAATTTTTACCCCTACGCTATCCAGCGCTTTCCCTACTGTTGCACTCTCTGGAGTGGGAATAGTAATTTTTACCCCTACGCTATCCAGCGCTTTCCCTACTGTTGCACTCACTGGAGTGGGAATAGTAATTTTTAACCCTACGCTATCCAGCGCTTTCCCTACTGTTGCACTCTCTGGAGTGGGAGTAGTAATTTTTACCCCTACGCTATCCAGCGCTTTCCCTACTGTTGCACTCACTGGAGTGGGAATAGTAATTTTTACCCATACACTATCCAGCGCTTTCCCTACTGTTGCACTCTCTGGAGTGGGAATAGTAATTTTTACCCCTACGCTATCCAGCGCTTTCCCTACTGTTGCACTCTCTGGAGTGGGAATAGTAATTTTTACCCCTACTCTATCCAGCTCTTTCCCTACTGTTGCACTCTCTGGAGTGGGAATAGTAATTTTTACCCCTACACTATCCAGCGCTTTCCCTACTGTTGCACTCACTGGAGTGGGAATAGTAATGTTTACCCCTACGCTATCCAGCCCTTTCCCTACTGTTGCACTCTCTGGAGTGGGAATAGTAATTTTTACCCCTACGCTATCCAACCCTTTCCCTACTGTTGCACTCACTGGAGTGGGAATAGTAATTTTTACCCCTACGCTATCCAGCGCTTTCCCTACTGTTGCACTCACTGGAGTGGGAATAGTCATTTTTACCCCTACGCTATCCAGCGCTTTCCCTACTGTTGCACTCTCTGGAGTGGGAATAGTCATTTTTACCCCTACGCTATCCATCACTTTCTCTACTGTTGCTCTATGTGGAGTAAGTATATATATTAATTTATATGTATATGTTTAATTTATTTTAACATTTAATGTATTAGTTATTATTTTTAAATATCTTTTAATATTTTTAACTATATTTCTTTTAATTATATGTATTATTTACTTAATTTTACATTATTATTAAAACATTTAAAAAAACGATATTTTTAACTTCGATATTTTTGTACTTACCTTTATGTAGATTGGAATTCGATATTTTTGACTTCTATTTTTCTGTGTCGATATTTTTGTAGGTCAATTTTCTGTCCGTCGATATTCTGTCATACATTCTCTAGAGAAATATGAATACATCATTTACACTGATGGATCTGCTCAGCCTGCCATAGGAAGTAAACAGCAGTATAGCTCAGCATGTGCTATAGTGAAGGGACGTATGTGGGACGGTAAGTTCCATCCCAGCAATAAGACTATGCAATCTCTATGAGATTGTACAGCTCAGTTGGCAGAGCTGAAAGCCCTGATATTGGCACTTCAGTACACTGATTGGGAATCCCACACACTGATAGTGTGCGATTCGTTTTACTGTGTGCAGTCTTACAATGAATATCTTCATTACTGGGGCCAGAATGGGTTTAGAGATTCCAAGGGGTGCACAATTAAACATAAATTGTGATGGGAACAAGTGGCAAAGCTGAAAGCATGCCTGCCACGGGCTCAAGTTATTCACACCTTGAGTCACGAGCGTGTTGGAGTACACGTTGAAGGGAATTCACTGGCTGATGAAGCCACCAAGGTGACAGTGCGAACTGCTGCCGTTGCTGCAGTCACTCATTATAGCACGAGTATAGACGGAGACATACTGATAGCTGTCAATGCCTCAAAGAATGGCTCTGCCATTCCGAAAGACTTTCCACTCAAATATTCCTATAAATTAGATGAACAAAACACACCATATGCTCAAATTCCAGGAGTTATACCAAACACTGATTGCAGATTAGGTTTAATTCTAGCTGCACACGAGGGTCTGGGCCCTGCACATGCAGGAGTCACTGCTACAGTTTCATTACTAAAGCGGCGATTCTGGTGGCCAAATTTGTCTAAACAAACAAAGGCTTATGTCTTAAAGTGTGACATCTGTCAGCAGATGAAAGGTTCCACCGTAGCACGGCCACCACAAACACCATTATTTATTTCAGACAGACCTTTCGCATGTGGCTACTTGGAACCCTGCGGCCCCCTAAATTCAGACGGGGCTTACAAGTATATCTTGGTGGCAGTGGATTCATGCTCTAGATTTCTATGGGTTTGGCCTCAGCGCTCGGCTGATGCTCGAACTGTTATAAAGGATTTGTGAGTCTTCATCGGGAGATACGCAATTGGCACTTTACATTCCGACCGTGGCCCTGCCTTTAGCTCACGGGCTTACAAGGAAGCCATGGAAAGTTTGGGCGTGGCCTTGCGGTACTCCTCCCCCTACCATCCCAAGGGAAATTCAGTGGTGGAGAGGAAAAACCCGGACCTAAAGCAATCCTTAACAGCAAGGCTATTAGGCGCGGGCGGTAGTTGGGTCAATCACCTATGGGGTCCAGAGGGCACTCAATAATATGCCAAGAAACTCCTTGGGAGGACATACCCCCTATGAGATCCTGTTTTGGATAACAATGTGGGTACCTGACCTCGATTGTGCCAGCACAGTGGCAGATGTAAAACCATTTGAATTGAATGAACGTTTGGCTGTTTTACAGGAACTCAATGAATTCCGGGCATTACAAAGCAACGTCCAAGTAAAGCACACTTCCACGGGGGAAGTAAAACTGGTTCCGGCAAGACCTGTCTGGGTCCCAAAGGTTGGGGACCTGGTCAGAGAAATGATAGTGGACAAGAAGGAGTTTGGGCCATCCTACAGAACACCTGTACCTGTCCTGGCGGTTCAAGGAACAAGAACAGTACTTCTTCCGCCTCTTGCCGGTCGAAAAGAAAAATGATTCGTCTCCATTGATCTGATCAAACAACACTATGTGGCTGATTCTCAACAGCAGGCCACATGGAGTCCTGAGTAGCCGCAGATCTCCTCTTGCTACTATACAAGAAGTTCAGATGGAAAGACTAATAACGTTTCAAGACTCCTCTGTGCAAGATGCAGGAGTAGAAAATGACGGACTACGAATCACACAGGTTGAAACAGAACAACGTCCAAATGAAACTGAAATGCAAATTGCAATTCTGCCCAATAATGAACTTTACGTCATCGTGCCTTCACAAGAAGCAACGGCCAGTTCTACAAACACTGTTGAGCTCCCAAAGATAGATCGAACTGCGTCTGGCTACTTCATCAACTTCGATGACTTTTCTTCAGATCCAAGTGAACCTGAGCAAACGCCACCCATTTCTAAGAAAGAACAATTTCGACAATTCTATCTGTGGCTGAAAAAGACTTACTTTGTGTCCCCTTGGATGCATCTTTGGTTTGCATTAGGGATCCTGTTCCTGTTAATTTGGATTGGTATAGTAGCAGTCTTTTTCCTACTACTGAATGGACATTACCTCCCATAACGCTCTGCAGTCCAACCTGTAAACTTGGTATTGAAACCACATACGTCATCACACCGTGAACAACAAGACTTGTCCCTAGTGAACATTTCAGCAGTACCAGTACTGGATGGTGTAGTTTGGGATAGGGTTTTCTATGATGTATTCGATCCTACTGAAATTTGAAAATTCCACATGTATTAAAAATTTCAATGAATTATTTCATTGCCCTGAGTACACTCTCTGATGATTGGGACATTGAGACTGTAAATACTATGCATTCAGATTTAGAACAATCTGCTGCATTTTCTTACAGGGAATTGTATGAAGATACACCTGACTTCGAAAGTATGTTTTGCTATCAGCACTATGGGCATCACTTTTTGCATAGAGCAAGTGTTCCGCGCACTGTAAACACTTACCATCAATGGGAACATTGCCCAACACCACCGAAAGGTAGTTCTGACACATTCACACTGAAATTTGCATACTTTTCAGGGTTCAATACATCAGACCCAATGTCATACTACTATAAGTTAGTACAAACGAATGCAACTGCAACGAAAATGATGCTGACTAACACAAAGCTCATATATTCAGCACCTTTCATCTCCCAACTGTCTGTACAAGGTTTCAACTATTGGAGGGTCACGATAGACACAAAATCCATCTGGGGGACGAAAGATTGGCAGGTTCAGGGAGCAGAGGCTTTATTTAGAGCTTGTCTCATACCGTTACAGATAATATTCCTGAACAGAACAGTGCAACAAACTACCTGCCATGGCTTTGCAAAAATTAAAGACCTGAAAACACCATGCATCCCCTCACCCATACCTATTGAAGGTATATCGAATGACACACTGATTAGTGAGGAGGCACTGGGTACAATGAAACAGAATGGTACATACAATTCTTCAGCTCTCAATTGGAAGGGATAGTTGGTTTGGCCTATTGACACAAATAAGTGTCAAGCAAAATTCAAGGGTACCACCAGAGGGTTTAGTATCCACAGGCCCGACCCACGCTATGTACACACAGACGACCCAGGGGTAGTGACTTCTTATAGTGTTGGGAAGTTGTGCCTAGAATGGCTAAAAACCTCGCTACAACAGGTGAAACAACACTTGTCCCTTCTAGCTGACAACATAGATCTTAGGGATTTCTTGTTAAGTCCCAAGAAACCATGTAAGAAAAACTTCTTAAATGCCATCTACAATGAACTGTGAAAAGTCTCCCAACAGGATGCTGCTGAGAGATTACGTGAAATCGATAGGATTAACCTAGAAAAGGCCCTGGCTGTGGTTGACAATGGTATGACCACACTTTCTTCACATATTTATTTACTGAGCAACATTGTATCCTCGGCAATCGACATAATGGAACAAGATTTGTCTATTCTACAGCATGGGCAATCTCAATTGCGCTCCATTATGCTTTTGAGCTGGATGCTCCAATCACTGCGTTCAGGCCATGTGCCATGGCGATACATTAACAGCACAAACCTGTTCTCGGCTTACAAGCTGACCGACAGACAGTTGACTATGGCACGCAGAGATGCAACATACACCATGCTGCTCATTGAAAAATGAGAGAAGCTACCTTTCACAGTAGCTGAGTCAACGTCTACTGAATGGTTAATTCATGGCTATATCACACTGCCAATCACGACATTTCAGTTTCAATACTGCCTTAGATACATCCAAGCAGGCAGGTATAAAGGTTTGGGTGAAGGGTTCATACAGGAAACCTGGGAGTTACCATATAGATATAGGTGCAGAAATAAGGACACTGAAGTTTTCTTAAGTGATATTGACTGCGGGAAGGCTTTAAGTGCATCTTTGATGTGCAAAGGAGTGTCGCTTCATGGAACATGTAATGCGTCGAAAGCGAACTTATCTTGCTACTTGAAGGGCTCCCCAGCTGCCGTGATTCATCTAGTTTTTTAATTACTTTCGAATGGAAGTTATTTAATACTGAATGTTCAAGGCTGTTGTGGAATGGCGCCAGGCATCGCATATCTAGTCACAGTAAACTTCAGGGTTGTTTGCTGTAAGCAAGTATTGTTTCCCCCGGCTTGCACAGTTAGGGAGGCCCCACTGTGGCCTTCATTGAATGTTTCCAGTATACGGTTGGATTCGCTGAGCAGACTGAAAGCCATGTTGTTTCAACAAAATGTGGCCTTAACTTCAGCCCGAGATACTTTTGATCTCCAGGTTGCAAGGTCTTCAACAGATATACAGGCCCTGGTCCGTACGAACTTCCCGATCCATTTAGGAGAAATGGTTCATCGTATCTTTAACAAGTCTGATACGAGTAGGATCGTACACTTATTTAAGCGACTTGGATCAGGTCTCTTCACCACCTTTCAGACCATCTTCCGAGTAATTCCAGCCTTCATACACTTCGTACTTGGATGCGTTTTTGGAGGGCTTCCTTTGATCCTGCTTTCAGTAGTGGGCATCCTGATTTTAATACTCTTGCTTCGCAATGGACGTTGCAATCCCTCAAGAAATGGAGAGAACACTGCTGGAACAACAATGTTGTGAGCGCATGGTGTTCTACCTGACTATACCTCGGCTCGAGAGCTGAGCGAGCATTGGTTCCTGTCTTTCAGACCGGTCTGGCTAGACTGTGTCCTGCCTGTGTTTCGTTGCCTCTTCTGCCGATTTGGCTGTGTGTTGGACCTGTGTCTGACACTTCCATCGGTTGCGCTTCCGGACATAGAAGCGCTACTGGCGCCTTTGCAGGCCCACACGTGCAGTTGTCCACAGCGTATTCCCATGCTGATGACAGCATTTCTAGAACGTCCAAGAGATGCTTCCGCTCCTGTTGGAAGGGATATCGGCTCTGCTCCAGAAATACAGGCATCTGCATCAGACGGGCAGGCATCTAGCTCTTCCCTGGTGGCTGCTGTGGGAACCAGAGATGACCATTTTTGCTCATTGGATATGATACTGGAAGTTCTTGAGGGGCTGCCACCTGTGGATACGATGTTCAGCGATGTTGAGTCTTCAGCGCAGGATTCTTAGAACAATCTGTCCGCTCCTGTGCTGGGAACCGTTTGGCTACTCTTTAGTCATATACCAAATTGAAGGTCGAACACTGACTTTGTTTTATTTTTCCTTTTCTGCTCTAACTGAGCATTCAAATGGCTTCCAAGGTTCTCAGTGTAATAACAACCACATATACAAATTTAGAGGACCTTTCTGAACGCTTTTAGGGGAAAATGACTCTTCTTTTATGGACATTTTTTCAAGCTTTTTAAAGTGCTTTTAGTATGTTTTATTGTAAATAATTTTTTATGCCTTTTTATAACGTTAGCTTTATCATTACCTAGCTGACCTTGTTGACCTTTTGATGAGGAGTGGGTGTCATGTCTTTTAGGATAGTCCCATTGATGTATACCCCATGTTTACATACATTGTCCCATCCACACGACAATAACGATTCTAAACAGGTGACCTTTTACCTAGTTACTTGCTCCTGTGTCCTCAACACCAGGCTCTAAGTATTCTATCATAATCCCTGTGCCTGATGTACATAAACATGTCCCCAGGGACGGCAGATTTATTCTGTAAAAGGGTCACCACTTTTTCATCCTTGGCCAACAGCCAGCTGTGCATGATCACACTTATTTAGCAAAGCATCGGTGATTGTTTTCAAAACATTTATGACTTTTTTCAAAACATCCATGGTTGTTTTAAAAACATATTGATTCTAGAAAAAACCCTGGAGTGACCACTTTAGTATAAAAGACCCTCACTCCCCCCTACAGATAGAGGAGAATTCCTTCCAGGCTGATACGGTGGTCCTGCATGCCGAATCTTCGATACACAGCGGTCTGACATCCCTTGTGGGTTGTCATCCTCGACGCAGAGACGGGGTCCTTCGTTCTAAACCATCAGGTGAGGGGGCTGGTTTTCTCCCTAGGGGTTTTGTGGCTACAGATACCCATAGCTATACGCATATACACCTACACATCCAGGTTAGGCTAGGTGCATTTAGGCAAACTACTTAGGGCGCGCATTTTAGGAATATGCAAGTGCTACTGTTTTTTTATGAACTGCTTCTGTTCATCTTATTAGCACTATGGTAGAAATGTATCTACTATTAAGATATTGGTACTAGCAATCTCTTTCGTATGCTTCTGTCTCCTGATTGTCGCAGCACATATGTTTTACACGAGGCTGTCGCTAGACCAATAAATACTTATTGAAATGTCCTAATCGCCATCCTGTGTATTTTCTGAGAGAAAGCGAGCATGAGTGTCTGAGCGAAACGTACGGTACTGTTTTCCACGATCCCTAAGGAATCGGGGTTGTCATGTTCAGTGGGTGCCAGAAACTACCTACAACATTGTAGAATACAGGGGGGTGGTAGTGGCACTGTAGAGCTAGCCGGTCTAGCGGCTGACATATCCTGTGGCGGTGTCCGGAAGGGGTCGGGACACCAAGCCCTCAGTTTAGGTCATCCAAAACGCACAGGTCCTAGGGGACTCCTAGGAACTACACAACACTTTGTTTCTGACTTCTGAGAGCACAAAGGCTCTCACCCCATGAGGTCAGAAACCTGTCTGGTGGTGGCTGGCCGGTGGGGACCAGTCAGCCAATACACTAGAAGTTGGTCATTTTACAGGGGGCATCTCTAAAATGCCCTCTGAGTGCATTTTCTAATAAATCCAACACTGTCATCAGTGTGGGTTTATTATGCTGAGAAGCTTGGTACCAAACTTCCCAGTTTTCAGTAAAGGCATCATGGAGCTGTGGAGTTTGTGTTGACAAACTCCCAGCCGATGTATTCAAAATGGCTTCACTACACTAACACGGTCAGTGAATGGCACAGACATTGTAGGGGCATATTGCTCATGCAGCTATGCCCTCACCTGTGGTATGATACACCCTGCCTTTAGGGCTGTAAGGCCTGCTAGAGGGGTGACTTATCCATGCCACAGGCAGTGTTGGTGGGATTGGCACAATGGATCGAGAGAAACTCCTTAAAAAATCCACCAGGGACAAATCAGACAGAATAGTGTGTGTGACAAGATTTTCCACCAGTTCATTGAGCATCAAAAAATCATTTGTAAAAGGTGGGAACTACTACAGCTCGAGCCAGAGTTCTGGGGGATATTTGAAAAGAGATCTCTATCTGCACATACCAGAACAAACGTTTTTAAAGACATTTTAACAACACCTAGGAAGATTCCCACACAGAAATGGACTGGCTTGAAAAGATGTTTCAAATGTATGCACTGCAATAATGTAATTACCGGGAAAACAATTACTCATCTGACGACAGGACAGACAATTAAACTAGCACACTCAAAAGACTGTAACACCAGCCACATAATTAATTTGATTAAATGTCCTTGTGGACTCATGTATATAGGAAAGACAGAGAGAAAAACAAGAAAAATAAAACTTCGAATCAAAGAACACAAGAGCATGATCAGCAATAAAAATCCCAGTTCGAATCTAGCAATCCACTGGACAGAACACAAAGATACTTTAGCACAAGTTCGGTTTCAGGTAGTGGAAGTACTTAGAACCACCCCAGGAATGAACCAATCAAAGATACTGTCCCAAAGAGAAACATACTGGATTAAACATTTTGACTCTCTTTCACAAAAGGCTCTAAATGACAAATTAGAATTTAGTTGTTTTATATGACATATAACATTTGAGACATCAACATCATACACCGGAGGAATAGTGTATCAACCCTTTACAAATCAGAAAAATCTGACTTCCTTTCAGCATATATAACACAACAAAATGATCAACAGCTAGATCAGAATCTAGTCGTTGAAACTTACATTTAAAAATCACATTAAGCACACGCAACACAAATAAAGAACTCAATTGTGCTGACACTTTAAGCAAATATATATTTTTAGTATATTAGGTATGTCTAACATTTCTGGTCTTCCATGAGAATAATCCTAACTCATGGACAATTTTTGAGTATTGATATAATTCAAACTTAAATTGGGATCCTAATTAGCATTTGTAAGGTTGCATCATAACTGCAGAATAGAGTTCATGCTTATGTCTTTCTTCACCTTTCGTTATACTTCAGCATTTTTCACTTGTCCGTACTTGTCCGTTATAGTCTTTTTTTGGGCACACCCCCAGCACTACTCAGGTGAGGGTATTTCAAGTTTGCTTGTAATTTTCTGCTTGTGATTTTTTTGTTGGGACCATTTGTGTAGAGAAGAGGAAACACTTAGCATTTTAGAACAGTTTCTCATGATTCAAAAGCACGCATTAGCTTTACGGATAGAGAAAAAGTAAGGATCATACAAATCTCTTATTAAGTCAAATTGGTAATATTATTTTAAAATGGCGTAGATTACGCATGACTTGAACCAGTTGAACTCATATCGCGGTCCTTTTACACTGTCTTTAGTTCTCAAAATCAGCTCAGACGCTGGAAAACGTTATTTAGAAATTGGCATTTTAACCAGGGAAAGGGTCACGAGCATTACATCAGAGCCAGGTTGGAGACAACGTTAGCATTTTGATCATAAATTGCACCGATGGAATAGAACTGACATAAATTCAGATTACACTTGCAGATTGGGTCAGCAACATATATCGGCTCGGCAGTTTGGAGCACTGATTTCTGTGGTAATATAGTGAAGCTTGTCACTTCTGCGCGTGAGTCGCGGAGGTATGTTGATTGTTTATTTCACCATTTATCCCGAAGTTCCTAGCACTGAGATGTTTAGTTGGATCATTACATTAGAGACTGTAATGTTCGATGTGGCAATGCAACGACAGGGGTGACTAAGTGAGTCACCCGCCTGCGTTGTGCAGTTGGTTCGCCCCACACATGACGTAATGCGCCGGGGTGACGGGAATAAAGAGGTGTGGCCCGCAGAGTCAGTCAGGGACCACGGAGGATAGTAAAAGGCCTCTGCGTGGTTCTTCTCCTGCCACGCAGCGCTAGGCCCTCGCAGCAGACTAGGAATTTACACTGGCGATGACGGCGATCGCTCACCCGTGCCATTACTGCGCTACCGCACCGCACGCTGCCACCCGTTTATCGCACTCTCAGCGGGGCGTGCGTGCTGCCGGTGTCCCCAGGGTGCACAGGACGCCTCATGCTGCACTCCCCACCCGTTTCACAGGTGAGGACAGTGCTCAGCCTGCACGCACGGTGTGCTGCCCAGAATTAAGGAAAAACAAAAAAAGGACTGCCTGTTCCCCCAGTGAAGGCACGTGTGGAGGTGTCGAGGCCCCTGCAAGCATCCAGGGAATGGTATTGGGACAGTCACCCCTTCAAAGGATAACATCCCAGGTGCAGTGAGGTCACGTTGCCTCGAGGGACTCTCTCTACCTCTCTCCTGAGACACTATCTGGGCTTCCCACGTGCGCAGATCAGTGCAGATGTGACTCCAGGGCATGGCAATACACACACACTGCAAAACGTCCCCACGACCTCCAGCGGAGAGACGCACAGCCACGGCACACCTTGCCACGCTGGGTAGGACCAGCTACGGCCCGCGCAATTGCCTGTGAGGGGCAGACCTGCAAAGAAGGCACCCATACTACGCCGCAAGTCAGAGGAATACCGTAACCCAGCGGGAAGAACAGATTCCCTCGGTCTGGCGGCTGCAGCAAGACGTCTTTAGTAAGGCAGCGCTCATGCCGCGAGGCGCCCCGCCACCAGAGTCCAGATGGCGGCTATCCCGGCCATTGAACTGTTCGTGGTTGACGGTCCACCATCGTCCCTAGCCCCAAAATGGAAGGATTGGACTGACCGTCTGCAGTTCTACTTTGAAGGGGCGGGCATTGCGCGAGATCGACGCCGTGCACTACTACTCCACCTCGGGGGAAAAGACATACACCGAATCTACAAGACCCTGGTGGAAGCCACCCCTAAGACGTACATTATGCTACTCAACGCCCTGAACGCCCACTTCGAACCGATGGCGAACAGAGACTACGAACGGTTCATCTTTAGGCAAGCCTGGCAGGAAGCGGACGAATCGCTTGACGCATTCCACGGATGTCTGAAGGAGCTAGCCAGCACGTGTGGCTTCCAAGACGAGCAAGAGGAGATCAGGGCCCAGATAATACAAGGCTGCTACTCGACGAAACTCCGGGAGAATATACTCCAAGAATCGGGAAAATCCCTAGCCGACATTTTATCCATGGGACGATCTAAGGAGCTGGCGAGGGCTAGAGCTTCACACATGGAAGCTGCGCTACACCGTCCCATCAAAACTGAACAAGCCAACGTAGTCAAAGCCTTCCTCCAGCAAAACGCCCGCAAGAGAGGCGGAGGGAGTGCGGCAACTGCGGTGGCGCACCGCATCGGATGAACGAATGCCCGGCCAAGGGGAAAAGATGCCTGCGGAAGGATAAATCACTTTGCGAAAGTTTGCAGGTCCTCGAGAACACCTATGGAGTCCGCACAAGTAGTGGAAGAAGCCCCAGACAGTGAGGACATGGAGGACGATGCCGGAGACTATCCGTGTACTACGTGTTGGCAGTGGACCAACAATCACAGAAGAGGCACCGACTACCAAAATGCCAAGTCCAGATCCATCACCAGAATGTCAAAGCCACCATCGACACAGGAGCCTCAATCGAGCTCATGGTGGCAAGTATGTACCGGTCCTTGGATCCAAGCCCCCCCCCCCCTACATGAAGCCAAAATTTGTGTTTTCGCATACGGGCAGAAGACGCCCAACCCACTTATTGGGTGTTTCAAAACGGAAATCCGGCACCAAGACCTAACCACACCCACCAAAAGAAGGACATGGGATGCTAGTCAGTGGCACCACAGCTGAAACACTTTAGTTAATATCGTTTGTGTTCGCAGTACAGGAGGAGGAGATCTCAGCGATTCTGGATGAATTCGGAGACATATTTCAGGGCATAGGGTGCCTTAAAGGGAAGGAGGTTTCTCTTCACATAGATCGATCAGTTCAGCCAGTGGCGTTGAGACATCGGCGCATAGCGTTTCACCTCAGGCAAAAGGTAGAGGAGGGGCTAGAAGCATTGGAGCAGCAAGGCATCATCGAGAAAGTCACCGGGCCCACTCCTTGGGTGTCCCCGATCGTAGTTGCCAGGAAGCCGAGCAGCCAGGGCAGGTATGCATCTGCGTGGACATGCGCCTCCCACACGCCGCCATCAAACGAGAACGCCACATCACCCCCACGATTGACGACATTCTTGGGGAACTGAATGGGGCGGTGTGGTTCTCAAAAATGGATCTACGCTCGGGATACCACCAGCTGCCCCTACACCCAGACTCCCGTTATATCCCTACGTTCTCGACGTACGTCGGCCTTTGGAGGTATAAGCGCCTCAACTTTGGGATCTCCAGTGCCACTGAGGTGTTCCAAAACACTATAAGGAAGTTCTAAGTGGCCTCCCCGGAGTCCTCAACGTCAGTGATGATATGCTGGTACATGTAAAATCACTCGAAGATCACCACCAGCGCCTCAGAAAAGTCCTTCAATGAATACGTGAGTCTGGTTTGACGCTACATCGGGAAAAGTGCGAATTTCTGCAGAAACCGATCAGCTTTTTCGGCTACACCTTCTCGGACAATGGAATGGCCCCAGATCCTGACAAGGTGCGGGACATCCAGGAAGCCCCAGCGCCTTCCAACGTGTCCGAGATGCGAAGCTTTCTCGGAATGGTCAACTTCTGTGGACGGTTCATCCCGGACCTGACGAATCTCACACGCCCCCTCCGGGAACACACGAAATCCACCACCACGTGGCAATGGGGAGCCGACCAAGACCGAGCCTTCACGAATACCAAAGAAGCACTCTCTTCAGAGACCACTTTGTCGTATTTCAACCCTTTGCTGCCCACCAACATCGCTGTTGATGCCAGCCCCTTCGGACTGGGAGCAGTACTAACGCAGCAACAAGCAAGTGAGAACTGGGCCCCCATAGCCTATGCTAGTCGCTCCCTGACAGACACCGAACAACGATACTCCCAGATTGAACGGGAGGTGATTGCAATCCACTGGGCATGCCGGCATTTTCACATATACGTCTATGGACACCCATTCACCGTTTCCACGGATCACAAGCCGCTCCTACCCCTGTTTCAGGGTTCATCGTCCAAACCTCTCGCAAGGATCGAGAAGTGGATCCTTCAATTGCAAGGATATGACTACAAACTGGAGTACAAACCAGGAGCATCCAACCCTGCCGACTATCTATCAAGGCATCCCGAGCCGCAACTGCGGAGGAAAGGGCTGAAGCTGAAGACACGGAAGAGTACGTACGAATCGTGACGGAGCGCTCACGCCCCCTCCCGGTGGGATTAGATTCGCTGGTCGAATCAACCAAGAAAGACGAATGCCTGCAACTTGCAATCTCCGCCATCAGAGCCAATGACTGGCGCCCTGTCATAACGAGCCTGACCCGGAGGACACCGCAGGCCAAAGAAATCCTAGAATCGCTGATACATGTGCGAGAAGAACTGTCTACAGACATCAGTGGATGTCTATTGAGAGGGCCCAGGCTAGTTATTCCATCAAGCCTCACATCGCAGGCAGTGCAGCTGGCCCATCGCGGCCATCAGGGCATCGTGAAGACCAAGAGCCGACTGAGAGCGAAGGCGTGGTTTCCAGGAATGGACAAGATGGTCGAGCAAGTGGTCAATTCCTGCCAGTGGTGCCAAGTCTCTGGAATTCCGGAACGACCACCCCTGGTCATTACCGAGGACAACCCACAGCGACCGTGGGAGAGTGTGAGCATGGATTTTGGGCATCTCCCAGATGGAGGACACACATTCGTCGTCATTGATGACTACACAAAATATCCTGAAGAAGAGATCGTTAGAAGCCAAACGGCCGCAGAGGTCATCACCAAAGTAGAGAAGATCATCGCAACCCATGGATTCTTTAAAGTGGTGAAGACAGACAATGGGCCGCCGTTTCAAGGACAGGAATGTGCTGACTATCTCTGTTCCTGGGGCACACATCATCGAAAGGTAACACCAAGATGGCCCCAAGCCAACGGGGAGGTTGAGCGGTTCATGCGGACCTTAAACAAGGTAATTCGAATTGCTCACGCAGAAGAATCATCAGTGGAAAGAGCCATTTACAGCTTCTTGAGGGAGTACAGGCTGACACCCCATGTCACGACAGAGAGAGCCCAAGGACATGCTAGCATGGGGCGGGTGGTGCAGGACACTATCCCACATCACCCCGACTGGACCCCGTCCCCCTTCGATGATGCCCGAGTTCTAAGAAAACGGTCAGTCACGAACGCCCAATCCAGTAAAAGGCGAAAAGCCAAGGTATCAGCCATCTGCCAAGGGGACTTGGTATATATCAAAGACAGACACCCTGGAAGCAAGTTCCGCCTCCCGTTTGAACACCGTCCTTGGACAGTCACACGCTGGAGAGGAACTATGGTCACCGCATGCCGAGGAGAAGAGGAAGGCACCAGAAATATCTCATTTTTTAAGAGGGTGCATGATCTGACAATGGCCTCAGATGTCCCAGAGGGTGCCGCCGTCAGGGATAACGGTGGTGCGACTCCAAACACCCCTGTGCCGAGCACCGGCAGCACTCCAGGGAGACTCCAGCTGGATGAGACTGGGCCGGAACATTCTGAGGCTACCCCGGTCTACCCTGATAACTAACCTCCAGGGGACTCCCCAGCACCAACACCGAAACCCCGGGATGTCCGCTCCAGGTACCATTTGCGATGCAATCCAGCTCCCTCGTCCCGTCTGGCAGACTTCCTGGTGTGATGGACGCGAGAGGAACAGCTGGAGTCGACAGACTGGTAACTGTATACACGTCCACCTATGGACACTGTGGTCGGACATTACACTTGGTATCTTGTGGCTATTTTGATATGTTTTCAATTTGTGGTTAATGTGTTTTATTGTTAAAGATAAGGAGGAATGTAATGTTCGATGTGGCAATGCAACGACAGGGGTGACTAAGTGAGTCACCCACCTGCGTTGTGCAGTTGGTTCACCCCGCGCATGACGTAATGCGCCGGGGTGACGAGAATAAAGAGGTGTGGCCCGCAGAGTCAGTCGGGGACCACAAAGGATAGTAAAAGGTCTCTGTGTGGTTCTTCTCCTGCCGCACAGCGCTAGGCCCTCGCAGCAGACTAGGATTTTACAGAGACGACGGCAGAATAGGTTGTAAGACGGATTTATGAATTGGAAACTCCTGGATATTTCTTTTGTGAGTTTGTTGAGAGCATTGTATATTTCATCACCGGTGGGTTGATTGGTCACTCCAGCACATGTTTTCATTGGTTTATATATGTTAAGAATCAGTTATATTTGAGCAATTACTAATTGGCTCTTGGCGTTTAAAAGATTGGGTTACTTCTGCTTTCTAACATCACCTGCTTCTCTATTCCTTTTGTTACGTTATGAATGCAATATGGTGGTAGCTAACACTTTTTGTGACTTATGCTCTTACAGTTTGGAAAAGAGTCGTAGGATAACCTCTGTTGCACAAATGGATTTCCTTGTGTTTAACACAGAGCACAATTGCATGAACACTATATCAAATTTAAGAAGTAGTTAGACATTTCGCCCAGAGTGGCACTTACCATTTTTTATTTGCTCTTTCTCTTTTCTGATCTTCTCTCTAATGGAGAGTTGCATTCTTAGTGGTTTCAAACCCACCTTGTTTCCTTACTTTGATTCTAGTTGACCCTGAAGAAGGGACCCTGTAATCCCGAAATGCATTGGGCATGTTAAAGAATTTGGAATTTCTTCAACATATTTGTATCTTAGGCATTTTTACATGCTGCCTAAATTGCAGGAGTGATTTATGTATTAGCTAGGAATAATAATATTGTTCTTCAATAAATATAAATTGATTGCCATGATTGCAAACTAATTTATTTGTGCCTTTTATAGAAAGATAAAAAATGGAAGTGATATATTCACTTGTAGTGTGTGCTGCTTCCAAACAACCAGAGTTGCTTGGCATATTGGTACACAGGGATGTGTGCCATGTCAACTGTTCAGTTTGGCCTGCACCAAAACACACAGCCTGCAATGACAGTGTGTGGGTGTTAAGTATAGGGGTCTCTGAGGGTGGCATAATACATGCTGCAGCCCTCAGAGGCCCTCTCTGGTCACAAGGCTCTTGGTACAAGTGACTTACATGTGGCCTAGATGTGTGCCAATTGTGGAAACAAAGGTACAGTTTTGGTAAAGAATACAGGTGCTGGGCCCTAGTTAGCAGGGTCCCAGCACACACTCAGTCAAGTTAGCATCATGTATCTGGCAAAAAGTTAGGGGGCTAACCATGCAAAAAGGGGCACTTTACTAAAATAGATGAAAGAAAGTCAGGGCGAATGGAGATAAAATAAGAAAAAAATGTGGATTTTGCAAAAGGTGTCTAAATGATGCTTTACATGACCAAACAATAACGGTGTGCCCCTGAATATCGAATACAGAATATCGGGGTATGCAAACATTGAGGACAAAATATCAAAACCAGAATATCAACAGGTAAGTATAGATTTTCTATACCTATCTCCATTCCTCTGTACCTTGGTGATATCTATATCGTCAAGGTACGTAGATGTGGAAATAGGAACAGCAAATATATACTTTCCTATATGCACTTACCTTTCAATATTTTGTCCTTCAATATTCTGTCCATAATATTCATGTATGTCGACATTCTTGGGCTTGATATTTAGTGGTACAACCAACAATAACATTAAATGCACAGACCACATACTGGGGCCACGATGGAGCAAGTAAGGGTACAGCTGGAGAGTATAATGTGTGTTTTAAAAACAAGCAATCTGATGAGCTGCGAGGCTAGATGAACCCATTTTACTTTCAGACACAGCAAAACGTGCAGTGACAATGGTTTAACGAGAGCTGAGGGCGGGCACTGTTGTCAGCAGCAGTTGATGGCCTAACACATTCAATGCCACAGGTTGGGTAAGGTTTTACTATAGTATTTTGTGATTCATTTCTTTGAGCTTTGATGTGCAGCGGCAGAGCACACCCAACCTGGGCGTGTGTACATGAGCAATAAACCAGAGCAATTAGCATTTCAGGCAATGATACTTGGGAAGCCAATTATGTGCATAAATGTGTTGATGTTATTGTAAATTACATACCTGGTAGTTTGGTATGTTCAGTTCTGAGCAGCGGTGCCACCCAAAATATTTCCTCCAACCATATTTCATCATGAATTTAAGCCAAAACCTACCACCACAATCACTTGTCACATATACCAACAAAAGTGTATTTCTCTATTTAGGTTTTTTATTGAGTGTTGCTTTACAGATTCTCCAGCATGT
Source organism: Calotriton arnoldi (assembly GCA_963921515.1). Classification (NCBI taxonomy): domain Eukaryota; kingdom Metazoa; phylum Chordata; class Amphibia; order Caudata; family Salamandridae; genus Calotriton; species Calotriton arnoldi. Next base: position 1,452,198 of record CAWUFW010003159.1, read on the forward strand.
TTGTCTGCCAGGCACACGGAAAAAAGGGCCTTCAGTTCCAGCCATGTTAGAAATGGGGTTTCTGGTTGGCTAGGGTATGCGCCTAAGCCAGGCAGAACCCACCATTGTAGTTAGGGTAAGTCAGTTACACACCAAAGATATCCTGTGCTCACCCTCTGGTAGCTTGGCGCAGAGCAGGCAGACTTAGCATCAGAGGTAATGTGTAAAGCATTTGCGCAACTCACTCACACAGAAACACAATGAACACAGTACAAAAGAGACTCCACACAGGATTATATAACAAGCATTGGCATAGCCAATAGGTCTCGCTTTTGGGAACTTATAAGTGTTTAGTTATCCAGCACAATACCCTTGGTGCAACAACATCAACTGTTGCATGGCTAAACACTTATAAGGTCCCAAAGGTGAGACCTATTGGCTATGCCAATGCTTGTTTTCCTTCTTATGATCCATTTTTCTAAATCAAGCATTGATAAATGTGAACGTATCTAGGTAAAAAAATGTATGGCCACAAAGTCTCACAAAATATGCAAATTTCACATCATGTAAATTTAACATCACTTTAAATTTTGTGAGACTTTATAAGTGCAAAGTTTTGCTCATTTTTGTGCCTGCGGAAGTTGTTTATGTATAATTAAGAAATAGACCTTGCACATGACCTTAAAACTATAAAATCAACAAAGTGACGCATAGCATATGCGTTGGATAAATAAAATGCAGTTAGACAAGGATTGTGGATCTGCTCTGAAAGTTTTGTAGTTACATTACATCGGAAGGAGGTGCACTGACAAACAGTTGTCATTTGCTGCACATTGCAGGAGCTGCAGTTCTCAATACTTCTAGCGGTATGCAGATGGGAAGCAACAGACACTGCTAACCACAGACCCGAATCCTGCGCATGAAAGACCAGTACCCACCTGCCAATCTGAGAACAAAAAGCAATCAAAAGACCACTCAGAGTTTTACATGGTAAATGAGAAAGTAAGTACCACATTAATCACCGTCAGCACACAGACATGCCAGACTCCTTATCTTTGCAGCTGCCATTTTGTGGTTAGTGATGAAACACGGTAAGGTTACCTACTACCTGAGCTGATGCAGTCACAACAGCGAGTTTACAGGATATGAAACCATTAAACTGATTAGGTAGATAAAATGAAGTTGGTTGAACGGTTCTGGCTGACTACAGGGTCCGTTTTCAAAAACCACATTTCCATTTAACTCAATGCCGTACTACACTATATTTTAAGAACTTCAAGGAGCTAGACAGCGCTTTATTCCGACGGTTCAGCTGGTAGCCCGGCATCGCGCTCAAGGCTCAATATGTTGCGTCGGTCAATGGGCACGTTGGCGAGTGCACAATGTATACCGTCTCGTGAGCATAAAGGCTGTGTCGTCAATGGTTACCTTCATTGAAACCCGCACAGAGGAGTCTAGTGAGCATTAATTGTTCCATAGTCTTCCGCGACTGGAGGGGGAGAGAGCAGCCGTCTTACACCAAGATACACACACCGAGTACTTGCACGAGGCACCGAATAGAGCATGGAGTGGGGAAGCCAACCAGAAGGTAGTGGTAATGATCATATATATAAAATGAGAAAAACAGCGATCCAGTCTGAGTACAGAGATGGCAGGGGGAAGAGGATAGACACCTAGCAAGATCGAAGGAAGAGAGAAAGTGGGAGGGGGAAGAGGAGGTGCCATGCAGAGAGAGGAAGAGGAGGTGCAAGAAGAGGCAACGATAGGCAAAGGTAGGCGCCGAAATCGAGAACATGGACTAAGTAGGCAAGAGATATGTAGGAAGAGGAAAGTAGTAGCAGAAGGGGAACAGTCAGGCGACGGAGGGATGCAGGGAGAGAGTAGTAGTGGATTTAAGGTGGGGACAGGGTGGTAGAGAGCAAGAAACGGGAATGAAGCACAGATGAGAACACAGGAGAGGGCAAAAAGAAGGCAGCTGAGTTAAGGCTCAGAAGCGGAAGGGGGTGTCAGTGGATGAGCCAGGAGGAGGTTGCGAGATGGGAGAGAGGGGGAGACAAGACAGGGAGAGTGAAGGAGAGAGGCAGGGAGTGACTCGGAGAGGCGGGGTATGAAGCAGAGATGAATTAGAGAAAGAACGACGCAAAGGATAAGGTAAAGTGGCCGGTTACTGCAAACGCTTGTGATACAGGCGGTGCTCAGAAAGACACTGATCCGCTCCTACCTGAACAAGACGCGCGGCCGCGAGACGCGCTCTGTGGTGGGGGAGGGGGAGGAGCGTTGAAGCGCGAGCAAGCAAGACGGAGAGGCGGAGCGAGGCGCGCGCGCTTGTGCGCGTAACCGCACGCTCTATGCCTCACAAAAAGCTGTGGTCGGCTTTTTTGAAGCCCACTAACTAAAAGTCTCGCCAGAGCAGCGCATGCGCTGGCTCAGGCGAGAACTAAAAATATTTGAAATCTATTATGCATAAAACAAGACTAAAACGACATAAATCAATACTGTGCATACTATGCAAATAGTGAGATAGTACTTGTTATCCTGACAATGCAATAATCAAAATAACATACAATATAACATCAGTGAATACTTACAGCAAGGAAGGCAGCAGATTATGAAAAAGCACATGAATTATCACATGAGTGTCAGTACTGTAACATTATTGTGTGACAAAATACATGAATCATCAGAAAACCACAGGGCACAGCGCACCCGTGCTCCTATTACGCTTTATATGGTAATTAGGCCCCAAGCGTAGGGCCCAGAGGCACCTGGGTGCCTATTACTCGTGTTACGTTAATTTCCTAAATCAATGAAGTGGGGGCTCCCATAGAGGTCGCAACCCAAAAACTACAGCGGAAGAGAAAAGATGCCCCTCAAAGTTTGTCCTTCAGAGAAAGGGGGGAGACACACTCGCTGCTAAATTCAACAGGGGGACCTCGCTGGAGCCCCGCATGCAGAGTGAGCAAATACAGCTGCCCGCGAGTGCTGTTGAACACAAACAAACCAGCCTTTCGTTGTATACTGGCCAGCACCGCCTGCGAAGGAGTCGCAGGACGAGGGCCAAACTCCCCCAGGACCCGACTCACATTCAGTGCTCCTGAGGTAACAAAAGCGTCATCGCGTCTCTGGGAACCCACTCTGCATGGCCAAGGGGCGGCTGGAGAGCTCTTCACCCACCCCTCTGATACAAGCCATGCTCTTGCATCTCTCGTGGCAGAGGGGGCCTCACCAGGGGGATTTGCATGGTGCGGCCGCAGGACACAGGGGCATACAGCTGATACTCTCACTCGGCGACTAATACTTCGGTGCCAGTGGTCACGTTTCCCCCTTCTAGGGGGAGGGGCTGCGCTGGTGAGGGGCCTCCTTCGTCAAAACATCAGCTCCAGGGACAAGTCAATGGAGGTTCGAAGAAAAGGGAATACGAATGCTTTTAGGTGTCACACTCAATTTTTGACAGCGCCAACTTCCACTCTGCTACTCCCTTACACAGCGGAGTGCTAGCAAGGCAAATAAAGTAGCGCTCAACATGCGCTGGTCAGGGGGAGCAGCTGATCACAGCTCATTGCTCAAATGGCAGTAATGTTGCAATCAGGGAATCCTGTAGGCCACTGAGATTCCATACGAGCAGTAGGGGGGGCAAGCCCACAAGCCCCTGGAGAGCACTGGGGGCATGAAAAGCAGGTAGGCAGACAGCAGGCCAGCACACTTTCTTTCTTCCTTTCTTTCTTTCTTTCTTTCTTTCTTTTCTTGTTCCTTTTTTCTCTTTTTCTTTCTTTCAATACTTTCTTTTTTGCCTTCTTTCCATTGTTCTTCCATCTTTCTTTCTTTCTTGTCTTCTTTTCTTTCTTTCTTTTCTTCTTTCCCTCTTGTCTTCACTCCATCCTATTGTCTTTTTTCGCTTCTGTCCTTTACTTTTTTTATCCTTATTTCTTACCTTTTTTTCTTTGTATTTGCTATTTTGCCTTCTTTCTTTCCTTCTTTCCATTTTTTTGCCATCTTTCCTTTATTCTTTCGTTCTTTCATTTTTGCTTTCTTTGATTCCGTCTTTCATTTTTGCCTTTTTGTTCTTTCTTTCATTCTTTCTTTCCTACTTTCTTTCTTTCTCGATTTCTTTCCTTTTTTTGCATTGTTACTTTCTTCTTCCTTTCTTCCGTATTTCCCTTTTGATTTTTTTTGTTCCTTCTTTCTTTCTGTCTTTTTTCCATTTTTTCTTTCATTTTTTCTTTCCCTTTCCTTCTCTTACTTTCTTGCATTGTTTTTTCTACAAGTCTTTCTTTTTTCTTTCTTTCTTGTTTTTTGCCTTCTTACTTTCAGTCTTTATTTCTTTGTTTTTTTTCTTTGTTTCTTTCTTTTCTTGTTCCTTTTTCTCTTTTTCTTTCTTTCAATTCTTTCTTTTTTGCCTTCTTTCAATTGTTCTTACATCTTTCTTTCTTGCCTTCTTTTTTTCTTTCTTTCCTTCTTTCCCTCTTGTCCTCTCTCCTTCCTATTGTCTTTTTTCCCCTTCTTTCCTTCATTTTTCTCTTCCTTCTTTCCTTTTTACCTTTTTTCTTTCTGTAGTTTCTATTTTGCCTTCTTTCTTTCCTTCTTTCCATTCTTTTTGCCATCTTTCCTTTATTCTTTCCTTTTTGCTTTCTTTGATTCCTTTCATTTTTGCCTTTATGTTCTTTTTTCTTTCTTTCTTTCTTTCATTCGTTCTTTCTTTCTTTCTTGATTTCTGTCCTTTTTGCATTCTTTCTTTTTTCTTCCATTCTTCCCTATTTCCCTTTTGATTTCTTTCCTTTTTTTTGTTCCTTCTTTCTTTTTTGTCTTTTTTCCATTTTTTCCTTAATTGTTTTCTTTCCCTTTCCTTCGCTTACTTTCTTGCATAGTTTTTCCACCAGTCTATCTTTTTTCTTTCTTTCTTGTTTTTTTGCCTTTTTACTTTCAGTCTTTATTTCTTTGTTTGTTTGTTTTTTTCTTTTATTGTTCTTTTTTTCTCTTTTTCTTTCTTTCAAATCTTTCTTTTTTGCCTTCTTTCCATTGTTCTTCCATCTTTCTTTCTTGCCTTCTTTTTTTTCTTTCTTTCCTTCTTTCCCTCTTGTCTTCTCTCCTTCCTATTGTATTTTTTTCCCTTCTTTCCTTCATTTTTTTCTGCCTTCTTTCCTTTTGACCTTTTTTTCTTTCTGTATTTTCTATTTTGCCTTCTTTCTTTCCTTCTTTCCATTCCTTTTGCCATCTTTCCTTTATTTTTTCGTTCTTTCCGTTTTGCTTTCTTTGATTCCTTTAATTTTTGCCTTTTTGTTCTTTCTTTTTTCCTTTTTTGCATTCTTTCTTTTTTCTTCCTTTCTTCCCTATTTCCCTTTTGATTTCTTTCCTTTTTTTATCCTTCTTTCTTTCATTTTTGTCTTTTTTCCATTTTTTCTTTCATTTTGTCTTTCCTTTTCTTTCTCTTTCTTTCTTGCATTGTTTTTTCTACCAGTCTTTCTTTCTTTCTTTCTTTCTTTCTTGTTTTTTTCACATCCTTTCTTTTTCTTTCTCCGTTCTTGTCTTCTTTCCTTCTTTCTCTGTTATTGCCTTCTTTTCTCCCTTTGTTGTTTTTTGCCTTTTTTCTTTCATTCTTTCTTTCTGGTCTCCCTTTGCCTCCTTCCCTTCCTGTTTTGCATTCTTTGCTTCTATTTCTTGCTTGTTTGCCTTCTTTACTTTTTCTCTTTCTTTCTTTCTTTCTTTTTTTTTCTTTCTTTCTTTCTTTCTTTCTTTCTTTCTTTCTTTCCTTCTTTATTTCTACCTTTCTTTCCTACTTTCTTCCTTTTTGCCTACCTTCCATCCTTTTCCCCTTTATTCGTTCCATTTCTTGCCTTCCTTCCTTTCTATTTTGCCTTTTTGACTACCATCCATCCGTACTTCCTTCTTTTTTGCCTTCCTTCCTTTTCTGCCTTCCTTTTTTTTTAATCTTTTTCTTCCCTTTTTGCCTGCCTTTCCTCCTTACTTCTGTCCTTCCTTTCTTTTTTTCCTTCTGCCTTTTTTCTTTCTTGCATTCTTTCTCAAAGAAAAGAAGCTGGCAGCCGATACCAGACTGACTGACTCCTTAGGTCTGTGTTAGCCAAGACCTTTTTATTTTGCTTGAAGTAAATATAACATAGTTAGGTATAGGGGTTTTCAGCCAGATTATATCCATTAGTCTGTGATTGTATCATTCCCATTTTTCTTCCACTCACTCCAGCATGCATCCCAGGTGCAATGCGACAGCCCACAACACTATGAGTTGATGCCCTGGCAGCTTCCCAAACAATAAAGCTTTGCAAAAACCATGGCAAAACAAAACAAGGCAAGAATTGCTGAAAGGCTGGCAGCCAACGCTAGATCTCTTGGCTTTGCAAATGCTTGTTTTTTTGTGCTTTTTCCACAGAATTGGTAAACCTCATTTTGCTTATGGCTGATACTACACAGTGTCAGCAAAGATACTAGCAAATTCAGTGTGAAATTCATATGGTCACACCTATTGGCTTTGTTAATTCTTTTTCTTTATGCAGATGGTTGTACAGAAATGGACTTTTTTATATCATATACTCAGACAGTAAAATAGTAGGACACTACCCGATGGCCACTGCAAGATACCATTGCCTTATGACAAACTCCCTATGTACTGTATGGAAAGCAAACATTTACTTTCAAAAGACAAATGTGCACCCCACTCTTTTCTTCCTCCCATACCGTAGGGGGAAATACCTTGTGCATTAAAAAAGGGAGTATCACTTACTCAGGTGATCATGGCATTTCACTTGTCACTCTCTGCTATATGAAGATAGACTGCTTGAATTCTGGATCCTGTGGAGTCATGCAGTGTAGTTTATTTGGACAGTATAGATATGCCTACAGCTTTTTGTACATTGGCTGATGATGGAAAGTTTCATGGTGATTCGTTAAAGGGGTACAAAGAAAAAGGGTAGTCCCAAAACAGGTTTTCCCACCAATGCATTTTCCACAGACTTTTGTGTTACACGTAACCCAAAAACAGCTTAATGGATTTGAATGAAACTTTGCAGGAATACACATTATGGCGTGAAGATTACCTTTTTGGTTATTTGAAGTCAATAGGTTCAGTAGTTCTTACGTTATAAAGCCCAAATCTTAGTGATATCTGTGACTGCAGTACTACCGCTGTACATGGCGATGACAAAACACAATATGATAGACTATTGAAAGCCCTTCCAAAAAAGAAAAGGCAGCCATCTTCATTAGAAAACACTTTTGCTGTGTTGTGTGTTTGAGTGTGGAATAAAGGTGTTTACTGATGCTCTATAGTGTAAGAAAAAATCAACCACTGTACCTAATTGTATAGTGGGAGGGAACGTTTTAGAGATTTATACCTTTTAAAACTTTTTACCTAGTACCGCGTACCATAGCAATAGTATCTGGAAATACCGCGGTACTGTAATAATTTTAAAAAACATTCGAAATTAAAAAGATCAGTTAAATATAAAGTAGGGTGACTCTAAAAAGAGTCGTTGTTTTCCAATGTAAACACACCAAAATATGTTTGATAAGCCAATTACTAAGGTTTGAAAGGAAAACATGGTTTCCCTAGGTTGTAAAATCGACACCACCTGGACAATACAATGCTGCCTTTGAATATTTGATATCCAAATGAATAATGGAAGACAATCCATGATCTCAAAGGAATGATGACATTGTCTTGTTATCATGACACATTTTTCCAACTTTGCAGCATTGAAAGTAGACCACTTCCACTTTTGTCTCTGACAAAATGTGCATTTGGAAGCATAGACACTAAGGGCCACTTGTATCATGCATTTTACCGGTCGCAAACTGCCAGAATGGCAGAATCGAGCCATTTGTTACCGGTAAAATGCATTTTAGTATGTATGAATTCCAATTTGCGATTCGGTAACATGTTACCGAATCACAATTTGGAATTGCGAATATACACCGATTCAGTATTAGGAAGGGGCGTGTTTAGGCTGTCCCTTCCTAATACCGAAACACAGCAGTATGTAGGAATGTTTTGCAACCGAAATGCAGTCGCAAAACATTCGCATTTTACCATCCACATCAAGTAGATGGTAACCCATTCGCAAACGGGCACAGCCTGCTCTTGAAAAATGAAAAGAAAACTTTTCATTTATCATATTTGAACGCAACCCATTTTCCTTTAAGGAAAATGGGCTACATTTAAAAAAAAAAATGATTGATTTATTTAAAAACAATCACAGACATGGTGGTCTGCTGACCCCAGCAGGCCACCATCACTGTGATTTTTGCGTTTCCTAAAGGGTCGGAAATTGTGACCTGCCTCATTAATATTAATGAGGTAGGTCGATTTGTGACCCATTAAGAAAAGATAAATGAAACTCATGTAGTTTCATACATTCAAATAGCGATTACCTAATTGTGATTCACAGAGAATCGCAATTAAGTAATCGCTATTTGAAATAATGATACATGTGGCCCTTAAAAAATGTCTCCTTCATCTTAATTTCTAGTCTAACTCCAATTAAGTGGCCAATATCATCCCCTACACAGTGAATGATCATAAAGTGCAGTGGTCACATGCTCTAACAGAGGAAAGAAGAGGGAGTAACTGATGCCATCTCAAACTTCTTTCACCAATCAATGTAATGTCTACTCCTTTTAAACCCAAATTAGCTTCAATATCTTTCTTCACATGCACTCTGGCCCAAAAAATTAAACTGTGCCCAACAAGCCAGCCAGAAATCATTGTGTTTCAGCACTGACATACAAGAATGAGGAAGAGTCAGCCAGAGAAATACATTTATAGAGGGTTAGATTATTGGGCAGTTGGAAATTTGTTAACAGTGACAAATTTTGAAAGGAGGACAATGATTTGCTTACATTTATTTTGGGCTAATCATGTTGCAATATACTACCTAATTACAAATTTTTGTCATCAAATAATCTAGTCTGCAGCTATGAAGTTTCTGATGTACTACAAAGGTATGTGAAACACACATTTTTATTCTCATGACAATTAAAAACCAATACATAAATTGATCACAAATACAATTCTTAAATAAAGCATTTTGTGATTGGTTGTTAAGAAAAGTGGGCTATAAAAACACCCTTATATTACTAAACACATATTTCTCGTCACATGACAATGAAATCAAACAGAAAAGTAGATAAGTAATACTATGAAAAAGTAAAGCTAAATGTTATTGGTTTATAACACTAACTGGGCTATGAACACAGCCCAATACTGCTAAATAACAGCTACAACCATAGCCACTCTGGTGACTGTTGGAAAGCAATATAGCTGTATTGCGTATTGAAAGAGATTGCACAAAACGTTAGCATTATACCACCCAATCAACATATTTCAACATTAAACAGATACATTTTAATCAGTAATATTGTTAAAAAAAGAAATACAGGTTAAAAAATTAAAAGTTTCCACTTGTATTAGGGACATTAATAGTCTAATCATTCCTTTTTTATGTCTTTTATACAACAGATTTGCTGACGTTTAACATAAAGCCTACAAAATTTTATCAGCTGAAGCAAAAAAAGAATTGCACAGGAGAGACATAAAACAAAAAAAGGAAGAGATACAATGAGGACACATACACAAAAACAACACTAATGGTAAGAGTGTAAAAAAAATCACAACTGTTTATACAAACACTAACATTGATAATAAAAAGACTAAAAGAAAGGTATTGCCAAAGAGAGGACAATTAACAGTGAGCCATTCCACCAACAAAAATTCTGCCTATTTTGCAAAAATATACATTTTGGCAAAAAGAGACTAAGGGGCTCATTACGATGGCGGAACGATCGCCACCGCCGGGCCGGCGGTGGCGATCGTTCCGCCATCAAATAGAGAATTACCCACCGCCATATTAGGATGGCGGTGGGTATCGCGGTGGACGCAAAGTCCGTCCGCCGCTGGCAATCGCACTTATTGCCTGGCGGGCGGAGCAGGGCCACTAATATGGTAGCGGTGCCTAGCAGGCACCGTCCGCCATATTAGGATGTGGGAAAATAAAGGCCTTTCCATGGCGGCATTGCGGTGGCGATCGTTCGGCCATCAAATAGAGAATTACCCACCACCATATTAGGATGGCGGTGGGTATCGCGGTGGACGCAAAGTCCGTCCGCCGCTGGCAATCGCACTTATTGCCTGGCGGGCGGAGCAGGGCCACTAATATGGTGGCGGTGCCTAGCAGGCACCGTCCGCCATATTAGGATGTGGGAAAATAAAGGCCTTTCCATGGTGGCATTGCGGGGATTGGGTTTGGGGGCCCGTTGCGGGCCCCCCATGTGGGGGGGGTGTTGCTGAACTGGGGGGTACCCATGGTACCCCCCTGCATTTCCATACACCAAGTGGCATGCAACGCGTGGTGCCTGCCACGTGGTGCAGGGAAATGCGGTGCAAGCACCTTTTACATTGCGGACGCTGCTGCAGCCAGCAGCACCGCCCGCAATGTTAAAGGCCCAGGATGCACCCGCCAGTATGGCGGTCGCATCCTAATTGCAGTGGTGGGACCGCCGCATGTCTGGCGGTTGGTCCCAATCACCGCTACAGTGGCGGGCGGTCAAAGTCCACCCGCCATCGTAATCAGCCCCTAAATTAGGAACATTACTCCAAAGCATGATAAAAACTGTGCTTGTTTCCGGTTCAGAGAGAGCCTGGCCTGGCAGTTCGAGCTGGACTGTTCCGATGAGGAAGCAGGGTCAAGACTGATTTGTATGTGGCTGGGTCTAAACGGGAATGGCATGGCTAGCAAAAAACAATTGCTTTAACCCAAATCTGTGACTAGAGGTGAATGTTTGACACTGTTCAGCATTCCATACACAATAACACCGGAACTACTCCAACTCAATCTATATGAAGGCATTTTAATTCAAACAGTAAATCCTTTTCAAATCATTAATTGGATGCAACCAAAATCAAGAAAATTTCATCCACATGAATTAGTACGTGCACCGAAAGGAAAAGTTGTTTTCCTTCCATTAGAAGTCGCCAAAAATATAACCAGTCCTGGGACAGAACGTAAAATAGAGGAACCTTTAGTGATTTTAGTCAATGGGGTACCTACAAAAGACGAAAAATAATTAATAAGCATAGACAAAGTTCAGAAAGCAATACATTACCTTCAGAAAACAAGATATGGCATAAAAAATGTGTATATTCCTAGCTTCATCTCTTCTACATACTTATCATTCGGAAAGGAAAATGAAACTGGAAAATTTCAACATATTAATCAGGTACAAGTGGACCAAATATATGAACATTATAGTATACACCCACTAAACTCCAGAGACATGATGGGTAATGCTTTAGAACTATATCAGATGAGCAGAGCTAGATGACAGGCAATTAATGTCAGATAAAAAAACTCTATAAGCAAGATGTTATTCACATTTATTCCCCACTGGGAAAGGTGAAAGATATGGTGGTCATCCAGTCCAAATTTCTGCATCGGAGTACAGTGCAACATGGTTATATTCAGAGGATACACGGTTTCATTAAGACATTACTTACATTTTCACACAACTATATGATAGTGAACTTTAAGGCACTTCCGTGATGAGAACTGGAATAGTCTTCGCTAGTATAGTAGCACAGGATTTTGTTGAAAAGGTGCACGAGAAAGATCACAGTCTAGAATATAACTTGATCAACATTATGGCATGTCAGCAAGGGACAAATGAATGTTGGTTTAGAAGACATGGAGAAATTAAATGTATGCTCTGAAATTTAGGACCACCTACTTAGTTTATTACTTTAAGCATTGTGGAGTATGGATGGGACGACTTGTCTCAATTTCTACTTGAAGCCAATACAAATATTGCAGACATTAACTGCAAACACCAGATGAATTATGTTCTTTATATCCTGCTAATGCTCGTAGATATTTCAATCACAAATTTTAAACGTTGCTTTAGTACTTAACCAACAAAAAGAAAAATCCTGTTGGAGAGTTATTTGATTTCTTTGGAGAAAAAAGTATCAAGAAAGTGGTGAACCACACACTCATATGCTTCTGTGGATTGAAGATGCACTTAAGTTTGGATACCACTCTGAGGATTCCGTTCTACATTTTATTAAATGTTATGTCACTTGTGAGATCCCAAAAAGGACCAAAACAACAAACTATTTGAACAACTGTTTGTGCTTTCAATCACAAAAGTGTGGAAAATACTGCTTAAGAAAATATTAGAACAAATCTAATCATTACACAAAGGGGTCGATTCCGATTCGGGCCGGAAAAAGCAGCGACCGACTCGGATCCGGAAAAAATACCGACCGACACGTACCCGTGGCGCCCGACACGCCAAGTACGATGCAAGGCGCGAAAAATCCGACCGACACGTAAGGAAACCAAGTCGACCGACCGAGCCGCACGGAAAACAGCAATCCGGCCGGAAAAAAACGCGAATCCAACCGACCGACATGCACCCGGAACAAATCCGAAAGAAACGTACACGCTAACTCCAAACCGCCAAGTACGATGCAAGGCGCGAAAACCACGAGCGAGTCGGACGGAGGACAAGCCGTACGACCGACACGCATACAAAACCGAGCCGAAGCAACACAATACACCGCGACCGACGCGTACGCAGCATAGAAAACTGCACAAACACAGCGTGAACGAAACGGAGAACACCGTACGAGACCAATGCAGGGTCCGACTCGGTCACAAGAACGTTTCCAACATACACAAACAGCACAAAGGAAAAATCACCCAAAAAAAGGCCAAACAAGCAATTACCAAGCCAATAAATACTGGGGGGTGGGGACAGAGAACAAAGACACACCCACAACTCCACCTATATAAAGGACACAAATCACTACCATGAGCCTTTGCAAATGCCATTCCACTGCCAGCACCCAAGAGAAAGCAACCACACACCCACAGCTCATCCCTCACACAAGCCACACACCATCAGCACACCAACAAATACCTACCTCACATACACCCAGCAAAACACACACTCACACACCCTCACCTGCACACCAACACACACATCACTCACCATCACCACCCATCACCATGCCCCCCAAGAAGAATCACAAGTTCCTAGATTGTGAATTGGAAGTCCTGGTAGACGAGATCCTCAGGGTAGAGCCACAGCTGTTTGGCACATTGGTCCAACAGACCCCCATGTCGCAGAAAACCAAGATGTGGGAGAGGATCATCAACAGGGTGAACGCCCAATCACCATGTCGGCGCACAAAGACCGACATCCAGAACAGGTGGTATGACGTGCGCAGGAGGGTACGGAAACTGCTGAAGCAAGACTACATCAACAGCCAACACACCGGCAGTGGCCCTCCTGCCAAGCCAATATACCTCAGGCCCTGGGAGGAGAAGGTGCGGGCCATCCTACCGCCAGTGAGCATATATGGACTAGAGGACATCCCAGAGCCTGGTGAGTACACAACAAATGTACACAATATACTGCCACAAAACACACACACATCACTGTCAAGGGAGAGTCAAACCATGCACTCATAGCAATCACACAGCAACCAGAACAGAATCATCCCAAAATGTGTGTGTCAGTCAGAGAAACACAACACATGCCATCAAAAATGTCACATCCAACCGTGCCAACACATGTACAAACACAACCACAACTACAGCTAGGCAGTGGCACAAATAGAACTAACAAACACATCCACACATGTAGCCACCACAACAACACCAACACACAGTGAAGACCACTCAAAGGAAGGAATTCTGTGTATGCTGGACAAGTCAGTGTAGCCAATAGCATCATGGGAGTCGCAGTCACACATATTGCCCGCCCCAAAACTGTCCCATCAACACCACCATGAACCATGCGCACATCACAGGGAGTGGAGAAGGACTCACAAGATGGCTGACACTGGCTACTGCTGTGGGGAGCACAAGGCCCTGCTGCCAACTGTGCACAAACAAACAGCAGGACACCACTGACTGACATCCTGAGAGACAACTTCCACTCCCTGCAATGCAAGCACAGTCCATGGTGGGATATCTGGCTGGCTGGGTGGGTGGGAAGGAGGACTTGCAGCACTAACCATAGTCACAAGCACCTCCCCTCACACACACCCCAACACAAACTCCACAGTACCCACCTGGTAGAATGCAATGCCCCCATCCTAACACAAGATCCCACAAAGCACCACCACCCTGGGTTATGTTGTGTGAAGCACAGGGACACTCTTGGGACTCTTAGCCAAACAACTGCCAGGACAACACTCCCAGCCATCCTGTCAGCACAGCCAGCCCACCCCACAGGGAAGCAGAGTCAAAAGGAAGGAAGCATGGGCATGCTGGGAAGGGGGTGGAGGCAATAGCATGATGGGAGTCGTAGTCACAGACATTGCTCAGCCTCACAACTGGCCCATCAACACCACCCTGAACCATGCTCACATCACAGGGAGTGGAGAAGGACTCACAAGATGGCTGACACTGGCTACTGCTGTGGGGAGCACAAGGCCCTGCTGCCAACTGTGCACCAACAAACAGCAGGACACCACTGACTGACATCCTGAGAGACAACTTACACTCCCTGCAATGCAAGCACGTTCCATGGTGGGATATCTGGCTGGCTGGGTGGGAAGGGGGACTTGCAGCACTGACTATAGTCACCAGCACCTCCCCTCACACCCCCCCAACACAAACTCCACAGGACCCACCTGGTAGAATGCAATGCCCTCCATCCTAACACAAGATCCCACAAGCACCACCACCCTGGGTTATGTTGAGTGAAGCACAGGGACACTCTTGGGACTCTTAGCCAAACAACTGCCAGGACAACACTCCCAGCCATCCTGTCAGCACAGCCAGCCCACCCCACAGGGAAGCAGAGTCAAAAGGAAGGAAGCATGGGCATGCTGGGAAGGGGGTGGAGGCAATAGCATGATGGGAGTCGTAGTCACAGACATTGCTCAGCCTCACAACTGGCCCATCAACACCACCCTGAACCATGCTCACATCACAGGGAGTGGAGAAGGACTCACAAGATGGCTGACACTGGCTACTGCTGTGGGGAGCACAAGGCCCTGCTGCCAACTGTGCACCAACAAACAGCAGGACACCACTGACTGACATCCTGAGAGACAACTTACACTCCCTGCAATGCAAGCACGTTCCATGGTGGGATATCTGGCTGGCTGGGTGGGAAGGGGGACTTGCAGCACTGACTATAGTCACCAGCACCTCCCCTCACACCCCCCCAACACAAACTCCACAGTACCCACCTGGTAGAATGCAATGCCCTCCATCCTAACACAAGATCCCACAAGCACCACCACCCTGGGTTATGTTGTGTGAAGCACAGGGACACTCTTGGGACTCTTAGCCAAACAACTGCCAGGACAACACTCCCAGCCATCCTGTCAGCACAGCCAGCCCACCCCACAGGGAAGCAGAGTCAAAAGGAAGGAAGCATGGGCATGCTGGGAAGGGGGTGGAGGCAATAGCATGATGGGAGTCGTAGTCACAGACATTGCTCAGCCTCACAACTGGCCCATCAACACCACCCTGAACCATGCTCACATCACAGGGAGTGGAGAAGGACTCACAAGATGGCTGACACTGGCTACTGCTGTGGGGAGCACAAGGCCCTGCTGCCAACTGTGCACCAACAAACAGCAGGACACCACTGACTGACATCCTGAGAGACAACTTACACTCCCTGCAATGCAAGCACGTTCCATGGTGGGATAACTGACTGGCTGGGTGGGTGGGAAGGAGGTCCGGCTGTCAACCAAACACAAGCAATGCAGACCATGTTCACACCCCAGAAAATACATAGAAATGCCCAAATAATGCAGGACAATGTGCCACACCAATATCAACCCCTGACTGTGACGACTTAGGACAATGCAATGTACAGGCCCGCACCCAGAGGCACAGTCACAACTGTCATGTGTGTCAACCATTGATGCCTGCAGAAACATGACATACATTGTTTGTGTCTCCCAAAAACAGGTGATGATGGGGACACAGCAGCAGACGCTGAGGAGTCCCAGTCCCAGGCTCAAGAGGATGCCGAGCTCACTGGCGTCGTACAGCCTCTGTCCTCCTCGGACGATGAAGAACAACCTGGCACATCCGGTGCAAGTCAACATGCAGCACCAGCAGGACCACCAGCTGCAGCACCAGCAGGACCACCAGCTGCACCCCCTGCACCCACCCCTACAACGACTGTCACCACGAATACCATCCCTGCCGACATGGACAGAATAAGGAGCAACACCAGCACAGTGACCCTGGACCAACCTGGGGCCATGGACACCACCACCACCACCAACCCCCAAGGTGGACCAGGGTTATCTGTGCGTGCCACTGCACACACTGCACATGTCAGCAGGGGTGGTGGGAGGGGTGGGAGACAGAGGTCGCTGCTTGCAGACGTTGCTGGTGTGCATGACGACCCACAACTGGTACGCATAGCTGATGCGTACCAGTCCAGCACCGGAGAGCTCAGCCAGGTAGTGGGGCTCCTCAGAGACATTAAACAGCAGCAGGCTGCCCATCATGCCCGCTTGGACTCCCACATGTCCCACGTGGAGTCACACATGTCCCGTGTGGACTCACACATGTCCCGCGTGGAGTCCAAGTGGGATGCACTGCATGAGATGACGGCGGTGCACAGGGACATTTTACAATGCCTCCGCCAGATGAACAGCAACCAGTCCACACCTCCCTGTGTGCCAACAACATCTGGTGCCGAACAAACTGCAACTGCCACAGGGAGGGAGGAGGACTCTGGCGGAGAGTCCCCTGCACCGCAGCAGCCTGCACTTGAGGGCCCCCCCCAAGAAGAGGGGTCGTCCGAGGAGGGAAAAGTGAGAGGCCGATGGCCAAGCGCAACTCCCAGGAAGCCTGAACCTGTTCTGGATGTTCGCCTTTGTGCACAGACTGTTCACCCTGTTGACGGCAACACTACTCCCACACATTGCATGGGGAGTACAAGTTGGACCAATGTGTCAGACAACTGTGGCCCCGATACTGGGGATCCTGTCTACCCGGACTTTCAATTCACCTAGGAACTTGGGATTGCAAGATTCATGTACAGCACAACCCATCCTATGCACTATTAACACAAATGTATCACAATAAACACACTAATACACCATACTTGCCTCTGTCGTGATTCCAACGTGGGTGCTGTTATGGGGATGATGAACTGCAAAATTACACTGTGTATGCGAACTGCAACAGCAAGGACAACACAGGCATGTGAGTACAGGCAACGTGACACACATGAGGGAGACACACCACCAGGGCTACACGACACATACACACCTAGGCCATCTGACTCATTGCCTACACTGATGTTGCCAGGGAAGACGGTGCAATGCACAGACACCACACCCATTCCCAGTTGTAGTCAAGTAGCCCACAGGTGCAGTAAGCAAATGGCAGTCAAATGTGTGACCACAGACAACGCACATCACAAAGTGAAGCACAGGTTTATTACACAGTTGCAACATGCCGTAACCACTACAGATGCAAGGTAACCCCACCTGGTAGCGGGCACACAGTCAACAACTGTAGACGGAAGGAAGTCCATGGGTGTGGCGCACATCACCTGTAGGGACACAACAGCTACCAGCCTGGATGTGCAATCACGTCGTCGGTGGACACAGTTGACCAAACGAATCTGAAAGTACCCTGTGAAGGACAGAAATGACACACAGTCAAAAGCAATGGAGTACAGGACAGAACAGCAAAACTCATGCACAATACATGTTACAAGATACCCACCCAGAACCAAGTTAGCATGTCAACACTGTTAGGGAGTACAGCCCACCTGTCACCACACATCGCAACACACATCCAGTCAAGTAGCCCATGGACACACTCCAACAGCACCAGAGCACCACCCACACATCATGCCAACTCACATCATTGACATGACACCTCAGGATACTCACATTCAGCTAAAGAAGTTGGTGATGAGCTGTGTGCGGACATCACCATCACCATCATCATCATCATCATCGTCACTGGCATCGTGGTCCAGGCCAGGATCCTCCACAGGTGGCGGATGTTGGTCATTGTCATCCTGGATGAGAGGCAACTCCTTCCGCACTGCCAGGTTGTGGAGCATGCAGCAGACGATGATAATCTTGCACACTTTCGCAGGGGCATATGGGAGGGACCCTCCGGTCTTGTCCAGGCAGCGGAAGCGGCTCTTCAGGAGACCAAAGGTCCGCTCAATCACTCTCCTGGTCCGACCATGTGCCTCATTGTAGCGCATCTGGGCAGGTGTCACAGGGTTCCTGAGGGGTGTCAGCAACCACGGCATGTTGGGGTATCCCGAGTCACCTACGGACAGACAAGTGCACATTAGCTGACTTGGAAAAGTGGGCGGAATACTACAGATCAGATCACACACAATGGCACAAAGTCAGTACACACCGACAAGCCAGGCACGCTGGTTCTGCATCTGTGCCATCATCCTGGGGATGCGACTACTCCTCATCACAAAGGCATCGTGTGCTGAACCAGGGAAACGGGCACACACGTGTGTGATGGTCATGTCTGCAAGACACACCACCAGTGCATTGACCGAGTGGTAGTGCTTGCGGTTCCTGTAGGCCTGCTCCTGGGCCTGTGGTGGTACCAAAGCCACATGTGTCCCATCAATGGAGCCAATTACATGCGGCATCCTCCCCAGGGCATAAAAGTCACTCTTCACGTCAGTGAGTCGTCGCAGTCTAGGGAAATAGATGTACCGGTTTAGGAAGAGCAACATTGCCGCCAAAACATCGCGGAGCACACGGCTGAACATGGTCTGTGACATCCCACCAGCAGTCGCCACAGTATGTTGGAAGGTACCAGTGGCAAAGAAGTGTAGGGCTGCCATCACCTTCACCTTGGGGGTCAGCGCTGTAGGATACGGCCGGCCAGGCTGCAAATGTGGGGCCAACTGCACTGCCAAATCCTCAATCAGCTGCCTGGTGAAGCGGTACCGTCGGATGCTGTCCCGTTCCACCATCGTTGCCAGGTCTGGGAATGGCCGATGGACAGCAGGAGCCCTGCAGTGCAGAGGAGAAGTAAGCAAGATTGTCAGTCACCCCACATATGCGGCATTGAACACACTCAAGATCCCAACATACATCATTATGAGGCACAACTACATGAAGTGTGCAGTACCGGAAGGACATGTATGGTACATACATGGCCAACATCTGTCAACACGGATCCTACAGGTGGCATCAATTTGTCCCAGGTTGGCCCATTGGATATCATGATGCCGTGTCACAGTTCCCATCTCCTGCTGCCGTGTCACAATCACCCCCCACAGTGACATGTGAGGACAGATGTGCCCCAGGCACCACAGCTCAACGACAGGTACATTCCCAGGGACCCTGTAATGCCACATGGACACTGGCATCACATGGAGTATCATGTGTACACCACAGCAAAACAAACATGACCCCCACAGGTAGTGGCCCCACTTGCCACGGCAGGACAGACATGGACGTCTGTGACACACACGCACAACATCAGAGTCCATGCACACACAACGTGGATGTGGAGACTGTCTCCCATTGTGCACATGAAATCAGAGACATTGTAAACACTACATGCACAAAGACTGTGGAGGTCCATCACTATTGTGCCACTGGGACACCCTGGCTCAAACATACCGTCCCACATGGGACTCACGGGGTATGTGACATGACATACACAAACACCACTGTGAAATGTGACCATGGCACATGCACAGATATGAACAGTTGCACATCACAGTGGTCACGTACACGTAACACCCAGGATCCTGTCCCCATGAACACGTGCACAGCCTGGGGGTGGCTGCCCACAGGTGACACCCACAGGACAACATGTACACCAACATACACACAATAGGAAATGCAGCCTTACATGCCTTATGATAAGGTTTGGACAGGCTGTCGTGATGTAGGTGTGCCCCTCACTCCCTGGGAGCTATCTGTGGCTGGCATATGTCCATCTGAGACAGGCATGCTGACATATGCCAGTCACATGTACAGTGATGCGTTGTACTGCAATGGACCGATCGGTGCCTCCGGCCGGCCCATTGCTTTCAATGTGTGGGGGTACGCGTTGTACCCCTGTGCGCGTTGAACTGCAATGGACCGATCGGTGCCTCCGGCCGGCCCATTGCTTTCAATGTGTGCGGGTACGCGTTGTACCCCTGTGCGCGTTGAACTGCAATGGACCGATCGGTGCCTCCGGCCGGCCCATTGCTTTCAATGTGTGCGGGTACGCGTTGTACCCCTGTGCGCGTTGAACTGCAATGGACCGATCGGTGCCTCCGGCCGGCCCATTGCTTTCAATGTGTGCGGGTACGCGTTGTACCCCTGTGCGCGTTGAACTGCAATGGACCGATCGGTGCCTCCGGCCGGCCCATTGCTTTCAATGTGTGGGGGTACGCGTTGTACCCCTGTGCGCGTTGAACTGCAATGGACCGATCGGTGCCTCCGGCCGGCCCATTGCTTTCAATGTGTGCGGGTACGCGTTGTACCCCTGTGCGCGTTGAACTGCAATGGACCGATCGGTGCCTCCGGCCGGCCCATTGCTTTCAATGTGTGCGGGTACGCGTTGTACCCCTGTGCGCGTTGAACTGCAATGGACCGATCGGTGCCTCCGGCCGGCCCATTGCTTTCAATGTGTGCGGGTACGCGTTGTACCCCTGTGCGCGTTGAACTGCAATGGACCGATCGGTGCCTCCGGCCGGCCCATTGCTTTCAATGTGTGCGGGTACGCGTTGTACCCCTGTGCGCGTTGAACTGCAATGGACCGATCGGTGCCTCCGGCCGGCCCATTGCTTTCAATGTGTGCGGGTACGCGTTGTACCCCTGTGCGCGTTGAACTGCAATGGACCGATCGGTGCCTCCGGCCGGCCCATTGCTTTCAATGTGTGCGGGTACGCGTTGTACCCCTGTGCGCGTTGAACTGCAATGGACCGATCGGTGCCTCCGGCCGGCCCATTGCTTTCAATGTGTGCGGGTACGCGTTGTACCCCTGTGCGCGTTGAACTGCAATGGACCGATCGGTGCCTCCGGCCGGCCCATTGCTTTCAATGTGTGCGGGTACGCGTTGTACCCCTGTGCGCGTTGAACTGCAATGGACCGATCGGTGCCTCCGGCCGGCCCATTGCTTTCAATGTGTGCGGGTACGCGTTGTACCCCTGTGCGCGTTGAACTGCAATGGACCGATCGGTGCCTCCGGCCGGCCCATTGCTTTCAATGTGTGCGGGTACGCGTTGTACCCCTGTGCGTTGTACCCCTGTGCGCGTTGAACTGCAATGGACCGATCGGTGCGCACCCATTGACAATGGGCTTGCCTGGCAACGGACGCGTTTTCGAATTTCGAACGAGTCGGTGGCTGGAAAATCAGTTGGTCACCCACAACAATGTTGCAAAATCATGTATGTCATGAAGTTGAAGATTTGAAGGATGCTGTGGGCGTGTTTTGGTGCTGCTATTCCATGGATTGGCCAGATTCAGAAGATGCAAACGACTTGGACCTATCACTTTGGACACAAGGGACAGTATCTGCCTCTCCAGGACATATATATTGCTGGCTGTTCCCCTGAGAGCCCACTTGCCTGCACTACATGCTCCAGGACGACATCTGCCACTGCACTGCTGCTGTCTCTGCCCCTCTGGACCCTGCAATGGCACGTACTGTGGAGAGAGCCCCAGCCTTCAGCCTTGAAGAGAACCAGGCCCTGCTGGACAGCCTACTTCCACAGTACAGCAAGCTGTATGGGACACCAGGGGAGCAGGTGAGTGTCCTGTGCACTGCCTTTCTGAATGTGCATTTTGTCTGACTAGCAAGGCTGAGAGTCTGCACGCCACTGGCTAGCAGGCTCACTGAGTAGTTGTCACCCCCCATAGTGTGTAGTGACTTGCACTGGACAGGTATGGTGCAGTGACAGTGCTTCTGAACAGGGTTTTACTCCCCATGCAATGATACCATGTAGTGACTTCTGGAAAACTGTCCATGGGCAGCCGTGCACTGCCTGTGTACACCATGTGCCCCTGTGATTGCGACATGTATATGCAACTGTGTCATGCACGGATATGTTGCATGTGTAGTAATGGCATTATCACTTTGTCATCCTGACAGGCTTCTGCCCATCGGAAGCAGGAGATCTGGAAGGACATCGTCCGGGCTGTCCGGTCCGTGGGGGTCTACAAGCGCCGGATCCGCAACTGCCAAAAGAGGTGGCAGGACCTTCGGGGCTGGACCCGGAGGATTGCACGGGTCCAGCTGAAGCTGTCGCCTCCTCGCAGGAGGGGCGGAACACGGACCCTGACCCCCCACATGCTCAGGATCCTGGCGGTGGTCTTTCCAGACCTGGATGGGCAGCTGAAGGCCAGAGAGCAGCAAGGAGGGGGTGAGTCAAAGACTGCACTGTGAACTCTGTCTAACATGCTATGTGCCCTCCTCGGGCCTGGTTAAACTGCCACAGTACAGCAGTCATGTTGTCCAGGAGCCATGTCCCTCTATTGTGCACTGCCCACTCCTCATCTGATACCCAGGTGTGGCCCTTACATGCAGGGAATTCTGTCACTTAGGACTGTGTCCTTGCAGTTTGCTTGACTCAAGGTGGGAGACAGCATCTGTTTCCCTGACTCTGTGGTGGGCATCATGGGTGGGTCCATTGCTTACACAATGCCTGTATTCTGACATGTATTCAGCGTGTTACTTTGAACTGTGGTCCAATTGCTGAGCTGATCCACCACATGTGGCTGGGGTATCTGGCACACACCCATGCTGCGGGTGGGAACAATGTTTGGGCCCCAGGAGTATGTATATGACGTGTGTCACACATACTTAGCCAGCTGCCTACAGTCCAGGGCTCATCCCTCATTCATGTGGGGCTGGACAGTCATGCCTACTCCAGGCCATACAATACACTCTGTACTCCCACTCCCGTGTATCAGCTGACACATTGTGCGCAGTGATTTGACCCCTCAGGTGTCTGCCTCTGTGTCAGTGTGCTGTGGATTAGTCGCCAGGACTGCTGTGGAGTTTCTTGGTAGGGGCTCAGCATGCCACTGGAGATGTGACCATAGGAGACGATACTTGTGTGTCACATAGGTGTCTGATCAGCTGCCCATGCAGACTGGGGCATGTGAATGTGAAGTTCAGGCAGCTGTTCCCCATTCACAGCAGAGTGTGAGGGGCTCAGGTTCAGAGGGTAGTGTCACAGGTCTCCCATATGTCCAATAGGTATGACCTGGACAGATGAGGGTTGAGAGGATGTGTTGTGGGGGGGATGTACATGTGCACTTGTGCAGCTCCAGGACTTGCATTCCCCATGACCTACTATTGTGACACAGTGCAGAGTGTTGTTGTCTGGCTGCAAAGTCATACATCACTGAGACAGTGATGTATGACTTTGCAGTCATGCCTCCGCCATGGCATGTGTCTACTGATTGGTGAGCCTGCAGGGGAGTGACATGTGCTACATGCACACCATAGTGGCGCTGGCTATCAGGACATGGGTGCATCATGGTGTCTGTCGCTGGTATGCATCACATGCATTTCCTATTTGACTCTGGGCATCCCTTTCATCCGGAAACCTGTACTGACTCAGTGGCAAGAGCTGTGATGTGTCCACACCGTGTCCTCTGCACTGTCCAACTACTGTGTACTTGGTGCATGTGTCCACACTGGGGTGTTGCAATCCAACAGACACCAGACAGATGGGTGCAAGGCCATGTGGGATGTGAGTGCCATGCTTGGCATCAGACTGACAATTGGCTTCTCCTGTTCAGTTAGGGTACTTTTAGCAATGTACAACTAATGATGCCAGGGCTTGCTCTGTGATGTGCTGTGCTCACAGTGGTGTGTGCGTTTTGTGCAGGTGACTGATGTCTGTCTGTTTCCCCATTGTTTGCAGATACATCCACGGCCACGGAAGGGGACAGCTCCACGGACCAGGAGGAGCCAGAGAGCCAGACTGGGTCAGCAGCCGAGGAGTGGTCGGAGGGACCCAGTGGCACGGAGGGCGAGGGGAGCCACACCGAGGAGTCCTCAGCAGCATCCACCTCAGCTGAGGACCAGAGCAACTCGGAGGATGACTCCCTTGTGGAGGCGGGTGTCAGCAGCCACCACACCCCAGCTAGTGTTGCTGTCCCCGCCACCACCAGCACCACCACCGCCCTCCCATCGGCTCCCATTCCCCAGGTCCGTGGAGGCTCCCATGTCCGGGAGCGTGTCTCCTTTGGGCCAGGCACCGCACCCCCTGCCCCTGTGTCCCCTGCTGCCCTGAGTGAGGAGTCTGTGTACCTCCTTCGCCAGCTCCATGTAGGCCAGACAGCCATGCTGAGTGTCCTCCATGCGCACACCGCGCTGTTGACTCAGCTGGTGTCGTTCATGGAGGGCATCTCATCGGGCATGTCTGACCTACAGAGGGGCAATAGGTCCATGGACTCCTCCCTGACGGCAGCAGTGTCCCTCCTCAAACGGTCCCTCACCCCTCCTGCCTCTGCTCCATCCACACTCCCCAGCACCTTACCCATCCCAAGCACACACACACCGGCACAGGCACACACCAGCACACACACATCCAGCACACTGACACACACGCCAATGACAAAACGCACACGCACGCACATTCAGGGGACTGAAGCCAGACTCACAGGGGATGGGGCCCTGGAACACACACACGCATCCACATGCACTGCGCAGTCCTCAGTTCCCTCTCCCTCCAAAGCACCCTCCCTTGCCTCACCTGCAACCCCAAAGTCACAGCAGCTCTTCCTCTGTGACCTCGGCCTCTTCCCCACCGATGAAGCTGCTCCAGCATCCCGGGGGAAGAGGAAGCACACCCACACGGAGCAGAGTGCCCCTCGCCCCCGGACACCCTCCCCCAGGCGCAGACGGACTGAGGCCCCCACCCGCAAGTCCCCCGGAGTCCTAAGAGCAAGACCCCGCCACCGCCCTGCAGCTCAAGCACCAGGTCTCCTTCCTCCATCCCTCAGGCCCCCACTCCACAGGTGCCCCCACCACACCCAGCCCCAGGGTCCCCCACCCACAGATATACCATCCCCAAGAGGCTCCGGCCTTCTCCCCCTGCCACTTGCTCTCCCAGCACCACACCCCCCGCTGCGCTTGTCTGTGCCACTGATGTGGTGAGGGTGTCCTCCCCCTCTGTCCAACCCACCTTGCCTGTTCCCCATTCTCCTCCCCTGGAGGTAGGCACTGCAGTGGAGTCCACTACCGCCCTGTCTGACTTGGGCACTGCAGTGGCGGACCTGTCCACTCCATCTGCAGGGTCCACTGCAGTTGTGCCGGCACCCACGACATCTGAGTCATGCCCCCCAGTTGTGCCGGCACACACCATGTCAGACACCTCCACTGCAGTTGTCAGTGTCTCTCCAGCACCCACCACCCCTTCCCTGACTCCCCCTGGTGAGCCCTGATCCTGTCCCTGCGGTGCCTGGCCTGCCCCCCGGTTGCCCCTCCTAGTGGATTGTCCCTGGTTTTGTGCAGGCATGCGTAGGGTGACATCTGCCAGTGTCACCCTGTTTGAACTTTGACAATGGACTGGCCATTGGCCTTTGCTCTTTTTTTCTGGACGTCGTTTTCATTCAACACATATGCTGAATAAAGCAACTTTCTTTTCTCTAGTGCTCATGCTTCAGATGTACATGTTGTTGGTGCTGCTAACCATGCCCTTGCTGCAGTGATGGTGATATCTGGTCTCATGATTATGAAGTGTTACTGTGCAGGAACCCATGTGGTCCAGGGGGAATGTGTCCTATCATGTGGTGTATCCATGTCATCCATAGCAGCATCTGAGGGTGTCATGTGTTCAGTATTTGGCAATGGGATTTCCTACTTACATTAGCAATTTCATATCTGTGGCTTCCACCCCTGCACATCTGTTGTGCCTGCCATTGTTGGATTTGTCTACTTCCCTGACCGTGTTGCCATCTCCACTGGACATGCAGGTTTGGGCATCAATGGGGAAGGACTCATCCGTGTAGTCAGTGCAACATTGCTATACAAGTGTGTTGGATCTGTGCTGATGATTCCGTTGGCACATCCATGACCAGGCTGATGTGACGGGAGCCCTCATTTGGTGCTAATTGTTGATTGTGTGACCAAGTGCTCAGCTGACATGATGGGGCCCTACTGAGGCAACATATGGCACAGCTTTCCTCACACAGGAGTGGAGTCCCCTCATGGCAGTGTGTACACGTGTGACATTGCCTGCGCCCAAGGTGTGTGTTGTATGTGCATGTCTGTGTGTTCACTTCCATTTATCTGCGCATGCTGTGATCCCTAGTGTTGTACCTGTTTGTGATGCTTGCTGACTTGAGCTATGTTCCCCCAAAGTCTTCTCCCTGTGTTCTCTGTGATGTGGGTGCATGGCACATTACTGGTCATCAGGGTGTCACCCATAGGTGTGTTTGCTGTCAGGGCTGAGTTTGTGTGCAGACGCAGATGGGTCACAGTCAGGTTTCCCCTTGGCACTTGTTGTTTGCCCCTGTCATGTGATTTTCAGTTCGTGTTATCTTTAAGTTATTGTGACACGTTGTGTGTGTGACTGCTGGCACTCCTCAGGGTCCGGGCTGCGATGTTGGTTGTTGTCTATGTGTGTTCTTTGTGGGTGACCTTGGCTTCTTCATTGGTGTGTGACTGTGGCTGGGATCCCATTGGTTGGTGTGGTATCGCCGTCATGTCCATGTACAGCGTAGTGTGCAGTGTGTCAGACATTCAGGAGTCTTGTTGAGTGGCCATGTGTGATGTGTTTCTGCACCTTGGTTCCCACCCACCACCCTGGAATAGTCATGGGTGCATGTGCAATGTCACCAGTGCATGTGTACTTCACTGCTGCACATTGTTGGAGGTCGAGGGGTGTGGTCTTGAGTGTGTGCAGATGGGAGTTGTTGCCCAGCTAGACCCCTGCCTCCATGTTGGCCTTGGCTTACTGGCCATGCTGATTGATTTGTGCTTGTGTCGGTGTGATGGTAGTTTGTTGCTCAGGACACATGACTGTGGTTCACAGTGTGAACCACATTCAGCTTTGTCATCAGAGTGGGATTTTTATGCAGCCAAGGGTCACCACATTGTGGGGGCCCTGGGGGTGGTGCTGTGGTGTGTCTGTGTCTTGCTGTGTCAGTTGTTGTTCCTACGTTCCTGTGTGACATGTGTGTTTTGTGCTCCCTCTCATCTGACAATGCCTGCTTGCCCACATAGGGGATTTGGATCCATGAGTTACCTTAGTGTGGCAGTGTATGCACATCTGTATGATTGGTATTCAGCTCTCCTCATGTGTTGTGTGGTTACCTGGGGACACTGGCACCCCCCCTCACCTGCTGTGTATGATGACAGTGTTGGTCTGCCTGTTTGTGTTTGTGCATCTGCACCACTGCATTGGCATATCTTGGGTGTGCCATTGGCTGTATGTTGTTTGGTGTGTTTCCCCTGCTGTCCCTGGGACTCCTAGGTCATCGGTCAGCACAGTGATCATGGTTAGTGTGTCCCATTGCTGCCATGGTATGGTATCTGTTCACCTCACATCTGCTGTCTCCACAGGATATCTGCATTTGTGTGCCCATTGGTGCAAATATGTGGTTCTGCATTCTGATGGTCACTTCTGTCATTGTGTCATTGATGAATGTTGACGGTGTCAGCCACCATGGGTGTTGTTTGTCTGCACATGGCCAAAGGAATGTCTCATTTGCACTGCAGTATTTGGCTCACCCAATTTATGTTGCAATGGGACACATACACTACTTTGCCACAGATGAGTTTTTGGTTCTGTGACCAGGAATGATCCATGCAGTTTGGCAGTTGCAGCTCTTTCTTTGTCAACACTTACCTTTTGGTCACTGTGATGATGGGGGTTTAGACCCCATTGCCACAATGGTCAAAATGTGCTTCAGCTATGGACCCCACACTTGCCTTTTGGTCACTGTGATGATGGGAGTTTAGACCCCATTGCCACAATGGTCAAAATGTGCTTCAGCTATGGACCCCACACTTGCCTTTTGGTCACTGTGATGATGGGGGTTTAGACCCCATTGCCACAATGGTCAAAATGTGCTTCAGCTATGGACCCCACACTTACCTTTTGGTCACTGTGATGATGGGGGTTTAGGCCCCATTGCCACAATGGTCATGGGCTGCTTGCATTGTGGGTGCCACACACATATATGTGTGGCACATGTGCTAGGGGGTCACATTGTATGTTCAAAGTCATGTTCGGTGTTGTAGGCATTTGACACAGCCTACACACGCTTGTCATGGTGGTGGGGGGATGTCTTTATCTTGCATTCCCTAGGTTGTGGTGTGCTGGTTGTGTCATGCATTGTCCATCCTATGAGTGGGGGTGGTAGTAGTGGTAGGCATCCAGCCCCCCCTGGGTGAGGGTGGTAGTCGTGGTAGGCATCCTGCCCCCCCTGGGTGAGGGTGGTAGTGGTGGTAGGCATCCAGCCCCCCCTGGGTGAGGGTGGTAGTAGTGTTAGGCATCCAGCCCCCCCTGGCTAAGGGTGGTAGTAGTGGTAGGCATCCAGCCCCCCCTGGCTAAGGGTGGTAGTAGTGGTAGGCATCCAGCCCCCCCTGGGTGAGGGTGGTAGTAGTGGTAGGCATCCTGCCCCCCTGGGTGAGGGTGGTAGTGGTGGTAGGCATCCAGCCCCCCTGGGTGAGGGTGGTAGTAGTGGTAGGCATCCAGCCCCCTGGCTAAGGGTGGTAGTAGTGGTAGGCATCCAGCCCCCCTGGGTGAGGGTGGTAGTAGTGGTAGGCATCCAGCCCCCCTGGGTGAGGGTGGTAGTAGTGGTAGGCATCCTGCCCCCCTGGGTGAGGGTGGTAGTGGTGGTAGGCATCCAGCCCCCCTGGGTGAGGGTGCTAGTAGTGGTAGGCATCCAGCCCCCCTGGCTGAGGGTGGTAGTAGTGGTAGGCATCCAGCCCCCCTGGCTAAGGGTGGTAGTAGTGGTAGGCATCCAGCCCCCCTGGCCAAGGGTGGTAGTAGTGGTAGGCATCCTGCCCCCCTGGGTGAGGGTGGTAGTGGTGGTAGGCATCCAGCCCCCCTGGGTGAGGGTGGTAGTGGTGGTAGGCATCCAGCCCCCCTGGGTGAGGGTGCTAGTAGTGGTAGGCATCCAGCCCCCCTGGCTAAGGGTGGTAGTAGTGGTAGGCATCCAGCCCCCCTGGCTAAGGGTGGTAGTAGTGGTAGGCATCCTGCCCCCCTGGGTGAGGGTGGTAGTGGTGGTAGGCATCCAGCCCCCCTGGGTGAGGGTGGTAGTCGTGGTAGGCATCCTGCCCCCCTGGGTGAGGGTGGTAGTGGTGGTAGGCATGCAGCCCCCCCTGGGTGAGGGTGGTAGTAGTGTTAGGCATCCAGCCCCCCCTGGCTAAGGGTGGTAGTAGTGGTAGGCATCCAGCCCCCCCTGGCTAAGGGTGGTAGTAGTGGTAGGCATCCAGCCCCCCCTGGGTGAGGGTGGTAGTAGTCGTAGGCATCCTGCCCCCCTGGGTGAGGGTGGTAGTGGTGGTAGGCATCCAGCCCCCCTGGGTGAGGGTGGTAGTAGTGGTAGGCATCCAGCCCCCCTGGCTAAGGGTGGTAGTAGTGGTAGGCATCCAGCCCCCCTGGGTGAGGGTGGTAGTAGTGGTAGGCATCCAGCCCCCCTGGGTGAGGGTGGTAGTAGTGGTAGGCATCCTGCCCCCCTGGGTGAGGGTGGTAGTGGTGGTAGGCATCCAGCCCCCCTGGGTGAGGGTGCTAGTAGTGGTAGGCATCCAGCCCCCCTGGCTAAGGGTGGTAGTAGTGGTAGGCATCCAGCCCCCCTGGCTAAGGGTGGTAGTAGTGGTAGGCATCCAGCCCCCCTGGGTGAGGGTGGTAGTAGTGGTAGGCATCCTGCCCCCCTGGGTGAGGGTGGTAGTGGTGGTAGGCATCCAGCCCCCCTGGGTGAGGGTGCTAGTAGTGGTAGGCATCCAGCCCCCCTGGCTAAGGGTGGTAGTAGTGGTAGGCATCCAGCCCCCCTGGCTAAGGGTGGTAGTAGTGGTAGGCATCCAGCCCCCCTGGGTGAGGGTGGTAGTAGTGGTAGGCATCCAGCCCCCCTGGGTGAGGGTGGTAGTAGTGGTAGGCATCCAGCCCCCCTGGCTAAGGGTGGTAGTAGTGGTAGGCATCCAGCCCCCTGGCTAAGGGTGGTAGTAGTGGTAGGCATCCAGCCCCCCCTGGGTGAGGGTGGTAGTAGTGGTAGGCATCCAGCCCCCCCTGGGTGAGGGTGGTAGTAGTGGTAGGCATCCTGCCCCCCCTGGGTGAGGGTGGTAGTGGTGGTAGGCATCCAGCCCCCCTGGGTGAGGGTGCTAGTAGTGGTAGGCATCCAGCCCCCCCTGGCTAAGGGTGGTAGTAGTGGTAGGCATCCAGCCCCCCCTGGCTAAGGGTGGTAGTAGTGGTAGGCATCCAGCCCCCCTGGCTAAGGGTGGTAGTAGTGGTAGGCATCCTGCCCCCCTGGGTGAGGGTGGTAGTGGTGGTAGGCATCCAGCCCCCCTGGGTGAGGGTGGTAGTGGTGGTAGGCATCCAGCCCCCCTGGGTGAGGGTGCTAGTAGTGGTAGGCATCCAGCCCCCTGGCTAAGGGTGGTAGTAGTGGTAGGCATCCAGCCCCCCTGGCTAAGGGTGGTAGTAGTGGTAGGCATCCTGCCCCCCTGGGTGAGGGTGGTAGTGGTGGTAGGCATCCAGCCCCCCTGGGTGAGGGTGGTAGTCGTGGTAGGCATCCTGCCCCCCTGGGTGAGGGTGGTAGTGGTGGTAGGCATCCAGCCCCCCTGGGTGAGGGTGGTAGTAGTGTTAGGCATCCAGCCCCCCTGGCTAAGGGTGGTAGTAGTGGTAGGCATCCAGCCCCCCTGGCTAAGGGTGGTAGTAGTGGTAGGCATCCAGCTCCCCTGGGTGAGGGTGGTAGTAGTGGTAGGCATCCTGCCCCCCTGGGTGAGGGTGGTAGTGGTGGTAGGCATCCAGCCCCCCTGGGTGAGGGTGGTAGTAGTGGTAGGCATCCAGCCCCCCTGGCTAAGGGTGGTAGTAGTGGTAGGCATCCAGCCCCCCTGGGTGAGGGTGGTAGTAGTGGTAGGCATCCAGCCCCCCTGGGTGAGGGTGGTAGTAGTGGTAGGCATCCTGCCCCCCTGGGTGAGGGTGGTAGTGGTGGTAGGCATCCAGCCCCCCTGGGTGAGGGTGCTAGTAGTGGTAGGCATCCAGCCCCCTGGCTAAGGGTGGTAGTAGTGGTAGGCATCCAGCCCCCTGGCTAAGGGTGGTAGTAGTGGTAGGCATCCAGCCCCCCTGGCTAAGGGTGGTAGTAGTAGTGGTAGGCATCCAGCCCCCCTGGGTGAGGGTGGTAGTAGTGGTAGGCATCCAGCCCCCCTGGCTAAGGGTGGTAGTAGTGGTAGGCATCCAGCCCCCCTGGCTAAGGGTGGTAGTAGTGGTAGGCATCCAGCCCCCCTGGCTAAGGGTGGTAGTAGTGGTAGGCATCCTGCCCCCCTGGGTGAGGGTGGTAGTGGTGGTAGGCATCCAGCCCCCCTGGGTGAGGGTGGTAGTAGTGGTAGGCATCCAGCCCCCCTGGCTAAGGGTGGTAGTAGTGGTAGGCATCCTGCCCCCTGGGTGAGGGTGGTAGTGGTGGTAGGCATCCAGCCCCCCTGGGTGAGGGTGGTAGTAGTGGTAGGCATCCAGCCCCCCTGGCTAAGGGTGGTAGTAGTGGTAGGCATCCAGCCCCCCTGGCTAAGGGTGGTAGTAGTGGTAGGCATCCAGCCCCCTGGGTGAGGGTGGTAGTAGTGGTAGGCATCCAGCCCCCCTGGGTGAGGGTGGTAGTAGTGGTAGGCATCCTGCCCCCTGGGTGAGGGTGGTAGTGGTGGTAGGCATCCAGCCCCCCTGGGTGAGGGTGCTAGTAGTGGTGAGGCATCCAGCCTCCCCTGGCTAAGGGTGGTAGTAGTGGTAGGCATCCAGCCCCCTGGGTAGGGGTGGTGGTGCGCATTCAGGCCCCTGTGTGCATATGTGGCATTGGTGATGGGCATCCCGCCCCTATGGTGCTGCTGTTGCTGGTGTAAGTATATTCAGCATCCCCTGTGTGTGTGTGATGTGTCGTGTAAGTGTTGTATGTGTTTTGTGGTTGGTGTCTGGCTTACCTTCTGCGCCGTACGCGTCCGTGCCTGTTCCGGTAGTAAATGTAGAATATTGGTATGATCGGGACGAAGGGATTCATGGTTGGTTCGTGTCGTTCGTCCTTCTCGTTGCTTGGCGTCGTCCTCGTCGCTTCGCCTCGTCCTCGTCGCTTCGCGTCGTCCTCGTCGGTGCCGTGTTCGTCTCGGAGCCGTGGATCGCGTTGTGGCGCGAATCGGAGCTTATGTGCGCCTCTCCCGGATGCTTTGACGTGCCGTGCGTAGCGACGGGTTCGGAGCGTACGGAAGCGCATCGTACTTGTCCGGCCGGACGGGGCTGCATTTTTCCTTCCGTGCGACTCGATTCGGCGTTTCCGGATTCGCCTCGGTCGGAGAACAGGACCTGGTTTGGGTGAGTACGGCTCGGCCGGATTTTTTGCTGTTGTGCGCATCGTACTTGCTCGTTCGGTGTACTGTACGGATCGGTCGGGAAACAGGCTTTCGCATGGCTTTTTTCCCGACCGAATGGTATTGGGTGCGCCTCCGACCGAGATCGGAATCGGCCCCAAAATGTCGCTTTTTTATTTCCAAGACCAATTCTACAGAAAGGAAGAGTGAACAATTTAATTTTATCTGTAAGACATGCGGTTACTGGCAAATCACCAAAAAATACTTACAATCTTAGGAGATCACAAGCATCACAATGAATTAATGAATACAACCCTTTAACCCCTTCGCTGCCAGGCCTTTTCCTCCGCTGTGCCAAGCCTTTTTTTAAAATATTTTGGATAGTTCTCGCTTAGGCCCCCATAAAGTTTTGTCCACATAGGGTATCCTTGTCAAATTTGGATCCTTTTTTCCAACATCCTGGGAAGTTTAAAGGTACCCAGGGTTTGTGGATTCAGCTGGAAGGGATCGAGAAATGAGCTAAAATACAGCAAATGTTTGGGGTTTTGGGGAAAAAATGGGAAAAAAGTACTGCAGAAGAAAGCATCTGATTTTTTTCCCTGCAAATGGCATCAAAAAGAGTTTGTGGTGCTAAAATCACCATCTTCACAGCTTTCAGGAACAGGGAGACTTTTGTCAGAAAACCACATTTTTTAATTTAGTTTTGGCGGATCACTGATACAACTTCGACTCCTATAACATCGAACTACAAAAATATTGCGTCAACAATATCGTATACAAAGATATCGACACCCAATACACAAAACAGAAATAACACAAACATCGATAAAAAATAGATCGTTAAATAAAATTTCGATGACAAAAATATCGACAACATAAATAAATAACACAAAAAAATCAATAACATAAAATAAAATATAATACAACAAAAACATTGATATAAATAATATCGACAACACAAACATCGATAAAATATATATAACCTATACCGAAAATAACATTTAAACATAAAAATAAACTAGTTTCAATAATATAATGAAATAACATATTCCAAACATTATAAACAAACACTAAAAAAATTACAAAATTAATAAAATTAAATAAAACCAATCCACTGAATATCCAAAAACAAATAAATAAACAAACAATACAACATAAAAAAATCATAACTACTAAAAATAAACAAACATAAATATATATCATATATAAAAAAATATATAACATTTATCTACATATACATTTTAATAACAATAATAAGCAAAATATAACAAACATTAAATAAACATAATAAATATTAAACAAATTTAATGGTAACTGCTAAAAAATTCAAAAAAGCTATCTCGACCAATAAATTTAAACTACACCAACACAAACCAATAGAAAACTCTAACTATTTAAATAAACCCTATAAAAGCAATCAATTAACACAAATTTTACCATATAATGGACAAACAAGGAGGAAGCACAAACCTTTGCGAGAGAGAAAACAGAACGAAAAAGAACTACACAATCAACTATTCAGAAAATCTCTAATTAAAGGTAAGAACAAAACTTTGTAACTAAATAAATAAAATTTGCTTAAAACTTTTTTTTACTAAAACTATAACATGTTTACCTTTATATGTCACAGATTAAAGTTCACTAAAACACCACCTAGAAAATTCAAAACAAAGATTTACGTCCAAAACAACAATAAAATCCACATTAAAAAAAAACAAAGTAAGTATATAACTTAACCAACAAATAAAGTAAATGAATTAAAACTAATACATTTGATAAAAAAGCAAACATAGCTAACAAATACTTTTGTTTTAACAGCTTCTACAGAAATCAACAAAACAGCATCAGCGAAAGAAACTTCATCGTCTAAAAATAGTAGGTATATTTTTTTACATCTAAATAAAAATTTAGAGTAAATACTGCAGACAATAAAATTAACTCAAACTATAACATTTTCCTTTATGTTTCATAGATTACACTTAACTAAAACTCCACCTAAAAAACTCAAAATAACTATTAACTTTGAAAACAAGGACAATATCAACATTAAAAAAAATTATAAAGCTAAGGGCCCCATTACGATGGCGGGCGGACTTTGTCCGCCCGCCACCGTAACGGTAAATGGGACCGACCGCCAGAGGTGCGGCGGTCCCGCTGTGCCAATTAGGATGCGACCGCCACCCTGGCGGTCGCATCCCACACCTTTTACATTGCGGCGGGCGGTGCTGTAAGCAGCACCCGCCGCAATGTAAAATATGCATGTTGTGCATTTGCATGCACAACGTGACAGGCACCGCGCGGTACCTGCCACCTTGTGCATGCCAATGAAGGGGGGTACCATGGGTACCCCCCAAGTGCAGCCATCCACCCCCCACCCCCCGGGGGCCCGCAACGAGCCCCCAAAGTCATTCTCTGCATGCCTTTCCATGGCGGAGTCTCCGCCATGGGAAGGCATGCCCCACGCACCCATCATAATATGGATGGCGGTGACTGCAAGGCACCGCCACCATATTGTGGGCCTTTTCCGCCCGGCAGGCAATCGTGACGATTGCCTGCCGGTGGAAAAGCGGCAGACGGTCTTTCCGTCCGCCACGGTACCCCCCGCCATGCTAATATGGCGCGGGGTAAATGGCCGTCGGACGGGGAGTTATGGCGATCCGCCCGCCATCATAATAGGCCCCTAAGTAAGTATTTAAATGAACCAGCAAATAGAGCACACTAATAAAAAACAATACATTAAATAAAAAAGCAAAATATAACTAACAAATACTTTTCTCTTCACAGCTTCTACACACTTCAACAAAACAACATCAACGAAATAAACTTCATCAACTAAAAATAGTAAGTATTTTTTTAACTAAATAAAAATATAAACTAAATAAACGAAATAATCAAATTAAATGTAATATTTAATAAAAATAACATTTTCCTTTTAAACCAACAGAAAAAAAACTGTGAAACAACCACGACCATCAATAAAATATACAAGAAAATTAAAGCAAGACAAATGTAAGTTTATTTTCAAATATAATAATTATGCAAAACGTTTTACTGTTCAAGACGTTATAATTAATATATATATATTTATATTCCAAACATCTTCCCACTTCAGAGAAAGAGACGGCACTCCGGGACAGAGTGAATCATCGCTGTTTATTGGTCACTCCGGAAGAACAGGACGCGTTTCGGCTGCGCAGCAGCCTTGATCATATATATATTTAAATATTCACAGATACACAAAAAAAGGCAGAAGGAGCAAAATTCATCACATTACAAAAGGAAAACTACTTCTGTGCTACATGTGCTATACTTATACGCAAGAAAAAATAACAGGAAACAAAACCCATTGGAAATGTAGTAAATACTACTCCAATTCTTGCTATGGGAGAGCCACAACAGTAGAAACAAATGTAGTCAATGTCAGGGAACACAACCTTCCCCCCAATGTGACAGAAATCGAGGTCAGAGATGCTCTAGAAGCCATCAGAGAAACAAGCACCAGCTCCCAACAGACCAGTACCCAAATATTAAAAAACATATTAACTAGGGTTCCTAAACATATCACAGGACAACTACCATCCATTCCTACTCTAAAAAGATTAATAGCCAGAACCAAAAGAGCTACTGCTCAAACACCACCCACCCCCCAACCTTTTGCAGAAATAGAAATCTTACCAGAATTAAGCCTGGGTGTAGTTTGCGAAGTAGCGCTACGCGAAGCTACGCAAAGTGCAGTTCGCACTACGCGAGCTACGCGTAGCACTACGCGAACTGCGTAGTGCACTGTTCGCAATGATTGCACAGTGCCGGATGCTTGTCCGCACTGTGCAATCATTGAGAACGGCATCTTGCACAGTGCGAGCTGTCTTTTACTGCCGCTCGAGTAGATTTTTACTCGAGCGGCAGCTCTCTCAACGCGGACTGGTAGTTTCTCATTGCGAGCGGTCGCGATCATACGCGACCACTCGCAATGAGAAACCTGACCTCCCCGCGTTGAGAATCTCGCCGGGAGGTTTATTTTCCACGCTCGCGATCGGCAACTTGATGTTGCTGATCGCGAACGAGGAAAAAGTCTCGCCGGGATGTCATTTTGCTTGCTCACGGTCGCCAACTTGACGTTGAGGACCGCGAGCAAGCAAAAAATGATCGCTGCACTACGCTACTCTACGCGTGTTCGCACTGTGCTACGTGCACTTCGCGTTGTGCGAAGTAGCGCAAACTTCGCAAACTACGCGAGCGTAGCGTAGTGCTTTGCCCAGGGTTAACCAGAATACACTGTCACCCACAAAGATGAGAAATTCATTCTTCATGACAATAACAGTCATAAAAAATATATTATTATCTTTGCCATCAACAACAACATACAAAAATTAAAAAACTGCGAAACGTGGATGATGGTGGTACATTCAAAGTTTGCCCCAAGCCTTTTTACCAACTATATACCATCCACGGTGAATATGAAGACACTAACATCCCCTTCATATACGCACTACTCCCCAATAAGCAAAATACCACCTACATAGAGCTCCTTTCAATAATAAAACAACACACCAACAACTACTTCCCACAAAACATAATCATTGACTTTAAACAAGCAATGATTCAGTCAATTTTAAAAATATAACTGCGCACTGCAATACAAGGTTGCTATTATGAATTCAACCAAAGTATCTGGAGACACCTACAAAAATCTACTCTAAGTATAGATTACGCCTATCAAATCAAAAAATGAATAGCCATGGCCTATGTACCAACAACTGATGTAGCCAACCACTATAACATGCAAGCCCTTTCTACCAAACAAACAAAACAAAACTAACTCCCTTCCTAGACTACTTTGAAGACACTTGGGTGGGAAGGCTGCATCGGTCAGGGCATCGTAGGCAACCAAAGTTCCAAATCCTCTGGTGGAACGTCTATGAGAGCACCCTGGCTCAAAAAGTTAAAACTAATAACGAGGTGGAAGGATGGCACAATGCCTTCCAAGCCACAACAGGAAGAGGACACAAACTAATAGAAGCCATCAAAAAAGAACAGAGCTATCAAGAGTTAAGGCTAGAGCAATCCCTAACTAAGGGGTCTATTACGATGGCGGTCGGAGGCACCACCGCGGTGCTGGCGGTGGCGGAAAATGCTTTTTTCCGCACGCCAGCAGCGGACCTCATGCCCGCCATATTAGTATGTCCAAACATAGCCCATTTCCCGTCCGCCGCGGTGCGACGCTAACCGCCATCAAAGTGCGCCCGCCACCGCGGCGGTGGGAGCCAATGGAGACTCACCGCCGTGCGGAATGACGTCCCGACCGCCGTACAAATCAGGATGCCCCAAACAGCCAGTCGCACCGCAGCGGAGAAACCGCCCAATCAGAGACGGCGGAAGCATCACAGCGGAGCGCGAAACCAGAGTCCCGGTCCCTTCCACCCGGTCCCGACCACAATGGATCCAGCTCTACACGTCTTCCCGGCGCTGTACCTGATACAGCACCAGCAACTCATGGCCCGTCGCGGACGATGCCGCAGGTACGCAATAACACAACTCCGCACACAACCACAACACACAACTCATGGGCTGATATAGGGTTCCTGTCCACACCAGACACCCTGGTGGGGACAGGAACACATCCACAAGTGTACCCACACATGTCCTACCTGTCACCAAATCACCCCTCCGCATCCAGGTCACCCATCTACTGCAATCATGAAGTAATGTCCCGGTCACGTCACCGAAGCGGTGAAGACGCGGGAAAACATGCGCACAATGCAGAAGGCAGGGCCAGCGCCAGGCATGGGTAGTGCACAAAGACCACAGGGCCACACCTCCACCCTCCAAACACCAGCCCCCCCATGAAGGGACATGCCATGTGCCCCTCCTGTGCTCCCCCATGCACAACAGCAAGCCAGGTGAACCCACACCCTGCACCACACACCAAACAATTAGGGAGACAGCCACAACAGGAGTGGCTGCAGAGGAACACACAGCACAGAAGCACAGGGCCAGGGCAACCCACACACCACAACAACACCACACACATGGCAAGAGAACTGAGTCCAAGCAGAAAATGAACACACACACAGATAATGAACAATCACTCCACTGGACACACAGCCTGCCAAGTCACACAGACATACCCCACACTG
The DNA here is from genome assembly GCA_963921515.1 of Calotriton arnoldi. Taxonomy (NCBI): domain Eukaryota; kingdom Metazoa; phylum Chordata; class Amphibia; order Caudata; family Salamandridae; genus Calotriton; species Calotriton arnoldi. The sequence continues at coordinate 1,490,770 of CAWUFW010003159.1, forward strand.
ACACACAGCCACATACACAGACCACATGCCAGCAGCAATGGAGTACAACATATAGGAAAGCTAAAGTGAGGTGCCCACAATTGGAAGGCCAAGGAGCTAACTACCAAGCATGTGTACATCACATGCAAGACAAGGAACATATAAGAACACCCTCAGCCCATCAAGTCACACATGGCTGGCACAGTGAGTGAAGTCAAACCACAGTCACCTCAGTGCAACAACTGAGGGAGACAGCAAGGCAACCCATGGATAGGCACAGGGATGAAAGGAAGGCCCTGAAGTCAAACAGTGAACAGCCACACATATGTATCCAACTACTTGACAGGAGCATGTCAGCAGCACAACACACAGGGCCCATTGACAGACTCCATGACTGTCAAACACAAGTAGGAATCTTCACATATACCCCCCTCATCACACCTGCAGCACACAACACCAGTGCCAGACACACAGAAGGGTGTCAATAAAGTCCAGTCAATACACAGACAAACAATCACACTGGGATGCCAGAACCAATGTCTGCACTAAAACAACAGCCAAACACATAACTCAACAAAAACACACACAGAAGCACAACAAGACCAGACATGAACTGTACAGCCAAACTGTGGAAAGCCAGTGGGAGCACAGACAGAACAGGAGTGCACAACCCCATCAGTCAGGAACAATGCACAGACAACATACCACAACACAGACAAGAAGTGCACCATCACAAAACAATCATGGACACAAACTGGGAGAAATGGGCCTACAATGACACACAGACAGACATACCACACCGCCCATCAAGTCAACATGATGTCACAGTGTACCACATGCCTGCACATGCACAAGAATGACAAGAGACAGCTCAGATATGAGAGGAGAAAACAACAAGGATGCACCCAACACAAGCACAGGAACTAGAATAGACCTAAGTTCATGTGACAGACACACAAGTAAGGCACACCACACTGGCAACACACATCTGAATGAAACACACCACACCAACAAAACACACACACTGACATGCAACTAGAACACCACACACAGAGCATCTGTCATCTGCAAGAGACAACACAGCCCAAACACTGCACACAGCCACATCAAACACACAACAGAAGCACATGCCAATAAATCACATTGCAAACACAGCAGGACATCAGGGGATGCACACCAGGCAAGGACAAGGTAACATTCACCCACAGCACTGCATGCACACCAAGCAGTGTGTGCACACCAAACATACCGGTCCCACACAGATATGAGTGACACACCATGAACACCCACAACAACAATCAAAACAGCACACTGACAACATCACACTCAGGAAGTGAAGCAGTACCTCAGCAAACACACATACACCTAACCCAACACCCACAGATGCACAAGTCTGGGACACCAAAGTGGAAACAACTTGACCAGAGGACTGTGCAGCACAAACAGTTGAACTGCATATGAGCAACCATGACTGCTAAACAGTACAAGAAAATAACATATAACCAATTGGGAAAATGTCCTGAGTGGCACATTGGTCCTGTGCAAAGATCTGCACCACAAATCACAGTGTTGCAAATGAAGTGATGGGGAGGCACACACACAGGCAACCCAAGGGGACAGCTGGCATGAAAGTGAAGTGGTATGTACGTCAGTAGTGGACATGGCAGGAGTGTACCATACACAAATAGATGGAGTGCAGACTCACAATGGGTAGGCATCTGAAGCACAGATAGGGGATGGTATGACACCACACACCGCATGCCATACTGGAGGCAATAAAGCCCCATGTGACAGCAATGCATGAGAAAACACACCCACAATGTCAGTGTGGCTGAGCAGGGATGCACAGTGAGTACAAACAGCATCAAGACACATGGATGATCAACAAAACACAACACTGACTTGCCAGTCACATACTCTGCATACTCACAATTGCCAAAAACAACAAGTAGGAGTCAGCCAGAACTGCAAGGACACACCAACACACTGCACAGGGCACAACATACAACACACACATGTGCACACAATCACAATCACAGGGCTGAACAATTACACAAACAGGCACTCTACTCCTGAGTGACACATGTTTGTAGTTGACATTGCAGGTGCACACACACATCAACACTCACGACAAAGTCACCCCCTTCACACTGCACACTTCCTGACCACCCAAGTGCACACATTGAAAGTAACCCATGTGACTAGGATGACTGACCATCACAAGATGACCATACACCTACACTGCTGGGTGCACATAAAGTAAGATCACACATACATGATGACCCTGGCCAGCCTGCCTGCAATCCTGTGGATAGAATCCCACTCTGTGCTGGTAGTGCATCCTAACATGACATGTGTACAATTTAGCAAACCTGAACATATAATCATTAGGATAACAGTGGATCATCACAAACAACCATCAGTGCACCCCCAAGCCTGAGAGTCAAGAAGAACTGAAGTGCCTCCCACCTCAGCCAAACTCTGAAATAGTGGAACTAGCAACTGGCAACGTTAAAGTGGCATACAGAGCATGTGTCACATTAAACCATACCCACACAGAAAACCCTTTATTTAGCAAGGAGACTGACAAAGCAGACAACAGGAGCAACTGTCTTTATTACAAATTTCACAGATAGGCATCAAAAGTAGACAAGAGCAAGGCCAGTGGCCAGTCCAAACAGCAGAGTAGGTACATGAGAAGCTGCACAGGGAATGGGCAAACACAGCAATGTAGAGGAAGGCCAGTGGCCAGTCCAAACAGCAGAGTAGGTACATGAGAAGCTGCACAGGGAATGGGCAAGCACAGCAATGTACAGCAAGGCCAGTGGCCAGTCCAAACAGCAGAGTAGGTACATGAGAAGCTGCACAGGGAATGGGCAAACACAGCAATGTACAGCAAGGCCAGTGGCCAGTCCAAACAGCAGAGTAGGTACATGAGAAGCTGCACAGGGAATGGGCAAACACAGCAATGTACAGCAAGGCCAGTGGCCAATCCAAACAGCAGAGTAGGTACATGAGAAGCTGCACAGGGAATGTGTGAGACTGTACACAGTCATGGTTAGCAACACAGCTAGGGGGATAACAATGGGCAGTACAGGCACCGCTGTGGGAGAGACAGGTGTGTGAGGGGGATTTAGCCTCAGACTTGTCTGTCAGTCTGACTGGGAGCTGGATGAGTGTCAGAGCCAGTTGGAGGACTGGACCTGGGAGAGAGCGGACCAGCTGAGCTTGAGGCATCAGTGGCTTTGGGAGCCGGAGGGCTGCTTGGACCGGGTGGTGTGGTGGCCCGTGGAGGCAGAGACATGCTGCCATGAGACACAGTGTGGGAGGGAGAATGTTGAGGGGTACCTTTCCACTTCTTGGGGATTCGATATGGAAGTGTGGTCTTGGTAGGAGTGGGAGGTGGGGCGGCCACAACAGGCACACTCACCACCAAAGCTGCATCAGGTGCAGACGGTGGCCCTCCCTCTGGGGACATGCTGGATCCAGCTGTTCGCTTGGCCTGGCCTTGCCTTTGCTCCTCCATCCCCTGTTTACCAGGTTTGCACCCTACAGTGCCCGCATTTCCCTGCTTCACAGGGCTTTGGATGGGAGTTGAGGTTGTGGGTGAATCTGCCTTGGAGCTCTTCTTATGTGTACTTTTAGCAGGCACCACCTTCTCAGTGGGCACGGAAACTGTCTGCTTGTCTTTGCGAGATGCTTTTGGGACAGGAGAGTCCTTGGCTGGGGATGCCTCTGAGGCATGTGACCCTGAGGTCTGCTTCTTGGCTTTGTGGCCCTTGGTGTCGCCTGATGGGCTTATGTCTTTGTGCTCTGGGGTGGCTTTAGTTTTCTGTGGGAATGATGTCTGCGCCCTGGATCGCTTGGGCTGCTGCTGCTGTGTGCTGCGTGTGCTGTATCTTGACCTTGAGGTCTGTTGTGCGTGGTCACTATTGTCAGATGTGGCCACTGGCAGGGGGGTGGACAAAGGGACTGGAGCTGGACTCCGAGATTGTGCCAGTTGAAGGGCTGCCGTCACTGCGGAGGACAAAGACTGGACAGTCCGGTGTAGCCCACCCACGTCTGAATGTATGCCCTCCATGAAAGCAACCACCTGTGCCAACTTTTTGTCGTGGTCTATGAAGGCATTGAGGAGAGCTGTCTGGCCCACACACAGCTCGTGCAAAAGGTCCACAGACTCAGCACTGATGGCAGCCGGGGGGACAGGGGCAGGGGCAGCGGTGCCTGGGGTGAAGGACACTCTTCCCTGCTTACTGGTGCGAACACGGGCAGCAACAGTGGAAGTAGCTGGGAGGGTGGGCACTGTACGCTGTGTGGTGGAAGAGGAGGCAGAGTCCCCGTTCCCTGTGCCCGCCAACATGGATGCGTCACCGCTGGCGTCAGATGACGTTGAGCTTTGCGTCTCTGGCTGTGATTCCTCCAGCAGACTCCTGTCCCCCTCCGAGGCGCTGGTCACATCTGTGTCACTGTGCCCATGTGCAGCTGTGCTTGATGCCTCACCACTGGTGTCCGTCCCCTGTCCTTCCGTGCCCACGGGAGATGCTGCATGAGAGAGAGAGATGTATGGTCAGTTCATTGGCATCAACAGAACAAACATATGCAAGCAAAGCATCACTGAAGATGAAGAAATCTACATGTTGCACACCACCCTGTGCAATGACATTGTGCACCCTCAATTCTGAACTCGAACAGTGCGTGTAAACAAGAAAACCAGGCATAAGTGAGCCATGTGATGACCACACAGCACAATATCCTGCCGGTGGCTCCGGTCAACCAGATACACAAATAGCTCTGAGCACACCTAGGGCCCTGATGTGGGCAAGGATGAATCCCATAACATGTTGCCACTGTCATATCTGGATGGAGCAGAAGGGGACAACACAGATACAGACTCCAACATAACAGTCCACAATGGCCATGAGCTCATGCCATCCACCATGTTGTACTTTGGGGCACAACTACTGTAGCACATTTGCGTCAGATGTCTAAGCCTCACAAATCTGAGGTCAGGCAATGCAAGCATTGATGAAAGCACACTCAGATTAGGCACACTGCCGTTCCCTTCCATGTGATTTCCCAGACTACCCCAATGCAGATGATACCTGAAGCCCACGACTCAGAATGCAATGTCAATGCCCAGTACTCAAATCACACTAGGAAGTACAGGTAGGGCAAATGCATGACAGCTGCACCCAGCACAGAGGCCACTTACAAGCCACTGCATCACACTACCAACATCACATAGCCAAGTGCTGTCCCAGGCTGTGAACACATGCAGCCACTCACAGCCAAAGTCACCCTTCCCAGAATACTCACCCCTAGCTTGCTGCTGATGCTCCTTCAAACGTGCATCCAGCTCAGGCTGTGTCACGGCCAAGATGCGGGCCATTAGTGGTGTCATGCTGTGCCACGCCAACCTGCCAGTCTGAGGGAGCAGACCCAGCGTCATCTCCGCCACGTTCTTGCTCGTCCAGCAGATGTTATCCCACCTCTTGTGGCAGTGGGTGCACCATCGGTTTGAGACACCCACAGCCCGCACCTTGCATGCAATGGCCCTCCACACGGCCTTACGCTGGTGTACTTTGAGCTGCAGGCATGGGAGACAAGAGGGGGAAAACATCAGTGACACAGTGTTATGTACCAATATCTCTCAGTACAGTAGCATGATACTGACTCATACCAAATCCACAGATATGTCTAACAGAGACAAGAATGCATCTCACATGGCACATCAGCATGGGCGAACCACACGTAAATGCATGCAGGTGTGAGGGTGGACACAGTACCTGCCCATCTCATACACATGCAGGATGCCAGCACATGAAGCCATGTCTAGTCTGCCCACATCTACTGTCCATTGTTAGGTAGAGCAAGACATACATTACATATCAACATATGTTGGGGGTTAGACTCACTGTGTCCAACACTGCGCAGCCCTCAATGTCCTTGCCCTGTGAATGGCTCACTGTGTCATGGAGGTCACATTGAGGGACATGATCTCACACACCCACACCCTTCTCACAAGGCCTGTCGTGTGCAAGCTACAGGGCTGAGATGGCTCATTGATGGAGATTAAAGAAAAAAAGACACATGTAACACTCTGTACATTCAGTGATGTTTCCTTGTCAATTTGGGCGGTGACTGTGCAGGCCAGGTGGGCTCACACTGAGAAGGACAACAGGGACCCACACAGCCATTCACACAAGCAATCACTGTCCTGACTCCTGCATTACCAACTTGCTGCGTCACTGTATGGCTGACAAGACAATACATGTCACTCAAATCTTGATGTGCAGGCAGGGAAACGTGTGAAATAGGCTACACACCCCTTCCACCTGGAGAAAGCATGCTAGGCAGTGCATGACATAACCCCACACTCTCAGGCACATACTGCAGCAGCTCAACTTCATGTGTGCCCCCCTGCACTCTCACTCACACTGTTGAAGACTTACCATGACATTTGGGGCACCATATAGCCTTGGATACTGTGTGAGCACCTCGTCCACCAGGACCTCCAGCTCCTCGCTGGTGAAGAGACTGGCCCGGATCTTCTCAGTCCTCGCCATCACTGTGGCCAGGTGGCAGCAGCAGTTGGTGTTGAGGGGTGGCAGGCAGCAGTCCCTGGAGACAGCAGCAGTTGGTGTTGAGGGGTGGCAGGCAGCAGTCCCTGGAGACAGCAGCAGTTGGTGTTGAGGGGTGGCAGGCAGCAGTCCCTGGAGACAGCAGCAGCAGCAGGTGGTGTTGAGGGGTGGCAGGCAGCAGTCCCTGGAGACAGCAGCAGTTGGTGTTGAGGGGTGGCAGGCAGCAGTCCCTGGAGACAGCAGCAGGTGGTGTTGAGGGGTGGCAGGCAGCAGTCCCTGGAGACAGCAGCAGTTGGTGTTGAGGGGTGGCAGGCAGCAGTCCCTGGAGACAGCAGCAGCAGGTGAGGGGACTCAGGCAGCAGGCTCTGGAAGCTGTGGAAATGTGAGGCTCCCTCCCACACATATATAGACCCCTGGGGCAGTTTCAGTGGTTCCAAGCTGCTGCAATTGGTGTTCCAGGTCAGCCTTTTTCAAATGCATCCAATGACCGGCTCCACGGTGGTGGAGCACGCCTTCCACGATTTTCAAAATTGCATTAGGCTACCGCGATTGCGGTTCCCATTGGCTGCAAGGGCATGGGCATTGGCGGTGACACACCGCAGGGGCCAGGCGGGCGCTACCGCGGTGGTGCATTTTTCAATTGCATCCAATGACCGGCCCCGCGGTGGCGGAGCACGCCTTCCGCGATTTTCAAAATTGCATTAGGCTACTGCGATTGCGGTTCCCATTGGCTGCAGGGGCATGGGCATTGGCGGTGACTCACCACGGGGTCCAGGCGGGCGCTACCGCAGTGGTGCATTTTTCAATTGCATCCAATGACCGGCCCCGCGGTGGCGGAGCACGCCTTCCGCGATTTTCAAAATTGCATTAGGCTACCGCGATTGCGGTTCCCATTGGCTGCAGGGGCATGGGCATTGGCGGTGACACACCGCAGGGGCCAGGCAGGCGCTATCGCGGTGGTGCATCTTTCAATTGCATCCAATGACCGGCCCCACGGTGGCGGAGCACGCCTTCCGCGATTTTCAAAATTGCATTAGGCTACCACGATTTGGGTGCCATACATTGGTGCCTGTGACCGTGATTTGGGTGGCGGAGCATGCCAACCGCCATTTGGCAATACATATATATGTCTCACTACCGCAATTGTGTTATAGGGATTGGTGGTGACACACTGCTGGTGCCAGGCGGTAGCTACCGTGATTTGGGTGCCATACATTGGTGCCTGTGACCGTGCTTTGGGTGGCAGAGCATGCCAACTGCCATTTGGCAATACATATATATGTCTCACTACCGCAATTGTGTTCTAGGGATTGGTGGTGACCACCGCTGGTGCCAGGCGGTAGCTACCGCGATTTGGGTGCCATACATTGGTGCCTGTGACCGTGATTTGGGTGGCGGAGCAGGCCAACCGCCATTTGGCATAACATATATATGTCTCACTACCGCGATTGTGTTCTAGGGATTGGTGGTGACACACCGCTGGCGGCAGGCGGTAGGTTCCGCGATTTGGGTGCCATACATTGGTGCCTGTGACCGTGATTTGGGTGGCGGAGCACTTTGTCAGCACCTATGGACACATCATGCTGTGTCAATGGACAATGGGCAGTCATCAACAGTGCACAGTGGCCACATGATTAATGGCACATCATTGTGCACACAATGCCAGTGTAACATTTAACACACTGCTGACTACACATGCCATGTTTGTGTATGTGATTTAGTACATTGGCATGTACTCACTCACATGTCACTTGTGATATTGATGGGCATGTACACAGAACAGTGTTGTTATGGACTCTCAAATGTGTACACATGTCAATGTGTGAAAGTGCTGTGAAAATCACAGTGATGTATGTCTTAATGTAGTATGTGCAGATTTGACTGTCTTGTTTTCTTGGATCATGCACACACTTGTTGTTTACGCTCAGCCTGTGGTCATTGTGTTGTTGATGTGTGCCATGTTCAACTTACGCCTGAAGGTGTGTCAGGTACAGCAGCTAGGTATGAGATAGTGGTGTTGCAGTTTTACACATATGCTGTATGAAATACTCTCAGGCCTGCTCATGCTAGATGTGGCCATATCCCTATGTGCATTCGCATAGTCAGATGTTGTTTCAGATGTACTGGCTGTGTGAAAGGGGACAAGTGAACGAGTAGTGTAGCTGAAGGTGTCCCTACATGTAAGCTGCTCTGTAACTCAATTGTGATGACAGTCATTGTTGGCGTTGTGTCAGTCAAAATGTAAGATGTTGACACATCTCATGGTGTATTGAATTGACATGTGTCCACTTTCATCTCAACTAGGAGGAAACCAAATCTGCATCGTCCCTTCACAGTGCTGGCAGACATGGAGGATGAGGAGGTCATCCGGAAATTCCGTCTGGATAGAGCCACCCTACAAAACCTATGTGCTATATTGGAGCCCCACCTGCAGCCTCGCAGAACATATCCAGCAGCTTTCACACCAATGTCTAAGGTGATGGCGGCCCTGTATTTTTTTGCCTCTTGATCATTCCAGCACACAGTGTCCAGCGCAGGTGGGATGTCGCAACCTATGTTCAGCATGGTGCTGCATGATGTCCTGTCCGCTATGATGATATACAAGGACAGATATATCCATTTCCCCAGGGGGCCTGAATTGGCGGCTGTGAAGGGAGACTTTTATACCCTTGGACACATCCCCCATGTTGTTGGTGCCATTGATTGCACCCATGTTGGGCTTGTTCCACCACAGGCACGGGAGCACATCTATAGGAATCGTAAACATTTCCACTCCATAAATGTGCAAGTGGTGTGCCAGGCGGATATGATCATCACGAACGTGTGTGCCAAATTTCCAGGCTCAGCCCATGACTCATACATCATGCGTAACAGCATTGTACCACAGCTGATGGCTAATCTGCTTCCTGAGCGTGCATGGATTGTGGGTGAGTAAGAAGAGTCCAGTAGCGTGCTGTGTGTGTGACATGCTGTCCTCTGCCACAGTATTATTACAAGGTTTATCTGTGTTTCTCACACCTAGGTGACTCTGCATATCCCAACCGTCCTTGGTTGCTGAGCCCACTGCGGAATCCCAGGCCACCAGCTGATGTATGCTACAATGATGCCCATGGGAGGACACGTCATGTGGTGGAGCGTACTTTTGGTCTCCTCAAGTCACGATTTCGCTGCATGGACAAGACCGGAGGTGCACTCATGTACTCTCCCGGTAAGGCCGTTCGTCCCTGGGCCCGTTCATATGCCCCAAGGACCCTGTTTATGCTGTCCAGGGCTTCGGTCCCAGGCTCTGGTTGTCTGTGAGTGACCCTGCCACTCCCACCTGCCCTGCTGCCACGGACCTGTTCACCACTGTAGGCACCCGCATCCTCTCCCTGCCATCCTCAGTTGGTGGTGTGGGGTGGTCATCCTCTGGGACAGGGAGGGTGTTGCAGGCAGCACTGGTGGTGGTGGTGGTGTAGGACGCACAGGCCGTAACAGCAGGGGTCTGCATAGCTGTTGGTGTTGCTGCAGAGGGGGGGGACGATGGGGTCCTGGGACCGGTTGCGCCCTGGCACACCAGATGGGCCGGCTCCGAGCTCCTCGTCCTCTGAATACCGGGAGTCAACATCCGAGAGTCCATGTTCCGGGGAGGGGGGGAGACTGGCTCTGCAGATTGCTGGTGTTGTCCTCTGCAGTCAGTTCTTGGTCACCTGTGGAACAGATGGGAAATGGTCATTGTAGTGCACCCCGCAAGCTTTGTGTTAGCTGTGTATTATTCACTGTTTGTACACCACACAGTTGACTAGTCATCACATTGTTTGTATGTGCACTACTGTGCCTCCTGAGATGATGTTGAGGTACATGCATTAGTTGTCCATGGTGTGAGGTGTCACAACATACCATGCGCCACGTGCATGTTTTGTGATTACAGGGACATGTTGCCATCTAGGGACTAGCGCAACAAAGCATTTCTGTGACGCCTCTTTGTTGATCACTCTGCCCTGGCAGACGTTACATCTGAGCATGAACTGGCCATTGTCATCTCATGCATACCTTTGTAATGTCATGTGCAAATCTGAATTTGTACAAACAACCATGCTTTCTTTGTTTACATATGGTCCTTGCTGCTCTGGCCACATGGCACTTACACATGGCATTCAGTGCTGTGCATGATTGTGCACAGACTTTCTTCTACATGTGAATTGGTGTGTCACACTTTGGTTGCTGTGACAGTTACATTTGCTTAGCTGTCTGCACACTGTGAGTGGCAATAGGATCTGTGTGTATTTTTGTGTGATGAGAGGGCTGGTGTTGTCATATGGCACCATGCTTTTTGGGAGGACTGGCTGGGTGCATGTACTGGCTACTTACCTGTTCTGTTTTCACATTTGGGTTGGATTTGTGTCACATCTATGTGTGTGTGTGTGTGGTGGAGGCTTCCATCCTGCTCAAGGGTGGGACAAGAGGGCATAATTTGTAACCCTGGGCAAAGCACTACGCTACGCTCGCGTAGTTTGCGAAGTTTGCGCTACTTCGCACAACGCGAATTGCACGTAGCACAGTGCAAACACGCGTAGCGTAGTGCAGCGGTCATTTTTTGCTTGCTCGCGGTCCTCAACGTCAAGTTGGCGACCGCAAGCAAGCAAAATGACATCCCGGCGAGACTTTTCCTCGTTCGCGATCAGCAACATCAAGTTGCCGATCGCGAGCGTGGAAAATAAACCTGCCGGCGAGATTCTCAACGTGGGGAGGTCAGGTTTCTCATTGCGAGTGGTCGCGTATGCTCGCGACCGCTCGCGATGAGAAACTACCAGTCTGCGTTGAGAAAGCTGCAGCTCGAGTAAAAATCTACTCGAGCGGCAGTAAAAGACAGCTCGCACTGTGCAAGATGCCGTTTTCAATGATTGCACAGTGAGGACAAGCATCCGGCACTATGCAATCATCGCGAACAGCGCACTACGCAGTTCGCGTAGTGCTACGCGTAGCTCGCGTAGTGCGAACTGCACTTCACGTAGCTTCGCGTAGCGCTACTTCGCGAACTACGCCCAGGCTTAATAATTTGTCTACCTACCTGTTAGTTTGAAGTGGACAGTGCAATGACTGACACATGCATCTGGGTGGGAGGGAGTGTGCCATCTTGATGAGCTGGGGAACAAGGGGGCATGGTGGGAGTAGTACTGCAGTCTTCCCATCCCCAAAACCCCCTCCCTGTTAAGATGGCTACCTACCTGTTAGTTTGTTTGTAGTGAGACAATGGCTTCCAAATGCTTCTGGGTGTGGAGTGCTCCATCCTGCTCAGGGGTGGGACAGGGGGCCTTGTGGGAGTTGTTGTGCAGGCCTCCCACCCCCAAACAGCCCTCCCTGGGAAGATGGCTACCTACCTGTTAGTTTGTTTGTAGTGAGACAATGGCTTCCAAATGCTTCTGGGTGTGGAGTGATCCATCCTGCTCAGGGGTGGGACAGGAGACATCGTGGGAGTTGTTGTGCAGGCCTCCCACCCCCAAACAGCCCTCCCAGGGAAGATGGCTACCTACCTGTTAGTTTGTTTGCAGTGAGACAATGGCTTACAAATGCTTCTGGGTGTGTAGTGCTCTATCCTGCTCAGGGGTGGGACAGGGGGCCTGGTGGGAGTTGTTGTGCAGGCCTCCCACCCCCAAAGAGCCCTCCCAGGGAAGATGGCTACCTACCTGTTAGTTTGTTTGTAGTGAGACAATGGCTTCCAAATGCTTCTGGTTGTGGAGTGCTCCATCCTGCTCAGGGGTGGGACGGGGGCATGGTGGGAGTTGTTGGGCAGGCCTCCCACCCCCAAACAGCCCTCCCAGGGAAGATGGCTACCTGCCTGTTAGTTTGTTTGTAGTGAGACAATGGCTTCCAAATGCTTCTGGGTGTGGAGTGCTCCATCCTGCTCAGGGGTGGGACAGGGGGCCTGGTGGGAGTTGTTGTGCAGGCCTCCCACCCCCAAACAGCCCTCCCAGGGAAGATGGCTACCTACCTGTTAGTTTGTTTGTAGTGAGACAATGGCTTCCAAATGCTTCTGGGTGTGGAGTGCTCCATCCTGCTCAGGGGTGGGACAGGGGGCATGGTGGGAGTTGTTGTGCAGGCCTCCCACCCCCAAACAGCCCTCCCAGGGAAGATGGCTACCTACCTGTTAGTTTGTTTGTAGTGAGACAATGGCTTCCAAATGCTTCTAGGTGTGGAGTGCTCATCCTGCTCAGGGGTGGGACAGGGGGCCTGGTGGGTGTTGTTGTGCAGGCCACCCATCCCCAAACAGCCCTCCCAGGGAAGATGGCTACCTACCTGTTAGTTTGTTTGTAGTGAGACAATGGCTTCCAAATGCTTCTGGGTGTGGAGTGCTCCATCCTGCTCAGGGGTGGGACAGGGGGCCTGGTGGGAGTTGTTGTGCAGGCCTCCCACCCCAAACAGCCCTCCCAGGGAAGATGGCTACCTACCTGTTAGTTTGTTTGTAGTGAGACAATGGCTTCCAAATGCTTCTGGGTGTGGAGTGCTCCATCCTGCTCAGGGGTGGGACAGGGGGCCTGGTGGGAGTTGTTGTGCAGGCCTCCCACCCCCAAACAGCCCTCCCAGGGAAGATGGCTACCTACCTGTTAGTTTGTTTGTGGTGAGACAATGGCTTCCAAATGCTTCTGGCTGTGGAGTGCTCCATCCTGCTCAGGGGTGGGACAGGGGGCATGGTGGGAGTTGTAGTGCTGTTTACCTGGGCACATACAACCCTGTAAATGTTGGCTACCTTTTGGTGTGATTCAGATTTAGTGGATGTTACATCTGTGGGACATGTGTTGGATATTGTGGTGCATATGGATATACTTGGGCCTCTGAGATGTAGCTTTGTAGTTGTGCTGGACAGTACATTGCAGTGTAATGGTCTACATTTGTTTGTACTTACCAGCCTCCACTCCCCCGGGTATTCCTGTGAGACTCTCTGGATGCAGTATGGCAAGCACCTTCTCCTCCCATGCAGTGAATGTTCTTGGTGGAATGGGAGGGCCACCGCCAGTCCTCTGAGCCAGCTCATGGTTCTTGGTCCTCTTCTTTTAGACAACACTCTTCAGGTCATGCCACCGCTTGATGATTTCCTGTCTGTTGCGCAGGATGGTCCCTACTGCATTGACCTTATCGACTATCCTTGCCCACATTTGATTTCTTCTGGCTAATGGTGTCTGTTGGACCAGGTTACCAAACAGTTGTGGTTCTACTCTGATTATCTCATCTACCATGACTGTCAACTCACTCTCTGTGAATTTTGGCATTTTCTGTGGTGCCATGGTGTGTGATGTGCTAAGGGGTTTGAGGTGCAGGTGTGTAAGTGGTGGGGGTGGGGGTGATGTGTATGGTGTGTGATGTGCAGAGGGGTTAGAGGTGCAGGTGTGGAAGTGGTGGTGCTGCTGTGTGTGGTGTGAGTAATGATGGTGTGCAGATTTGCCTCTCCTTTGTGCTCTGGTGTTGGGCCCTTCAGTTGTGGAGTATTGCAAAGGATTGTGGTCAGGGAAGGGGCTGGTTTTATACTCAGCTATGTGGGTGTGTCCAAATGGGGTATTGCTGTCAGGTGTGTTGTGTGGGTTGTCCTGGGATTTGGATTTTTGTAGTTGCCATGTGGTTGTGTCATTGGGGTGTGTAATGTGTTTTTGGGTGCATGGCTAGTTTGCTGTGTGCACTTTGTGGCCTTGTTGTGAGTTTTTTCTGTCGACCGCCATATTTGTCACAGAGCGTCCGCAGCGGTGGCTATGCTGCAGTTCTTCCGCCTGCTCTCCCATTCATCACTGTTAGCGTTTTCGGCGGTCGGAACCAGCGGAATGTACCACGGTCACATCGGGGATATCCTAATTTTCCGTGCGGTGATTCCGCTGTCCTGGCGGCGGTTTGGTTTTTTTCCTCCGCGAATCCGACCTCCGCGTACGGGTTTTCGCCTTCTCCGCCCGCTACGGGCGGTTTTTAGGTGGCTCTTACCGCCGCAGTCGGTTTTTTTTGGCGGTAGATCCTAATCTGGCTGCCGGTTTTGCCGCGGTACCGGCGGGCGGTTGTTTTCTGCTACCATGGCAGTCGGGGTGGTTTTTCAGACCGCCATCCTAATAGACCCCTAAAATAGCCCCTAAACTCAGTAAGAAAACAAAAACAATGTATGAATATCTACAACACAAAACTCGGCTATTTCCAAACACCAAAGGGCTAGAATACCTAGACATGATTGCTAAATCTATACTTTAAACAAAAAACAATGCTAAACATCATAAGCATTTTAAAATCACAAAACATTTAAACAACATAATTCTACTCTTTTTTAAATTAATAATTATAATTATGTCATTTAAAAATTAAAAACGTACATATAAATATATGACTTATGTTAATTATTAAAATAAAAAGAAACAAACAAACCAAATATAACCAAAAACATTTCCACCCATAATAATAAAAAATAACTTACAGTTGTGTCGCAGTAGACGGTCCTCGAAAACGAACAAATCTATAGTAGATAAATCGAAAAACGAATCCATCCGAAAATAAAGCTCACAAAAAAATGCAAAAATACAACTGTAGAAAAAGGCTCCAACGACGCAATCCTCTCAATAACAAATCCCTCAAAATACCGAAAATTAGTTTAAAAAAAACACTCCAACAAACACGAAAAATAAAAGCAAATGTAAAAAAGTAACTTGTTTCAAAGAAACAAAATACATTTTCCCTTTTTAAAAAAATGAAACACGTCGTCAGAACCATCCGTTCACAAAACAGGAAACCTGTAAAGAAAACAAAAGAACACCCTCCCACAATGACATGTACAAACCCACACGCATTAATATCAACATTAAGTACAACATAACATAATTAAACAACACATAACTAACACTACATAACACTCTACTTCTCTTCAACACTACGCCAAACACATAAAACACTAAACTACCAAAACAACACCTAACTACACCAAAAACGAACAATTAACGTCCTAACACATCTAACTACACTACTACTACCTTACCCCTAACCTAAAACTACCTTAAAGGTAAATTAAATCAAACTTACCTTAACCGATGAAACACAGCTCCCAACCGCGAGGTTCCGTCTTGCAAAATGACCTAAAAACGAAACAGATAAACAGAACAGTGAGAAAAAGGAAAACAAATGGCTGCGTAATAAAAATGAAAAAAGACTGACTTCCCATAGACAAGAATGGAGATATAATAAAAAAATCCCCAAAATTAAATGTATATTTTTATTTATAGTAAAAAAAATGTTTAAAAAAGTGTAAAATATATATTAAATATTTAGGGGCACATTACGATGGCGGGCGGAAGCACCACCGCCGTGCTGGCGGATGCAAAAAGCACCAGTTACCGCCGGCACGCAGCAGTCCACACGCCCGTCCAATTACGATGCGAAAAGTAGGCCAAACACCGCCGGCAAGCCAGCAACACCGTCCGCCATCAAAGTGCGCCCGTACACGTAGCGGCGCAGCCCAACTGACACACACCGTCCGACGAAACACGTCCCGCCCGGCGCATAAATTACGATGCCGCAAACAAACGGCTCCCATGGCCAAGAGATACCGTACGACAAACCGAAGCGGTAACACGGATGCCGAGCACGGACAACGAAGAAGCGGCTCCCCGAGCATGAATCCAGCACTGCAGGCTCTCCCCATGCTTCTGCTGATGCACCACCAAGGACGCAACGTACCGCGGAGACGCAGGTAGGCACACACAGAACAAGTGCACGCAAACAGCGTACACAGTGCAAGGGCGGAAAAAGCGGACAACCCCCCACCAGCGCGTGTACACTACACATCCACCATCGCATCCACATATGACACACAGGCCAAATCGTAACATCGCAGAACACATGTGTACACACCACCTGGGACTAGGAACCAACCACCCCGTCACGGCCCCAAAGCGCCGATGACGCCGCCACACATGCGCACAACGCAGAGGCCAACCGCAGCGCCATGCATGCGTCGCACACAGACACAGGGACACAACCAAGCAGCACACACATCAGCCCCACCCCGAACGCACATGACACGTGACAGGCCTGCCACAGACATGTCCCCAACGCCCAATTCACGGACAACACCCAACACCACACAACCGACGCACACATGTCAGTGAAGACACGCAACAGCAGGACACACCCCAGTGTAACAAACATGGCGTAGCACACAGCGGCGGCAACACCAACTAGGAGAAGCAGGGCCCCTTCGGGAAGAGGAACGCCAGTACCACACA
Organism: Calotriton arnoldi; assembly: GCA_963921515.1. Classification (NCBI taxonomy): domain Eukaryota; kingdom Metazoa; phylum Chordata; class Amphibia; order Caudata; family Salamandridae; genus Calotriton; species Calotriton arnoldi. Next base: position 1,507,553 of record CAWUFW010003159.1, read on the forward strand.
GAAACACCCATACCACCCTGCACATATGAACAAGACATATAAAACGGAACACCAAAGAGCCCGGGGACCGACAACAGGTGGCCCAAGAATAACATTCACACACAAGGCCCAACGCAGAGCGGAAAGGCAGCCTGCCGCCCACACAAGGGAGAGCAGACAGCACTGAATGACCTTCCATTCCAACTCCGAAACCACAGCCCTACGACAGAAGCCGGTGAATACAGCCATTGTCCAAGAATAGACCAACACAGGCATGCCGAGGAGACCGACCACAGGGCAGATAGCGCATATCACAGAAGCACACAACGGACGGGGAAGAAAGAAGAAAACACTCCCCCATGTCGGCCACATGCAAGTTAATTGGAAGGAGTCACACATCACTGACCTTGAACTGTCTGAGAAGCATGTGGGAAGAGGGCCCGTGTCCTCCAAACAAGCCAACAGAACACAAGTCCTGTCTCCCTACGACTACACAGAGCTCACAGCAACCTCGGAGCGTGCACATTGCAGACTGCACACACAGCCGGAGCACGCCACCTCAACGAACCGCTGCGAAATGGCAACCGCAACACACCTACCCAACTACGCCGAACAGCTCAAGCTGTACAAAACCAACCTGTTCCATACATTGGGATGCGATCTCCTGTCCCTGCTGAACGTAAGTTACCGACTGACTTACCGCATCACATTGTTCAGCTGCGTCATGCCCGTCTTCTACTGTCGGAGGTGTCCCTACCAGCATCCCGTCGAGATATGCCTCTCCAACCCGGCATGTCTGAAGGCGGACCTGCTACCACTACTCCTCCCTCTGGACGCACACGACAGGGCCTGCTCTGCCTATGGGGGCATGGCGTATGTGGCCAACATCGCACCCGCACTGAAATGGGACCACTGTGCCTCCACACGACGGATCATCGAGAACAGCTACATCGAATGTCACCCAGCATGCCCCATCATGGTCCTCCAAGGGACAACTTACGAACAACACCTTGACAGCCACCATCCGCTACATTGGCTGGCAAACATGTACACCACCAATGACATGGAAGCCCTGCTGGACGGCATCGCATACCTGACAACCTGTAAATTCGTCGGACCACAACGCAGGTTCCCCGAGTGACCTATGATGTCCAACCCCGCACCCATGCTTAGCTTCCGCACGGACTGGCCAGTCACCACCACAACAGCCATACCAAACGACCGGCAACTGTAACCACACCATCAACAACATCGCCATGACATCGGATATGACCGGGACATGCACACTGTTCCCCATCACATCCAGAAACACCGCATGCATCGTGGGAGGCAGTGGCATGGGCTCTGTGTATCGCACCCACATGGACGGAACTGCACGAACAACCAGGACACGACATGGATCCAGCGCACATGGACACACACACCGCTCAGTGGACATGAATAGGTCGCCTGGAGTCTGTGGGTGCTGCACCCTCCCACCCCCGCCCCGGGAATCCCATACCAGGACCTTTGCATGGACGACAAGTGCATACAACAACAACACGACCCCAGTGACTGTGACATGTCCAGTAACCACCACAGTGCAACAACAAGTGGCACGCCGCTGCATGCACGCAAGCACATGCCCTGATGTCATCTCACATGCACGCGTGCATGAGGAACAACCGCAGCAAACCTGTCACATGGAACTGAGATGGACTGTGCCCATGATGCCAAGCGGTCTGGTAGGCTACATGTATACCGTCTGTGTCAAAGTCCGCAGCTACGCAGCTATACGTAAATGTACATTAGCACAGCCTTGGCCAAGCAGATGTCACTCTGAAGCCCACATCCCACATGCAACAGCCAATCACATGTAACCCCACACCCTATCCCATTTGCAATCATGCTCAGTATATCCTCAACATGTATTCCGCTGCCAGTAGTGTCCACTATACTGCATCACAGAGGACAGAAGACTCAATATAATGTTTGAAACCAAAACTGTCTCCGCTGACTCATTTCACAAGTACGAATGAGAGAGGATGAGAGTATGTGAAGTACACGGCAGTCGTGACATGACCATGTAGTCCACTGGTATTGGATGTCAACGCAAATGAGTAGCACTACTGTGGAAGACACACATGTGTCGTGTGAAGTCGTATGGACGCAGTGCTCAGGTGGGTGGGTGCGACGGGTAGATGCGCACATGCCAAGTTGGAGCACGCCGTGTTGGGAGGGGTCATGAACAGTACACCACCGCTTCCCTGGGCATTGTGAGAGGACACCTGTCGGGGGGAGTGAACACGTGTGTGCACAGCAGCCGGGCACACGTACAAAGCGGTACCAGGCGCACCTCAGCCCACCCTCTGTGGACAAGCTGGATCCTGTTGTGCGCCCGCCATGCCCCTTGACAAGGCACACACAGCCCCAGTCGACCAGGTGTAACCCCAACATAGTCAATCCGCACAGGCGATACAGGGCACGGGATGGCAGTGGAGCATGGTGTGTGAGAGGTCTCCTCGCGCTCCTCCTGGTCATATCACACAGGCAATAGAACCTCAACGTCTAGCATGTCACAAGTCAAATGGAAGTGTAGGGGGACGCACCACAGCACGAGCAGCACTGACGTCACGGGAGGTGGCTCGCACCATCCCATCCATTGCCCATCATACCAACCACGCCACATGCCATTGCGACTAAGTGCAAGCGCGTGCGCCACCACCCCGAGCCCTCCCCAGAGAGGCCAAAGAGTGAATGTGTGGGCCATCAGCCGCAGACGGACGTGGCCTGGCCGCAAGGGCAGCCACAGCCACTGGGTGTCGCAGGTGGCGGATCCGGAAGGCGAAGACTGTGATGCATAGTCCATGCAGGCCGGGTCTCCATTTGGGGCACCACGCAGGTGGACGGCGTCCCGCCACACATCATACCCTGAGACAGCCCACTCGTGCAACTGGACCCACACATACACTCCTTGCCCTCTCTGGTGCGAGCTTGGGGCTGCCTGTGCAGGCGCTAGCCTCGCAGGTGAGCATGCATATTGGGGGAGCGAGGGGAGGACATGAGGGCTGGGGCGAAGATGACTGTATCACTGTCAGTAAGTACAAGGGATGACCCAGATGTGGAAAGGAAGAGACGTGTCCCGTGTGTACTGCAACTAGTCGCCAATCCAACTACCCCCCATGTCCGGAATGTAAGCCCGCACCTAGGCCCGCCCATCCGCCACATCGAACATACCACCAGCACGACAACCTTCCCATTCGAAACACTGACTGGGGTGGCGACCAGTGTACAATCATGTGTAGCCTACCCACGCGTACATGTGGGCCTCCATGATCCATGTCACCTGCGGCAAAGTCATGACATGCGCAATGAGGGAAGTGAGGAGAGCTGTCCGCCCCACGCGCAGAAGGTGCATCAGCTCCACAGACCCAGCAGCGAGTCCAGCAGGGGTCACATGTGCAGGGGCAGCTGTGCCTGGTGTGAAGGCACATGCATATAGACTAATGAAAGTATACAGATATGCTGTTCCTGATGGTTGTCAACACAAGGGAAGTGACACCGACCTGATCCAAATTTGGTTCAAGGTGGGAAGTCCAATTATTGGATTGTAATGCCCTCACACACCCAAAGGGTGTCATGCTTCATCATCTGGGCTGCTCCTCGTCGGGTCGGCGGTGCAATACCCAACGGGCTCCCTATAGTAGGGGCTCTTTATCGGAGATCTTCTTCCAATAGCCGTATGGTGAAGTGGGGGTATGGGGCCAGAATTGTGTAGATGTGTAAAGTTGAATGTGTGATCTAAAATAGAGTTGGGAGTTCCATTAAATGTGATTTATTCAAATGGTCTCCTACCCTAATTAAAAGAGTGATAATGTGATGCTCAAAAGTGAGTATTATGTCTCAAGTAAGGCATCATCATTCTTAAAGGAAGGTCAACATGTTTCACGCTTGTTGTCAAGATCTACATGCGATTCGTCAGGACCTCTATAAAAGGTAGACTATCTACACATACACACGGTGCGTTGGCCAAATACTCACCGCAGCCGATTCATTACCTACGTAAGTATACCTGTCAATCCCTGATCCTACCCCATAAAGTGAGTATAACCAGGCGTCATCAGTGCCCGGTAGGGATACAAACAAGAGGAGTTCCTCAATTGTTCTGTGTCAATAGCACATCTCCAAGCGACCTACCCACATCTACCGGGTCCGGTACAGGTATACTTACGTAGGTAATGAATCGGCTGCGGTGAGTATTTGGCCAACGCACCGTGTGTATGTGTAGATAGTCTACCTTTTATAGAGGTCCTGACGAATCGCATGTAGATCTTGACAACAAGCGTGAAACATGTTGACCTTCCTTTAAGAATGATGATGCCTTACTTGAGACATAATACTCACTTTTGAGCATCACATTATCACTCTTTTAATTAGGGTAGGAGACCATTTGAATAAATCACATTTAATGGAACTCCCAACTCTATTTTAGATCACACATTCAACTTTACACATCTACACAATTCTGGCCCCATACCCCCACTTCACCATACGGCTATTGGAAGAAGATCTCCGATAAAGAGCCCCTACTATAGGGAGCCCGTTGGGTATTGCACCGCCGACCCGACGAGGAGCAGCCCAGATGATGAAGCATGACACCCTTTGGGTGTGTGAGGGCATTACAATCCAATAATTGGACTTCCCACCTTGAACCAAATTTGGATCAGGTCGGTGTCACTTCCCTTGTGTTGACAACCATCAGGAACAGCATATCTGTATACTTTCATTAGTTCACTCAGGGCGTTTATGCTGGACCTTCCTCCATTCCGATAGGAGGAGAAAGCCCGTCGGTCCCCCCCCCTTTTTGTTTTCTTACATGCATATAGACAGCACATCGACCAATGTGTAGTCTGCCCACATCTACAGTCCATCATCATGCGGACATAGGAATTGAACACAGGGCAACACATCTTCAGTTGGTGCACCCACCGTGACCAACAATGCGCAATCATCGACGTACCCGCCCTGTGCATGGCCCCCCACCCAACGGAGGCACATCCAGTGCCACCATCCCACACACACAAGCCTTCCACGGAACATGCTGTGTCCAATGGTCAGTACAGAGTCAGCGCCCATCTGGTGGATCCTGAACAGGAGACACATGCACATACATGCCAGCTCCCACTATGTACGTCTGCCACCTGGCACGTGCAATGTAACCTCTCACCTGTGACGTGTGACTGCAAGCACACAGCCGTCTTGGCATGGGGCTGTCAATGTGGACACCTGTCAATGTTTCGGGAGGTGTGATCCGTACAGTGCTGTACATAGGGTGCAGTGCTGACACCTACTACTGTCTCACATCCCCTCGTGCCACAGGTCCCACTTGTTTTGGCCGCTCAGCCTGTGCCCACATCGTCGTCGTCGTGTGCCATACTCATCCAGCCTCGGAAGCAGTGCCATGCTCAGCAGACATTCATGTTGCCGTGGCGTTGCCGCTTGACGGATATGCAGTCAGTCCCCATCAGCACGCCCGCAAGTCATTGGGGCCTAGATCCCCATGTGCATGCACATGGCAGTGGTTCGTATCACTAGCCATTGCCATTGTTGGGAGACCTGTGTAAGTGTATTGTGGCCGTGCCATCCCAGCTTGACAGCTGGGCTGTGGCTCATGTGCTTGCTCAGTCATGTCAGTGATGTGTATGCGAAATTGCTATGTGTCGTGTTGCTTTGACATGTGTCCTCTGCCATTGTCCCTAGGCGGAGACCGAACATTGACCGCCCATACCAATTGCTGGCGGACATGGACGATACAGAGGTGATTAGGAAGTTTCGGCTGGACAGGCCAACCCTGCATCGACTGTGTGTCATGTTAGAACCCCATCTCCGTCCCCGCAGGGTGTATCCGACTGCTGTCACCCCCACGGCTAAGGTGATGGCCGCCATGCATTTCTTCGCCACTGGGTCATTCCAGCACACAGTGGGCATTGGAGGAGGGATGTCCCAGCCCATGTTCAGCAAGGTGCTGAGGGATGTACTGGCAGCCATGATGCTGTACCGAAACAGGTACATCCGCTACCCCAGGGCTCGTGAATTGGTGGCAGTGAAGGGTGCATTCTATGCCCTTGGCAGAATCCCACACGTCGTTGGAGCCATTGACTGCACACATGTCGGCCTTGTTCCACCACAGGCCACTGAGCACCTGTACCGCAACAGGAAGCACACGCACTCCCTGAATGTGCAAGTGGTGTGCCTTGCGGACATGGTGATCACCCACGTGTGTGCAAAGTTCCCAGGCTCGGCCCATGACGCACACATAATGCGCAACAGCATCTTGCCACGACTGATGTCCAATATGCAACAGGATCGTGCCTGTATTGTCGGTGAGTATGTGGAGTGGTGTAGCGTGCTGGTTGTGCGATGCTGTCCCCTGTCCAGTTGGAATTGCAACGGTTCTCTGTGTCCCTCACACCCAGGTGACTCTGCGTACCCGAATGGGGCATGGCTGCTCAGTCCATTGAGGAATCCTCGCACCCCAGCAGACGATCGCTACAATGAGGCACATGGGAGGACCAGACGTGTGGTCGAGCGTACCTTTGGCCTCCTCAAGTCCAGGTTCAGGTGCCTGGACCGCACCGGGGGTGCGCTGGCGTACTCCCCACAGAAGGTGTGCCAGATAGTGGTGGCGTGCTGCATGCTGCACAATCTGGCCATTCGGAAGCAGATCCCCCTCATCGTGGATGACGGAGATCAACCAGGGCCCCAGCCCGCAGACCAGGACAGCTCGAGTGAGGAGGACAGCGGAGAGGAGGAAGCTGGTAATGTGCGGCAGCAGCTCATCGCCCGCTACTTCACTTGACGGTGAGTGTCCATGTACGACGGCTGATGTGGCTGTATCTGTGCAGGTGTGTGTGTGCTGTGTCAGGGTGGCCGTTTGTTCACTGCGTGCTGTGTGTCAACGCTCCATGGCCAGGGTAGTATGCCACTGTTGGTGGCTGTGGCATTGTGCCCTATTGCTCTGTGCGATGTGTGTACATTGCTTGTAGTTGTTGACATGTACTGTGTGATGGGTGTGTGACACACTCATTGAATGTGCTCCTGTTCTGTCTCCCACCCCTAGGTCCCTACAGGCCCTCCGGATTCCATTGCCATGCCACGCATCAGGTGCCTTACCGCCCAAGGTGGCCGTTGTGTTCCGTACAAATAAAACACAGGGCACAAACAGCAGTTAGTGAAAAAGGTGCATTTATTACAAACTGTGACATGTGATTGTGTGTAAGGTGATGACAAAAGTGGTGCGTGCAGTGACAATGAGCTGTCGGTCATGGCTGCGTGATGATCAGGGTGTACCCACTGGTTCTATGTCCATAGTCCAACACACACATGCCATCCAGATGGCTGTGTGGAGTGGGATCGTAGTCCAAGTCAATGCAGTGGCTGGTCAAGGAAGGCTGGCGGAAGGCTGGCTGGCTGCCTCACTTGCGTTTGGAGCGTGCGAAGTCCTCCCGGGAGATCTGTTTCCACTTCGGACGGCCCCTTCCACGTTTGCGAGGGGGGGTGCCTGCTTGCGACATGCTGGTGGTTGAGGTGTGCTCACTGGCTGTGGATGCAGGGGAACTGGACACTGCTGCTCCACCCTGCGCACCGGCAGGTGGTGGCGGAGGGGGAGCTGCTGTCCCTGGCTGTGACCTCACCGCCACCACCAGCTGTCCCATGAGGTCCACGATTTGGCCCATACGGGCATCCATGGACCTCAGCACCCCCAGCACCTCACGCGTGTCTGAAGCAGACCGGACCCATTGTCCTTGGGCCTCTTCATAGGCCCCAAGGACTCTGGCCATGTGAGGCAGGGCATGGCTCCCAGGGGAGGCTGGCGTTTCCCTGACCCTGCTCCTCCTACCAGTCCTGCTGCCACCGGCCTGCCCACTAGCCACATTGCTCACCACGGTCCTCGCTGTGGCTCCCAGGGTGGATCCAGTCGGCCGGGCCACCACCTGCGCTGGGGCTGGTGCCAGCGAAGACGTGGCGGTGGTGGCGGCGGTGGTGGTCGGTGCGGCGATGGTGGCGGTTGCGGCAGTGGTAGTGGCCACAATGACCGTGGGTGTGGCCGCAACGACAGTGGCAGCAGGGGGCTGGGAATGTTCAGCAGCCCTGGATGATGGGTTGGTGGGTAGGAGGGGTCCTGGGGAGCGGCTGGGCCCTGCCACACCAGATGGGCCTGCTTGGTGGTCCGTGTCCGAAGAGGAGGACAGATCCTCCAGATCCGTGTGTCCTCGTTGGGGGCTTGTAGGCTGGCTGTGCTGGCTGCTGGCTCCATCCCCAGCATCCAGCAGTTCGTCACCTGTGGAGAGAATGAGATTTGTTATTGTGTTGCACCTGGCGAAGTATGTATTTGTCGTCTGACATTGACAGTTCGTGCAATCTCGTACATGGGTTTCCCGGAGGCGTGTGTGTGGCTGTTGCATCTGTAGTTGTGTGTGCTTGGCAATGGGACTGTGTGCTGTGCACATGTGGCATGGGACGGATTGGCCATGCCGATGGGTGTGTTGCTGTGCCCCTACTTATTGTGACTCTGGTGTATGCGGGCTCCTGGCCCATCCTGGGTCTGGTTTGTACTTTGCTTTTGGTGTTCAGATGGGACGCTTAGGAACGCATATGGCAACATGGGGGCCATGCCCCAGATTCGCATTTGGGAGGGGATATGCTTTTGGGGTTCAAATGGAACGCTTAGGAACGCATATGGCAACATGGGGGCCATGCCCCAGATTCGCATTTGGGAGGGGATATGCTTTTGGGGTTCAAATGGAACACTTAGGAACGCATATGGCAACATGGGGGCCATGCCCCAGATTCGCATTTGGGAGGGGATATGCTTTTGGGGTTCAAATGGAACGCTTAGGAACGCATTTGGCAACATGGGGGCCATGCCCCAGATTCGCATTTGGGAGGGGATATGCTTTTGGGGTACATGCTGTGAGCCATGGGTGCCGAACGTGACATGTGTTGTGGCAGCATGACAGTGCAAGGTTTGAGGTGTGTGCATGCTTGACATGGCCTGCATATTTGCTGTCTGTTGTGATTACTGGACATGGCATTGGACGCATCGTTATGAGTGAGTGATAGTTGTGTGCCAGCCAACGTATTGCAGTTGTCCCATCTCCTTGGTGTGCGTGCTGCCCTGTGCCATGTGCATCACTGCAGTGCTCGGGGGGTGTGGCCCATGTTGTGTGTTGTTGCTCACAGTGTGTCGTGCGCTTCATTGACTTCTGGCACATGGTTGGTCATGGGCATGTATCTTAGCGTGACTGCTGTATGTGTGGCAGCTGTGCGGATGACATGCCTTTCATGAGACTGGGGCTGACGGATGGGATGGATGGTATGTTGTATGTGCATGGTGTGTCTGTGAGTTTGATGGGTTCAGTGGTGTTCGTGTGCATTTATGTTGTTCCGCTCTGTTGCGTCTAGTGTTGTTTGTCTTACATAGGCGTAGTTGTGGGGTGTGTGGTTGACAGGCAGTAGGGGCTACATGGACAGGACTTCAATGGTGTTTCGGTTGTGTGTGATGAGTTGCACAGTGGCTGCCGTGTGGGACTATATTCAGTGTGGCTTGTGCATGCAGACGTGGCTCCTTGGGTGTTGCTATGTCTGTGATGGGTCATGTGGGGTGTGAGTCTGTTGTTCATGTCCGTGTGCACATTGTTCACTTGTTCGTGACGGTGGGCGGTGCTGCGTGTTCGTCTGCTACGTGACATGTCCCATGTGTTGGTCGTGTTATGGTCCTCATGCCTCCAGTAATCCAGCCCTGTCCAGTTTCCCACCTGCAAGTTGTTCGTGCGTGCACTGTACTGGATGCCACATGGCTCTAAGCGGGGGTGCTCCATGTTGCAGGTCTGTGGGGGTGGGGGTGTTGTGGGTCGTGGGGGTGGCTGGACACCCACTGATACCGATTGCTGTGGACCGTGATGTCTGCCTTTCGGCTGTCGTTGTGCACTGCGGTGGCTGACACGTGGCTGTGGGGTGTGGGGGATGCTCCTCCTTGCTGTGCTGTGGGACTGGGGCCTGGTGTGTGTTGTACTTGGGCTGTCCACCCTCCCACCCACTGCACTTTGTGTTCCTGCCACTTACCTGTTACTTGTCGGTCAGTGCAGCTGTGGCGGACACATGGGTGTGGTGGGTGCTCGTTGTGGCGCTTCTGGCATATTTGGGGACCTGTTGGTGGTTACGTGGCTGGCTGAGTGTACACATGTCCCCACGCATCTTACAGTTGTTCGGTTTGGGCTGTGTGTGGTGGTGTCTGTTGCATGTGTGTGTGATGTGTTGTGTATTGTGTGCTGGACATGGGGGTGTTTGTCCCTGGGAGCTGTGGCATGGTAGTTGCGCATGTGAGTACATAGCGGTGTGCTGGTATACATTAGTTTGTACTTACCAGCCTCCACTCCCCTGCTAATCCGGCGAGGATCTCCGGATGTATTACGACTCGCACCTTCTCCTCCCACGCTTTGAAGGTCTTAAAGAGCGCGGGATTCCCTCCGCCAGTGACGGCAGCCAGCTCTCTGTTTTTGCCCTCCTTCTTCTTGACCAGGCTCTTTACGTCATTCCAACGTTTGTTAATTTCGACTCTGTTCCTGGGCAGGGTCCCGACTGCATTGACCTGGTCTACGATCCGGTTCCACATTCTGTTTCTGGTGGCTAGTGGTGTGTGCTGGACCATGTTCCCATAGATTTGTGGGTACACCTTGATGATCTCGTCGACCATGACCGTCAGCTCCATGGGCGTGAACTTGGGCATTCTTTGTGGTGCCATGGTGTTTGTGGTGCTGGTGCGGTGTGTGTTGTGTAATGTGCAGGGGGTTTGTGGTGCCGGTGTTTGGTGGTGGTGGTGGTGGTGGTGGTGTTTGGTGGTGGTGGTGGTGGTTGTGATGTGTGCGTTTCTGTGGTGTGCTGCTGTCCTTGCTGTGTCACTGTGTCCTCTCCTCTCCTCTCTGGTTTGCAATGTAGCAAGGGGTTATGGTCTGTGGGAGTGCTGCTTTTGTACTCACCTATGTGGGTGTGTCCTCATGGTCTGTTGTTTTCAGGTGTGTTGTGTCTGGGGTTCTGGCCTTTGTATTTTTTGTTTGTCCGGGGGGTGTTTTCGGGATGTGTACTGTGCTTGTGTATTTGTGCGTGCCTTGCTGTGTGGACTTGTTGGCCATGTTGTGTGCTATTGGTTTTGTGTGCGGATGGTTTCTGTGCAGGTACGTTGGCGCCATGGCTTCTGCCGTGTCGATTCTCATCGGCGTTGTTTGCGCTGGCGGGCGGTATATTTGTGGTTTTTCCGCGCTCATGTCGGTGCGATCGTAATTTCACGTGCGGTGTGTCGGCCGTGAGGGCGGGCGGTTTTGTGTTGTCGTGCGTGTTTCCGTCCGTGGCGGGCGGTTTGACTCCGACTCGGACGTTGGCGGGCGGTATTTTGTGTGCTTTTCCGCCGATGGCGGTTTTCGGTTTGTGAAATCGTAATGGCGTGGTCGGTGTTCAGGCGGTGTGTGCGGGCGGATTTTTGCCGCTTCCATGCCTGGCGGATTTATTTACGCCGGGTATTGTAATGGGCCCCTATATTATCAACAACTAAAAAATATAATATTTAATATATATTAAAATGTATGTGTGTTTGATGTACTCACCTTCAAAATATAAAATTACAATAAGACTATTGTAAATGTGCAACCAATATAACAATGTTTAATAAAAAAATATATGATACAAAAATTATTTGTAAAAGAAAATTGTTAATTATTTAATATATTACATATTTTTTTAACAGTAATATTTAGTATACTAAATAATAAAAACAAAATGTACAAAATATAACTTTGTAAAATACATATTATATAATTTTACAACAAAAATACAATTATATAAAATGTATTAAAAAAGCATGTAAAAAGAAATGTACTAAAATGTTCTTATTTTCATAAAAAAATGATAAATAATGAAAATCAAAACGTGTATAATGAAAGAACTGAAAATATATTTACTTTACTATTACATAACTATGCTTCAGAAAAATGTACAATTTTTCAAAACAGTTAATAAAATATGTATGTAAAAATATATTTTAAATTTTGCAAATATACATGAAAAATATATGTTAAAAATATATTATACTTTATAATAAATTCTGAATAACATCAAAATTTCTGAATCATGTTTTTAATATTTTCAAAAATTGTACAAAAAAACCAAATAAAAACAATTTAATTGTGAACAACAAAAAACACGTGTTTGCAAATAAAAACATTAATAATAAAAACTAACATACATCTCCTTTTTTATTTGAATATACCTATAAACTCTAAAAAGAAACTACATAATAAACCATAAAAAATAACTATTCCTAACTCCAAAACCAACTAAACTCAGGAAAAGTGCTGGATAATAAACCATTAAAAATGACTATACCAACTACAAAACCAACTAAACTCAGGAAAAGTGCTGGATAATAAACCATAAAATATGACTATTCCAACTCCAAAACCAACTAAACTCAGGGAAAATGCTGGATAATAAACCAAACAAATTACTATTCCAACTCCAAAACCAACTAAACTCAGGGAAAATGCTGGATAATAAACCAAACAAATTACTATTCCAACTCCAAAACCAACTAAACTCAGGGAAAGTGCTGGATAATAAACCCCAAAAAAATTACTATTCCAACTCCAAAACCAACTAAACTCAGGGAAAGTGCTGGATAATAAACCCAAAAAATTACTATTCCTACTCCAAAACCAACTAAACTCAGGGAAAGTGCTGGATAATAAAAACCAACTAAAGTCAGGGAAAGTGCTGGATAATAAACCCCAAAAAATAATTACTATTCCAACTCCAAAGCCAACTAAACTCAGGGAAAGTGCTGGATAATAAACCCCAAAAATTTACTATTCCAACTCCAAAACCAACTAAACTCAGGGAACGTGCTGGATAATAAACCATAAACAATTACTATTCCAACTCCAAAACCAACTAAACTCAGGGAAAGTGCTGGACAATAAACCCCAAAAAGAATACTATTCCAACTCCAAAACCAACTAAATTCAGGGAAACTGCTGGATAATAAACCAAAAAAATTACTATTCCTACTCCAAAACCAACTAAACTCAGGGAAAGTGCTGGATAATAAACCCCCAAAAATTACTATTCCAACTCCAAAACCAACTAAACTCAGGGAAACTGCTGGATAATAAACCCCAAAAAATTACTATTCCAACTCCAAAGCCAACTAAACTCAGGGAAAGTGCTGGATAACAAACCCCCAAAAATTACTAATCCAACTCCAAAGCCAACTAAACTCAGGGAAAGTGCTGGATAATAAACCCTAAAAAAATTACTATTCCTAACTCCAAAACAAAAAAACTAAAGGAAAATGCTAAATAATTAAAAAATTATAAATATATCAAAATATTAAACATTTCAAAACTATGAAAAAAAACAAAAATGTACAACAATTTACATTTTTTAATCAAAAATTAAAATGTAAAACAAAATTTTAAAAAATATGTCCAAAAATATAAAATAAAAAATATATATATTCTAAAATACAATATATAGAAAAATTATAATTACAAATTTGAGATACCCCTTCTCAAAAAATAAAAAATATATAAGTATTAAATTCTAAATGATTTTTTATATTTTATACAAGGTACATCAAAATAGCACACAAAAAAATCCTTCAAAATTTTGCAACATTTAAAACTTTTAATTTTATTTTATAAAAATATATTTATGTCTTTCAATATTTTTTATTTGAGTATATTTTTAACCAACATTCTTAAATTACTCCCCACCCTTATCCCCTATGAACCCAACTCCTTACTTTTTACATAAAATTAAAAAAATATAACAAACATTTAAATAAATATTTTTAAATTACTCCCCACCCTTAACCCCTATAAACACAACATCCCGCTCCTAAAAATAAATTAAAATACTTTAAAAACAAACATTTGAACATTAAAAAATAACAAAACATATAAAATAACTACTACCAAATTAATAAAAAAACAAACATAATTAAACAAAAACAAAAAATACAAACAGTCGATAATATTTACAACAATATATTTGCCATCTATATTTACAAAATCGATATTTCTACATTACACAAAAATTGATATGTTTAACAACGAAAAAACTTACCTCAATATTTTCCATCATCGATATTCTTGACTCGATATTAATGCAATTCGATATTTCGACATCGATAATCTGTCTCTGCACCAGTTTTGGCATTTACTGGGACAAAGCCCATTTTCCTATTTTTTGTGGTTTCAACCTCCCTCCAGTTAGTGGTAGGAATGGGTGTGAAACCAATGGTGGATCCGAGAAAGCAATACATTCCTGAAAAGGAGGAAACATTTTGAATTCAGGAAGGTTTTGATTCTTCAAGGCTTTCCTATAGAAAGCAACAGTTGAAATAAAAACAATATTGAAATTGAGGTAAAAAAACAGTCATTTGTGCCTACATTTTCACCTGTAACTTCTTCTAACTATGACAGATTTTCAAAAGCAGTATATCGTTACATCCACTGGACACTTGTGGTTGCTGGTATATGTAGAGCTTGTAAGTTCACCAAGCAACTGAGGTACCCAGAGCCAATAACTGAGCTGCACCTTGCAATGGTTTTTCATAGTGTACCGGGTATACAACAATTCATTAGGTAAAATATAAAGAGTGAAAAATAGGTATCAAGGAAACCTATGTATTTCTAAAATGGGAGCAAGATGTGGAGTTTAGAAGCAGTGGTTATTTGCACATATCTGAATTTGTGGGTACCCATACTAGCATGCGAATTAAAGTGCATTTTTCAAAATTATGTCTTTTCTACGCACTGTCTTACATTTGGAAGACACCCATGCAGAGAAAAACAATTTGCAATAACACTTGGTCTACTATTCAGTGTTCCCCTAAGTCTCCCAATAAAACGATCTATCACTTGTGTGGGTGGGCCTAGTGCCCGCAGCAGGAAATGGCCCAAAACGCAATGTGGTCATCAAGGCACCAACCACTTTCAGTCCATTCACATGACTTTCATGTGTCAGACACAGAACACCATTCACACTGCCAGCTGCAGGCCCAGCACAATACAACACTTACATTTACAAACAGCACCATTCAAGGGCCCATCACTCTCATATGCCAACAGGACTAACACACCAATCTCACTAACAAGCACCCAAACATCAGACAACTGACAAACACACCTCAAGCAAATCAATACACATACTGGCTACCAGTATCCAACAGACCACCAGTTCTTGCGCACTGCCAGCCCAGCACCTATCTACACACACTGCCAGCCAGATGCCAGTCCACACGCACTGCTAGCCAAATGCCAGTCCACACGCACTGCCAGCCAAGCATTAGTCTACACACACTGCCAGCCAAGTACCAGTCCGCTCGCACCGCGAGCCAAATGCCAGTGAACACACACTGCCAGCCAAGCACCAGTCCACTAACACTGCCAGCCCAGTGCCAGTCTACACACACCACCATCCAAACGCCAGTCTACACGCACCACAAGCCAAACGCCAGTCTACACACACTGCCAGCCAAGCGCCAGTCCACACACACCATCAGCCAAGCGCCACTCTTCAAGCACCGCCAGACAAGTGGCAGTCTACACGCACCGCCAGCAAGCACTATTCCACATGTACCGCTAGTCAAGTGCCAGTCCACATGCACCGCCAGTCAAGCGCCAGTACACGCAGACTGACCTTGGGGGCAGATGGGCCTAAAAATATGGCTGATCTGTTCCAATGGTGTGTTACAGCAAACAAATGATGGACGGAATGATGACAATGCAAACATTCTCCCCAGTCAAAAGATCTGGGTTAAATCCATCGTTCTTTTGCCCACTACGCCACCCCAGTTCGGACCCAGCCATATGCAAATCAGTCTTGACCCTGTGTCCCATGGGAATAGTCCAGACCGAACTACCAGGCCAGGTCCTCCCTGGACCGGAAACAAGCATCCTGGGACTGGTTTCAGGGTATGTCACCCTTCTTCAGCCAGGCTAGCTGGAATCCAGTGGCACAGTGAGCAAGGGACCCACGTCTGGGCATACCCAACCCACTTAGGGCAAAAAGTGTTACAGCATACAACTGATGGACGGAATGCTGACAATGCAAACATTCTCCCCCAGTCAAAAGATCTGGGTTAAATCCATCGTTCTTTTGCCCACTACGCCACCCCAGTTTGTACCCAGCCATAAGCAAATCAGTCTTGACCCTGTGTCCCATGGGAACAGTCCAGACCGAACTACCAGGCCAGGTCCTCCCTGGACCGGAAACAAGCATCCTGGGACCGGTTTCAGGGTATGTCACCCTTCTTCAGCCAGGCTAGCTTGAATCCAGTGGCACAGTGAGCAAGGGACCCACGTCTGGGCATACCCAACCCACTTAGGGCGAAAAGTGTTACAGCAAACAAATGATGGACGGAATGCTGACAATGCAAACATTCTCCCACAGTCAAAAGATCTAGGTTAAATCCATTGTTCTTTTGCCCACTACGCCACCCCAGTTTGGACCCAGCCATATGCAAATCAGTCTTGACCCTGTGTCCCATGGGAAAAGTCCAGAACGAACTACCAGGCCAGGTCCACCCTGGACCTGAAACAAGCATCCTGGGACCGGTTTCAGGGTATGTCACCCTTCTTCAGCCAGGCTAGCTTGAATCCAGTGGCACAGTGAGCAAGGGACCCAAGTCTGGGCATACCCAACCCACTTAGGGCGAAAAGTGTTACAGCAAACAAATGATGGACGGAATGCTGACAATGCAAACATTCTCCCCCAGTCAAAAGATCTGGGTTAAATCCATCGTTCTTTTGCCCACTACGCCACCCCAGTTTGGACCCAGCCATATGCAAATCAGTCTTGACCCTGTGTCCCATGGGAACAGTCCAGACTGAACTACCAGGCCAGGTCCTCCCTGGACCGGAAACAAGCATCCTGGGACCGGTTCCAGGGTATGTCACCCTTCTTCAGCCAGGCTAGCTTGAATCCAGTGGCACAGTGAGCAAGGGACCCACGTCTGGGCATACCCAACCCACTTAGGGCGATAAGTGTTACAGCAAACAAATGATGGACGGAATGCTGACAATGCAAACATTCTCCCCCAGTCAAAAGATCTGGGTTAAATCCATCGTTCTTTTGCCCACTACGCCACCCCAGTTTGGACCCAGCCATATGCAAATCAGTCTTGACCCTGTGTCCCATGGGAACAGTCCAGACCGAACTACCAGGCCAGGTCCTCCCTGGACCGGAAATAAGCATCCTGGGACCGGTTTCAGGGTATGTCACCCTTCTTCAGCCAGGCTAGCTTGAATCCAGTGGCACAGAGAGCAAGGGACCCACGTCTGGGCATACCCAACCCACTTAGGGCGAAAAGTGTTACAGCAAACAAATGATGGACGGAATGCTGACAATGCAAACATTCTCCCCCAGTCAAAAGATCTGGGTTAAATCCATCGTTCTTTTGCCCACTACGCCACCCCAGTTTGGACCCAGCCATATGCAAATCAGTCTTGACCCTGTGTCCCATGGGAAAAGTCCAGACCGAACTACCAGGCCAGGACCTCCCTGGACCGGAAACAAGCATCCTGGGACCGGTTTCAGGGTATGTCACCCTTCTTCAGCCAGGCTAGCTTGAATCCAGTGGCACAGTGAGCAAGGGACCCACGTCTGGGCATACCCAACCCACGTAGGGCGAAAAGTGTTACAGCAAACAAATGATGGACGGAATGCTGACAATGCAAACATTCTCCCCCAGTCAAAAGATCTGGGTTAAATCCATCGTTCTTTTGCCCACTACGCCACCCCAGTTTGGACCCAGCCATATGCAAATCAGTCTTGACCCTGTGTCCCATGGGAACAGTCCAGACCGAACTACCAGGCCAGGTCCTCCCTGGACCGGAAACAAGCATCCTGGGACCGGTTTCAGGGTATGTCACCCTTCTTCAGCCAGGCTAGATTGAATCCAGTGGCACAGTGAGCAAGGGACCCACGTCTGGGCATACCCAACCCCCTTAGGGCAAAAAGTGTTACAGCAAACAAATGATGGACTGAATGCTGACAATGCAAACATTCTCCCCCAGTCAAAAAATCTGGGTTAAATCCATTGTTCTTTTGCCCACTACGCCACCCCAGTTTGGACCCAGCCATATGCAAATCAGTCTTGACCCTGTGTCCCATGGGAACATTCCAGACCGAACTACCAGGCCAGGTCCTCTCTGGACCGGAAACAAGCATCCTGGGACCGGTTTCAGGGTATGTCACCCTTCTGCAGCCAGGCTAGCTTGAATCCAGTGGCACAGTAAGCAAGGGACCCACGTCTGGGCATACCCAACCCACTTAGGGCGAAAAGTGTTACAGCAAACAAATGATGGATGGAATGCTGACAATGCAAACATTCTCCCCCAGTCAAAAGATCTGGGTTAAATCCATTGTTCTTTTGCCCACTACGCCACCCCAGTTTGGACCCAGCCATATGCAAATCAGTCTTGACCCTGTGTCCCTTGGGAACAGTCCAGACCAAACTACCAGGCCAGGTCCTCCCTGGACCGGAAACAAGCATCCTGGGACCGGTTTCAGGGTATCTCACCCTTCTTCAGCCAGGCTAGCTTGAATCCAGTGGCACAGTGAGCAAGGGACCCACGTCTGGGCATACCCAACCCACTTAGGGCGAAAAGTGTTACAGCAAACAAATGATGGACGGAATGCTGACAATGCAAACATTCTCCCCCAGCCAAAAGATCTGGGTTAAATCCATCGTTCTTTTGCCCACTACGCCACCCCAGTTTGGACCCAGCCATATGCAAATCAGTCTTGACCCTGTGTCCCATGGAAACAGTCCAGACCGAACTACCAGGCCAGGTCCTCCCTGGAACGGAAACAAGCATCCTGGGACCGGTTTCAGGGTATGTCACCCTTCTTCATCCAGGCTAGCTTGAATCCAGTGGCACAGTGAGCAAGGGACCCACGTCTGTGCATACCCAACCCACTTAGGGTGAAAAGTGTTACAGCAAACAAATGATGGGTGGAATGCTGACAATGCAAACATTCTCCCCCAGTCAAAAGAACTGGGTTAAATCCATCGTTCTTTTGCCCACTACGCCACACCAGTTTGGACCCAGCCATATGCAAATCATTCTTGACCCTGTGTCCCATGCGAACAGTCCAGACCGAACTACCAGGCCAGGTCTTCCCTGGACCAGAAACAAGCAACCTGGGACCGGTTTCAGGCTATGTCACCCTTCTTCAGCCAGGCTAGCTTGAATCCAGTGGCACAGTGAGCAAGGGACCCACGTCTGGGCATACCCAACCCACTTAGGGCGAAAAGGTTTACAGCAAACAAATGATGGACGGAATGCTGACAATGCAAACATTCTCCCCCAGTCAAAAGATCTGGGTTAAATCCATCGTTCTTTTGCCCACTACGCCACCCCAGTTTGGACCCAGCCATATGCAAATCAGTCTTGACCCTGTGTCCCATGGGAACAGTCCAGACCGAACTACCAGGCCAGGTCCTCCCTGGACCGGAAACAAGCATCCTGGGACCGGTTTCAGAGTATGTCACCCTTCTTCAGCCAGGCTAGCTTGAATCCAGTGGCACAGTGAGCAAGGGACCCCCGTCTGGGCATACCCAACCCACTTAGGGCGAAAAGTGTTACAGCAAACAAATGATGGACGGAATGCTGACAATGCAAACATTCTCCCCCAGTCAAAAGATCTGGGTTAAATCCATCGTTCTTTTGCCCACTACGCCACCCCAGTTTGGACCCAGCCATTTGCAAATCAGTCTTGACCCTGTGTCCCATGGGAACAGTCCAGACCGAACTACCAGGTCAGGTCCTCCCTGGACTGGAAACAAGCATCCTGGGACCGGTTTCAGGGTATGCCACCCTTCTTCAGCCAGGCTAGCTTGAATCCAGTGGCACAGTGAGCAAGGGACCCACGTCTGGACATACCCAACCCACTTAGGGCGAAAAGTGTTACAGCAAACAAATGATGGACGGTGTTAGACCTGGCATCCTTGGCGTGGGTCTCCCTTCCATTTTTTCATAATGCCTCCACTGTTGCCGATATGTTTTTGCTGGACTAGATGCTCATGGGCACTTTGCCGCTGCTAATCAGTGCCAAAGTGCAAGTGCTCCCTATCGTTAATTGATATATGTATTATTGACTCCATGTTTGGATGATTGGTTTACTTGTCAGTCCCTAGTACAGTGCACTCAGTGTGCCCAGGGCTTGTAAATCCAATGCCGCTGGTGGGCTTGCAGCACTGGTTGTGCCACCCACAGAAGCGGCTGGTAAAATGTGTCTCAGGCCTGCCATCGCAGAGCCTGTGTGCAGCCTAGGGCTGCCATGTTGACTTGGTGAGTACACCCACTTACCAGTCCCTAAACCTTCCCTTTACTGCATGTTGGTCACCCCTAAAGTAGGCCCTAGGGCAGGGTGCATTGTAAGTATAAGGTAGGACATGCCCTGGTGTGTGTGGCATGTCCTAATAGTGAATTACAGCCATTTTCGTTTTTCACTATTGCAAGGCTACCTGCTCCCCATAGGCCAGAATGGGCAGACTGACTATTACACCTTATAGTCAGAACTGACCCAGGGAACATGGTAGAAAAACGAATTTAGTGTGCCTGAACTCAGGATGATAAAATACATCTTTTAGTGAAGTTGGTTTTAATATTCTGTGTTTGAAAATACCACTTTTAGAAAGTGGGTATTTTCTTGCCTAACTATCCAAGCCTGCCTCTGCTAGGTTGTGTATTCCTTGTCTGGAGATTGAGTGACAGGGGCTGGGGGTGGCTACAGGAGACAGGGTGAGTCAGCACAGGGCTGAATAGAAAGATCTGCATCCAGAGTGGAGGGAGGAGTTGCACCTGGGTCTGAATAGGGCTGTGCCTGCCTTCCACAATGCTGGCTCCACCTCCTGCTGGGCGGCTGAGCACTCTGCCCCACATTCTGAAAGGAAAGAAGGAGTCAGAAAAACAAAGTGCTCCAGGACTGACCAGAACTGGTTTTGGACTAGGCAGAGGCCTCTCTGCCTCCAGAGAACAAAGAGAATCAGGGTATAAGAGGGGCACCCAGACCCCAGGAAAAATAGATCACTTTTGGGAACAAGAAGAAACCTTTGCTGAGGAGCGGAACCAAGAAGAAACTGAGGAGAGACGATCCCTAAGCCTGAAGTGCTGCTTGGGGGATTGGCCTGCCGTGGTTTGCCTGACTGCCAAAGAAAGGAGAAAGGAACTTTTGCTTTGCTGTGACTTTCATCAACTTGTGAAGGATCTCCAAGGGCTTGGAAGAGAGCTTGCCCCCTGACCGAAGTCCCAGGACCATTGGACTTCACCCCCTTTGTGAATTGCTGCTGGAAACTCTGTTTCAGTGGCTACAGAGGTAGGGAGCTGTGACCGACTCTCACGACCGACTCGGTGTCCTGTAAGCACCGCATCGAAGCACCGTCTCGCCCTGCAACGCACGGCCCTGGTCTCACCGACTCCGTCAACGAGCCGCTGCCTGCACCACATCGAGGGACAACGCGTCCTGCAACGCTCGCTACGCCGAATCGAACTGGTCCGACCGACACGGTCACTGCTGCTGAGTTCGAGTCCTGTGACCGCACCGGAGTTGGGCACCGCTCGCACGCTTTGCGACGCACCGCCCGACTCGCACCGCTGTCCGGACTGATCGACGCCAGCTCCTGAATCCGGCTCCGTCGCCGCACCGCAACCTGCCAGCACTGCATCGAAGCACCGTCTCGCCCTGCAACGCACGGCCCTGGTCTCACCGACTCCGTCTCGACGACGTCAACAAGCCGCTGCCTGCACCGCATCGAGGGACAACGCGTCCTGCAACGCTTCCATTTTGCATCGCGACCGCGACGAGACAGCCATCCGGCTCGCACGCCCGTGCCTGCCGCTTCAAGTAAAAGGTACTGTGACCGAGTCTGTCTACGCTGTGTTGGCCCGTCTCGACGCGGTCAGCTGGATTTGTTAGACTCTGTTTGTTCTCGACATCGCCGTAGCCGGAGGAGGCTACCGACTCGCACAGAACCTTGAATTAAGCCTTTTTGATCAGAACTAAGCATTCTTAACAGTATTATGGATTATTTTTGTCGTTTATGGTCTTGTGATAAATCTATATAAAGTATACCTATTTTTATAAATATATAACCTGTGTGGTGTCCATTTGTAGTGTTGTCACTTGATTACTGTATATGTTCACAAATGCTTTACACACTGCCTCTGAACTAAGCCTGTCTGCTCGTGCCAAGCTACCAAGAGGGTGAGCAGGGGTTATTTCAGGAGTGTACCTACTTTCCCTGACTAGACTCAAGGGTCCCTATTTGGACAAAGGTACCTACCTCTGCCAACTAGAGACCCCCAAATCTAACAGACGGAATGCTGACAATGCAAACATTCTCCCCCAGTCAAAAGATCTGGGTTAAATCCATCGTTCTTTTGCCCACTACGCCTCCCCAGTTTGGACCCAGCCATCTGCAAATCAGTCTTGACACTGTGTCCCATGGGAACAGTCCAGACCGAACTACCTGGACAGGTCCTCCCTGGACCGGAAACAAGCATACTGGGACCGGTTTCAGGGTATGTCACCCTTCTTCAGCCAGGCTAGCTTGAATCCAGTGGCACAGTGAGCAAGGGACCCACGTCTGGGCATACCCAACCCACTTAGGGCGAAAAGTGTTACAGCAAACAAATGATGGACGGAATGCTGACAATGCAAACATTCTCCCCCAGTCAAAAGATCTGGGTTAGATCCATCGTTCTTTTGCCCACTACGCCACCCCAGTTTGGACCCAGCCATATGCAAATCAGTCTTGACCCTGTGTCCCATGGGAATAGTCCAGACCGAACTACCAGGCCAGGTCCTCCCTGGACCGGAAACAAGCATCCTGGGACCGGTTTCAGGGTATGTCACCCTTCTTCAGCCAGGCTAGCTTGAATCCAGTGGCACAGTGAGCAAGGGACCCACGTCTGGGCATACCCAACCCACTTAGGGCAAAAAGTGTTACAGCAAACAAATGATGGACGGAATGCTGACAATGCAAACATTCTCCCCCAGTCAAAAGATCTGGGTTAAATCCATCGTTCTTTTGCCCACTACGCCACCCCAGTTTGGACCCAGCCATATGCAAATCAGTCTTGACCCTGTGTCCCAGGGGAACAGTCCAGACCGAACTACCAGGCCAGGTCCTCCCTGGACCGGAAACAATCATCCTGGGACCGGTTTCAGGGTATGTCACCCTTCTTCAGCCAGGCTAGCTTGAATCCAGTGGCACAGTGAGCAAGGGACCCACGTCTGGGCATACCCAACCCACTTAGGGCGAAAAGTGTTACAGCAAACAAATGATGGACGGAATGCTGACATTGTTGGCAGGGTATGCCCACACGTGGGTCCCTTGCTCACTTTGCCACTGGATTCAAGCTAGCCTGGCTGATGACGGCTGAATAGCCAGAAACCGGTCCCAGGATGCTTGTTTCCGGTCCAGGGAAGACATGGCTTGGCAGTTCGGGCTGGACTGTTCCCATGAGGCACTGGGTCAGACTGATTTGCATATGGCCTTGTCTGAACTGGGGTGGTGGAGTGAGCTAAAGAATGATGATGGATTAAACCCAGATCAGTTGACTGGGGGTGAGTGTTTGATTTGCTCAAACGCTCCGTCCATCATCCCCTTTGGTATTGCTTTGTTCGCCCTAAGTTGGCAGGGTATGCCCAGACGTGGGTCCCTTGCTCACTTTGCCACTGGATTCAAGCTAGCCTGGCTGATGACGGCTGAATAGCCAGAAACCGGTCCCAGGATGCTTGTTTCCGGTCCAGGGAAGACATGGCTTGGCAGTTCGGGCTGGACTGTTCCCATGAGGCACAGGGTCAGACTGATTTGCATATGGCCATGTCTGAACTGGGGTGGTGGAGAGAGCTAAAGAATGATGATGGATTAAACCCAGATCAGTTGACTGGGGGTGAGTGTTTGATTTGCTCAAACGCTCCGTCCATCATCCCCTTTGGTTTTGCTTTGTTCGCCCTAATTTGGCAGGGTATGCCCAGACTTGGCTCCCTTGCTCACTTTGCCAGTGGATTCAAGCTAGCCTGGCTGATGATGGCTGAATAGCCAGAAACCGGTCCCAGGATGCTTGTTTCTGGTCCAGGGAAGACATGGCTTGGTAGTTCGGGCTGGACTGTTCCCATGAGGCACAGGGTCAGACTGATTTGCATATGGCCATGTCTGAACTGGTGTGGTGGAGTGAGCTAAAGAATGATGATGGATTAAACCCAAATCAGTTGACTGGGGGTGAGTGTTTGATTTGCTCAAACGCTCCGTCCATCATCCCCTTTGGTATTGCTTTGTTCGTTCTAAGTTGGCAGGGTATGCCCAGACGTGGGTCCCTTGCTCACTTTGCCACTGGATTCAAGCTAGCCTGGCTGATGACGGCTGAATAGCCAGAAACCGGTCCCAGGATGCTTGTTTCCGGTCCAGGGAAGACATGGCTTGGCAGTTCGGGCTGGACTGTTCCCATGAGGCACAGGGTCAGACTGATTTGCATATGGCCATGTCTGAACTGGGGTGGTGGAGTGAGCTAAAGAATGATGATGGATTAAACCCAGATCAGTTGACTGGGGGTGAGTGTTTGATTTTCTCAAACGCTCCGTCCATCATCCCCTTTGGTATTGCTTTGTTCACCCTAAGTTGGCAGGGTATGCCCAGACGTGGGTCCCTTGCTCACTTTGCCACTGGATTCAAGCTAGCCTGGCTGATGACGGCTGAATAGCCAGAAACCGGTCCCAGGATGCTTCTTTCTGGTCCTGGGAAGACATGGCTTGGAAGTTCGGGCTGGACTGTTCCCATGAGGCACAGGGTCAGACTGATTTGCATATGGCCATGTCTGAACTGGGGTGGTGGAGTGAGCTAAAGAATGATGATGGATTAAACCCAGATCAGTTGACTGGGGGTGAGTGTTTGATTTGCTCAAACGCTCCGTCCATCATCCCCTTTGGTATTGCTTTGTTCACCCTAAGTTGGCAGGGTATGCCCAGACGTGGGTCCCTTGCTCACTTTGCCACTGGATTCATGCTGGCCTGGATGATGACGGCTGAATAGCCAGAAACCGGTCCCAGGATGCTTGTTTCCGGTCCAGGGAAGACATGGCTTGGCAGTTCAGGCTGGACTGTTCCCATGAGGCACAGGGTCAGACTGATTTGCATATGGCCAGGTCTGAACTGGGGTGGTGGAGAGAGCTAAAGAAAGATGATGGATTAAACCCAGATCAGTTGACTGGTGGTGAGTGTTTGATTTGCTCAAACGCTCCGTCCATCATCCCCTTTGGTATTGCTTTGTTTGCCCTAAGTTGGCAGTGTATGCCCAGACGTGGGTCCCTTGCTCACTTTGCCACTGGATTCAAGCTAGCCTGGCTGATGATGGCTGAATAGCCAGAAACCGGTCCCAGGATGCTTGTTTCCGGTCCAGGGAAGACATGGCTTGGCAGTTCAGGCTGGACTGTTCCCATGAGACACAGGGTCAGACTGATTTGCATATGGCCATGTCTGAACTGGGGTGGTGGAGTGAGCTAAAGAATGATGAAGGATTAAACCCAGATCAGTTGACTGGGGGTGAGTGTTTGATTTGCTCAAACGCTCCGTCCATCATCCCCTTTGGTATTGCTTTGTTCGCCCTAAGTTGGCAGGGTATGCCCAGACGTGGGTCCCTTGCTCACTTTGCCACTGGATTCAAGCTAGCCTGGCTGATGACGGCTGAATAGCCAGAAACCGGTCCCAGGATGCTTGTTTCCGGTCCAGGGAAGACATGGCTTGGCAGTTCGGGCTGGACTGTTCCCATGAGGCACAGGGTCAGACTGATTTGCATATGGCCATGTCTGAACTGGGGTGGTGGAGTGAGCTAAAGAATGATGATGGATTAAACCCAGATCAGTTGACTGGGGGTGAGTGTTTGATTTGCTCAAACGCTCCGTCCATCATCCCCTTTGGTATTGCTCTGTTCCAATGGGGGGCAGAAAATGGACACAATATTGCTCCCATAATGGGGAGCGACCCTTGACCAAGAGGCCACTCTCCGACATCTAAATAAAGAACAATCTCTGGTGTCTAGTGGCTTTCTTCTTGGGTACAGATGGGCCGGAAAATGAGGCCAATCTGCCGGGTGGGGGGGGGTGGTGGGGTGGGGGTCGAAAATAATGGGGAGCGACCCTTGCCTAAAGGGCCGCTCTAAACCATATAAATTCATTGAATCCCTGGAGCCTAGTGGCATTCTGCCTACTTAGGTGCAGATGGGCCTAAAAAATAAGGCCAATCTGCCCTCAGGGGGGGCAGAAAATGGCCAAAATATTGCCCTCATAATGGGGAGCGACCCTTGCTCAAGGGGCCGTTCCACGAAACATATAAATTCATTCAATCACTGGTGTCTAGTGTCATTCTGCCCCCTTGGGGACAGAAGGGCCTAAAAATAAGGCTGATCTGCCCCTGGGGGGGCAGAAAACAGCCAAAACAATGCCCAAGTTATTGGGAGCAACCCTTGCCCAAAGGGCCTCTCCCTTGGACTAAGAAATTGCCCTAAAACATCCCTGGTGGCAAGTGAGTGCATTCCTGCTGCGCATTCATGAGCCCACCCGCGACTGCGCATCAGGAATGCACTGCGACAAGACACTAGTGAAAAGGAAAAACTCTTTCCCTCCCCCCGGTGCCACTCTGCCCTCCCAGAACCATCCCCAGAGGAGAAGCTTACTTAATTGTCTCTGACAGGCTGGAAGCCAATAGGTTCCAGCTCGTCCCGGCATATGTTGATGATGCCGGGGTTCACGCATGCACCAACATCATCAGATGCCGCGGGGGTCGGGGGTGGCAGCAGAAGCTTCCATTCCCAGTGGGAGCCCATAGATGAGCGGCCCACGGGAGGAGCACCAGTGCTTTACCCGTGGGTGGGTGCCAGGATGGAACGGCTCTGTGCTCGGCGTACGAGCACCACGCCCAAGGACAGAACCATTCCGTCCTTGGCACGCAACAAGTTAGTTTTACAGATGTGACATGCTAGCATAGATTTACAGTTTGTTTCAGATAACACTACAGCAGTTGCACGTTATGTTACTTCCTATATTACAAAGGCTGAAATAACCCAAGCAGAAATTGAATACCTTGCACATTTTGATCCCACAAACAAAGACATTTTGTAAACCAATATTTTGGTCACATATTATCCAAGGAGAAGTCCTTTGTGAGAAAACCTATCTCTGTATGAAGTAGTTCAATTCTCCACATATTGAAATAA
This sequence comes from Calotriton arnoldi, assembly GCA_963921515.1. Classification (NCBI taxonomy): domain Eukaryota; kingdom Metazoa; phylum Chordata; class Amphibia; order Caudata; family Salamandridae; genus Calotriton; species Calotriton arnoldi. The sequence continues at coordinate 1,534,848 of CAWUFW010003159.1, forward strand.
TATGGCCGAAGATATCCATGCTGGAAAATTTTGAGTTCAACGGACCAATGGATGTTTAATACATCATGCTAAAGCTACTATTATTAATCATCACAAACTGAATTGTGACACTGGAAAAAGAACAAATGCTACTATTGAGCATTTCTTCATCTAGTTAAACCATGGCGCAAAAAAGAGATTATAAGCTCCTTTGAGTCCTATCAAGATGTATTTAATGTATATAAAAATCACATTAGAGTCCCCAATTTCAGACACACTTAGAAATGATGGAACAACAAATAGCAGAAGAGAATAACATTAATGCCAAAACTGCATCAACTAATACTACTTTGACTTCCAGGGTTGGTGATCCACTCTGACAACTAATAATTGATAATGAAGTTATGGTAGCAATGGGCAAGGTTCAATACGCAATGGACAAAGTCAAAAAAGACATTGAGAATTTGGATTGCTTAGTATCACAATTAAATTCAGAAAAACTGCAAATATACAAAGACATAAAGAAGTCAGTAGATCAAGGAATTCACCATGAAAATACATTATGTAACTGTAGTACTTTTGAACCGACATTACAATATGTGAGCAGCCAAGTTGGAACTGGGAGAAGCTTTCTTATTAACGTAATTAGAGCTTATGTGCACAAAGTTACAATTTCAAAATTATCTTGTGTAGTTACTGCTCCTACTGGGTTAGCAGCACATAACATAAAAGGAATTACTTTACATCGTCTACTGCTAATGCCTGTGGAGCATGATAACAAATTGGAATACTTGAAATTGAATACTGATACATGTCAAGAGCTTGAAAGAGTCCTAAAAAATTAGGACGTCTTGATCATAGATGAAATCAGCATGCTTTCCATCTTAGGGCCCGATTCCGATCTCGCTAGGAAAGCCCTCCATACGACTCAGATCCGGAGGGCTTTCTGAGCGAAACGTGCTCCGCGAGTCCGGACGAGCGAGTATGATGCTGCTGTAGACTTACAGACTTAGTTCGCTCCATCTCCCATTGAACTCTATGGGAGCCCGTGTACACAGGCTCCCATAGCAGAAAAGGAGTGGGTGGGAAAAAGCGTAAACTCTGTAGCGGGCACACTGTGCATGCCTGTATTGGAGGGACCCATGGGCACACCCCCGTGACAGATTCGGAGGGCCCCGGGTGCAGGGGGGCCTGCTACGGCCCCCCGAATTATTCTTCCGACAGCTGTTTTGTCTCGCTAAGACCGAGGCGCAGTGGCTGTCCAAATCGTGCATCATACTCGCTCGTCTGAAATTGGCTCCATTGCGTGGCACAATTCGGCTACAAATGAGTCGTACGGAGCGGTTCGGGTCCGGAAATGATTCGGTCGGCACTTACACGATCTTCGCATCGGACTTGGTCGTTCGGACCTGTGTACGATTCGGTCAGAAATAAGGGCTACGAATTGGATCCAGCTAAGCCAAATCCGATTCGGAGGCCTTCCGGACGACATCGGAATTGGGCCCTTAATGTTGAAATTTGTTCATTTGCTGATGCAAAAAGTACTCACAAGGTCTTATAAAGTCCTCTTTGGAGGGGAACGTGTCCTCGTTTTTGGAGACTTATTACAATTAAAACCTGTAAATGGTGAACAACATTTCAAGAAACATTCGCAGAAGCAAACTCTAAATACTTTGGGAAGTAACCGCAATGTCACCATTTGGTTGCATTATGCATACAGAGAACTAGCACAAAATGCTAGGCAAGAAAATGATGAAGATTATGCCAAGATATTAAAAGATATTCCATTTGGCATTGTGACAACAGAAGCATTATGCTAAAGGAATGAGTTACAAGTAAGTTGCTTTCTAACCTTCATTCACCTGGTGAAGCAATGCTTAGTCTTCTTTCACCATCACAACCTGTGGTATCTTTACTGCCAACTGTTGACAAAATGTGCTCAAATAATTAATGAAATGCTACTTCTGGAAAAAAAATTTATTGATCGTCTCCCTTCTAAAGATAAGTGAGAGAGTCATAGACTGTACATGCCTATAAGCAAACATTTAGCTACAAAATATGGAAAAATCAGTGCACGTACAGATGGTTTAGAGAAAGATTTATATCTCTGTAAAAATGTTCGTGTTATTTTCTGACACAATTTACATGTAGAACAAGGACTGGTAAATGGAGCAATGGAATTTGTAATGGACTTTCTGATGCCTGCAAAGAATGAAGAGACCGAATTTTTGTGCTGAAATTTGACAAAATTCAAAAGCAAAAAAGATCTCTCAGTGCACAGCTAAATTCTTACTTATCAAAGATTTACATATTCGAAGAGAACAGTTTCCTCTGTATTTGGCTTACACAGTAACAAGACACATATCACAAGGACTAAGGGCCAGATGTACGACCTTTTTTGGAGGTCACAGAGGGGTTTCAGACCCCTTTGCGACAGCAAAAAACGAGTTGGCCATGTACTATTCCCATTTTGCGAGTCGCAAATTATTTGCGACTCGCAAAATAGGAATAACGAGTCGCTATTAGGAAGGGGCGTTCCGAGGGCGTCCCTTCCTAATAGCGAGTCCTCCAGGTATGTATGACTCTTTTGCGACCGCAATTGCGGTCGCAAAACAGTCGCAGTTTACCACCCTTCTCAGAGGGTGGTAAAGCACTCGCAAACGGGAAGGGGTCACCAGGGGACCCCTTCCCCTTTGGGAATGCAGGGGAAAATATTTTTTAAGGGCAGGCACTGGTCCCAGGGACCACTACCTGCCCTTAAAAAATTAAACGAAAATGTTTCATTTTTTCTTTTTTAAATGCATCCCGTTTTCCTTTAAGGAAAACGGGCTGCATTTTAAAAACAAACTACTTTATTGAAAAGCAGTCACAGACATTGTGGTCTGCTGACCCCAGCAGGCCACCATCCCTGTGAGGCTGGCCATTCCCAATGGGGTCACAAATTGCGAGTGCTCATGAATATTGATGAGCCTCGCATTTTGCGACCCCATTGGGAATCGCTAACAGTGTCTCTGACACTGTTGTACATTGGATTTAGCGCCTCGCAATTTGCGACTCGCAATTTGTCGCAAATTGCGAGGCGCTAAATCCAATGGTCGTACATCTGGCCCTAAGTTCAGATTATGCGCTAATTAACATTGGCTCTACAGAATTCAAAGAGGGAATGACATTAGTCACTCTGTCTCGTGTTAAAAAAGAACAGGACTGTATATTATCGATTTTGATGATGCAAGAATTAATGCAGACAGTAGCTGTGTGAGCGAATACAATCATTTGCGAAAGACATATGCTTCTCATCTTGGGGAATATTCAATTTTTACAAAATGAACAGTAAATCAAACTATAATTACAAAGAACATTTGGAACAATCTAAAAAACAAAACACCAAAAACAAAACACATGGAAATTACAGGCCATCAGTTCAAAAATCAGAATGGCATTAATTGCTATAGCAATGTCATTGGTAATCTACTTTTATACTTACTGTCTGTCAAATAATTAATACAGGAACATGTACATCAACTTTTCTTCAGTACCTTGAGAAATCTTTAACAAATTGTGTCAGACAACCACATGAAAGATGAAAGACGAAACGCTGAACATTGTCAAACATTCACCCCCAGAACAGAGATCTGGGCTTAACTCCATTGTTTTTTTGCTCACTATGCTCTTCCAGTTTCGACCCAACCATATGCAAATCAGTCTTGACCCTGCTCCTCCTGGGAACGCTCCAGCCTGAACTGCCAGGCCAGGTCCTCCCGGACCAGAAACAGACATCCTAGGACTGAGTTCGGGGTATTACCCCTCCTCATCACGGGTCCAGTTCTATGCACTGGGGGTCAATGTTTGACATTGTTCAGCATTCCATCCATCAATTGTTCTTTTTGCATTTGTCAGCCCGAGTGGGACGGGTATGCCCCAAAGTGGGTCCTGTGCTCGCTATTCCACTGGAGTCAAGCTAACCTGGCTGATGAGGGGTGATACCCCCAAACCGGTCCCAGGATGCTTGTGTCCAGTAAGCTACTCTTGGGAACATGAATGCTTTCCTTACCAACATTCAAGCTCTACTCTTACAGAATTTGAAAGATTTGTATATATAACAATACCTGATTGCACATCAATTAAACTAAAAAATGTATTATGTAACACTGTGCAATCAAACTTTGGCCAAACTGTAAATCAGAACTTGTCTCAAACCTTTGTTTAACAATGGTAAAAAATATCTGATTTTGATGATTCAAAGACGTACTCAGAATATTAGAAAAATCAATATGTGTATTTCTAACTTTACTGCTTCTCAAATTTCTATTTCAGGATGCGCTTTTACTTGAAATGCTATTAATTTTCATCATGAAGACACTGCAGCATCAGGACACTGTGCCATCTACTTAAAGAACACCACAGGTTGTACACACTGTGATGCCACTCTTACATTTAAACACATTCTTCTAAAAAAATTACAAGACAGCTACTTGTTAATTTTACATCCAAAATTCGAAGTCATAATGTTGCCTTTGTAATACACAGAGAAAAGTGTTTTAGAGTTGCATTTATATTATTTAGTAGATATGTCATAACGTGGTCTCCCATAGTTGACGGGATTAGATGTAATCTACTGTAAATATTGTTGTGTTGTATGGTGTTGCATATGTCACATTAGTTACATAGATATGTGAACAGCATCTATGGTTTTTTTCACAATCCAAATGATTTGTTTTTCTCCATTGTTTTATGATGACGAACACAATATGATCTTCTTGAACTGCAAATGCTGTAAATTATGACATAGTTCTGTAACAAAAATGTTACTTTTGTCTGAGAAACACATAAAAAGGAAAGCAAAAATGGATTAACATCTACTTTATGACTTACATTCAAATATCACTGTAGTACTGTGTTATAAACTTGTAAGGTGGGTTCAGAAAAATAAAAAAAACATTCTCACAAGGTACCCTACCTTATAGTTGTAAAATGTACATTATCTATGTATAATGTCTGTAGAAATGTAGTTTAACACAATTTGCTTACATGAAATGTTATGAAATAATGTTTTACAAATTGACAACTACAAACACATTTATTAAACAAAAAGTATATATGTCCCTCCACTGTGTGCCACTGTAATGTACTTTCTTACACTGCACAACCTGCCAGTGTACTCCACTACACTAGATGACAATCAAATGTATAACAAATGTATAACACATCGGTCAACTGTAGCTCAAGGCACTCTACAGTATAACATTGCAATCCACTGAACACCACTCCACTCCATTCTATGCCCCTCTACTGTAAAATAGTAGACAATACACCTCTGTACTACACGACACGCCATTAAACATCACTGTACTCTCAAACAAGTACATGCTGTATTACACTATTTAACAGTATGCCCAAACATTCTCCAATGAACAACACTTGACTTGACTCAATGACCCAAGATTGAACAATTCTGAACTGAAGAACAGTTCTCACTATGACACTCCATTCTACTGTATGGCACTACTCAAGTCAAACCCACATGTTTCACCTTGCACTTACCTTTTGTTTGTATATTAGATGCACTTATATTTTTATGCTACCTGTAAAAATATGGTCAATATTAACACAAGCTCTTTATTGCTTGAAATATTTTGGTAGTTCTTAAAGAACCCTTTTTTCTTCTTTTTCCTTTTATAAATTTCTTCTGTAATTTTATATTTTTTTATAAAAGCACAACGGGACCAACAGAAACAAAAGAAGGTGGACAGGATACAGGAGGAAAAAGAATGTGTAGGAAAAGCAGAGCTAGGGATGTTAGGGAGGACATTGGTGAGCTCCCAATGAATATTCAAATCCTTCTCTGCGGCAAGTACCACTGTGTGACACAGCACGCAATCGGTGGCTATATTGTCATACTGCTTTACAATGTTACAATTATGCCTCAAGAGGTGGAAAGACACCTCAATGCCAGGAGCAGGTACCGAAGGAAACTGATGGATTGAGTGGTGGTGGTGGCCACTGACGATATCACTACAGTGGCCTGCTGCAATTCCTTCTCCAGCCTCCTTTCCACCTGTGCCAACCATCTGGAGTGGATGGATGCAAGGGGATTCCTCATCCCCAATGTTGCAAAGGAGTATTGCTGATGTGTGGCATGAGAGATGACCTTCTGGCTCTGGTTGCAAGTCACAAGTGGAGCACTGACTTTTTTCTCCCCTGGTGGCAAGGAGAAAAATTGCCACACCACTGAGTTTTTTAGCTTCCTTCTCCTGTTCTCTTCTACCTCCTGCAGCAGGACTTGCTCCGCTTGCTGTTTCTCCTCCTCCTCATGCTGGCCAGTATGTCCTGGCTAAGCCATTGTGCACAGCAATTACAAAATAAACATGTAAAGATGTCAGAAGCAAAACAACAACACCCCCTCCCCCTTAAAGGACATACACATAAAAAACATTTAAATTCAATTGAAAAACCTAAGGATAAAGCTTAGTTATAGTCAAGAATACATTTTGGATTATAACACTACAAAATATTTTAAACTATCCACACATTTGAAATTGCAAAGTTATAGTGAAAACTCCTTATTATATCTTCTTCACCACTAAAACAATAGATTATGTCACTCACCTGACAACACAGTGCTATGAAATATTTAGCCACGCAACACTAACTATAACTTGGCCGTTCTACATGCACTGCTTATACCCTTTTATATAACATCACTTCTACCATGTTAATCTTTAGCTTTCCTACGAACACGTATCACAGCTGCTGCGTTTGTGAACAATGATGTACTGGAAAGTGTTCCTGAATTAAATTAGAACTTTGTACCATTTATGTTTGGACTGCAATTACCTACTGAGAAGTTGGAATTTAACAAAGACTAAGAGATATAGGGGCATATCTACAAGGGCTGGCGATAATTATCGCTCAGCGCTCTTAGCGTGAGGATAATTATCGCCGGCCAACTCTGAATTTTATCGCGGAGATAGCGTGCTATCAGCAACGCTTATCTCCAAAGCGATAAAATTCAGAGCGCAAGCTGCCAACTGTGCGATTATCGCTGGAAATCCAGCGATAATCGCACAACTTTTGGCGATAGCTTGCTGATAGGGCTACACATACTTAGCCATGATATCCACCTTCCATAGGATATCATGGCTAAGTCAGTGTCAAAGCAGGCGTAAGGGAAGTAGCGATTACAGAGGTTATCGCTACTTTTCTTGTCGCCATGCTTTGTAGCGTGAGGCTTGATAATAGGAGAAATGTCGCTTAGCGACATGTCTCCCGTTATTCTGGGGAGGAACGCCCACTTTGCATCTCATTAGAGATGCAAAGCTGGGCGATATGTGAAAGGGCGAAGAAGCATGGATTCACGCGTTAGCGTGTCCTTGCTAATAGGGCGTTAAAATTATCGCTGCTTTTCGTCCGAAAACGGACGCTAAAGCGGCGATAATTTTATCGCCAGCCCTTGTAGATATGCCCCATTATTTGGATTGTATGTGCTTCGGTGCCTTGCTTGTATATTCACATTATTCTGCACTACATTGTAGGGAGGTGGATTTGCACCCAAGGTGGCTGGGTGTTTGCACCATGATAGCACCACCAAGTAGTGGTCACTTTGCCACTGGACTCAAGCTAGCCTGGCTGATGAGGGCTGTTAGCCCGAAACCGGTCCCAGGATGCTTGTTTCTGGTCCAGGGAAGACATGGCTTGGCAGTTCGGGCTGGACTGTTCCCTTGAGGCACAGGGTCAGACTGATTTGCATATAGCTGTGTCTGAACTGGGGTGGCGAAGTGAGCTAAAGAACGATGATGGATTCAACCCAGATCTGTGACTGGGGGTGAGTGTCTGAAAAGTTTCAGCACTCCGTCCATCATCTCCTTGTGTTTGCTTTGTTTGCCCTAAGTTGGCAGGGTATGCCCAGACGTGGGTCCCTTGCTCACTTTGCCACTGGACTCAAGCTAGCCTGGCTGATGAGGGCTGTTAGCCCGAAACCGGTCCCAGGATGCTTGGTTCCAGTCCAGGGAAGACATGGCTTGGCAGTTCGGGCTGGACTGTTCCCATGAGCAGACTGATTTGCATATAGCTGTGTCTGAACTAGGGTGGCAAAGTGAGCTGAAGAACGATGATGGATTCAACCCAGATCTGTGACTGGGGGTGAGTGTCTGAAAAGTTTCAGCACTCCGTCCATCATCTCCTTGTGTTTGCTTTGTTTGCCCTAAGTTGGCAGGGTATGCCCCTGAAGTGGTTCCCTTGCTTACTTTGCCACTGGACTCAAGCTAGCCTGGCTGATGAGGGCTGTTAGCCCGAAACCGGTCCCAGGATGCTTGTTTCCGGTCCAGGGAAGACATGGCTTGGCAGTTCGGGCTGGACTGTTCCCATGAGGCACACGGTCAGACTGATTTGCATATAGCTGTGTCTGAACTGGGGGGGTGAAGTGAGCTAAAGAACGATGATGGATTCAACCCAGATCTGTGACTGGGGGTGAGTATCTGAAAAGTTTCAGCACTCCGTCCATCATCTCCTTGTGTTTGCTTTGTTTGCCCTAAGTTGGCAGGACATGCCCAGACGTGGGTCCCTTGCTCACTTTGCCACTGGACTCAAGCTAGCCTGGCTGATGAGGGCTGTTAGCCCGAAACCGGTCCCAGGATGCTTGTTTCCAGTCCAGGGAAGACATGGCTTGGCAGCTCAGGCTGGACTGTTCCCATGAGGCACAGGGTCAGACTGATTTGCATATAGCTGTGTCTGAACTGTGGTGGCAAAGTGAGCTGAAGAACGATGATGGATTCAATCCAGATCTGTGACTGGGGGTGAGTGTCTGAAAAGTTTCAGCACTCCGTCCATCATCTCCTTGTGTTTGCTTTGTTTGCCCTAAGTTGGCAGGGTATGCCCAGAAGTGGTTCCCTTGCTCACTTTGCCACTGGACTCAAGCTAGCCTGGCTGATGAGGGCTGTTAGCCCGAAACCAGTCCCAGGATGCTTGTTTCCGGTCCAGGGAAGACATGGCTTGGCAGTTCGGGCTGGACTGTTCATATGAGGCACAGGGTGAGACTGATTTGCATATAGCTGTGTCTGAACTGGGGTGGCGAAGTGAGCTAAAGAACGATGATGGATTCAACCTAGATCTGTGATTGGGGGTGAGTGTCTGAAAAGTTTCAGCACTCCGTCCATCATCTCCTTGTGTTTGCTTTGTTTGCCCTAAGTTGGCAGGGTATGCCCAGAAGTGGGTCCCTTGCTCACTTTGCCACTGAACTCAAGCTAGCCTGGCTGATGAGGGCTGTTAGCCCGAAACCGGTCTCAGGATGCTTGTTTCCGGTACAGGGACGACATGGCTTGGCAGTTCGGGCTGGACTGTTCCCATGATGCACAGGGTCAGACTGATTTGCATATAGCTGTGTCTGAACTGGGGTGGCGAAGTGAGCTAAAGAACGATGATGGATTCAACCCAGATCTGTGACTGGGGGTGAGTGTCTGAAAAATGTCAGCACTCCGTCCATCATCTCCTTGTGTTTGCTTTGTTTGCCCTATGTTGGCAGGGTATGCCCAGACGTGGGTCCCTTGCTCACTTTGCCACTGGACTCAAGCTAGCCTGGCTGATGAGGGCTGTTAGCCCGAAACCGGTCCCAGGATGCTTGTTTCCAGTCCAGTGAAGACATGGCTTGGCAGTTCGGGCTGGACTGTTCCCATGAGGCACAGGGTCAGACTGATTTGCATATAGCTGTGTCTGAACTGGGGTGGCGAAGTGAGCTAAAGAACGATGATGGATTCAACCCAGATCTGTGACTGGGGGTGAGTGTCTGAAAAGTTTCAGCACTCCGTCCATCATCTCCTTGTGTTAGCACCACCAAGTAGAACAGACATCATACTGTGCTTCCTTTCGTACTGCTGAAAACTGGGGTTAGATGTGCAGACATCAGGCATAGCCACCACATCTTAGGTCTGTTTCTATGTATCACAGCTATAACGGCATCAATTATTACAACACTGTGCATATAGAATGGTGAGTTATAGTTATTGCGGTGTGGCAAAATGTATTGGTAGTCCTGAGAGAGGGTAGAGAGACAACTTGAAAGGAAATGGTAAAAAGGCATTGCATCTGTTTTTTTTCTTCCTGTTGTCTCAGATTACATTTTGATGGAAGAGCTTATAGTTGTCTTGCAATGCCCTCCCAGATGTCTTATTTTTGATCACACGGTAGTGTGGGAGACCACCATGCACTGTCTTTTAACTGATATAGCAGGTCTTCTTGAAGGTGACGCAAACGGACAGAGTAAGTTAGCTTCTTGAGGAGTGTGATTATCCTGTTGAAATTACAAAGACCATAGCAACTGTCTCAAGCTTAACACAGACAAGATGGTCCTCATCTTCGGGAACAACATCTCTCCTTGGAACGATGCATGGTGACCTACTGAACTCAGCCCATACCCTGTCCTGACAGACCACGACGACAACCTCGGCATCATCTTGGACAGCAAGCTATCTATTTATTTATTTATTTTTAGAGTTTTATATAGCACGAACTAGACCCGAGACATTGGTTATCAGAGCACTTTACATGAGCACCAGTTTCGTTACAGAAGGACACATTCATTTTTATTAGGCATGGGCAGATTAAGTGATTTGCCCAGAATCACAGGATGTTGAGCGTCGTTGCCGAGACTTGAACCCAGTTCCCCAGCTTCGAGGTCGACCGCTTTAGCCGTAAGGCTACATCCTCTATGAAAAAACTGGTCAAAATAGTGAAATCCGCCTGCTTCCACACCCTACACAGGGTTTGCAATATATTCTGGTTGCTCCCAGTTAACACCAGAAGGACCGTCACCAGGCCATTGTCACCAGCAGGATGGACTATGGGAATACACTCTACATAGGAATTACCGTACACCATCTGAAGAGAATATAGACAATACAGAACTCAGAGGCAAGACTCATCCTCAATCTCGCCATATGAACCCACATCACAGCCCACCTCAAGAAGCTACACTGCCTCTCGATCCAGAAGATATGCCAGTTCAAGATGTTGACCCACGCATACAAAGCCCTGCACAATGAAGGACCAGCATACATCAACAAATGCATGACCTTCCACCAACCAGACACCTACGATCCGCCTTCCTCTTCCTTGTAGACACCCCCTAGATCTGCTGAAGCAAAAGTGGAGGGCGCTCCTTCTCACACATGGTGGCCAAAGCTTGCAAAGACCTTCCCCCACACCTCAGGACAGCCTCATTGCTCCAGCCATTCAGGAAAGGACTCAAGACCTGGCTGTTTGAATGAACTGATCACCATGGAGCAGCTAGCAGCTCCAGTGCCTTGAGACCCTCACGGTTGATTTGCTACATTTAATAACCCCCATTGATTGATCTGTTGGCATGCATCATCTCTTTATGGCACATGTACAAACATGTCTTGGATGGAAACGTTGCAGTTGAGCGAGGAAAACAGCGTAAGATATTCTTAACAAGTATGCCCTCTGGTGAAGAGCTCAATCTCAAAATGTGTAAGCAGTGCTTAATTTGAGCTGGTGGTTTCCAGAGCTCAGCACTGACACTTCATTGTCAGCACATGCGCTTATGATAGTCTGCAACATGATAGCACTATCTGCCTAATTTAGGAATGAGCACAACAACAGCTGTTTATTAATTGCAGTAGTGATATAAGGGTATTGTATTAATCAAAAGATTACAATAAAAGGTATAAAACATTACAATCAGTTCAAGTATTGGAAGATGGATAAAAGACTTCTAAAATAACAGTGTTGTAAAATCATGGCTTAAAAGAGACCAGTTTCTTTGCATGTGAACTCACAACATACAATTCAGAGTATGGACAAAATATTTTAATCACATAGTTAATAGTTTGTGCGCCTGATCTAAAAGTTTCTTCGGCATATTATTGCACTACTGTCCTTAAGTCTATCACTTTGGCAGGCGGATTAAACGGTAGATCTTGTTTTGCCCTCATGAAGAAAAAAAAAGTGCAATTTCTTGAATACAAATTTTCGGAAATATGCTAAAGTCCAGAGACATAAAATTTGCAATCATTATATAGGGGCAGTTTAAATAAATCTTGATATAAGCATAATCAAGCAAAGTGTACACATTTACATGTTTGCGGAAGAGATTATTTATACATTTTGATCAGTAACATCATTAGCTTTATTATTGCAGTAGTGGCCAGGACACTTTCACAGTCTCAAGCAGCCTCTTCCGTCAATCTTGTTTGACCTACTAACTTTTTCTTTAAAATGCTGATGTGGTGCAAATGCACAAAGTGTGCAAAAAGGCATAAAATTAAGGCAGGTTGTATAAAAACAGGTTGGTTAAATACAGATAAAAAAGAGACAAATCAGGATATATAAATGAATGATAAAATCATACAGGTAGGGCTTTTTAAGCCTGATCTAAAAAAGGTGTTAACATTATGATTGCACTCGTTTCCCTAACGCTAAAACAGTACCTGACAGCGTCGACAGTTGATCTTAATTTAGCCTTGTTGAACATGTGATGTAAATGCTTTTTTCTGAAATGCAACAGTTTAGGGCAAATACATATGATGTGCAGAAGGAATTCGGTTGCATGCCTACAAAGACAGACGACAAACATTTTTTTCTTTAAAAACTGGGTTCCATTTTTCTTCAAATTCAAGAATCAGGATACAAAACAATATGAACCTTAAAAATGTCTTTTTAACATAGCCCGGCAAATCTAACCCTAATCATTCTTGACTCTGCAAAGAGTAGGCATCAAACACTAAGGGGGATATTCACAAGGACTTATCTCCGATTTATCTCCACCTTAACTCATCAAAAGTGGAGATAGATTTAACACCCCATTCACAAGCGGGTGCAAACTGCCAACATCGCCAGTATTCCCGCGATAACTGCCCCAAAACTTAACACCACGGTGGACACCACCAACTAACCCTAATGAGATGCAGAGTAGGCGTTCCCATGCCAAAACACACGAAAAAACCACAACACCACTTTCACAACAAACTGCCAGATCTGCGATGCGAACCAAAAACAGGCGATAAGCCATGGTAGCACCAGGGATTTAACACCTGCCTTTTGCTGGTGTTAAGCAGGACGACTACCTGCAGCATCAAAGGGAGCCCAGCCAAGAGCCACACCCGAAGACCCACAGATGCCATGGAAACAATCATCATGCATCTCCGAGACCCATGAGGGACACAACACCCACCCCCACCCACCCCAGGCCCGCCACCACCCCCAGGACCCCCCGAATCCCCCGGGGAACACCACAGAGGCAGCGTACACAAAGACAGCAGACCCACCTGAAACGCACCTGCCATCCAGACCCAACGCCAGAGGAGGACATTGCCCACTACAGGACCAAAAGGACAACCATGCCCCGCATCCTGACCCACATCCCCCACCTGCTGACGGTACCAACCCAGCGGACTACCAACATCCCTCCGCAGACAAAGCTGCCGGCTGCGCAGCACATGTCGGCCTCTGGTACCATCCAACCCACAACTGCCAGAGTCGGAGGAGTCACACAGCCAGCCCCATACAAGGTCATCACACCTGTCCTGGATGCCAACAACAGCCTGGTACCCCAGCACATCCACCTCACCCACACTGCGCAGGAGCTGCTGGAGACCAAGCAAGGCCCCTATGCCATAGCTGGATTCCCTCACGTGCCAGGGCCAATCAACTGCACACATGTACCCCTCGTGCCCCCTGCCGATACAGCACACAACTACCACAACAGAATGCACACGCATATCATGAATGTGCAGGCAACAGTGGACCGCCCGGGACTCCTCAACAATGTCGTGGCCAACTCCTCAGGCCGAGTGCATTATTCTCACATCTCCAGAAAGTCCAGCATCACCCAACGCTCCCAGGATGGCACCCATGTAAATGCGGTGCCCGTTGTTAAGTCCAAAATGAACACACCACACACCTCCATCCCACAGTCATGCAACTCACGACACCGGCAATGGACACGCAGCACTACTACATTCAACATGACACACAACATGCCAACCGACCAGACACGACAACACGACTCCATTGTGAAGCTGGCCTTGCCATGCACACAACCCAGCCACGGCATGCCACTGCAGACACACAATAGCCGGATGCGAGGAGAGGCATGGAGCAGGCATGTGCGAGAGCGGCAAGTGATCAAGGAATGTGAACCCACCCAATGCCAGGTGTGGCGTGGAGGTGCCGGACAGACCACAGAGTGCAAACCACGGAAATGGCCATGTGGAGATCAACTGCTGGTGCATGGAGTGCAGTGGCCAGTGGATGCTACCATGTCCCCACAGGCTGTGGGGCAGAACGCGGAAATGTTGCACGTTAAGTCCCCCCCTGCATGCGCGGGCGGAGTGGGTTGGACCTGCGTACGCCAGGCCAGCGTAGGGGTGTGAACAAAAAGCCCGTCGCACTGGGCGTGGTTCTCATTCGGAATGGACAATGCGTCTGCCAGTGCGGCGCCTCTTGGCCCGCCACGAGTCCTGCGCCGAGCGCGGCGGGGCCTGCGTCCCTGTGCTCCTGCTGCACCCCGGGCCGCTGATCCCCCGACCCGTCATGCCGGCACCAGCGCACCAACGAGGCTCTGCTCACCTGCCTACACCGGCGTGTGTCGATGAGGGCCCACCACGTGCCGGTGCAAGCTCCAAGCACCAGTCCCACGACCTCTGCAGCCTCCGCAGTACATCGCTGGCCCCCCCGACGCTGGCCTACATTACTCCTTTCTCATTTACATTCTCCACCGGCGTCCTATTGGGCCCAGTAGGTCCAACATGTGGAACTGTGTCCTGAGTCTTGAATGGCAGTGACCCAAAGTCCGTGGCAGCGGCCACAGCACCAGACTCCCTTCGATCACTGAGGCATAATTCCATATCGCAAGCCGGCGACACGTGGTGCCACTAACCCTGATCAAAGCAAGCCGGCGACACGTGGTGCCACTAACCCTGTTCAACGCAAGCCTGCGACATGTGGTGCCACTAACCCTGTTCAATGCAAGCCGGCGAGACGTGGTGCCACTAACCCTGTTCAACACAAGCCTGCGACACGTGGTGCCACTAACCCTGTTCAATGCAAGCCGGCAACACGTGGTGCCACTAACCCTGTTCAACGCAAGCCGGCGACACGTGGTGCCACTAACCCTGTTCAATGCAAGCCAGCGACACGTGGTGCCACTAACCCTGTTCAACGCAAGCCGGCGACACGTGGTGCCACTAACCCTGTTCAACGCAAGCCTGTGACACGTGGATGAGGGCTCAGGCCTACCCTGCGGACCAGTAGGTCCCACATCCAGCACTTAGTCGCGAATCATGAATGGCAGAGTCCACACCAGTGAACGCATGGAGAGGAGTAAGAGGAAGATGTGGCTCAGTCCGGACGAAAGCTGGATCAGAGTCACGGACGTGATCGAACACTATCAACAACTGACCTGGTGCCACTAACCCTATGCGCCGTGAGTGACCGTCAGCCTCCGGCGGAACATTGTTGGTGTCTGAGCCTGTGGCCTGGGGGTTGTCATCAGCAACGGGCAGGTACAGACTTGGTGTCTGGCATGAGTCTGTGACATTCATATCCGCCATGTTGCCGGACACAGCTGGCATGTGCCCTCTGCATCATGCCCTGGGGGTAGACCTCCCATTCTCCCCCGAGACACTCCGCGGAAGGCACCTATGATACATACAAGACCCTGCTCTGCCCTCATGACCCTACCCCAGTCTCCCGCAGGTCAGCGTCCCGTGGTGGTAGGCCCGTGTCGGCCGCTGTGCATCCGGGGCCACTAACCCTGTGCGACTCAAGTCATGCTCCCTTGTTGTTCTGACATTGCATTTCTGAGTGCCTGATGACTGTTGGAGTTGTTGCCAGCACCAGCTACTCCCTGAGGGCTGGCTTACAATCACCCCACACACAGCCAGCACAGGCATAACTGGATTAGTGGGCCTGCCATCACATCATGCCAAACCAAGTATTGACTCTTTTCTCTCTGCACTGTCACAGGTGATCAAGGATATGCACTCTGCCCTTGGATGATGACACCCCTCCGAGACCCGAACACACTCGCCCAGAAGCAGTGCAATGCAGCCCACATACGCACCAGGGGCATCGTTGAACGCACATTTGGCGTGTTGAAGTCACGTTTCAGGTGCCTGGACGGCACAGGTGGAAAGCTCCTGTACAGCCCGGACATCGTGTACAAGATGATCGTTGCATGTTGTGTGTTGCACAACATCCGTGTATGCACCAATGCCCCATGGATCCCAGTTCCAGAAGTACCGGACGATGATGGGGACGATGGGGCAGGTGGCCCACATCCCACTGCAGCTGCGGCAGGAATGGCCCGTAGGAACACCATCATTAACGATTTCTTCTCATGAGAACGTCACATTGTGGCTGTCCCTGGCAATCATGGGACAGTACAAAATGTCCACAAGCACAGCATGTGTGAATAATACATATTTGCAGCTTACAGGTTGTACTTGTACATTGTCATGTCACAGTTTCCTGCTGTGCCAGATGTGATTTGCCATGTTGTGCACATTTGCGGCACCAGTTGTGTCCTGTGTTCTATTGTGGAGGTGTTGCTGTTTGTACCAGGATGTTGTCAATGTCGAGGTGCACTTATACTTATGTGCGTATGCTGCACGGTGGGTGACTCGCGCCTGCGGCTCTGATTTGTCTGCCACTGATCCCTTTCATGTGGTGTGCCTGTCAGTTCTGTGCTTCCATGGTGCTGAGATGTTGCAGACTTGGGTAACTTGTGCTCTTTGTCGAGTTGTGACTCTTGGGCATGGTTTGTCCGCAGATGTGTCGTTGACGTCAGGGGTTGTTTGTGCAGGTAGTTGTGTCCGAGTGTGACCTGCTCATTTTCGGGTGTTGTCTGCACTCAGCCACCTCAGGGTCGTGCCGTGTACATTGCCATGATGATAGGACTGCAGCCAAGCTACTCGTCATGTGGTGTCTCTTGCATTGTCAGTGTGGCTGACGTATATGCATGTTTGCTGTGTTTCGCACGTGGGCATGTGTTGGTTGTGTGAATGTTGATGTGTTGGGTGGGTGCCCCTTTGGGCACAAGGTGTTCGTGGGACTACTTGGTGTTTGTGTGTGTGCTGAAGTGTTCCCGTGGGATCAGGGACATGATCCAGAGTCATTGTGGGTGTGCAGTGTGCCCTGCTTGATTGTGCATGTGTGCCATTGTGCCCATCTCCCCCCGTCCCCCACTCCCAGGTCGCTACGCACCATGTTGATGTAGTGTTGGGTCATGTTGGGCAGTGTCCAGATCCCCAACTCATGTCACCATCTCCCGACTGGTGACTGTGGCCACCATCTTCTCCATGTCATTCAGCTCCTGGTGTTCTGCTGGCCCCCCTCCTCCGGGGTGCGTTGCTGCTTTCGTGTTGGCAGCTAGTTTCTGCTTGGTTTTGCCATTCACATCAGTCCAGAGCCTCTTGTGCTCTTCCATTGTCCTCCTCTGCCATGAGACGGCATTCACATGGTCCGAGGTGGTGTGCCATCTTTGCCTCTTTGTTGCCAATGAGACGTTGGAGGTGACGTACAGTTGGTGGTGGTGTTCTGGCTCATCCGTGGAGATAATCGGGTTTTCCTGGCGACTGTACCCCGTCTTCCTCTTCCTCTTCTCATTGCCCTTCCACGAGCCCTGTATTCCTGGGTGTTCCTCCGTGGGGATTGTGGGGTTCATGTTGTCCTCTGCAGTTGGTCAGGGTGCATCCGTGGTACGCCGCAGTTGATTTAGTTTTTTAGTGGCATTCCGTATGCTGTTCTTGTGCTTTTTCCCGCATTACGCGTGGGTATTGCTGGCCTCTCGCTGGTTGTCACTGTTTTCTTATAGCGTTTGGGCACATCGCGTCTTTTTACGCATTGGGGTTTGTGTTTTTATCTCCGTCGCGGTGGTTGTATCGCGGACATTGGCCGCGTTTTCGGCGGACTATCGCATGGTACCGCCGTGTTGTGAATTCCATGTTAACACAGGGTTATTTTCCCGCGATAGGCTGCGATGTGTAAAGTTGCGTTAACATTTTTTGGAGATGTTTAGCACACGTTCTTGTGAATATACCCCTAAGTCCATATGGTTGTATTGTTTGGCCTGTACGAGGTCAGAGTCATTCTGTTTAAGAGTAAAGGTACCACGGAGTAGGATTTTCAGGGCTGGTCGATTCATCTGCATCAGTGTTGTTGGATCAGGTAAATCATAAGTTTCTAAGCTTGCCGGTAAGATGTGCAACTCTAAGTCCCTCTATGTAGTTTTGCTTACTTCCTGATAAATTAAGTATTTAAGTGATGTTGGATCCGCAGTTGCACAATCACAGAAGTAATTCATTGTGCTTCTGTAGTGGGGTGATATTAGAGATTTTAGACTTAATTCTAGTCTTATGACACAGTGGGGGGTTGCTGTACGGAGATGGAGCGGGAGATGCATAGAGTAAATATGGGATCAGTTTCATGTTTAATGCATTCAATGATGGCCTGATTTCTTTACCGCCGAATAAATGTGAAAATCTTAGCACCGATTTGGCGATCATTGTTGACTTAAGCTTTCGTATGACTAGATGGTTCGACCATGATCTCTTGCTGTCAAATATCACTCTGAGATAATAATATTGTTTCACTGTTTCGATTGTAGTATCTTCTAAGACCCACCCACAAATTTAGTTTTCTTCCCAAAGGTCATTACTTTCATTTTGGACAGATTGGCAATTAATCCATTCTCCAAGTTATACTTATGCAAATGATTTCATTGATGTTGTAGGCCTTTTGGCGTATATGACAGGATTGCCAAGTCATCAGCGTCAGCCAAATATTTTATTTTTGTCCCTTCCAGCTTGGGAGGAATACCTTGATCTGACTCCAGTGACTTGGTTAAATCAGCGATGTACAAGGAAAATAACAAGGGGGCCAAAATACAGCCCTGTTTGAAGTAGTTCTCGGCACAGAATTTAGAAATCAGGGTATTGTCGATAGATAGCTTTACATGTAGCCATGTATCAGTAGGCAATTTGATGATCAAATGCAGAAGATAAGGATACATTTTCCACTTTATGAGCTTGGCCCACATTCTTTGCTGGTTCACCTTGTCGAAAGTCGTGGAATAGTCCATGAAACAGGCATATAACGTTGATTATTGTATAAGGGATTTTTTTGCAAGTAGATCAGTGTTGTGATGTTGTCAACAGTTGAACAACCAGTGTGGAGTCCTGTTTGTGTTAATGGTATTAATGATTATTCTTCTGCCCAATTCTTTAGTTTGTATAGTAGGTGCTTGGCAAACAGCTTCCCTTCAAAATCTAAGAGTGCTATTAATCTGAAGCCTTTTGGATCTTGCTTTGGGCCCCTTTTATAGAATGGGTGCGCTATTGCACCTTTCTAAGAAAATGGAACTTTCCCAGACTTGATTACATAAGAGAATAGCTGTTCCAAAAGTGTACTCCAAAAGGTGACATCTATTTTGAGTAGATCAATCGGTATAAAGAGCATAATCTTCTTATTAATTTTGATATTTCTTCCTTAGTAATATCAGGATATGTTACAAAATCTCTTAATAGTTTAAATGAACAGATGATAACTGATTTGTACAGGGACTTTATATGAGTGTCCACTTATTGTTAGAGATGAACAGGTTATCAGGCCGCTGATACGAACGTGACCCATAGCCCACCAGAGTCCAGAAGGCTCTTTCATTTCGCGATCAAATAGTATGGAACAATTTCGTAGAGGCGTTTTCTCCGCCGTCCCGTTTTATCTGTATGTTTCTCTTCTTTATTGCAATCTTCAGATTTTTTTAGTCTTGCATCGCGATTCTTGGAGCCAGGTAATTTTAGAGTGTTTCGCAATGACTTGCAATAGTCTCCCTTTGACTCACTTAGTTGATTGGTGTTAGATGAATAAGAAGTGGTTGGTCGTGAATTTTGTAACTTTGTCATCAAGACACAGTATGTAATCTAATGTAGTTTGCCCGGTTATTAATTGAATATACATTAACAATGGCTAATGCCTACCACCCAAGTCATTCTTATAGCTTTGGGGGCCTGGAAAAGTTTGAATTGCCACACTTGTAGGGTGTGATGGTTAGTAGCTGTGATGCATACTGCCATTGGCAGCGCTGGCAAGGGCAATGGATGGTGCAAGCCGCAGTAGCCTCCTGACGAGGGCCCTGACACTTATATTTTTACAAATTAAGCGCTGTGTGTAAGGGTTCTGAAAGAAATTCTTTCACAATCAATGTATGATTTTTATATATATATATATATATATATATATATATATATATATATAAAAGGTAACGGCTGTTACCGAAACGCGTAATGACTGCATGATCGTGTGAGACAATAAAGAAATTTTTGCGAACCTGAAGTGGTGCATGATCGTGTGAGACAATAAAGAAATTTTTGCGAACCTGAAGTGGAGTTCGTGCCCTTCTATTCCGACTGTGGTGAGGAGAAGGCGCACAAGGTGAGACACGCCACTTGATTTTCGCACTCTCTCTCTCTCTATATATATATATATATATATATATATATATATATATACATACATTATTTCCTAATGGCAGTCGCCAGTAGGTATTATAGTTAGGATCTAGTTTCCGTAAGAAAGCGTTTTTGATTTGCCTATATCTTTTGTGCCGTTTGATGTATATTCACGAATATTTCCCAAAAAAGTGACCCGGTGAATCTTATTGCGAGTTGAAAGTTTTGGGGTGATCTGTCCAGCGGGGGCCGAGAAAAAGTGGGAGGTAAAAAACACATGCGTTTCCCATGTTAATTCCCATAGGACATTTAGAAACGGCTACATACTGAAATGCTGAACGGAATTACACCAGTGGATGTTGGTCCAGGGAAGTTACTTTATGTGACATGGTGTAAATCTGTTCAGCAGTTGTGGAGTTATTAAAAGAAATTTCACTTGTATAATAGGGACGCGGAGGATCCGCAACCCCTCCTGATCTCGTGCTGAGATCTGATTGGCTGCCAACACTTCAAACCAGGAAGTGTTGGCAGCCATCTTGGGACTTGGCTTGAGCCGAGTCCCAGAAAAAACGTTAAAAAAAAGAAAAGCGTGCAAGGTAGGAATACCCTGACCCACTAGGTCTCATGGGGGCTCCCACAGGGGCCAAAAAAGCATTTTCTTTGTATAATTTTCAGTGGGAGCTGCATTGGATACCTGGCTCTGGCCAAATATGTTAAAAAAAGAAGCACAGGCTCCTGCGCTTCTTTAGTAATTGGCTCCGGGTGGGCCAGGTCACTGGGGCATTTTCAAAACAAAGGAGAGGGGATGCACGGGCCCCCCTCCTGGGGCCTATTAATGCCTCAGGGTTCACCACCTCCCGGGGCTTATTTACTGTTAAATGGGGGGGCTTCCGGACCCCACACGGGCCCCGAGGACCATCATCTCCCGGGGCCACATTCCACAAATAAATCGGGGGGCCTTGCGGAGCCCCATGCACCTGTGACTGCCACCTCCCCATGGCCTATGCATTGTTATGGGGGCCTCTAGGACCCCCCTGGTGCCATGGACCACCACCTCCCCGGGGCCACCATCAATTTGTAGAGGGGGACCTCAGGGACCCCGGGGACCACCACCTCCCTGGGGCCAAGTACTTTTTTAAAATAAAAAGGAAATTTTTAAAAAAGGCCAAGGCCTGATGGATTGGGTCCATCTCTAAATGGCCGGACCCTGGGGGATGAGGTCCCTGGGCCCAAGGAGGTGGACCACGCAGCCTTCCTCCCCTAGTACTATTTAATTTTCTTTTCAAAAGGGTGGACCCCGGGAGATGGAGTCCCCAGTGCTGAAATCAACCCAGGGAGGGAGGCCACACTGCCCCCTTCCTTATTACAAGTAGGCCAGTCTCTGGGGGATGGAGTGCCCGGGGCCCCGCCCCCTTTCTCCACCACTCTGCAAATGCGCCTCCTGGAGCACAACTAGTTGGGGATGAGGTCCTCTTGGATGCTGAGGGTCCTTGGGGAGCAAGAACCCCTCCTGTTACCTCCAGTAAGTCCCACACAGCAGGATTGCTGTGAGTTGGTCAGACACCCCGCCCCTGTGAGGTCATAAGTAGTTCATTGTGGTGGCATAAGTTATAGTTAGCTCAGGTAACTAAAACTGTTGAATTTCTATGGTTTTGTATGAGTGAAATCTGAGCCTAACTCTAACATTCCTATCACCCTTGGTTTTTTCAGTGAAGGTTGTTTTATGGGGTTTTGGGTAAGGGATATGTAGGGAGTAGTAAATAGTTTATTGGTGGTTTTCATGGTTTTGATAAATAGTGGTTTGCATTAGGCTTAGGTTGTGTTTGTTACTAATATATCAGTATTTTATATACATTTTTATGTTATGTGGTTTGTAGAGAATAATGGCTATGTTTATGTTGCGTTTGAATATCTTGATTTTTGTGGGTGACTATTATGGGCCCGATTACCATCTTCGCGTATGGAATTCTCAGTCACAAACATGAAGGATATCCCGTCCACCATATTACAAGTTCCAAAGGATATAATGGTAATACGGCAGACGAGATATCCGTCATGTTTGTGACAGAGTATCCCATCTGCCAAGATCGTAATCAGGCCCTATGTCTTATTTTACAGGTTTATGGTTCCAAAGGTAAAGTATGGATGTTTGGATTTTGCACATTTTTTTAATGAAAATTCTTTTGGTGTCTAGTAAACCAATATTTTTAAGTTTGATTTCCTTTGAATTTTCGGTTTTCCCAACGCGTTTTTCCTTTTTACAACCTTTCTGTTTTTTTATGGTAATTTAAGAATTCAGATTGTTTCTTCGGATTTGTAGAGGACCTTCTTTATTTTTGTATTCTATTTTTTTAAATATTTATTTTACCCTTTTTGGTGTATTATATCTTTGACTACATCGCTGTGGAGGGAGATCAGCAGCTGCAGAGCAGTAAGTTGTATTTTAGTTATTTATTGTTAGGTAGGAAATGCTTTTTAAAATTTAAATGAATGTCTATTGTATGTGATTGTGACTTATTTTGAGTGCATTTTAGATCTGCTTAGTTGGTGCCTTTTTCATTTTCTAAATAAGTAATAAGCATATTCATCTTATTCATCAGTTTAATATCTAATTTGAGTTGAACATTTTCTTCCCTGATGTATAAAAATAAATTGTTTAAAACTAGTTAAAATGTATTTTCTTGTTGCTGGTATGGATTTTTTTCAGTTTATTTAATGCTGTGTAGGAAATTTGATTTTTTATGATAGGATTTTGGCTATTGTTTCTAAGTTGTTTACGTACTCCTTTGTTTTGAACAAAAGGTTTTACTTTCTATTGTTGCATGTTCTACATTCTATTGGTTTATTTGGTTATTTTAGGTTTCATTTGGGTTACTGATTGTTCCATTCATAGTTCTTGTTAGCTTTGTTCTTTTTGTAGGGTTTCTATGAATTTTTAGTGTAGGTTGGGTTTTGTCTAGTGTTAATTTAAAGGTGCTGTGCCATCCTTCCACTGTGTTGTTTGTTTTTGCTTCCTCAGACATGGTGCTGTTGAAGACCTTATACCATGGTATTTGGAGTTCGTGTTGGTGTCTGTGTCCTGAGCGGTGTAGTCTGCCAACCCAGGTGTCCTCAAATTAATCAATTGGTGGACTTACTTTGTGTTTGTTTTGTTGGTAGAAAAGGACTTTCTCTAAGCCAGTTGTAGTGGTTAGCTCCCTCTGTGACAGGGACATATGGTAGTGCAATCATTTTTTAACTCCAAAAGCAAATCGGCTGTAGGTGACATATTATACACTTAGGACTTATTATGAGTATGGCGGTCTTGAGACCGCTGTACCGTCAGTGGAGGTCCAACCGCTGCCTCCTCGTTGGTCCGACCGCCCGATTACGATAAGGGCGATCGAACTGCCACAAGACCGCCGCAAACACCAGGATCTTGGATCCCGCCGTGGCGTTGGTCAGGAAAGCAGCAACTATGGAGGTGATGCCGGCACCGCCGTGGCGATTACGAACTGCCTTTCCGTCGACCTTTTCAAGGACCCCGCCATGAAAAGATAGATGGAAAGGCAGGGAAGGGGCCCTAAACATGGTCTCAGGGTGTTGTAGCCCATGGGGGTGTGCATGGGGGCTCTGCACTTGCATGGTGCACTGTATGCCGTGCATGACATGGTGCATGGTACACAGTGCATCGACATGCAAGAGGCAGTGACACAGCGGCGGCATGTGCTGCAGACTCTCTATGAGCCAAAGCATGCCACTGCCGTGGCACCACTGCCGCAACACCGCCAGCCCAGTGGTTTACTAGTAATGTGGCAGTCGGGATGCCGCCTGCTTATCAGCATACTCCCGACTTCAGCAATGGCGGTCGGACTGCCAAATTCGGGATCAGGGTCTTAGTGTAGATTGTTGGAGGTGTCTCAAAATACTTTGGTTAAAGTGGTAATAACAGCCTTGTATGGCTGTGTGTGGGTAAAGTTTTAGGATAGTTTGAATCATGGCTTGTTCAAAATCTACAATTTTTTTATGTGGGGAGTAGTTCGTTGTTTTACTTTTAATGTGATTTAGTAGCTCATAGTAAGTGGCACTTTGTTTTTTAGGTAGTAGGGTGTATACGAATGGTATATTAGTGTTTTGACCATGTATGGTGTATATCTGAGTGAATGTTTTGAGGCACATTTCGAAGGTTCCATTCACCATCTATGTTTGATATTGAGTTATGTGTTAATATGTTATCTGTGGTAGAACATTTTATGATATATTTATCATTGTTAAGGTTATCATGTAAGAGGAAGGTTCCTCACTATGTGTGATGGTTAAGTGTTCAGGAATTTGGATATATTGATATCTTTTAGGGGCAGGAGGGGTATTGCTGGTGGTTTTTTAGTTCTTGCTACTAAGCGCTTTAAGGTGGGTATAGGTGGTAGCTGGCCTCGGATGTGGTCGAGGACTTTGAGAAGAACATTTCTTAATATTTTAGTTGTGGTTTTTGGGAACTAGTGCTTGCTTATTTTAAATCTTGTAGTATATGCTGATTTCAGAAATATTTGGGTGATAGTTGTGTTCCTTTACATTAATAACGATGTCATATTTTGTAGTGCCCATCCGACAGCAATCATTAGAGCAATATTTAGTACATTTCCAATTGGTAGTTTCCCCGCTTCTAGTTTCTTCTCTGTAAGGGTAGCACAAGAGAGAGTGAATGTTTACCTTTCTGTGATTTGATGTATATTGCTCTTTCTGTCATAATGATTGAAATTACTATGATAATATTAAGTATTAAATGTTAAAAAATGTACAATACATTTCATGATATGCAACATTTTGTTTTTTGCTTTTTATTTTCTATTTTATAATTACATAGGTATCCCTGCTGGAAATTCCAGTTTTTAGTTTCAGGCGTTCCATTGGGGTTCTTATAATGTTACTCAGGTGCATCCTTTTCTGTTGGAGAAAAAAATAATTTCGTTTTATTTTAAACATTTGTTTGTTGGCAGTTAGTGGGGTTGAGGGAGTATAACTCTTTTAAGGTCACCTTCTGTTTATTAATTGTTTTAAATAGCTTACTTTTTGATTAAGTATTTGCAGGCAAATACAATCTGTAATTGTTCTGTAAATTAGTAGTTTCTCAACCCTGTATTTTCATTGTAGTATCTATATATAAAAACATTAAAGCAGTAGAGTGTTTAATTATTTCTTATTTTACTCTTCTAAAAATAATTAATCTTTAAATTAATATAAACAATGTTTTACTTACTTTTGCAGGTAGTTATTTATATTTTTCCACTTCTGTTTTTCATTGGCAGGTAGTTTGTCTCTTTACACTTCTGTTTTGTGATCCTGTCTTGCAAACCTGGCAGAGTATCCTCTCTTGCAGTTTTTGTAGATTTTGGATTAGTAAGTAGTTATATTGTGTGTGCCTTTTATATTGTAAGTTTAATTGATTGTATAATATTATTTGTTTATTTTGTATGAGGTGTGATTTATTTGTCTAGTGTTCTTTTAGTTTGATTTTTTCCAGTTATTCCCTTTTATGGTGAATGCTAATTAGTGTTTATTTTATAATGTTGGCTATATATGTTGGTGTATTTGTATAAATTTGGATGTATTATTTATTTAAATATTAAAAATTATTTTGATTAATGTTTAAATGCTAACACTTGTAAATATATATTGTTATGAATATTTTTATATTTTGAAAAGCATTTATTTATGTTTATTTTGGTAATGTAAACTTGTTATAATGTAGTTAGAAGATTTTTAGATTTCTCAAAATGGTTGCTTTTTAAGTGAAATGTTATTTTTATGTGTTTGTATTAATACTGTTGGTATTTCCCAAAATTAATGTTGTCAATATTTTTTGTACCGATATTTGTCACTATTTATCCGTTTATTTAAAGGATACAATATTTTTGTTTCCAATATTTTTGTTATCAATATAAGTTAAAGTAGGTATTTTTGACAGCGATATTTTGGCTCGCGATATTTGTGTATTTGTTAGTTAAGAATGGGAAGACAATATTTTTGTAAACAATATTCAATCAATCAATTAATCAACTTTATTCGGCAATATGCCATCAAAGTGCAAACAATTACAAATCACAATAAAATAAATAAATAAAAATACATTAAAAACCTATGTTAAAACCATTAAATAAAACACTGGGAATGGTGATGCAGCAGTCAATTCCACAAGTCTATTTTTTTTTTTAACACCACAAATGATACTAATCAATCAGTTTCTGTTTTATATAAAAGTGCCTAATCCTCCACACAGCCAACAAGTACAGTGAAACTGTGAATACTAAACACCGACTAGTGTCACATTTCAGAATTCTCAGTGCTACTCTGCACGTTCTAAGCCCCAAGGTACAGCACAGCATGCCGATGTACAAGTTCCTGGTGCCATGATACGCCGAGCAGAAGAATAAAACGTGCTCCAGTGATTCTATTGCTGAGAAGCATGAAGGACATTCCTTGTGAGGTGCCCTCAGTTTACACCCCCGACTAGATGTAAAAGTAAGTAGGGGAAAGGACCCGTATCTAAATTGTATAAAAAGTTTCCTTGCCGTTGCTGGCTCAATATCATCCAAGAAGTTTTCTAAATCATAATTATCTTTATGTTGGAGAAAGGCCATAGTCAATATTACTTGTACCTGTGCTTGCAAAAGATTTAGCTTATGTTGCCAATAAGCAATCTTTATTTGGGACTTAGATATTTCACTACTCTCGTTTGGAGCCTCCCAAAGACGAGTAAGGCCAATATTCAAAAGATTTGCCCTAATGTACTTGAGCCCTGGAACGTCACTCGTTCCCGCACTATATAAAATCTCCTGCAGCCCTACCTGATAAGGAGCCAGCTCCAGGGTAGACCAAAGTCACTGCAAGTAAAGTATAGGCCTTAGGCCAGCTGCGTCTACCAAACTTTTCTGCCTCATGTCTAATCTTAAAGGAAGCAACGGAGTACTGGTAGGGAAACCAATCAACTCTCACAAAAAACAATTTTCCCCAGAGTGGACACATCCCTATGCCCCCAAAGCTCTGCTTCATAGAGGGCTGAACCAAGTGCTTGACAGTTGAAGATCTGGGGGATATAGGGTGAAAAGGAGAACCCTTTTGTAGTTTTACAATACCCCCCAAAATCTGTTCTAGCCTTCATCTACTTCTGACTATGTGTGGTTGCCAGTTAAAATGCTCAGTGGGTGTTACTCCTGAGTACTCAAACGTACGCACACGTTCCAGGTGAGATCCTCTAACCACAGGATTGGGGTGAGTGTTATTACAGGTGTTTAGTACCATAAACTTTGTTGTGGTAATATTTATACCCAAACCTCTATGGATGCAAAAAGAATAAAATCTGTCTAAAATCCTTTGAAGACCCATATGGCATTTTGAGCTAAGCAACATGTTGTCCGCAAACAACAGGGCGTGTGTCCTGGTGCTTGCAAGGGACAGAGCATCAGAACCAGCGCAGTCCACAAAAGATGCTAGGTCAAGTTTCAAGTTTCAAATAAAGCTTTATTCGGCTGCTGTATAAAACAGTCATAAAAGCTAGGTCATTAATACAGAGTGAAAAGAGAGTTGGGGCAAGAACGCACCTCTGTCTCACCCCCCCCCCCCCACTTTGGGCAGGAAAAAGGCTCAGTCAGTTCACCCATCTGACCACATCTAACTTGCAAGTTATTTTCATACTTAATCATAGTCAGCAGATAGTGTGGTATCCCCAAATCAGCCATCACCTGCCATAACTTGGGGCGAGAGACCAAATCGAATGCTGATCTAAGATCAACGAAGACTACATAAAGCCGTCCCCACCCCAGCAAGACATATTTCCAATAAAGAAGCTGAAACCAGAGGATCTGATCTTTTGTGCTCACCCGTTCTCTGAACCTGGCCTGCAATGGCGATAATATCCGGGTAACAGTCATCCTTTCTAAAAGCCTATTCAGCACTACCCTTGCAAAACGTTTTTGGGTACAGTCAACTAGGCTGATAGGCCTATAATTGGCCGGGGTTTCCCAAATTCCCTTTTCATAAATTGTAATAATTTCAGCCCAGGTTGGGGAAATGGGTGCACCCATAATTATAGCGCTAAAAACAGAGGGAAAATAGGGCCCCCACACATTAGGTCTACCTAGAAAGGGGTCTCCAGGGACCTTATCTAATCCTGGGGACTTTTGAGGAATAATTTTGTTAATTGCCACAAAACCGTCATTCTAGGTAATATCTAAACAGTCAGGGATGTCATCTGTCCTGGAATCTAGGGTAAATGTAGTACTCTTTTCTTTAATAACACTGCTGTGGAGAGTGAGGGGTTGGTCAATGGAAGCTAAACAGGAATCTTGAGAGGAATACAAATTGGAGAAATGCTCAACCCAGGTTGCCATTAGAATATAATTTTCAGTTGGGGGACTAACCTCCGGAGTGCCAAAAGTAACTGTATTCCAAAAGGAGCGAGAATCCCTTATTTTCACTGCAGCCAGCAAATGTTCCCACTTCATGATTTCCCACTCTCTCTTTGCCTCCTGAATGCTACCTTTATAAGCCGGTCTTGCCTCCCGTATCTTAACACTCCTGTATCTGAGAACGGACTTGCTATTTTTCACTGTTGATTATACCATGTGTGGAGTTTAGGCCTCTTACTCAGAGAGCGAGACTCTACATAAAAGAAATTTCATAATTTGCAGAACAACTGCAGGTGTATATCTACGGGGCCTCTCCGGTTACCCATCTCTAGCTAGGGCTGCTCAATTAATGACAACAAACCATCAATTCCCCAGCAACGCACCTATAGATATTACCAATGGCCTCTTCTGATCTTTGGACAGCATTTATTTTGCGATTCGATTGCAGATCAATAGTTTTACATCAATATTATGTCAGTGATTCATCTGTGTTTCATTGGAAAAGTTGTGCAAAGAATTTGCCAAATGCTCCATATGCACTAGAAACAGTCTCCCTAACAACCTGATCAGATTAATTAAAACATTCTCTTTCCTTGTCACTATTTATACTCTTGTTTTCAATGGCTCCACTGCTGTCACAGGCTACTTTTTTCACAACTGGTCATGATACTTTTTGACAAATCCCTTAAACCATTCAATACTATAATTTACCAAATATAGGAATAGTCCTCCAACATTTACTTAATTGAAGCTATTTCCAATCACCAGCACATAATCTGATTTTAGCACCATTTTGAAATTTGCCTTTTGAGTTTACCAGAACATTGCCTCTGCAATAGTAAATAAGTACAATTTTGCTTTGGTTTTGAATATTTTGAATATTAATGTTACACTAATGTGTCAAGCTACAACAATAATATGGCCCAAGAAGTAATCTGCAGTATATTTATTTTAGTTCCTCCACACACCATTGAAGAACATGCTCGAACAACTGTCTTTTCACAATTGTGCAAGATGACACAACCGTGAGGAAACATCAGCAAATTTGTTACTTTTCAACTACTTTCACACTGTGAAGTTCTTGTTAAAATTTCAACCAAGTTCATGCCCTTGGCAAATTTGACCCAGTTAAAATAATTAGGTAAGACAAACTGCTGAAATAATGTTTTAGAAAGACAATAAAAGCAAAGAAATCTACTGTTAACAGAAATTCTCCTTCAGAAGGTGTTTGCGGGAAAATCTTCAGCCACATGTTATTTGTGGCATTTGATGTCCACAAAAGTAGTGCAACGTTCAAAAACTTTACAACTCAGTGAAGTA
The DNA here is from genome assembly GCA_963921515.1 of Calotriton arnoldi. NCBI lineage: Eukaryota > Metazoa > Chordata > Amphibia > Caudata > Salamandridae > Calotriton > Calotriton arnoldi. The sequence continues at coordinate 1,564,993 of CAWUFW010003159.1, forward strand.
CAAAAGTTGCAAACCTTGCCCTACGTTCTAGAGCAACAGAATTCTTACTATTTATCTCTAAATAGTATCGGCTGTCGACTTTTAATTCACTTTTTAGCTCATATCTCTGGCAATCTGAATTACTGTCCACATTAAAAGCACATACCCACATATCATTCATTGTCTTTTCATACTCAGTTTCCCTGCATCAGTGTTTTTTAAGTTTATCTGCTTTCATGCTTTCTACGTTTTTCATACTCATTTCCCCTTACTTACGAATCTTCCAGCTCTGTGTTCACAGTTCTCATTTTTAAATGTGGCATAAGACCCCTTGATTTTAGTAATATTTTATTATACATATGCCCTTTTCATCCACTGGCTTGTTGTAGTGCCATTTCGATTTTTATCTTTCACCCACTGCTTACAGCATGTGGTAATGGGTTAGCCTACTTTAATCTAGTACCAACTTCACTCTGAGGATTCTGTTCTTTCACATGGAGCACATCTGCACAAGGTAGTTCCCTTCAGTGGCATGGACTACTATGGCAATATGTGCTTTTTGAGATAAAAAAGTTTGCTTTTAGCCATTTTTTGTTAAATATATTGCCCTTGGCCCAGCAGCTCCCCCAACAATAACTTTTTACAAAAACAATGACTAACAAGCATTGTTAAAGTCAAAAGTCTTGCAGCCAACTCAGAACTATTGGCTTTGATGATACTTGTTTTACGATGCTGTCAGTTTCATACAGGCCACCAATGGGTTGGGGCGCATTATAATGATCAGATCGGTTTTACGAGTGGGTGAAATCCTTTTTTTTATCAAGGATCCAGTCTGTGATTTCTGTTAGTTCTGTGCAACATTCTGAACTCATTCTTGCTTTCACATATCCCATAACATAAAGATTAGTTACCGACAGTTAGGAAAGCCAAAGCTTCAGTGCACAGCCATTGCAGGACACAAGCAGACATATCACTTGTAAGAGTACCTGCTCAAAACAGCTCAAGCACCCGCATTGTCTTGTGGAATGGTGGTGCCGCCACTGTAAAGAACAATGGGTAATCTTGCGTTAATGGGATCCATTTTGAATTGGGCTGATTGGAATTGCATTTGTGCTCTAAAAAAGATCATTTATATGTAGATCAAGCATAAAATGATCGTTTGTTGAGGAAAAAAGGTGTATAATGTCAGAGGGGAGTGGGTTGGGTAACAAAACAGTTTTCCTTGTTATATGATTGTAGCTTTGTAAGGATTTGGATTGTTATTATTATAACATTTCTAACACTCACCGCGAGTTGGAAGACGGTGAGCGGGGACATTATTAACATCACCGGGAGCACTGGGAGTCCAGATGGTAAGCCCAGGAGGCTGGGGCTCCTGAACTTGTCCTCCTTAAGACCTTTTGGGCTAAGTATATTTAATCGAATGCCGCTTTCGTATCGCGCCTGACGCCAAAATGGCGCCTGCAGTCGATCGTCGGCAGGGGTCATAGCAACACCCAAGGGAGACCCCCCCTTTCCTTCTATAGCGTAAAGGCCGCAAAATTGAACTGAAACTGCAACCACTGCTCTGACCTTTGGGGATGACCCTGATTTGCGCTATGAATAAGCGAGAAAGACAACGGAGGCACCCCGCCTGACCTGCTAATGGCGGCTGTCTCTTCCACGGGCAGATATTCTCGACATCACGCGCCCCCTCTGAAGACATGCGGACCCTGGCTCTGTCCACTTGCCGATCCACTGCTTAGCTTACACCCACCTTCCTTCTGGGTTATAGAGAATAATGGGGACCGACTGAATTCGAACTTCAAGGACTCATCCCCCTTGTCTGATCTCAAGATGGCCGCCTCAGTGGGACCCTCCTCGATGCTCTATCTCTCCTGGTCTAAAATCATTTGTCATCAGCCTGATCTTGATCAGCCCTCACCCGACCCTGTTCCTGCTCACCCACCAGGACTTTTACTCTGAGAACTTTCCCTCGACAGCTGAGACCTAGCCATTTTGACTGATGCCCGGTGGAGCTACCTCGCGAGCTAAAGGGAAGATGGGCTATGGATTCCCTCCTTGACCATCACCTACCCAGCCGGTCTTTGGGCAAACTCTCCTGCGTCTCTCCTGACCTTATCTCCCTCCTCCCCCTTCACCCCACCCCCTACCCCTCTCCGCTCTACTCTTCTCCTCTTTCCAGCTATTGACCTTTGCCCCCACCCGTCCTTGTTCATAGTTCCCACCCTGTTTATCCACTGGACTTTCTTCTGTGAACTTTCCCTCGTCAGTTGAGACCTAGCTATTTGACTGATGCCCGATGGAGCTACCTTGTTTAGCTATAGGGGAGACGGGCTGTGGATTCCCTCCTCAGACGTCACCTACCCAGTCGGTTTTTGGGCAGACTTCCTTTCGTCTCTCCTGCCGTCTTTTCCCTCATCCTCCCCCTTCACACTTCCCCCTTCCCCCCCTCCGCTCTATTTGTCTCACCTTTCTTTCCTCTCTCAATGTGTTGCTTATTTTTGATGTAATGTGTAATTGTTATCATTTTCTGTAACATTGTGTAACCTAATGTAAAGCGCTCTGATACCTACGGGTCTAGCCAGCGCTATGTAAAACTCATTAAATACAAATACAAAATACAAATTACTGGGTTGTAGTTTAGAGGTTTATTATCAATTTAGGCTAAGGTATAGATCCTGAACAGCAAAGTAGTTCAGAGGAAAATTGATTCAACATGAGATGAAGGTGCAGGTTAAGGAGACTATAGATAATATTTTACAAAATAAGAAAAGGAAAGACATGGAGTTAGGGGATGAATTTTAATCTTTATCAGAGGAGGAGAAAATGAGAGATGAGAAAGGAGGAAAGAAGTTGAGAAAGAGCAAACATTTGGAAAACATTTCAATGTCAAAAAGGTCTGGAAAGATCAGTAAAGCAGTGCCATGTTAAGGTACTGGATGTCCTAGGTCCTATGGCTAGGATATTTGATATTTTACAAAAAATGAGCCCCCTAAGAAAACTTTTATATAAGGACCAGGGGGGGAAACCAACAAAATATACAAAGAACTTTCCCACCTGACCTGTATTTGCTCAAATAGGGCCTGAGTAGGCTCCCAACCCTGACCACAACGTAAAGAATCTGCACAATTACACTTTTTATTCCTTGTATCATTTTAATTTTATTTATAATGTTATTTTTACTATCACTTTCTTTTTTGATTTTTTTTCTTTACATGTTTTACTTTAATTAAAGTCATAAAAAAGTGAATAACAATATGTACAGTGCTATACAATAATCTGTGTGTTATTATACAGTGTAATACAATATGTAGTACCAATTCATTTCATTTCATACACATAAGCCTTATTTTTAATACTTGAGACTCAAGGAATCTTTTCCGTATATGTGCATTATTTCATGTACCGAGTATACTCATTCATAACAATAAACTACCCCCATATGGGCTGAACCACTCATTCCTGATACGCACACACATTAATTCCCACACTTTTGCAATTCATACTTTCTCCCACCATTGTTTTACAATCACTATCTAAAAGCCAATGGAGAAATGTCTATTTGCTCAGCCGTTGCTGTGTTGTAGGTTGGAGTTTAATAGGATATTTGATATGGCAGAGTAGGCTCATGTTAATGAGACATCAGTGGATCATGAGTTACTCTAGGGATGGAGTCAGAGAGTGATAATTTTGTTGGGAACTGGTTTGACGGCAGAAAGGAGGAAAGCCATTTTAATGAAAATCAGTCCCAAACTGGGGGAGATAGCAGAGAAGGCCTGTTATTTGGCGAAGGCTTAGTTAAAAGACTAGGGAAATATGTTTCCACGTTTACTGCCTTAGATAAGGCGTAAGTTAATATGAGGAAGGTTTTCGGGGGAAGAGTGTTTGTAAGGACCAATAGAAGGGGACTTTCAACTGGCTGAGGGGTTTAAAGGTCCCATTACAATAACCAGTATAGAGGAAGAGGTTATCAGGCCTCTTTAAATTTCTACCCAAGTAAAGAGAGAGCTGGAAGGTCAGGAAGAGGAAGGTTTGCACATGGTTGAGGCTAGAATTATTCAGGATGACAAGGTGAGTACAGAGATTATTTTTGGTGTTTCCCAAGGAAGAGTAGGGGATTGTTTAAATCAATATGTTACGGAATGGGAAACAATAACACAAGATCCATGGATATTAAAGACAGTACATAGTTACAAAATAGAGTTTGTAGAACAACCACAACAGGTAAAGAAGCAAAGAGAATTAACTTTAATAGAGGAACAAAAGTCTGTAGCGGATTCAGAGATAGAATCCATGATTCAAAAAAGCGCAATAAAGTGTATTGAGGAGAATGGCAGGTGTTTTGTGAGCACTCTCTTTTTAGTACAAAAGAAGGAAAAAGGATGGAGTCCAGTAATAAATTTGAGGGAGTTAAACAAACACTTGGTTTACAGGCATTTTAAGATGGAAGGTATCCATTGTGTGAGAGACTTGTTGTTGAAAAACGATAGGTTAGTGAAGCTAGACCTGAAGGATGTATACTTCACAATTCCTATGGAGAAGGAATGTCTGAAGTACTTACAAGTGAGATGGAGAAAGCAACTATATCAGTTTCAATGTCAACCTTTTGGTCTGTCTTCTACTCCATGGTGCTTTACGAAAGTAATTAGAGTAGTGATGGGTCTCTGCCCAAACGAAATAAGAAACTAATCATTTCTGGGTCCAAGTTCCGGGTGCAACAAACCTTCTCATCAATAACCGGTCTTGAGCACTCAGCTTTTAGCACCCTTCACACTTCTTTATCCAATGGATTCCTCATCTATTTCCTAATGAATTTTCTCAAATGCTCCACTGGCCACTAGACAGCACTCCTTGGATGCCTTATAATATACAGAGAAAACATCTCGTCACCAAGAGGCTTCCTTAACACTTCTTTGGAACTCGCACCCTCAGAATTTTCAAATTCAGCACTGAACTCATCAGCCCACTGAATGTCAAAAACCTAGTCATCATACTTCTTATTATCATTCGACAAGGACCCTTGCCTCAATTACATCTCAAAGAATTCATCCTATTGTGTGCTGCTAAGGACACCTTTCCTTTGTGTGCCGCTTCAGACACCCTTCCTTCTGATGGAGTTCAATCCATCCAATATTTCAGCTGGATGCCAGATCTAGAGGCGTTTGCAGTAGACATGTTTCAGCAGGTGTGGAGGGGGATGAGAGCCTATGCCTTTCCTCCGTTTGCGATGAGTCAGAGGATTCTTTTGAAAGTGAGTGCAGAGGAATGCCAGTTAGTGTTAGTAACACAGTTTATCATTTAGGTGTCTCAAGTGTGGCTTCCATCAGTGATGAAGCTGGCATGTGCAAAACCTTTTTTGATTCCTGCAAGGGAAGTTATACTGAGGAATGGAGAAGGAGAAGAGCTTCCTTTAGTTCAGGACAAGGTGTTGAATCTTCTTGTATGGAAAGTGTCAGGAAATCTGAATGTATCAAGGGATGTTCGAGCAGGGCTGCTGAGTTACTCGAGGAGTCATGGGCACCAGGAACAAGAAGAAAATATAATGGAATATGGAGAATTTGGGCTTTTTGGTGCATGTAGAGGAGTGTGGATCCCGTGGAGGCTCCCATTCGCAGAGGTGGTTAATGTTTTGGTGGAACAATTGTTACAGATCGGCTATTTTGGCAGGACATGTTCAAGTAGATGGTAGATTGGTAGGAAGAAATGGGTTTTTTTTTAAATTGATTTTCAAGCAAAGTTAAACAGCGTCGCTACCATGCAAGGCAGCTCATGAGTAAAACCGATCAAAAACTAACAATGTGTGATTGATCAACATAGGGGGAAAAAAGCATTATATATCATATCAAAAACTCCAGTGTACATTTGGAATGATGAATCGTTCCACGCATGGGATTAGTCTGCTCCAGATTGTGAATCAGCCATGGCTTGTTGCTGCAGGAATTGACGCAAGGGCTCCCATATATCTTTGGGCTTGGATACCGTCGGGAGTTCTTCTGCATATAATTCCATATTTTCTTTGCAATATACCAAGTCTTGAAGCCAGTGGTCAGCCCTTGGTGCCTGTACTCCTCCCCACTTGATAGCGACTCGACTTTTGGCCATCAATAGCGCAATTCGTATGAATTTTCCCAGAGCCCCTTTCACATGAGGAACATAACACAATAGGCATACCAGTGGTGTACATTGCAATTCCGACCCAGACATTTCTTGTATGTGTTGTACCACCTGCCTCCAGAATCTCGCCACCCTCTCACACTCCCAAGCGAGATGCATGAAATCAGCTTCCAATTGGCCACAACGCTTACAGCTACTAGAGTCTCACAAGCCATATTTGTGTAAGCGAAAGGACGTGTGGTATGTCTGATGTAAATACTTGAAGTGTATGATTCGGAGGTTCCCATTCGGTGTAAGCTTACTGGTAAGGTTGCAGACATGTTCCCATTCCGCCACTGTCAAAGGGCTGGTCAACCTATCGTTCCATCTAGCAAGACTCCTATCTGGCCCAGTGATCTTCTCTGCTCTTATTGCCCTGTACAGTTTTGTGATTAACTTTCTCCTTGTGGGTGTAGTCAATAGCAACTGCAAAGACCGTAGCACAGGAGGCTCTAAGGGATATGTAGGGTAATGCGACTGCATTGCCAGTCTCAATCTATGGATAGTGAACTGAAAAAGTAAGGTAGGGTTAGTGACATACCGGAGATCCTCGGCGGCTATAAAAGTGCCGCTCGGATACAGGTCCTGCATTGTAGTTATGCCTTCCTCTTTGAGTAATCGCATGGGGCCCACTTCCTGCGTCACCGATAGAGCAGCGTGATGCCTCAGAGGCAGCGCTGGGGCATATATAGGTAATTTATCAGCGAGCTGGCCTATGGATTGCCACGCTGCAATCGTGGTATTCAGCGTGTTAATTTCGGTTTTTGGAATACCTCGTCGCGCGTGAGTAAAAAGACCACATAGAGGGGTCGGGAATGCATCGCCTTCTTCAACTGCCACATGTGGGGTGTAGGCGTGGGGATGTAACCAAAAATATGCATACTGCGCTTGAGCACTCAAGTAATATATGTATGGGTCCGGTGCACTAAATCCCCCTTTATCATAATCAAGTGTAAGGGTAGCCCAACCCACCCGGGCTTGTTTACCTCCCCAGATCAACCTGAGCAGAGAAGTTCGCAACGTATTAAAAAAGTTTAATGTTAGCGTTATCGGGACATTAGCGAATAAATATGAGAAACGCGGCAACACCACCATTTTTACAATTGCAATGCGGTCTGCTAGGGACAGCGGCAATGTTATCCATTTGTCGATTTGCTCGTCTAGTGTGACACACGCCCTCCAATAGTTTTCTCGTATGATGACGTCCGGGTCACGATGAACCCAAACCCCCAGGTATTTAACCGGGTCAGTTGTCCAAACCAGCGGGTATTCCATAGTTGGTGGGGGAGTGTTCGCCGTCAGAGGTATAACCACTGACTTGTCCCAGTTAATAGTGAGGCCTGATATTAATCCGAATCTGATGTATTCTCGTAACACCTGTGCCAAATAACGAGTAGGTTCTCTAATGAACATCACCATGTCATCGGCATATAGGGAGATACCGACCGGTCTATAATTAAAATTTAGAGCCGTTTCCCTGTGCCGTTGGCGTATCACACATGCTAGAGGTTCGAGTGCAATAGCGAACAGCAACGGTGATAGAGGGCACCCTTGACGAGTGCCACTTTTGATGGAGAAAGGTTCGGACGTTAAGCCTCCCACCCGGACCCGTGCTGAAGGATCCTCATACAATATTCTCACCCAGCCCAAAAAAAGTGGTGGAAACCCCATGCGCTGTAGGATGTGGAACATATAGCTCCATTCAATGGAATCGAACGCTTTGGCTGCGTCGAGCAACACAGACGCAGCATGTAGTTGTGGGTTGAGGACATGTAACATCGCAAAGATGGTCCTCAGATTTTGAGATGTGGAACGCTCCGGAATGAAGCCAGATTGGTCCGGCAGGATCAAACACGGCATCAATGGCTGAAGCTTAGTGGCCAATATTTTCGCTAATATTTTAGCGTCTATGTTAATTAGCGAGAGAGGCCGATATGATTCACATGTGTCAGGAGGTTTGTCCTTTTTTAGAAGGGTGACAATTAAGGCCTGACGAAGGAACGGAGGGAGAACCCCGGTCTCGTGTGCCTCCGCATATACCGCAAGGAGGTATGGTGTGATGAGATCCGCGTATTCTTTGTAAAATTCTATAGTGAGTCCGTCTGGCCCGGGAGCCTTTGTGTTGGGCAGGGCACTTATTGCTGCTTTTATGTCTTCCTCAGCTATCGGTTGACTCAGATAATCCCGATGGCCATCAGTTAACCACGCACAGGCAATGTCCTCCAAATATTCTCCCACCGCAGCGTCTGGCCCCGTTCCCTGTGAGGTGTATATTTTAGCATAATATCCCCTAAATTGTTCTATTATGTCCAAAGGATTGTAATATTCCACACCCTTAGAATCTGTTATTTTATCTATATGATGATGGTCTGCGCGCGCCCTAAGCTTCTCGGCTAGAATGCGGCCCGGCCTCCCACTCTCTCCATATTTTCTTGCGACATGCCGCCGTGAAATGTACCTAATTTCTGATTCTACTAGCGTGTCATATTCCAGGATCAGCTCGTGGATTCGTGCTAGTGTATCAGGGGATGGACGAGCAGTGTAAACCCTCTCTAACCCCTGTAGGGTAGTCTCTATCTTAGTGAGTTGAGATCTAAGGTCTTTTAGGATGCCGGCTGTAGTGCTGATGCAGACCCCCCGGATCGTTACTTTAAATGCCTCCCATAATGTTGCCGCGTTGTCCACCGTGCCTTTATTGACCTCAAAATAGTGTACTATTGCTTTACGAATGGCGTCATTATAAGTGGGATCCAGCAGTGCCGATGATCGAAATCGCCATGTGAATGGTCGGTGAATCACAGTTGGAATGTTAAGAACCAGCTGCACCGGGTTATGATCGGACAGTGTGCGTGGAAATGTGGTGATGTCAGCCACCCAACCAGCAGCCTCCTCACTCAAAAGCCAGTAATCCAACCTAGACCAGCTGTTATGTGCAGGTGTGGCGTGTGTTCCTTCCCGCGCTGCGCCATTATGAAGTCTCCAGACATCCACCAGCCCAAATTCCAACATAGCATTGTTAACACTTTGGGCCACTTTAGGCATGCGAATGCCTTGCGGGCTAGATTTGTCTAGGTTAGGGTCCAGATAGGTATTAAGATCTCCCCCCCCCCCCCACACAATAGCGGTCTCCGGCCATTCTCTCAGTGTGCTATACATTCGCTGAAACTCGTCTGGCTCATCTGCTATAGGACCATACATGTTTATAAGAGTGATCATTGAGGTTCCAAGCTTGCCCTGAACCATAGCGCAGCGGCCCCCATCATCTATGTGTGTTCTATGTGGCGTGACTGAGATGCCCTTCTTGACCAGAATGAGGACTCCCCTAGCATAGGAGGAATATGAAGAGGCTAATTTAAACCCAGCCCATTTGTGTGCAACCTTCGCCTCTGTAGACTTAGTCAGGTGGGTTTCTTGTAAAAAAACAATCTGTGTGCCATGCCTGTTCAGGTATGCAAATGTTTGGCGGATTTTTGGGGGAGAATTCAGCCCTCTAATGTTCCATGTCATGTACCGGTATCCATCACCCATGGCCCCCTTTAGCGCTGTGTGTCATAGATGGAGCAGTCAACTGATAGTCATAATACATCCCTCTGAAGATGCGCTTTCCACACCCAACATCAATACAATCACAATAAACAAACCTCTTTGTTATAACATCGAAACAAAAATCACCTTCAAGTGCAAGGAACCCCCGCATCCGCCCCCCTCCCACTGCAACCTCCCAATTAGGTCGAGAATGTAAACCTCCCACCCGCCCTAGTCTTACCCCGTGCCCAATTTTGAAGTTCGAACAAATAGGGGATCTCCCGTTGGGGGGGAAGGAACGACGGCAAACACCTACCGAGTGGTAGGGTGGCCAGGCTATTATAGCAGAAACCACCCCCCGGCTCATCTAGAGTTAAAGATTGAGTGTGCCAACAGCTTAACAGTGACATAGTCTCAGTATACCATCACAATAAGTCCCGTGGCGCGTGCGCGCAACAAGGCCACGGCCTCATAATGAATATAGCAATCCAGCGTGTGAACAATGATAGTGTATGTGGATAAGTGACAGTATATTACAACATGTGCGATCAGCATTAGTCATTGTCACTTAGATTTGGGGAGCTCGTGGAACCTTTGGAAGTGATCTTAGGAGCTTTGCGGGGGCAAATGTGCTTCGTGAATTTCAAGGCCAACTTGTGATCTGTAAAGAAATGAGCTTGCCCATCATGAGTAATTTTCAGTTTAGCAGGGTAGAGCATAGCGTATGGGATGGAGGAAGACTGTAGAAGCCTTTTTACTGGTACAAAATCCCTGCGAGCAGCTTGCACAGCTGGGGTGCAGTCCGGAAAGAAGGACAGGTTATTACCCAGATGTGTGATGGGGCTCTTAGCCCTCGCATTTCTAAGGATAGCGTCCCTATCTGCATAGTTGAGGAGGCGTGCGATGATCGAGCGCGGCGGCGCACCCGGCACCGGACGGGGACCAAGCGAGCGGTGTGCCCTCTCTACCGACATGACCGGGGAAAGCACCGGACCAAATAGCTCACGCAATAGCGTCTCAATGAAGGGCTCCATTCTCGAGATGGCTGTCGACTCCGGAAGGCCAAGAATTCTTAAGTTGTTCCGCCGGGAACGCGCTTCCAAGTCTTCATTTTTCGCCTTTATCACCTCCAGCACCTTTTCCATACTCAAGATCTGCGTTCTCGACTCAGCCTGAGAGTCCTGTGTATCAGATAACCTATTTTCCAGGACATCAAGGCGGGTCTCGTGGACGTCTACTTTTTTCTTGACAGCATCAAGGCTGAAAGTGAGTGCGTCAATCTTACAGTCGATGGTTTTGAGACTTGAGTGTACATCCAATAGGATGGACCGCATGTCTTCTTCAGGGTGATCTACAGTGTCAACTGGACTTTGGGCAGCGCCCATCTCTGTTGAGGAGTCCATTGTGCGTGTTTGGCGTTTACTTTCAAACGGAATCTTGGGCTGTTTGGGGTCTGCTTTGCCCATGATCATAAAAGAGTAGTGTCATATATGGTGGTGCCTGTTTGTGTACTATGTTCCACCGCACCAGTCGAAAGCATCAAACCCCAGCGCAGGCCCAGCACAGATCAGCCGCTCTCTTGCCACAACCCAGTGATACAAGCGCTCCTAGATGTGAAGAACACCAATCCCCCTCTCCACAGACGTAGGGGGCACCATACGCAGAGCAGCACAGGTAGAGACGTCCCCAGCGCGCCCTCACTGCGGCATGCAAGGCAATGGGGGCAGTGGGACGATGAGCCCGGATCACCACACCCAGAATCAACAGCCGCGTTGTGCCTCCAGCCCACTCAGCCAGCAACAACCAGTAACAGTATGAGCCCCGCAATGTTGTATCGTCTATTTATTGCAGTCGACCGTTATTGAGGTCTGCCCTTGCTGTTTGAGAAAATGTCCAGCGTAAACTCGCAGCCTGAGGATCCAGCACAGTCCCAACTCGCCCAGGGCTAAGTAGCTAGGGACCCCGGCTGAACCACGATGCGAGTGGCGGGGGACCCGGCAGGACTGCTCACCGACTATGACACCCCAGGCCTAGAGTGCCAAGAGAAAGCCAGGCGCTGCTTGCTGCCCACCTTAGATCGCCCCCCCGCACCGTACAGTCCCGCAAGAATCCCCCTGTGTGGAGGGAGCAGGGGAAGCCCGTAGGCCGAGCAAGGGCCAGCCAACACTCTCCGCCGCACCCCGGCAAGGCACAAGTACCGTAGAGGGCCCAGGCCGCGCACGCTGGTCGGCACAGCCCCAGCCCCGCAGCCAGGACCGCCGCACTCACCTCGCTCATGCCCGGCTCCGATCCTCCGTGATATCAACAGTAGCCACCGCTGCCTCCTCGTCACCGCCCGGGGCCATCCACATCAGTTCACACGGTAAGCAGCCGATATAGGGCTCCGGTGATGGGCCCCGAACACCTCCAGCGGTCCGTCCAAAGAGAACTGCGCAACGCTGTGAGCCGCTCCACTGCGCAGCACCTCTCAGCACTTGGGATCGGAGCTTCCTCCCTCAGTCGGCAGCAAGTCAACAGGGCACCACTCCCGCTACCATCAGGATAGCGGCAACCGCCATTCCACGCACCAGGTGCGAATCACCGAGAGGCAGCACACATCATGGCGGCCATTTTCGCCTCGGTCCCCGTCGCGCCTTTCTTCCTTCGGTCAGGTCAGGAGGCTGTCGATTTCAGGCGTTCCATCTACCGCTGTGTGCTCCTCGCATATGCGGCCGTCTGCACAGTAATTTTCAGCACGCTAGGTGAGGGCTAAACGATGGTATTTTCAGGATTACGGAGCCCGGCCCGCGAAGCTCCTTCACCAGGGAGCCATTCCGCAGCGCGCCGTAACCACGCCCCCAGGAAGAAATGTTATGGCTTGTGGAATACTTAAGAGTATGACATTGAGAAGACCACCTAAGGCAAGGTATGTTGTTTTATGGGATGTCAGTATGGTTTTGTCTTTGTTTGAATCCTGGCCAGTGAATAAGTATTTGGATTTGAAGAAACGTTCAGCAAAATTAGCAACTCTATTATGTTTAATATCATGCAGAAGAGTATCAGATGTGAAAGCTTTGAAGGTAAGTAGCAAAGTTTATGGTCCAGATGGAGTATATTTTTAAATCTGGAAAAGGACAAAGACCATGTCTGAGTCAATCTTTTGTATAGGATTCCCTAAAGATATGACATTATGTTCGGTAGTATGCTTGACTGAATATGAGAACAGAATGGTGGACTACAGAAGTGGTGGGGAGAATCAATTACTGATATCTTATGTTAAGTCATATGGTGCAGTGAGTACTGCTACGATTGCCAGATGGGTTAAGTGGGTAATGGAACAAGAAGGTATAGATGTGCAAATATTTAAGGGACATTCGTTAAGAGGTGCAATGGCAAATAAAGCTTTTTTGCCTGGTGGAAGATTGGAGGAAATTCTGAAAGTGGCTGATTGGTCAAATGTGAGTACCTTTGCAAAGCATTATGGGGCACATTTACAAGCCCCTTGCGACACTTTTGCGCTGCTGTTGCATCACATTTGTGATGCAACAGCGGTGTAAAAAATGCGACAAATTTACAACGTGACGCATCTACGGAGATGCGGCACGTTGTAAAGCCCTGCGTGACATTATAACTGCGTCAGGTATAATGTATGCAGGGTAGGTGTTCCCATGCAGTAAAGCCTCGTAAATGTGATGCAGTGAAATCTACAAGATTTCACTGAGTGACTTCTAGGACGCCACTGCGTCAAAACCTTACGCCTCCTTGAAGCAGGCGTAAGGAGTGACGCAGTGTATTGGGAATAGGCCGCAACACGCATTGCTGGAGTTGCGTCGTGCTTGCAACACGACTCCAGCAATGCGTGACTTTTCCGCCAACAGATGCATCAGAATTTCTGACGCATCTGTCAATCCTTGCGCCATAGTGCGCCGTATTGTAAATACGGCGCATCTATGGTGGCGCAAGGGTTTTTCACGCATGCGCAGGGAAACTGATGCATTTTTACAGATGCGTCAGTTTCTTGTAAATCTGCCCCTATGTTAGACCAGTGAAGCATATGGAAAATATGGTGTGGAAGAGCTTTCCACGTGCATTATGGTAGCCTCCGGTCTTGAAATGAAATGGCGATTCTCCAAATGTTATAAAAATAGAACCAAGATTTCATTAAAGACACATAGGCCAACATTATGTCGCCCACCGCTTCCCTTTATGAGTAAGAAAAAAAAAGTATTATGTATGTGAAGGTTATTGATGGAATAGCACATTTTGAAATTTGCAGGAGATGCATACATGATGATAGATACATGTTGACTTGTTTGCTATTCTTAGATGCACAGTAGGAAAACAATTGTGTACATATTTGAACAATAAATACTGAGCATCTGTATGCTCAGTATTTATTGTTTAAATTTGTTTTATTTTCTAAAAGATCCAATACACATACTCCAGCCTACAACTGTAGGCTTGAACGGAAATAATTGAAATAAACCCGACCACATGATCAGCTAAACAATGCCCCCCCACTCTAATTGCAAGCAATGAGGGCATAGGTCATGTGAAATGGAGTCCCCCTCTGTGGATCATATCATTCACCTTCAGGCGGGATTCCCACCATCCCCTTCACCAATAGGAATTCTGAGGTTGCTGAGATAGCGGGGCATGTGATTTAAATATATTCTGATCAGAGTTACTTAATGAATGGTGCTGATTCCCATTTTTAGATGTGCGCCCTGCTATAAATGGTATGTGGGATTTTCTCCATGCTCAACAAATCCTGGAGTCTTTAAAGTCAATCCCTATGTTTCGGGATTGGCTTTAAAGCCCTCAGAGAGAGGTAAGAGCTTGATTTGCTGCACACAGCACCAGTTTCTGCCATGGCGGAGATAAAGGGGCAAATTTGATATTTGGCTAGGTCCAGGATGACGTATGTTAGGAGTCTCGGACATTTTATCAATTGCATTTAATATTGTTTCCCTCTATGCCTGTAGCTTTAAGCAAATTTATAACGAGTGCATATGAATGCCCCTTTTTATACATCTTCTTAAACAGTCTTCAGATCTGTGTTTGTCCTATTCCCAAAGTTTCACAGGAATGTGGTGACATTATGTAACTATCCTAATTAGCATTTCCCTTGCTGTGTCGACTTTGCCAAGTTATGGTTTCTAAGAAAAACCTGTCTCCTCTGTTTTTGAGAGTGCTTGACCAGTCTCTGCCTCCCATCCACTTTGGCATGCAGATTTCTGAGTCAGATCGTTATGCAGTAAAAACAAAACAAAAAATGTTCCTCTACAGTCAGCAGACTGTAAGTGAAGCTTTTTTCTCAATGTTAGTAAAGGTCAAACTAGCCAGACCTCTTTAATATTTCAGAAAGATATTCTTACTCTTGAGCTGTCAAAAACTGTTTAGGAGAGACTCAGTGAGACTTTACAGTGCTGGCTGGTCCTGATTGGGTAGTGTAAGAAAGTGCTTCTTTTTGAATGATCAACCACCCCCCACCCCAGGTTTTGGAATGATGCTGCTGTTATTCTGACCTGTGAAGTGCACTGGGCCCGTGTGTCCAGGCCCTAGCACATGTGTTCTGACCGCCCCAAAGTATGTGCACAATTGTCTGACACCTGATTGTCGCCTTTAAGTTAAATGTCACTAGTGGACTGCAGCACTTGATTGTGCCACCAATGTAGTGACAAAGCAAAAATGTGACTCTTGGTCTGCCACTGCAGCGAGGTCAGACAGCTTTCAAAGTGCCAACTTGACATGGCAAAATGAACCTTTTTGTCAAGTCACAACCTTCCTTTTTTAATATTAGTAAGTCACCCCTAGGAAAGGCCTTGGTAGCCCAACAGGTAAGGTTTTAAATATTAAAAATAAGGACATGTTCGACGTGTATTAAACATGTCCTGACATTGAAAACCCAAAATTTACATTTTTACTGTAGTAAGACTGGTAGCCCCAATGGCTACCATGAAGTTACACTAGCCATCTCGCTAAGTGCTAACTTGCACTTGGGACTACTAAAGATAGTACTCTAAGGCTTCAAATTAATTGTTACATTAAACCAGACTCACTGCTGAATTTGTATTTAAGATAACTTTTAATAAGAAGGTGAGTTTAGAAAGTCACCACTTTGTTGCCCAAACCGCTGGTAGTCCTTACCAACTATCTACAGAAGTTGTCACCAGAGACAACAAGCTACCCCCTGCTAGGAAGCAGGAAGTGCTCCTATGAACAGGGAACAAAGAGAATTGCTGATAGGAGAATATGTGACCTCCTCCAGCAGGTTAGCTACAGATTTCCCAGTTTCAAAGAGTCTACCGCCTCAGTGAATCAAATGCCAGTCACGCCTTAGCCTGCCCTCTCCATTGTGTATCGAGACAGGCAGGCATCTCCTCTAGAGGAGGAAAATCCATCATGGGACTGGTTTTCCAGGAGGAGTGGCTCATTATGCTGGGTACACAACAGAGGTGTGTTCACAGCTTCACACAGGGTAAGAAGACTTGAGCCATCTATAATTAAGGCAGAGTCGTGTACTCTGGGATTATTTCTTGGCAAACAACCAGGACATGACGTAAAGTAGAAGGGTTGCCTGGTGGGAATTATTGCCCCATTGACTAGTGAGTACTCCCCTCCCAAAAACACGAAGTTGGCATAAAAGTGGCACCCTTGGCACATGGTCCTCAGTTCACTTTTGGACCCAGAAGAGAGGGTGCACCATAGACTTGACAGCGGCTGCTCCATCCGATGGACTGAGGAGGATTGTGCCTGGTGTGCCCATTCTTGGAGAAGAACTCCACTTGTGCCAGGACAGAAGAAGTGACTCCAAAGACTAGGTGGATAGCCCTGTGTTAAGCATCAGGACTACAAAAGCTAAAGAAGCTTGCACCCTTGAGAGCATAGCTGCCCAGGAACATCTGCCCACTGCTAGACACCAAAGTGCAGCCTTGGAGACCAAGTCCTGACTGTCACAGGTGCCCTCAAGGTCATTGGAACCCTGACAGAAGTCAGATTTGACTCTGGAACCCCCAGCAAGAAAGGTTTTGTTGCTTGTAAAGAACCCCGAGACTGTTATAACTGGGAGATCAGTTGAAACTGAACCTGTGCTGTACTCCACTGGTACATTGTGGGAGATGGAGTCCTGAGGCCATAGATGACCCCGGACATTTGTGGATCCCAGGGTGGCCAAAGAATTAATCATTGCTCTTCACCGCATCCTCAGCATCTCCAGCACCATCAGCATCCTGTACTCTCAACATCATCACCCCCCCTATCAAGACCAGTTCTTTCCTGGACCGTGATAAAGGATAAAGATACAGGAAGGACCCCCTAGCCTGTTGGGCATGACAGGTAACTGAGTGATCCTGTTACTGGCTTCCATCCCATTGTTGCCAGTCCAAGAGAGTTCTTTTAGCCCATTGCCTCAAACCTCTAAGCTACTTGCAAAGATGTATGGCATTCTGAAGTTTGAACTGCAGTGATTTATTTTAACTTTGAAAAATCATATCTCAGTATTCTTGATAGATTTTTGTTGTTTTGGCATCCATCTAAAAATATTCTCTATTTTTATAACATGGTGTCAATTTTTTATTGAGTCACGTTTCTTACTTATTGAATGCTTTGATACTTCTAAATGGTTTACACTTGCTCCTTTGATTAAGCATGACTGCTCTGTGCCACAGCTACAGAAGACGGAATTAAAGCTTTTATTAAAGAACCTAACTGGACCTGATAGAGATTGTGAAATTATTACATGGTAAGGTCTCACAACCACACCACATAATAATCCACTTTCCTACAGATAGCATTATGTCTTTTAAAAAATGGCCATCTCTCACCAGTATACATCCACAGCTAAGCTCTTGCACCTTGCCGCATCAGGTGATATAAATGCACGGAAATGTATGCTTGTCACAGAATAAAAGTGGTTTATTTTCTCTCAAACACATACAAAGTTACACAAAATAACTTGCCGTTTCATCTGAGCTTTTAACTCAACCAGGCAAAATGCAAATATTCATGAACTTTTGAGAAATCTATTTAAAAGAGTGAAAAAGTATGAACGATCAAAAGTCAGAAAAGTAGAGGCCAGAAACTAAAAGCAAGACTCATATAGTCATATCTATTCGAAATTGTTCCACTTGCTAATCAAGAGCCCAGTTCTAAAAGAAAGATGAAAATGTACACTTTTAGGTTTACCCCTGCATTTGGGTGTAGATTTTTAGGGCTCGCCAACCAGGCTCCAAAAGCTATCTGGTTGCAAAAGACTTATTGTGGGATTACCAAAAACGTACATTGGGTTTGGCTCACTTATATCCTTTCACTGTTCACTTTTATGGGACTCATTTTTTAGGGTTGAGCCTGCGAGAGCATGCGCTAGTGCATGCATCTCACTTGTCTGACACTATTGTTTACAAAAAATGGCTTACCAGTGCTTACCATGTGTTGGCTTCCATGTCCTTCTTTCAGCCTCCTTAATTGGCCAATGATGGTCAAACGTCACTCCCATTCCTTTCTGTGGTGCACAGACCAACCACAGATTGATTCAACATAATTAGTGCCTATCTGTTGCTCCCAACATGATTGTAGTACTATTTATTCTTCCTCCCTCCCACTTGTGCATGGTGCTTTTTTGCCATCCCTCCCCCTTTGTTGTATTGTGTATATGTTTGTCAGCCTGTGTGGAGCATCACACTAGCACTTGTTGCTCCCTCGCTGTGATGCTATTGTTATAAAGCAATTGCTCATTTAGTTTGGAATTAAGGGGCTGATTACGATGTCGGTCGGGAAGGCTCTGAACAGCATTCGGATTATCCTAACCTATGTTTCTGACTGACTTGGAAACATTTCCGAACGACCGTTTACGATGGAAAGGTAACCGTTTGGTCTTTCCGACTCGCTTCCGACCGGCATTCAGAGACTCCAAGTCGCTCAGAGCCGAATCGTACAGGTCTATGGACCTCGTTTCTGACCAACATATTACGATGTCGGTCCGTCCGACACGAAATGGGTGTCGGAAACTGACTTTGGGGGCCCGTAGCAGGCCCCCCTTCACCCAGAGGCCTCCGGTTGAGGCCTGTGGGGGTACTCCTGGGACCCCTCTTTACCCTGCCACAGAGTGCAAGGTTTTCCGCAACCACCCCTTTTTTCAATGGGAGCCTGTGTTGTCGGCCGAAACATAGGCTCCCATTTGGATCAATGGGAGTCAATGGGAGTCCGACCGAACGGTGTTCGGAAACATCGTAATCGGTCGGTTGGACTCCCCGAACCCGAGTCGGTCAGAAGCGATTCTGACTAGGAATCGGTCGGCATGCTTTCCGACCGAAATCGTTATGAGGCCCTAAGTGTTTTTTTTATAAATATATGTATCCTGATTTATTGGATGTTTTGGCAGTGACTACAATGCTTTACGCTAAAAACACGGTTTGTTTCAAATTGTTTTATATTTGTAAACTTAGGGATTGGAGAGCAAATTGTAGCGCAAAGAATCTTTATGCAATTTTAGGCTCGGTTGTGTCAATTACTGTTGCATGATCCAGACATATAACTAAAACATGAAGCCTTCTAGCTTGGCAGTATTTGACAAACGTTCATTTATCAGGCTTGTTGCTTTTAGTGAATAGGGAGCTATAAACATATTCCTTTTGTTTTTGGTGGGTCCCACACAGTGTGTATTTTTTATTTACAAATTAATCTCTGGTGATATTTTCATATTCACTTCATTTTGGTACATATTTTCTAATGTATAGAATGTTTTACTTATGATGAAAACATTTTATTCCAAAAACAGGTTGTTTTAACTTGGTTTATATGTGTACAATTACGGGCCGGACAGAATATTGTGTGTGCAAATAATTTTATAATGTATACATATATCTTTGTTTGTCCATTTTTACCGTTTACTCCCGTTGCTTAATGTGTACATTGTAGAAAAAATATGAACATTAGTAGCGCCGGCAAAATAAGTCCTCTTATAGTTGAAATTATTTTTTTAGTACATATTTCCTGTTCTACAGTATGCTTTGAGCCTGAATAAAATGTTCCATGCCAAAAACACTATCTGCATAATGCCTGTAGTACAGTGGTGTCCAAAGTAGGTCCAGGACGACTAGATTCTTGCCTGAATTTAATTGTATTTACTTTTCATATAAGTTCCATTTAAATTCACAGTCTACACATTTATTTTATGTGTATCCTGAAAATCCAGTAAGAGTCCAGCCCTCCTAAATACGCACTGGACACCCCTGCTGCAGCACTTATAAAGATCTTCCAGTAGATTAGGAGGATGGGCAGGCTTTAGGGAATGTTGGTATTTCTGATGAACTTTACAAGTAACTTGGTTTTTGCCATATTTGTTATTGGGCTGCCATTAAATATTCGCCATTTTATGTGCACATAGCGTCTGTATGCATCGACAAGCCTCAACAAGACACATGTATTAGGCATATATTCCATTAAAAAAAATATTATAATGTTAGTGCGCAGCATGATCTATTTGCAGCAGTACTGTCAAAAGAATGTGGGGTGCCTATGAGTAGTGAGGACAAAAGTGAAGAACTCAGCGTGTGCAGTGTGTCTGGTGCTTACACATGAAATGTGACTTGTTTGCCGTGTATAAGAGCGTGTGTCCGATTATGCATGCAGGATTGTGTGAGGTGATGTTCTGGGAGAGCATGGAGAGCAATCCGCAGTGACCAGTCTTTAGGACAGACCCTGTGCGCCTCTTACGCCAAGTGTTACTAGAATCATTGAACAAGTTGTTTGCTACCTCTATTGTGACTACCTTTACTAAAATGCATACACTTTGGCACATTGCTGTTACAATCTCAACACGTGTGTAAGTTCTGTTGCATGATGCACTTGTGCATCTACAAAAGTCAGCTGTCTAGGGTACTGTTGGGCTTTACTACCAATTAATGTATCCGGATAAAAGGCGTGTGAAGCATTAACCTGTCGCAGGAACTTGCCCTTTGCCCATCCTCACTTTCTTAGAATAACCAGGGAGAAAGTCGTTTTTGCGAGAACATTGAAAATGCTAAGCTTTGACTACTTTGTGGATTACTTTTGTAACTAGGGATGTGTGCCAACAAAGCAAAGGGCTTCCAACTCTTTTGAGTAATTCACACTGAGTCTGATCTCAACAACAGAAAGTGTTACCTGATTTTCTTTTGCTAAAAATACTTTTTTTTAAAACTGGTTTATATTTGTACACATACGGGTCGGAGACCAAATTGTATCTCTGCCTCTAGTGGATGTTTTTATTAGGAGCCCGGTCTGGCATTGTCTCCTAGAGCGCAATATGTTTTTGTATGAGAGTGTGGGGTGATTAGTGGTTCACACAGGCGCAAAGATAATCTGATGATGGCTTCTAGGCACATGAATGTTAAACATGTGCACCATTAAGTATTAGGAAACAGGATGTATGCTTGAAAGGGAGGTATGGTGTTCTCTTTCTTAAAAGGGGAAACTCATTGTTCAAATAGTAGGGATCGTAAATGAAACATTCATTAGCAAAGCCAATTTGTCTCTGCTATGCAAGATCTATTGGCCTTGTCAATGTTTTTTTTAACCATTTTGAACAGCAGCACGAGTGCTGTGCAGCATGGTCAAAAGTAAAAAAAAGAAAAGGCGCTACGACGCAGCCAGCATTGACTGTCACATAGTATTTCTTTTTTCTTTCAGCTGCTGTACAACATGGCTAAAAAATAACGGACAAAGCCAATAGATCTCGCATAGGTGGGACCTATTGGCTTTACCCATGCATGTTTATTTTTGATTAAACCCAACATGAGAGTTCATATGCCTTCCAGTGCTTCTCCCCCCTACCAAATACCCTGTCCTGTGCTCCGTGTTGCTCTCCGCCTTGTGTGCTGCTCTCTCTCTCTCTCTCTTGTGTGCTTAACCAGTAGTCTGATCCCCCACGCTCTATGTTGCTCTGTCCCATGTGTACTGCGTTTCCCCACTCCACAAACCACCTTTATTTTTATTTACTTCCCCTCCCTGTTATATCTCCCTCCCTCCACTCTCTGTTGCATCCCCACAGCTCTCACTTCCTATTGCATACCTCAACCTGGTCTTTGGTGATGCTCTTGGAACATTTTTTTTCCTTTTTGGAAGGCCCAACTGGTGCCATTTCCTGCCGGGCCGGTCTGCAATGCAGAAAGCACTTTCACGCCAAAAATTGTTATTTTATTTTTTTACTTACTGATCCAAGGATGACCGGCCATCATTGATCAGTAAATAAAAAAAGTCAGAGAAAATGACACCTGTATCATCACACTGATGCACGTATGTGTGACAGATGTGCTTTCCAGTGGAATGACACAGCATCATTATTGTACCTTTTTCTTTTGCAGATGCTGCACAGCTGCAGCAAAAAACATTGGCCCTTGGTACCTCTCACTGTGATGACTCACTCATTGAGGGCCCTGTACCTCCAATCACAAACATTCCCATGTATAAAATTCCCTCAACCCCTCCTTACTTCCTGTTCCTTTTTGTGTGCATACTCCAATCGATGGGCAGGTGCGGTGCACATGCTCCAGCTACTTTTATTAAGTGGCTCCTTTCCCTGCTCCGTGGTGCTGGCGGGATTGGGGAATCTACACAGCACTTGTATCAAGGCGTAAGGATTGGGCCTGTGAATACGGTGGTTCGGGTGGGGATCCTACCGTCGGAACACATGCAGCAGTCTGTTATACTCCTCCCTTCACCCTTGTCTTGCAGCCGGAGGTCTGCGGTGCTTCCTCTGGCTGGCTAAGGGGTGTGTCAGGGTTGCCAGGAAAGGGAGATGGTAACTCCTCGACAACTGACGATCGGCAATGCCTGACCCCGGTGGAGGGGATGGCTGCAATGAATCATGAGTTCTTTCGAACGCTGCTCCATGTGAAGTTTTGCAGCAGTTCGTTTGGCCTTACATTTCTATGAACTTGTTAGGTTCTTGATTGGCTGATATTTTCTTGGGGCCTTGTGAGTGGGTGGGCAATTTGAGTTATGTGTTAACAGAATGAGCAGTTTTAGAGCGATTTTTCTCCAATGGGGCTTTTTTCATTCCTGTTTATTTTCGGATGTTGTGACTGGGTCTTAATCTCGTGCTTGCAATGGAGAAGCATGGTTCAAAGAGGAGAAGTTCGCATTCTCCGGATTCTGAGGGAAGTGATTCTCTTCAGGATATGCCGCTGGGGGGTCTGGTGGGGTCCCGGCTGGGACTTCAGTATCTGTGAGAGCCTTGGAGGTTCAGGCCATGATCCATGCCACTGTCGCCAAAGCCTTGTCCTCCAAGTTTAGGCTAAGCATCTTTCGGCATGACTGGATGATGATGAGGATTCTGATGATTCGGATGTTTCTGAACCTGAGAGGCATGTGGTTCCTGGTGGAAAGTTCTATCCAGGGATGAGCTGACAGAAATTCTGTCCCATATTCAAGACAATCTGGTCATGGCGCAACCTCTGGTGGAGGTGGCTGCTGAGGGTCTGTTTCCACAATCTACCAAGTCTGCGGTGCTGGCTTTGCCTTTGCACCCAAGGATCAAGGAAGCAATTTTCAGGTTGTGGGAAGAGCCTGAACATAGCCAGTTCCCCGTTTCCTCCAACAATCCTGTGCCTTTTAAGAAAGGGATAAGCTGTTGCCCCATTCTGTCAAGGTGGATTCCATCCACTTTATTTGTAAATTTTGGTCCCACCCGGAAGGGGGAGAAACCTTCCACTCAGACTTTGAGCAGGTGGAGCAAGTCTGTTATTTTGCTGGCTTATAAGCCGTTTGGTCTGTCTTCTCCTCCGTCGGATCCTAGTGAGGTCTATGAGGGGCATGTCTGCTTCTATTGCTGATAAGCAAGGTGCTTCTTTGCAGGAGATCTGTCGGGCTGCCACTTGGGCAGTTCCTTCTACCTTTGTGTCCCATTATCGGGAGGTTCAGGGTCCGGAGGTCCCGGATTTGTTGGGTTCCTGGGTTCTGGTTTTCATGTTGTAAACAGTTTTTTGCCTCTGGATTAAACTTCTGTTTGCATACACTGTGTAGTAGTCCTGGTCCAATTTTTTTTTGTGGCTTGGGTACATCTCAATGAGTGAGTCAACACGGCAAGAGGGATGATGGGGTAATGCTGTGATTATTTACCTGTAATAGCATTCCTGCCGAGATGGCACAGGCCCTACTTCCCGCCCTTTTCTGCCAGCCAACTGTGTGGTGTTTGCGCTTGCTACAGAACAGGAAGTAGGGGGAGATTTTATGCGTGGGAAATGTTTGGGATTGGAGGCACAGGGGCCTCAATGAGTGAGTCATCAAGGCGAGAGAAGAACTCAGAGTAATGCTATTACCGGTAAGTAATCACAGCATTCTTCTTTTTCCTGATG
Source organism: Calotriton arnoldi (assembly GCA_963921515.1). Lineage (NCBI taxonomy): Eukaryota > Metazoa > Chordata > Amphibia > Caudata > Salamandridae > Calotriton > Calotriton arnoldi. The sequence continues at coordinate 1,588,968 of CAWUFW010003159.1, forward strand.
CAGCAAAGCTTTGCCAAAAGCATCAGCAAAGGCTATAGGTTAACAAGGCGAGATGCGTCGACTTTGCCAATACTTTTTTTTTAAATTGCATGAGTTCTTGATGGTTTCCAGTAGAACGTCAGGAAGCTGTGGCATTTTCGCTAAAGCAAACAGGTTTGCCATGTGGAAAAGTGCATAGTGTACAGTTAACCATGCAAAATTTTCCCACATAGAGCAATTGTACTTTTCAACTTTTCTCCCTATTTTCCTCCACATTGAAAGTGTTTTTCTCATTAGAGAAACCCCTTTGCTGACATCCCAACAATTTTGGGCATGGTCCCTTCTCATTCCCATCCTGGAAACGGATTTACTTCTGCCACAGACAGGGGGAAATGTCCGTTTGTTTCCACAGTAGGCATGGACTGAGAAAACGTTTGTGAGTACACACAAGCTCACAAGTTTGTATGTGTGTCCAAACTTTCCATAGCATGCCTTTTTTTGGAAGACTCCCTCCCCGACTCTATGAGCATATTTACCCACTTTTAACATAACACCATAATGCAGTAATATTTCATGTGCGTAAGATTTACTGGTGTAAATTATTATTTTGTGACTCATTCCACTTGAAGTGTAAGATAACTTTACGCATGCGAATGAATGACTTTGAATTGGACCTAATGTATGTAATGGTTCATGCCTACCCACCTCCAGAGTTTATACATATATATGACCTGTTTTTATAGTATGGGCCTTAGCAATAGTTCTAATTAATTCGGTACAGACCCATATTCATTTGTCAATTACAAAATCTCTACTGCCCATCAGGGTCCACAAATAACCACGCTGCGCCAGGCAGGCGGTCCCAGAAAATTTGCGATTCACCGCCTGCGTTCCACTCCTCTTCCTCACAGAAGCCCCTGTGTTTGCTTCCATTTCCCAGACATCCCCAGTGGCTCCTGTGTTGAATATCGCCTGCAGACACGGGATCTCAAGTAGCAGAACACGTCTCTGATTTTTTTGCATTTCCTCCTATGAGTTTTACTACTTTTGACGTTTTAACCGTGACTAATCTATAATTTCCCTCCACAAAAATCACCGTGACAAAACTCCCTACTCTAATCATATAGCACGGCTTGGGTTTTAGTTTTCCCGAGCCTAAAAATGTGCTCCGCGGAATTAACCATTCTACTAGGCCTCAATATTCAATGAAAGAAGAACAAACCCCCAGAAGTCTTTTTTTTTTTTTCTCTTCCTACGCTCAGGCATTAGCAACAGAACACCGTTATTACAAACACAGAGCAGGGTGGATGTCCACAGCGCTCTGATCTCCCCCCATTACATTCTTGCGGTTCCGGTTTGTTGCAGCCATTGATAAACATCAATCAGAAAAGGTCCCGGGGTTAAATCTATGTTGCTTTGCATTTATCCCCCGCGCCCCCGCCCCCGCTCTGCTTTTAAGGAGAAAGCTACACATCTTGATCTCATTTGATCCCTCTGGTGCCATTCGCAGCACAGCGAGCCATTTCCATGCACGGGGGCCACTGCGCTTGTTATGATGGCATTTTTAATAAACGACTAATCAGCACCATGCTTCCAGGCTGCCTGCTCTGGAGAAAAACTGACACTGGATAGGACTTGAAGACCCAAGCCTTCTGAGCTTTAAAGTTTTGCTTCCCCACAGGGGGTTTCATGTGGGGTTCCCCACTACCCCCTATTGAATTTTGGATGCAAGCCAACTGACTGTGCCACAATCCTTCATAAACGGTGTGTTTTTATGTGGTGCCCTGAGTGTCTTGCATTGTGACTTGAATTGTATGCGCCTGTGGTTGTCTTTTGGAGAGTAGAACGTTGCATTATGGATCGGTTGGTCATGACAGCCTAATGTGAAAGACCTATAATATTGGACTACTTGAATGCAACTTCATTATCACTCCATTCCTCTTCAGTAGTTACATTTTTAAACAGGCAGGCTGACATACAACTCTATTCTGGAACCTTACCCCCTCCCAAAGCTAAACAAACTATTTTTTAAACTCCTACCACTAGCCGATATGTCCACTAGTTTTTTATCTGCCAATAAGGCAGGCCATTGGTGGTTAGTCCACCCACCTCAGGGACATTTTCTGTCCTCTGTTGACATGCAAGTTATGCTAATCTTTTCTTTGCCCAAGAAATGAGTTGCAAGGCCGTGGAGGCCTGATCAGCGCCTGTCCCTCACTTAGTTTCAGCATTGACCTTTCGATCCTGACGCCTAACAGAAAGTGGTCTCACTGAAAAGTTGGTCACTCGGGTGGGCGCAGCATTAATGGACTCCGTCTTTAGTCTCCAACACCCAGCCCTAACCCTCAATACACTTCATCACTTTCATGTTCCCACTTTTGCTCTTTGCATTCTTTGTATGACTGAACGGCTGATGCAGTGCTTAATTTGTAAAAGAATGAGTGCTGGTGCCCAAGGCTCTGCTCAGATGCCCGTGACCGGTATCAGCATGCCAAATAACAAGGCTGCATAGTGTTAAATCCACCTCATGCTTCTTTATACCACTACCAGAAGCTCCCTTACGATTATCTCCCTCTTGCAGGTTCCTTCTTTCTCCCTTTGTCACGTTTCTTCTGTCTTTCTCTTCCTCCATCTTTCTGCTTTGTGAGTTTTCCCTTCTCTTACTCTAGGTAAATGTCTGATGCGAAAAAATAAGTGGGGGTCCCCAAAAATGAGTGCTGGTCATCCCCACCAGCAACCACTGGCTCAAATTATGCACCGGGCTGATGAATGCATCTCTTTAAGGCAGAACCTGTTAAGAGGATACTCACTGTGTGATGTGGATGGAGATGAATGGGCAGCAAAGCAAGCCTACATAGAACTTGCTGATAAGGATGGGGCAAAGAGGAGAGGGATGGACGGAGAGATTACACAGAGGTACATAAGTAGCTGTGGGGTGCTTGTGTGATTGTCCTGTGAGACACAGAGATGCTGCAGAGGTCGAGTGCTAACAGTGCTGTGATGGAGGAATGAAAATGCCTAGAGATAACACATATTTACAATTAGGAGTCCACACATTAATGCTCTGAGAAGTATAGAGGGGCATAGAAAAATTACAAGTAAAGCAAGGAGACATCACAGGAGTTTCAGATCTCCAAGTACCTGGGTGCTGTAAAGGTAGACTAGGGTTCCCCTGAATATCGTACCCTGATGCAGAATCCAATAGTAACATTAAAGATTTTGGGCTGCGCAGTTCTCCGAGACATGCTGGCGGTGACCATTCCAGTCCCACCTATGAATGTAAAATGACTGAGAGCATTGGTGGAAGTGAATGTGAATTTTGTACTGGACAAAAGATTCCCAGTGACATCCCCCTCTAAACCGCCTGATGTGATCTCTTATGTGCAGTCTGGAGCAGAAGAAGCTAGGATGAAGTAAGACCTGGAACTGGTGACTGCTAAGTCATAGCAAGTGCATGGCTGAATTTGGAAGTGTGCTTTTGATAGCTAAGGCAATGCACTGGGTCCCTAGACTGAAGACCGAAGGATCACACACCCAGTCCATTGAAAAATATTTTGGGTCACATCACCAGCTAAAAAAGGAGCTGGAGAGTTCTGGTTTTGCTTCTATATCATTTTTAGGTATGATGTTAGCTAAGACCTTTTGATCTTACTGAAATTATTTATTTAATATACTTACTTATAGGTGCTTTCAGTCGGCCCCCTTCTTCCCTTGGTCTGCTGTGTCATTCATATCTTCTTTCCATCCAATACAGCATACAGCATGGGGCAATGCGTCAGCCTATGTGAGGCACTGGCTAACTTCAGTGTGAGTGACAGCGTTCTGCTCTTTCACAAGGAGAACATCTACTCACAGGTGGTTCCCTTCAGTGCCAGTGACTACTATGGCAAAGTGTCCTTTTTAAGACCAACATAACTATTATTGCTTTAGCTATTTTTTTTATAATATCAAGGCCCAAGCAGTTCCCCAAGAATAAAGTTATTACAAAACACGTTGGCAAAACAAAACATGTACTGACAAAAACAAAAGGCTGGAAGCAATCATCAGACCTACTGGATTTGACTTTGACATTACTAGTGAAATTAGCATTTTACGAAGTTTATGGAAGAAATGTCTCACTCCCTTTGCTGTTTGGGTTCAATGTCACAGGGTTCCTCTGGCAGTCATTTCAGTCCTATAATAAAGTAAATAAATCAATACCCCTTCTGCCACAAACTGTATTCCTAGCTATTCCTGATTAGCTGGTTTCAACTTTGTTGCATCAATCCATTGTGTGCCTTCTTATGGTCTTTCATATTCAGCTATTTCCAGCGTCATGTTCAATTTCCAAACTTTCCGATCCAGTAAAGTATTAACAGGGTTGAAGAATCTACTACTGGTCCGGCCAAAAAGGCTTCAACTCAGAAGTGTATTTGGTGCATGAAAGGCATTTTTCAGGTGGTGCTGTTTGGCATACTTTTCAGAGATCAACTTTGTGTAACACATTTTTTGGCAGGAGTAGATAATGTTGCTTCAAAGAAGGGGACATCATTTCTACCAGGGGCTGACTTCAGCTCTGGCTGGAGATCATAGTGCAGACTACCAAGGTCAAAGTGGTGAGGTCTAACACTCTGACAGGCAGCTTCAAACTCACTCTCTCTCAATCAGTCAATTTATAGCCACATGCATGCAGGCCCTTACAGCACACAGACTTCCCTTCCATATTGTGCAATCTATCTACTTAATCCTAATGCTAAAGAAAATTAAGCCTTAGCGTCTCAACTAGGCTGGATTTTTGGCATGGGCCCTTTAGTGTCAGGAGGGCTTAGTAGGCCACTTTCACTGACCTTATTCACACACGGGCCCAGATTCACAAAGGTGTCACGCAGGGCAGCACCCAAAGAACCTGCACTGTGTTGCTTGACAGGAAGAGAGCAGGAGAGCGCCATATTCCCAGAGATATGGCACTCTCCTCCCATCTCCCTAGCGCCGGCGCAAATTTGTGCTGTCATGCCTTAGCGTCATAGTGCTAGGTTGCGTGCCTGAGTCAACAATAGTTTTTGTACAGGAAGGGTATCCTTCCTGTACAAAATACTATGGCTAGACAGGTTTAAAACCTTTTCCTACTGTGTAGTGTGCTGTACAGTGCAGCACACATACAAAGTCAGAAAAGCAAGGTGAAATGAAAACAGTTCTCCTTTTAACACCTGCTTTTCAGCGGCGTTAATCTTTGGTGCTAAACCCTCTCCACTATTGTTAGTAGAGAGGGTTTGGCGTCAAAAAGCATGGGCGGTTGCATGGAAACGCCCATGTACCACCCATGTAACATCCCCTTGACACAAAGTAATGCAGAGCAGCGTTTTGCGCTACTTTGCGTTACTGTTCCATACAAACTAACTTAAATGCAAATTTGCGTTGGTTTGTTAATCCACAAAAAGGTTTAGTGTCGGTTTAGCATTAAAAAAGTAACACTAACACGAAGCTAAACCATTGAGAATCTTGGCCTAACATTCTCCAGCTTGGCTCCTGGACCAGTATGCAAATCACCTGCTCAGCTCAAAATAATCAAATTCCACTTCATTATGCAAGTGTTTCTCTATCTGCAGAGCAGTCAGCAAAAAGCAGACTTTGCTGCACCGTAATAATTTCTGTGAGCTGTTGCTGGTACACACCTCACGTCAAAGAAGTAGAAATACTCAGAGACTCATTCACAAAGCTGTTTTTGCATGAAGTTCAAGTTACCCGTGCACATGACTCAATTTAGGAATGCAAAGTTTTCACAAAGGATGTTCTTGATCTTTTAAACACATTTTCTAATGTAGATTATTAGCTGGAATGGCATAATTCTATGCAGTGACTTACTTGTGCCATGGGCAAGTAAAAATCTCTTTCCCAGAAAAGAAGGGAAAAGATAACACTCAAAATTGGCGAGTAAAGGGAAAGAGCTTCTCTATGGGGAAAAAGATTTTCTCTGTCGGTGATTTTTTTAAAGAAAAAAAGTTGCTATTGTACAATTGTGTTTCCATTTCCCCATATGTAGTGTTAAATGTGTATGTTGATTTTTGCTCTTTGCAAACATTGCAAAGTTACTCTTTTTCTTTCCTCCTTGCAGTTATTTTCTCTACGAAGGAATGAGATTTTTTAAGTAGCAGAAGGAAGCCAAGCCTAACACAACCCACACAGTGCGTGATTCACTCTACTATTTTATTTGCAACATAATTTCATCTTTAAAATATATGTATTTTTGTATCTGCACATTACATTTTGCTTTGCTTTGATATGCCTAAGGACTCTGCAAAGGAGGAGAACAGTAACTGCGGATTATGTCCCTGCAAACTATTTGGAATTACCTGGCAGCTATTATCCTCATATTCAATGGTTTCATTCTTGGGGCTCATTTAGTATTTGGGGCAGAGGGAGCACTGCTGTAAATCGACAGTGCTCCTGCCCCACCAACCCTTGGTTCCCCACTCTGGTTACAATCAGAGAAGTGCTAAGTTTATGCTAATTGAGCCTCAGCTGGCTCCACCGGCATAATTTCTTGACCTGTTGGACCATTTACACTTTGTTGCGAGTTGCAATAGCACTCACTCCACTCTAAACATTTAAAGAGGAGCAGCAATCACTCATTTTCTATTTTTGAGACCACCATGCAGAGCAGAGCATAATGGTCCTAGGTACAGAAAAAGCACAATGGCCTTCCTGTGCATGATTCATTTTTAGGTCTCGCCTACGCAGCGCGCATGCACTGGCTAGGAGGAGACCTTTAGTAATTGATTCACTTTTTGGGCCAAAAACGTGCACGCATTGCATTGCTTTCAATGGCAACGCGTGTAAGTTTGGCGATTCTCTTGCGGGAGCGAGCTTTGAAACCATCTGTTTGTAATTAACAGATGGTTCCTGCTCGCTCCCGCAAGGGAAACAGGCGCAGGCCCCCTCCTCTCTCCCCTCCCCCTGCTGCCTCCTCCTCTCCTTGTCACTTGTTTTTTTTTTTTTTATGCTTTTAGCGCGCGCATGTTTAGTTTCTAGTTTCCTACATTTTGAAGTGTGTTGCTTTTATAGCTTCATCTCGAGTTGGTCAGTGTCATGTGGTGGAGAGAAGCCTGCTCTTAAAGCCAGGCACACGTCAACCTCTGAAAATCTTTCGGAGGCGTTACAGTCACTTGCTGCCCAGTATACAATGCCAGCACTGGTATTGCACAACTTTAACCTGTTCAAATTGTAGATAACCGCCCTGCCACGGCTTGTTTAACAGAAAAACCCATTTAGTTGGAAATGGGATGTGCACTTGCCTCACCAAACATGGCGACACAATCTAGTCATCTCGAGACCTCGATCCTTTACTGTTTCAATTCAAACACTGTCACAGCACTTGCACCACGCACGCAGTGTCGCAGGATTTTGACGAAACCTGAGCTAGGTGCGCACGTGCACCTGGCTCGTTCCTTCTGTTCTTCCCCTGCCTGGTTTATCTTTTAAATCCATCAGAACCGGGGCTCCAGCGTAGTACATACACCGCGGTCAGCATTCGAACTGAGGACGCGCTCTATCTGTCTCAGCTAGCGCTGGATTCCCGGTTCCGTCATCAGCACGCATCGGGGATGCTGTAGCTCATGCGCAGTTTTCAGCTTCCTCCTTATGTGCAGTGTGGCTGTGCCGGGCCGTGGGTTGAGGGCAGAGAGACCACAAACCATAATAGCGCAAGCCGGGTAGAGAGCACGAGACGCCAACAGCGCCGTCGCCATGGGGAAGAAACGGAAAGGAAAGAACGAGGACAGGTAACCACTGTCCAAGTAGATCTCCTCAGACTTTAGCCTCCCTCATCTTGACCGTAGCCTCCCCAATCACCCAAGCTTCGCAGACAGTGCCAGCCTGTTTGTTCCTCCCTACTGCGTTGGGGGGTGACATCCTCATGCTTTTAGCACACGTTTGCCTCCCTCTGCTGATCTTTAAGTCCCCACCCTCTACGAGGACTATCGACATGCGGCCCAAAAGGTTCATATGAAATATTTAGATTATCCAAGACCTCATAGGTGACGTAGACACATATGATAGCATTAAAGGAATAGAAATCATACGTCGCCAACATGGTTAAAGTAAATCAAGATCTCACTGACAGTGTCCACACTCGTGTTATACGAGTCGGAAACTGGTATTAAGCATGTTGACTGCGGTGTGAAATGAATGATTGTGCACCTTTGACACCGTTCAGTGTCTAAACCTTGGACCCAGACAAGTGCCTATTATTTTAAGCGGCATTTTATTGGCAAAGTTGCCCAAAGGCAGTGTGATAGGTTCTGGATCTTGTCAGAGTTGTGCATAATCCTGCTCTCGCTTTAAAATGTCATTTCTGCTGTCAGTTGGAGCGAGCAAATGGACGTCAATTGAACGTGTGCCTGGTACGATTGCTTTATCTTGTTTGGCAGTTATAAATATGAGACAGTTTTCTTCATGGGGTTAATATATAACCATTTGCTCAGTACACAATTATTTGCTGGAATGTTACAATGCCGTCAGCGTCTACAGTGTGCCCGAGAAACAGTTTGTGGGAGAGTGGTTTTGTATGTAAAAGTAACCAATAGTAAGATTACCAATGTGCAGGTGATATTTGACTTTAGACTTTGGCTTAGGGTGACAGCTTTTTTTTCCTTCTCAGCTCTTTTCATTCATGCTACTAATTATTGTTAAGTCTGACAGTTGAGAGATGAGATTTTCGATTATTGAGTGAAGTAAGCTTGACTGTGTGACCTGACTAACTAATGAAGTTGCTGTACGTTTTTTAGGTCTTGCTTAGGCAGCGCTTGCGCTGTCTCTTTGAGACATGCTGTATTTAGGTATGGGCTTGAAGCTCCGCCCGTCTTTTTATTTGGCTCCTGTTACTGTCCTTTTAAAATGGTGGCTTTTTATTTGTTAAGAGGCTTAGTAGTCCCTCCGTAGTACCTCCTTTTCTCATGTTGTAACCCAAAAGCTATAAAATCTGACACCAAACGTTACCTTGGTAAAGGGCTATAGGTGGGAAAACCTCTTGAATATACAGGGCAGGTAAACCAAATTTAGGCCTATCTGATCTTAGGGTACACAAGCCATGTTGTGAAGGAGAAACAGTTCTGCCGTTGGGGGGGGGGGGGGGGATTAGTGCCTCTCAAACTTTGTCAAAAAAACGGGAACATTACAAAGGAACCTCCAGGACAAAGGTAACAAGCATTGGCATAGCCAATAGGTCTCGCCTTTGGGACCTTATAAGTGTTTAGTTATCCAGCACAATATCCTTGGTGCAACAACATCAAGTGTTGCATGGCTAAACACTTATAAGGTCCCAAATGCGAGACCTATTGGCTATGCCAATGCTTGGTTTTTTTTGCGGGGAAGCTATGGAAATCATACTTGTTTTCCAAACCTGCTTGATCATCAATATTTTGCAGAAAATATGCCTACAAAATCCTTTTGCAGGTATTTCTACATTTTGCAGAGTCTCAATGGTAGCATTATGGGTCGGAGTGACCAGTCATCCAGTTTAGGTGACCTCATTATGCGCAAGTAACAGAGAATAACAGACAATCTCTAGTCATCTGTTACGCCATTAGTGAAATCATGGAGAGCAGCCATTCCCCTCGTCACTGCGACAGGGGTCTTCATTTAGATTGCTATCAGAACAAGCATTTGCAATGCAATAGGTCTCGCATTTACGCTAGTTTGAGCTATTGACATTGTAAATGACAATGCCTTTTTTATTTTTTTTTCGTTTTTTAAAACATAAATAAAAGGCATTGTCATTTATAATGGCAATAGCTCAAACTCGCGTAAATGCGAGACCTATTGCATTTCAAATGCTTGTTTTGTTTAAATTTGTTTCTATTCGAATTTTGGGTTTTTCGCATATCAGTTCGTACATCAACGACATGTTACAATTTACACATGTAGACTTTCCTGGGCAAGTTTACAGTACAGTTTACCTCAATGGTTGATCCCAGAGTCATATCTAGTGGGTTAACATTAGTTGTGATGTCCTTTTTGTTTAAACTTAAACATTTTGCAACATAACATTGATATAACAAGGAAAACAGTACATTTACCCTTCCTCCTGTTCTTGAATTATTGAATTAGCACACCATCTCAGCCATTATGCATCGCTATTGCGTTTCGCCTTTCCCACCCTCGCCCACATCTTTTTATTATTGTTTATCATTAATACACGCCCATGTCATCACACATGTTTCTTAAGCAGTCCATTTGTAGCCTGGATAGGTGTTAGGAGCGTACCGTACCTAAAGCTCTATGTGCAACACCTACTGGTTACTGTTTAAGTTTCAATGTGCCACGTGCTCTGCCCGATTTAATAGTTTTTACCCCTCATCTCGCTCAGACGCGCTATCTAGTGTTTCAGAGTATCTCTGCCAGGATGCGCGAAAGTCTAACAAGATCGCTTCCCGCTCTGCCGCTAGCGGTTGCTTCTGTATCCCCACCGCGTCTTCGTGACGGAGTGCTATACTTTCTGCCTGTGCCCAGCACAGAAGTGATTGAAACCAGGCCTTCGCTGCTGGGGGTTCAGGGGATTTCCAGCGTCGTGTGAGCAGCCGTTTGGCCACTATAAGTCCCAGGTCTATATAGCGGGACGTTGCTCTATATTTTTGGGGCCTCTGATATAGACCTAATATACCTGTCTCCCACGACCAATCTAGTGCGTGTTCCGTGCATTGGGCTAAATGTCTGGTGACCGTTTCCCAGTACGACTGGATAGCTGTACAGGCCCACAGCATGTTTAGTAGGTCTCCGCCTATCGCATCACATCTTGTGCATTTGGCATCGTTACGATTGAAATACTGATTTATTTTGGCTGGTGTCAAATAGGCTCTGTGCGCTATGTAGTATTGAATGAGTCGGAATCTGGCATTTCGGGGGATGCGTGTGGGGCTCCCAAGAACACCCTCCCATTCCCGTTCTGTGCTAGGCCGATGCAGGTCTGTGTCCCAGTGGGCTTGAAGGGATAGCAACGGTGGTGTCGCATGCATTCTCAGGGAGTCCGCCAACCATCTGGTGAGATGTCGGCCCGTGCCTAATTCATGTAGATACTGTATTGTTAAATGGGTGATGGGTTCTTGCGTTATGTTTCCCCATGACGTACGCAGGGCGTGTATCACCGCAGCATGAAGCAAGAACTAGCCCTGAGGTAAGCCCGGTTCTTCAATGAGCACTTCAAATGGCAATAGTTGCCCATCATTGTATAAGTCCCCTAGAGATTGTATTCCCGCCTCCTCCCATTGGGAAAGCTCTGCGCCAGTGATTGCTTGGCGTCACCTAGGTGTGCCAAATATGGGGTGACCCGTTGTGTAACTCGTAGACTGCGGTGGAAACAGTTGTAGGCCACCCTCACTAGTAACTGGTTAGGTGATTTGCCTTTTCTGCTTGGATGGAATAGCGTTACTATCTGGGGGTGGGTGAGCCCTGGCACTTGCGTGGCAGTGTACTGTAAGTATCGTGCACTTAGCCATCTTGCCACCCATTGGAGCTGTGCAGCTAAATAATATTGCTAAAAATTGGGTAACGAGAGGCCCCCTCGGTCGGACGGGGGATACATTTTGGTTAGTGCTATCCTGCTGCGTGTCCCGCGCAAATGAATTGCCGCATATCTAGTTTGAAGCCTTTAAATAGTGCTGGCCTGACATGCAATGGTAAGTTCGTGAAGTGATAAAGGAGGCGTGGGAGTACCACCATCTTCAGTAGCGCAATACGCCCCAATACTGTCAGAGGTAGAGTGCCCCAAAATGCCATCTGCGCCTGTACTGCTGTGACAGCTCGTACAATATTACCCTCAAGTTGGTCTGTTGGGTCCCTGTATATAAGTATCCCGAGGTAACAGAACGCTGTTAACTGCCAATGCACAGGCGTGCCATTAATGATCAGTTGTGGGTCTGGAGTGGACTCCGAAAAAGGGAACAGGCATGATTTCTCCCAATTCACGCGGAGCCCTGAGTCGGAGGCAAAATCAAGCAATATTTTTTCTATTGCCGCACATGGTAACCTGAAGTCCTTGAGATATATTAGCAGGTCGTCTGTGTACAATGAGACTGCATGCGTGCCGTCACCTAAGGGAATTCCCCATTCCTCCTGTGTCCTGCGCAGTGACTCGGCTAGTGGCTCAATGGCTAACGCGAACAACAATGGGGAGAGCGGGCAGCCCTGCCGCGTGCCTCGCTCGATTGGGACCTGTTTCGACAAGTATGGGCCTGTCTTGATCCTAGCCATTGGTTGCATGCATTGTAGAGCAGTTTAACAAGCCCTAGAAAGTCATCTCCCAGGCCATACTTACGCTGCGCGGCAAATAAAAATCCCCATTCCAGGGTGTCGAACGCTTTTTCTAAGTCTAATACTAAGCACCCCGAGTGCGTCCAATTGTCTCTTGAGTAGTGCGCCACCCTGAAAAAGCGTTGTAAATTTAATGACGTGCAGTGAGCGGGCACAAACCCATTTTGGTCTGTATGTATTTGTTGCGGTACATGCCAATATTTTGGCTAGCACTTTGTAGTCCGTGTTTAATAGCGCTAATGAGCGATATGAGCCTATCAGCTCTGCATTTCTGTTTGGCTTAGTTAGGGACACCAATAAGGACTCCAAAGTGTGCCTGTCAGTATCCCTGACTTCTGCGCACTCTGGTACATTGAAAGGAATTGCGGTGCTAGGGCCTGCTGTTATGCTTTGTAGTATTCGTTCGGCAACCCATTGGGCCCTGGCGCTTTACCTGTGGCTAGTGATCGTATTGCATGTTGCACCTCTAGTAGCGCGATTGGTTCGTCTAATTCTTCTCTCTGTTCCACTGTTACTTGCTGCAAGGCTAGGGGGGCGAGAAAGGAGTTTAGCTCTGCCGATGTAGCACAAACTAGTGATTTATATACTCTGGTGTAGTGCGCAGTGAATTCGCAATGAATATCGTACTGTCTGGTGAGTGCTTGACCCGTAGTGGACTGCAGCCGCAATATGGGTAGCTGTGTGTGCTCTTGCCTGATCATTCTCGCTAGCAATCTACCCGCCCTATCCGCTGCAGCATGGGTGCCGCTGCATGTGCTGCATAATTCAAACAGCGTAGCCTTTCTAATACCTCTGCATGCTTTTTCCTCTGCACGTTTAGGACCTGTTGCGTGGCAATGCCATGTGTTAGGTCAGTTTCTAGCTTGGTCAGGGTATCTTCAATGCACTTTATTTCACGGTCAAGCTGTCGTCTGACACTCCAACTCAGCACCAAGCATTGCCCCCTAACCACTGCCTTGCCAGCATCCCACAGCACACCCGCATCAGCGACCGAGCCTGTGTTCTTTTCAAAGTACGCATCTGTTGCTGTGCCTACTGTCTCTCTGAATGGGGGATCCTCTAGTGCCAGGGGCTGCAATCTCCACAGGTGAATGATGTGTTCCGCATCATACCCCTGTATATGTAGTATGTGGGGTTTGTGGTCAGAGTGCGTTTTGCCGAGGTAGTCCACGCTGGAGCACTGCGTCAGTATTGGTGGGCTTACTACAAAACGATCAATGCGAACATGTAGTCTGTGCAGGTGGGAATAATGGGAATACAAGCGCACCTGCGTATTGAGGGCTCTCCATACATCTGTTAGGTCCCAGCGACATAGCCATTCCCCCAGGCCCTGGGCGTTAGATGTTACGGCTTTTTGTGACAGTGGAGGGAAAGATCTATCGAGGCTGGTGTCAAGTACCACATTAAAGTCCCTTCCTAGCAACCAGAGAATGTCGCACCAGCGTGAGAGCAGGTCTGTCAGTGTGCGCCAGAATGCATCCTGATCTGTGTTCGGGGCATATATGGAACCCAGCACTATTGGTTTCCCATTAAGGTGCCCTTTTGTCGGTACGAATCGACCATACATATCTACTTCAGTCTCCTCGGGTGTGAACAGGGTCCCTGGTCTAATCCAAATTAAGGCCCCCCTGGCATAAGACGAGTAGCCCGTGGCAAGTATTTGACCTTTCCATTTCTGCTGCAACTTACGGATCTCTGGTTGTGCTATATGTGTCTCCTGTAGAAGCGCCACATGAGCTACATGTCACTTGAGGTATGCATAGATTTCGTATCTGCGGGCCGGCGTGTGTAGCCCCCTAACATTCCAGGTAACTATGTTTGTGGGCGGCATGTGTCACGATCACAAGCTAGTGATGTGTAAGCGGTTTGGTGTACTGAAGGCGATGTGGCAATCGCTCGGTGGGCATGAATTGAATCTGCGTCCTTTGTAGGCTTATGGTCATGTCGCCTCGGATAGTCACTAAGGAAGGGAACCATGCAGGGTTTAACTGGGGTAGAGCAGAGGGACATCTGCCCAAACAATAAACAATGCCATGTGGCAACTTATGTCTTCGTACGCCGCGCTAGCCGTAACAGGGGGAGGGCGGGGTAAAGCTTACGAAAGGCGGGTTGGCTGTTGGGCCCGTAATGTATGTGTATGTGTGCGTTCTGCGCCATTGCCTATGTGTTGTGCAATTCCCCTGTCACCTGGACAGAGAGGAAAGGGACTGACCCTGCCTGTAGCACCTCACCTAGTAGCTTGCGGTGCCCCATGAGGATTGCGTGCATTTTATGTAGATCACCATGTGCGCACTTGCGTGAGTGTATACTTTCGTGTCATAGGAGTTCAGTGAGCTGCTACATTAAGTCATCTGCAGTCTGGGGTGTTACTGTTGGCAGTGTTTGCGACTCCTCACTGGTGGGCCACATGGCCAGTAAACTGTCCTCGCTCAGAGATCGTTCCGAGGAGGCATCCGTGCCTCTGCTGGCCTGCCGCCTCCTCATTGCTGCCGCCGCTTGCAGGGCATCCTGCCTCTCCTGTAGCACTTGCTCCAGATTAGGCACAGTCTTAAGTTGCCTTGGTGTCTCCACAGCACGTAGTCTGTTTCTCCTGCGACAGTTTCTGTGGGCACCTGTATTCGCCTCAATGCTGTTGCGTCTCTGGCTCGGTGAGGTGTGGTGACCCATAGTTTCAAGCCAGTCCCATGCTTCCTCCGCTTTATTGAAAAAGTGAGTGGACCCATCCACGACCACACGCAGGCGGCCTGGAAATATGAGGGAGTATTTTATGTTTAAGTCCCGCATTCGCCTCTTGACTGCTAGGAATGTGCTCCACTGTCTTTGTATCTCCTAGGCGTAGTCTGGGAAGAAGAGGACCTGAGAGTTGTCTACCTTGACCGCTTCCATTTTTCTGACATCTCTGAGTATCGCATTCCTATCTCTAAAGTTCAAAAGTCAAAATAGGAAGGTCCGAGGTCCAGCACCTGGCAGCGGTTGGCCCTTCGGTACCCTATGTGCTGTTTCCACTGCAAAGAAAGAGGAGAGTGAATCTGTTGGCATCAGAGACTTCAGCCAGGCCTCTGTGTACGCCACTGCCTTCTGAGCCTTTTGGTAACCCGACCACACAGATGTTGTTCCTGCGGGAGCGGCCCTCAACATCATCCACCCTACGCTCCAAGGAACTCAGTCGTGACGTGATTTCCCTTATTTCGGTGGTCATCGCCTTAGCGACTGGGTTGAATTCTTCGACTTCTGCTGCTAGTTCATTGACTTTCCTAGCTAACTTCCTGTGGTCCGCACGTAGAAGCGCGAAGTCTGATGTGATTTTGTCTATACGGCCTTCCAGAGACGCACAGGTTTGTGTCGGTGTTTCTCCTATTTGTGCCACTGCTTGGAGCACCAAGTCTATTTTTAGATTCCAGTGTGGAGGTTCTGGAAGCCCCCGGCGCTTCGGGCTCTTGGTCAGTCTGTTTTGGGCCTGGTACCGGCTGCGTGGTCGCTGCACCTGCGCCTGTGCGCTGTCTGCCCATCTTGTGAAATTAGTTATATACGTGTGCTGGTGGCGAGGCAATTTATAATGTCGCTTAGTTTTTTCCAGCACCCGAGGAGACTTGCCATGCCCAACTCGATAGGTGATCCTGTGCGGCGTTCTGGATTACTGCGTGGGACCGGGGCTTCTGTGGTCCACACATGGAGTTCTGGCGTCAACAGATACCCTCAGCCCAAGCTAGGTCTTCTGCGCCTCCCCTTCGTTCTCCAGCGGCGTATCCACCAGTGATTTCGTTATTCGCTGCTCCAGTAGGTTTACCCCGGTAGACGTTTAATCCCTTTAGCTGAGTAGCCTGTGCCTGCATCACTCACCCTGCTATCCTTCTCACGAGTTATCGGCAAGTGCGTTGTGGTATTTTTGCGGCCTACACCAAAGGGGGGTCTTTCGCCTGCGGTACTAGGCCCCGTGCGATCCTAGGTTATGCTGGCATGGAGGCTCCACAGTCCCCTACCTCCTCTATGTTGCTCACTGCCGTTGATGGCCACACTGCCTCGTTATGTGGTCTACTCTGTGCTTGTCAGGCCCACCGCTCAGCGTCTCTCGAGTCGGCTCAAGCAGCGGCCCCCGCCGCAGCGGCCAGCCCGGGCTACCGCTCCTCCCATGTCACCCATGGTCTCTGCCGCGAAGCAAGCCGAGGGCCGAGTCGCAAATCCTGACCTGTGTCGGTTCACAGTCGATGGTAGCAGTGTGATCCCAGCTTCTTCTAGAGCGTTCCAGCCGCCGGCTATACGATCTCCGACAACCACTCACAGGCCTCGCATTGGGTCCCCGCCGAGCACCACCTCCGATTGTTTGCAATACGGTCCGAGCCCGGCACGCCCCCCCGGGGCCTCACAGCAGCTATCCTTGCTCGCACGCCGCAGCTAACTTATGGCGGTTGCGTTTCATGGCTCGCTGCTCCGGTTCGCTCCAGCTGCCGCTTACAGTCTCTCCCGGCTGTTATGTGACTGGTGTTCCGCAGCGCAGCCACGATCCTTGGTGTCTCTTGGTCGCACCCACGAGGATCTCGCATCAACGGGTCTGCTTTTGTGTTTCAGTGCGGCCTCGGCTCTCCAGTGCTGTCGCTACTGCGTATGGGGCTTCTTTGCGGCCAGAATGTCCCCCGGCGTCTCCAACTCCACTGCGCCTATGCTCACCGGTGCACAGTACTCAGCGGGCCAGTTTTGGTATTCCGATGGCAGCAGTGAACACAGAATAAATATCGGATTAACGGGCCACAAGAAGGGAGCCTCTTCAGAGTGCATCCGCCATCATGGTTGGCTAGCCACGCCCCCCGTGTATGATTCATTAAGGGAGTTATTTCTCAAAAAACAAAAACTTTTCAGAGCATATCAAAGATGGCGTCCGCTCAGTGAAGGATAGGAGGCATCATCAAAGTTGCAACGTGGCGGCTCCACTGCAGGCCAGAGAGCCCCAGGTCATCTTATCGGGATCTCTAAATATGGCGGCTGGTTCTCCACCAGGGAATATTCTCTGCTGACCCTGCGGGCCAGTGTGCCACCTGCCAGTCTCTAAATTAGTTTTGTGGTCTTTTTTGGTGAAGTACATACCAATTGGCCTTAACATTACAAGACCAATTGGAATGAGCAGAGGTCAGGCTTAGTTCAATCAAAAAAGCATTCACTATGTTTAAGAGCTATCTGGAACCAGTAAACAAGATGGTATGATAAACTGAAAATAACAAATAAGGGAGTGTTGGCAATCAAGATGCTGACAACTGGTACTTTGTATTGCACTTACAGCTGTAGTGCTGCACACTACAAAATGTTGATGTGCGAGCCCATTGAGGCTCATACAGTTGAATGAAGGAGGATGATGTTGAGTAAGTGCAAGCAAACCCTATGCCCATTGTCAGATAGAAATTCATTCTGCTGCTACCCACCTGGATCTAATTTATAACGTTAAGGTGAAAGGCTCCATATTCCTGCATGAAAGCACTGAGCCCTACAGCCCTGTGCTCAGCTGGGTCATGCTATTCATTTCATATTAGTCTATAAATAGATATCAGATTGTGAAAGGTTTCTGTTACCACACCTCCACGCAAGGCCCCCCTGTCTTTTAGCATACATTATTCTGGAGGCAAAGCACATCTGCAAAGAACCTGCTCCAATCATTTCCCAAGCTTTCACAGAAAAAATGCATGAGGAATAAAGTAGTGTGGCCCTGAAAACAGCTAAAACAACGAGCTAGCTTGATAAAGGTTTAATCTCGTGAAGATCATATGTTCTTTTGTCTTTTTAACAAATGGCAGTTAGTGCCCAAAGATTTGAAATGACTAAATTAAAAAATACATATGATCATAAACAATGATGTCATCATTACAGAAGAAATCCCAAAGTCCTTGACAGAGAGTATTTCTCTCCCCAGGGTGGTGATGGCGTGCTGGTACTTGCACCTTTTTCTATTTGAAAAATCATCAAATATATTTCCCCATTTGTTAGTTGACTTGAAGTGCTGTAAGGGAAATAACATTAGAAATACTTTTCAAACTTGTGAAGCTAATTTGACACCACAATACAGACTAGAAATCAATATTTTTGAATTAAATCGGTTTATTTAGGATATTAATCCTACCAGTATATAGACAAAGTAAAAATAAATTAGACATGATACAACAATATAGTGTGGAGGCTGAAATTGGCCAATATATTGAGCTGTAATAGTTTAAGATACAGAATAGTAGCAGCCACAATGCAAACAAAGCAAATTGTAGCAATCAGTTGTTTCATTAAGAAACTTCCCTTTTCTAATCTAAACATAGGTTGAGGACTAAAGTATCTAACAGGAATTTATATCCAGGGAGCATATAAGGTGTCCGCATAGAATGGAACTTCTGTAGAAGTTCAGAAAAATAAAAGAAGTGTGCAGCATGAAGCTTTACACTCAGTGAAAAGCCCAGCAAGAGTGAGAGCTGTTCACTCTCAGAGTCAGGGGAAAGTCTGCCTAACTAACTATGGAAACACCAAGTAAATGTAACAGGAGCTTAAAAAACATCCATATCTCTCTTCTCACCACCAAGAACCAACCAAATTACTGAATGTGAGGGAAGTCAACATACTCCCTTAAGTTCCCATCTCTTCGAAACTGGGACTGCAGCCATCAACAATGAGCACCATACCATCCTGGTACGCGATAAAAAGAAGGACTCCTTTGACCATTATTTCTCAGAGTTTGTGGCCAGATTCCTTCTTGCAGGTCTGACTATAAATCATCTGATACAAATAAGCATTTCTCCAACAAACGAGAAGTATGATAAAGCACCTGCAAAAGAAAGAAAACAACCTACTGGCAAGGTTAAGGCAGACAATACATTTGAGGCCTGGCTAAGTTAACTTGAGAATCAAAATGAACTTTGGCCAAAGTTTTATATATATATATATATATATATATATATATATATATATATATATATATATATATATATATATATATATATATATATACACACATATATATATGTACACATATATATATATATATATTCACTGAAAAAACCATAGGTTTCAGGGGCGTTATAGTTAGTTGGACATTTCACTCGTACAAAACCATAGAAATTCCCCCGTTATAGTTAGTTGAGCTAACTATAACTCGCGCGCCCGCAATGCACTGCTGATGACGTCACATATTACATCACTCATGACATGGTCAGTGACATCACTCATGACATCACTGATGACATCTCAAATGACATCACTGATGACATCACTGATGACATCATCCTTGTGATAGAGTGGCAGACCTCCTCTCACCCTAATATAACCTTTGATACACACACTCAAAAATACAAACTAACATTTTCAAAACAATGGACATACCAATACCAGTTACAACACACCTATTCAGTAATTCCAAGATCTACACACACATCCACTCATTCACCAACAGTCCCTATACAGTCACTCATACATGTACTCACTCATCATATGTACTCATACACCTATACATCCTGTTACACACCGCCACTCATCCATAGAGTTACTCACACACATAGTCACACATGCAAACAAAGTATCAAACATCCATTTACTTGCATATACAGTTATACACACACTACCACACTTAGGGGTCCATTACGATAACCGGCGTTAAAAAATCCGCCATCCACCATAGCCTGAAAAAACCGCCCGCCTGCACCATGGGAATACCGACCGAGCAATTATGATGTCGCGAAGCAGCCTCCGCCCGCGGCGGTAAAAACACACAAAATTCCGCCCGTACATGTCCGAGTAGAAGATTAACCGTCCGCAACGGGCGCAATCCCGCCCGAAAACCCAACTCCGTCCGCCCTGACGACCGAGACAACGACCGTGAAATTATGATATCCCCGACATGAGCGCGGAAAATCCACATATTCCCCGCCCACCATTGTTAACAACAGCGACGAAGAACTGACACGGCGGAAGGCCTCGCGGACACGTCCGTGCACGGAAACCATTTGCGGGACAAAGAAATACACACAACATGGCCAACAAGTCCACACAGCAAACCACGCCAAAATACACAAACACAGAACACATCCCAATGACACATGCCCCCTGCCAAAAATAAAAAACTACAAATCGCAGGACAACAGACACAACACACCAGAAAACGACAGACCATCATGACACACCCACATAAATTAGTACAAAAGCAGCCTCCTCACAGACCACAATCCCTTGCACGAGGACAAAGCGAAGACGCCATCAGACAACACAGAGAGACACAAAGGAAAGCAGCACACCACACGCACGCACACATCCCACACCACCACTACCACCACCACCATCACCACTGAAACAACGGCACCACGAACCACCTGCACATCACACACCACACAACAACCACACCAGCTCAACAAATAGCAGACCACACACCATGGCATGCCATAGGATGCCAAAGTACACTGCCACTGAGGTGACGGTCATGGTCGATGAGATCATCAAGGTGCACCCACAAATCTATGGGAACCAGGTCCAACAGACACCAGTAGCCAGCAGAAACAGGATGTGGAGAAGGATAGTGGACCAGGTGAATGCAGTTGGGAACGTGCCACGCAACCGTGGCAAAATCACAAAGAGGTGGCACGACCTGAAAAGCATGGTCAGGAAGAAGGAGGCCAAGAACCGTGAGCTGGCTGCCACGACTGGCGGTGGAAATCCCGCGCTATTCAAGACCTTCAAGGCGTGGGAGGAGAAGGTGCGAGGCATTCTGCATCCGGAGAGTCTCACCGGAATACCAGGGGGAATGGAGGCTGGTAAGTACAAACAAATGTATACCAGCACACCGCTATGTACTGTCATGCACTTCCAGAATGCCATAGCACCAAGGGCCAAACACCCCCATGTCCAGTACACAATACACAAGACATCTCTCACACATGCAACAGACACTCCCACACACTCAGCCCAAAGGTACCAACAAAGAAAACCATGGGGGCATGTGTACAGTCAGCCAGCACCACAACTCCCACCAGTTCCCTCTGTACCCCAGATGTGCCGGAAGGAGCACTCCCCACACCCACACCCATGTGTCAGCCATAGCTGCACTAACCAACAAGTAACAGGTAAGTAGCCTTACCACAAACTCCGAGTATCGGAGGGGGGACTGCAGAAATACAACCACCACCAGGCCCCTAGTCATACAGCGCAGCAAGATGGAGCACTCCCCACACCCATGTGACAGCCATTGCAGTGCACACCTTCACCTGACAGGTAGATATGTTTCCCAAATGGAGGGGTGTCTGTGGATGGTAAGCCTCCACCACAACTCACAACACGGCCCCCACTGCCACAGACCAGCAAGATGGAGCACCCCTCCCTCTCATGACCAAGTGACAGCCATGGCAGTGCACCCTACAAACGAACAAGTAGGTAGACTACTGTACAGGGCGGGGTGTCTGTAGGCATGAGGACTGTACTACGAGTAACATTTGGGACATGTCACGTAGCAGAGGAACAGGTAGCACTGCTCCCTGCCATAATCATGTGACTAATGTGCACATGGACATGAATAACAGAGTCAAATCACACATGAGCCATCACAAATACACCAACACGGAAGGAGTCACGTCTGCATGCACAAGTCTCACTGGAGTACTGACCCACATGCCGTGCACTGTGCCAGTCATCACACACATCAGCAACACCATCGAAGTACTGTCCATGTATTCGTGTCTGCTTGTTCCGTTGACATCGTACAACATCACCCATGTAAGTCCATCTCGTCACAATGTAACTTAGTGGAACCACAGTAATGTCACATACACCACTGGACCCATGAACCACACAGCTACACAATGCACATTCAATGACTCATCCATCACATCTTCACAGCCCCAGTGTCATGAACGGTATATCATCTAATCAGTTGCCCCATATACAGTAGTACAGCAAAGGTTCCTGCCGATGACCAATAATGTGTCTGTAGTGTCTGAAGTGCACGTCACACTGTGATTTACAACATACCTAATATAGTCAACACACCAAGAGCACTGCATTTCTGCACATGGCTGAGGGTAGCACACACACAAAGGAATTGTCCCATCTGCAATATGTCGTGTGGCACACAACCATCACCCACCTACTACAATGCTTGCAGTGTAATGTCCCTAAATGATAACAGTGAGCAGATATGCTTGGTACGTCAGACATACACACACCTTTGTCTCTGCAGTGTCGTGTGGCCAAAACACATGTCCCCTCCTGCACCCTTATGCCACAGTATGTACCCCAAAACCATATTTCACATCAAATGCGTTGAGGGGGCTGTACCCCGTGTCCACCAAAGGCACAAAATGTAGGGGTACTGCAACACACACCGATTGGCTATCCAAATCCGTCCCATGCCATGTGCACCCATCACACCATTACATTGCCTTGATCACGCACACACATTGTAGAGCCATACACACGCATCAGGGAAATCAGTGCACAACTGTGCACCAACTGTGAATGTCAGTCATCTAACACAAACCTTGCAAGGTGCAACACAATAACCTTTCGTCTCCGACCCACAGGTGACGAACAGCATGATGCTGGAGAGGGAGACAGCAGTCACCACAGCCAGTCCACAAGCCCTCCACCCGGACTCACGGATGTGGAAGAGCTGGACACCTCCTCGGACGAGGACTCCGGACCAGGCACATCTGGTGTTGCAGGGCCCAACCGCTCCCCAGGACCCCTCCTACCCACCAACCCATCTCCCAGGGCCGGTGACCAGTCCCAGGCCCCTGCTGCCACGGTCATTGCGGCCACCACCACCGCCGCAACCACCACCACCACCAGGGCCTCCCTGACCACTCAGCCTGCGCAAGGGCTCGTACGCACGTCGACACCGACCCTGGGAGCCACAACGAGGCCCCGTGTGACCACTGTGGCCAGTGGGCAGGTCGGTGGCAGCAGTTCAGGTGGGAGGAGCAGGGTCAGGTCAACGCCATCAGAGCCTGGGACCAAGCCCTGCCGCAAATCGCAAGAGTCCTTGGGGCCTATGAAGAGGCCCAGGGACAATGGGCCCGGTCAGCTTCCGATACGCGGGAAGTCCTTGGGGTGTTGAGGTCCATGGACGCCCATATGGGCCAATTCGTGACTCGAATGGGCAAACTTGTCGACCTCATGGGCCAGCTAGTGGTGGCGGTGAGGGCCCAATCAAGGCCAACCACACCACCTCCGACACCACCTGCTGGGGCGCAGGTCCGTGCAACATCCAGTTCCCCTGCATCCACAGCTAGTGGGCAATCCTCAGCCACCACCAGCAGCCCACAAACACAACCACCCCCTCTCAAACGTGGAAGGGGGCGACCGAAGAGGAAACAGGTGTCCAGAGAGGACTTTGCACACTCCAAACGCCAGTGAGACAGCCAGCCACGGTGGACATCTACTGCATTCACTTGGCCTACTATCCTACCCCACACCGCCATGTGAATGGCATGTGTCTGTCGGACTGTGGACCCAGAACAACATGGGTACACCTTGGCCATCACGCGGACTTGTCCGTCAACTCATTGTTCCAGCATGCACCACTTTTGTCATCACCTTGCCCACAATCACATGTCACTTAACAAAATAAATACACCTGGACCACATTCTGTTGTATGTGCTCTGTGTTTAATCAATGATGTGCAACCGTCACCATGATCAGTAATGCATCAGGAGTGTGGCATGTCGATAGGCCAGGAGAGGCTGGAGGGACCTAGGGGTGAAAAACAGAACAAGAGTCCATTGAATGTGTGTGTCACACACTCATCACACAGTACTTGTCATCAAGTTCAAGCAATGTACACACATCTCACAGAGCAACAGGGCACAATGCCACAGCCACTGTCAGTGGCATACTACCCTGGACATGAACAATTGCCACACAGCACTCAGTGAACAATAGGCCACCGTGACAATGCACACATACACCCACACAACTACAGCAACATCAGCCGAAGTACATGGTCACTCACCGTCAAGTGAAGTAGCGGGCGATGAGCTGCTGACGCTCATTCACTGCTTCCTCCTCTCCACTGTCCTCGTCACTGGACACGGCCTGGTCTGCAAGCGGGGGTCCTGGCTGATCACCGTCATCCACTATCAGGGGGATCTGCCTGCGAATAGCGAGGTTGTGCAGCATGCAGCATGCCACAACTATCTGGCACACCTTCTGTGGGGAGTATGCCAGTGCACCCCCGGTGCGGTCCAGGCACCTGAATCTGGACTTCAGGAGTCCAAAAGTACGCTCCACCACACGTCTGGTCCTCCCATGTGCCTCATTGTATCGGACATCAGCTGGTGTCCTGGGATGACGGAGTGGGCTCAACAGCCAAGGCCCGTTAGGATATGCCGAGTCACCTGGGTGTGAGAAACACAGAGAATCCTTGCAATTCCAACAGGACACAAGACAGCATGTCACACCCAGCACGCTACACGAGTATGCATACTCACCAACAATCCAGGCACGGTCCGGTTGAAGATTGGACACCAGTCGTGGGAGGATGCTGTGGCGCATGATGTGCGAGTCATGGGTGGAACCAGGAAACTTCGCACACACGTGCGTGATGATCATGTACACCAGGCACACCACTTGCACATTCAGGGAGTGGAAATGTTTCCGGTTACGAAAGATGTGCTCCATGGCCTGTGGTGCAACAAGGCCAACATGTGTGCAATCAATTGCACCAACAACGTGGGGGATGCGTCCGAGTGCATAGAAAGCCCCCTTCACTGTCGCCAAATCACGAGCCCTGGGGAATCTGATGTACCGGTTCCTGTACCACATCATGGCTACAGGACATCCCGTAGCACCATGCTGAACATGGGTTGGGACATTCCAGCTCCACTGCCTACTGTGTGTTGGAAAGATCCGGTAGCAAAAAAATGCAGTGCAGCCATCACCTTAGCCGTGGGGGTGAATGCTGTTGGATACACCCTGCGAGGACGAAGGTGGGGTTCCAACATGGCACATAGGCGATGCAGGGTGGGTCGGTCCAGCTGGAATTTACGGATGACCTCCACATCCTCCATGTCTGACAGCAATTGGTAGGGGCGATGTATGTTTGGTCTCCTCCTATGACAGATGGAAGTGGACACATGTTAATGCAACACACCACATGGCACATACACATACATCATACCAAAAATAACTGGCAAAGCTATAGAATCACAGAACAGCTGACAAGTAGGGACAGCACAGCCACAATACTCTTACACAGGTCCCCTTACCAATAGCAATGGTTACTGACAGATACCATTGACATGAGCATGCACATGGGGATTTAGGCCCTAATAGCTTGAAAGGCATCATGATGGTTTCAGACTGCATAGGTGGGAGGCGACAACACCACAGCACTATACCTAGCTGCTGTGCCAGACACAGCTTCCGAGGCCGGGTGAGTATGGCACACACCAACAACACAATGTACACAGGCTGAGCGGCCAAAACAAGTGGGTCCGGTTGCACAATGGGATATGAGACAGTCAATGATGTCCCTAGCCCACCTAATGTCCAGCACTGTACGTATCACACCTCCAACACACATTGACAGGTGTACACATTGACAACTCCATGACAACACAGCTGTGTGAATGCAAACACACATCACAAGTGACACGTAACGTTGCACGTGCCAAGTGGGAGATGTACGTAGAGAAAAATGGCATGTGTGTGCATATGCACATCCCATGCACCCATGCCAATGTGTACATGATGATGTGCCAACAGACATGTGGAGGCTGAGCACTGGCCGTCAATGCCAATGCACACAGCATGAAGTGGCCCTGTCCAGTGTGGACATGCTCCCACACACAAATCATGGCCACACCTGCAAATGCATGGCGCACCTTCAACTGTGGATTCCACATGGCACCAACGGACTGTACCCGCCATGGACCTGGCCCTTGAGGCCAACTCCAGTGGCCCTCGCGACTGCATCCTGCGTGTACGACGATAGAGGTAAGCGTACCGGGACAGCTCGGTGCAGGCCATTGTGTGCATTTGAAGCAGGCAGACATGGTACACCAATTGCAGCAGCTTGGACCAACTGGAACAGCCCCAGGGGGCCATATGAGTGTTGGAGGGAGACAGGCATTACCACAGCTGACAGGGACTGCTGCCTGGCATCCCTCAACAACACCTGCTGCTGCTGCCACATGTCCACCTACATGTCGACGACTCTGAAGATATGTCCAGGTCCACTCACCAGTGAGGAGCTGGAGATCATGGATTCCGAGCTCCACGCACACTGCCCAAGGCTATTCATAGCAAAACTTGTGTGTGTAAGACAACTACAGTGTGTGTGGGAGTGCATGTGGGGGACACACACGTCGTAGATCCGCAGCACTATGATTCTGAGCCTGTGGGGTTCCAACATGCACTGCTTACCATGCTAACTACAGGTGTAAGGGGTATGTAGGCTCTATGGCGCTTTCCCATGCATGTCCCTCACGAGTGGTGGTACATGGCATGTCCATGTCAGACATCCAGTCACGCAGCCACTTGGCAATGCAGGAGTCAGGTCAGTCATTGCTTGTGTGACTGGCTGGCTGGGTCCCTGCTGCCCTTCTCAGTGGCAGCAGACCTGGGCTGCACATTGACCGCACAATCCTAGAAGGAGACAACACTGACTGTACAGTGGGTCACATGTGTCTTTTGTTCAGGTCTCTCCTGAAATGCACAGACTCAGCCCTGTCGATTGGACACACCATGCCTTGTGATAGGGATGTGTGTGAGAGATAGTGGCACTGAATGTGACCTCCATTGTGTGGTGAGCCATTCACAGGGCGAGTACGTTGAGGGCTGCGCAGTGTTGGACACAGTGAGTCCACCCACAAAGATGTGTTGCCTTGTGATCTATTGTTGGTCCACCTTACAATGGACAGTAGATGTGGCCAGACTACACATTGCTCAATGTGCTGGCAACCTGCATGTGAATGGGATGGACAGGTACTGTGTACACACTCCCAGCAGCATGCATTCACGTGTGGTGTACACATGCTGTTGGGCCATGTCCGATTCATACTTGGCTCTGTTGCACGTCTCTGAGTATTTGGGACGGGTCAGCAGCATGCCACTGTGATTGGTGGATGTGGGTGATGTTGAGAAGTGCATGAGTGACATTCCAAGGCTCTTGTGTACCATCCCTGCAGTTTGAAGTCCTCCAGCCCAAGGGCTTGTGATGAGCCATTGCATCCAAGTTGATGCATCTGTGTATGTGTGACCGACAGTGCAGCCAATTCCACAAAGGGTGTGACGTCATCTGCCGGATGAGCTACTACGTGGCGAGAACGGATCAGGGGATGCCCCCTCGTATTGTCAGGTCAGCACGGCGCTGCATTTCACCAGTAATGGTCTGCATCTTGACAGTCACACAGCCTGTGCCGGATGCATGTGTGTAGGGGCATCAGCAGCAAGCAAGTGTACAGTAATGTGGGATGGTGTCTTCTGCGGTGAGAGGCAGCATGTGTCCACAGCCTAACCTGGGTGATGCGATGCCCCAGGAACAACCTGTAGTGGGCTGGATTGGCAATTCACATGTATGTTTGAGGCACTGTGCCTACTCTGATTCCGTTCGGTCATATGTTTGCGATGCCTCAGCTCATATCTCTGTTGCTTACACATCCGGCGCACTGTGCAACAGCAGTTATGCTCGTGTCAACGACAGGTGGATGGCATGGGCTCATGGCCATTGTGGCCCATCATGTTGCAGTCTGTGTGAGTGGTGTCCCATTCTGCTCCATACAGGTATGTCTTTGGCCTAATTACGTAGTGGTCGTCCTTGCCCCATCAGGACAGTGGGTGTGCACCCTGCGATTTGGGACTATGGTCGCTCGGTGACACAGGCCGGGTGTGGTTCCATGTGCACAACACATGTGCCACTTATTAGCGGCTTCAGTTACTGTACGCCAGCCATTACGTGTTGAATGTGGTGCCTGTATGCAATTGCCCAGGCATCGTGCAACATGTGGATTGGTGGATGTTCTGTGCTGCTTCCCTTGCACATGTCTGTTTAATTGATGCCAGATGAATGAGGCCACCTCGCTCTCTCTCATGTGCCATCTCCCGTGGGTGCTGAGGGACAGGGGATGGTCAGCAGTGGTGTGGCATCGGGTGTAGCAGCTGCACAGGTGCTGAGTGTGTCAGATGTGACCAGCGCCTCGGAGGGGCCAGATGTGTGCTGGATGAATTACAGGGCGAGACGGCAATTTCTGAGTCAACTGAGGACCGAGGTGATGCATCCATGTTTGCTACCACAGGGGACGTGGACTCTGGCTCCTCTTCAGACACGCGGAGGCCAATGGCCGCCCTCCCATCTACTTCCACAGGTGCAACACGGGTCGGCACAGGGATGATGGGTACAGTTTCCTTCACACCAGGCACAGCTGCCCCTGCGTGCCCTGCTGCCCTCAGTGCTGGGTCTGTTGAGCTCATGCGCCATCTCTGCTTGGGGCAGACAGCTCTCCTCAATAACGCCATTGCCCATGACATCACTTTGCCGCATGTGACACAGTACATTGAGGGCCCACATGTACGCGTAGGTGGGCTACGACAGACTGTCCAATGGTTGTCCCACCCAGTCAAGGTGGTCCTTCAACTGGGCCAATATCAGGCTGACATTCCTGACCCTTTCTCCACCCCCCTGGGCAGTGGCACATCTGACAACAGCAGGGCACGAGTCCTTAAATAAGGGGTGGGGGGACGCTGACGTCACGACAGGAAGTGACATCACGGAAGGTGGCTTGCACCGTCTGACTCATTGCCTCCCCTCGCTCACCCCTTATATGCGATTGCATCGTAGAAGCCAGCGCGTGCACAAGCAGCTCCGATCTCGCCCCAGAGAGGCCAAAGAGTGAATGTGTGTGTCCATTTGCCCCAATTATCTGTCTCGCGGTAACATGAGTGGTGAGACGCCGTCCACCCACGTGGTACCCCGAATCGATACCTGGACAACAGTGCCAATGCATGTCAGCCTCCGGAGTCCGGATACACCACATGCAAAACACAGGGGCTGTGTCTGCCCTAGCGGGCCAGGCCGCAAACACAATCCCACACGTAGGGTTGACCCGCCGCTGCGCACATAGCCATTACAACCGCTGCCATTGACAAGGGACCCATGTGGTGGGACATGGGCCTCAGGGTGTCGGGCCTCCGAGCCATCCCCCGCCAACGAGTGTCATGCATCTCACACATTTTGCTAAGCCAATGGAACACTTTGCCTGCACACCAGGTCTCGAGTCAGGGTACCACGCGGGTGGACGGCGTCCCACCACTGATTTTACCACGAGCCAGGGGACTGTTGCTAATGGACACACACATTCACTATTTGGCCCCTCTGGGGCGAGCTCGGTGCTGCTTGGGCACGCGCTGGCTTCTCTGTTGCAATCGCATGTAAGTGGTGGGCGAAGGGATGCAGAATGTCTGATGGTGCAGGCCACCTTTCGTGACGTCACTTCCTGTCGTGACGTCAGCGTCCCCCCACTTCTCATTTCGGACTTGTGCCCTGCTGCTCAATGAGAATGTGTTGCCTGCTAGATGTGACCAGGAGAAGGGCCCCGTGAGCTCCCACCCACCAAGCTCCACTGCCATCCCGTGCCCTGGGTAGCCTGTGCATGCGGACAATGTAGGGGGTACACCTGGTGAACAGGGGATGTGAGTGCCTTGGCAAGGGCCTGGCAGACGCACAGCAGTATCCAGCATGTCCCCAACGTCTACGCATGATGCAGCATTGATCGTGTGCCCGCCTGTTGTGCCCACACCAGTTCACATTCATCTCCAGACAGGTGTGCTTTCCAAATACCCAACACAGTGGAAATATAGCCCTCCGGAATCCTCCCCACACAGTCTGTTTCAACAATGCATGTGTGCACCTACCTGTGCCACCCACCCACCTGGCCCAAGCGGAACTCCCGCTTCACATGACTTACATGTGTGTCTTCCACAGTTGTGCTTCTCTCTCAGGGGCGGACCTCCGACTGTCCCGTTGCACATAGACAGCACCGAGTTGAACGGGCCATCCTGTATGAATGGTAGGGACACACACACATCTACCTGTGACACAGTGGTGACTGTGATGGCTATTGTGCCTGCCATGGCAGTGTTGGTGGCCATGTCAGGGTACACTCACACACATTGCATACGCAGCTTTTCGTATCACTACTCTGCACATCGGACTGGCCACTGTCCCTGGTGTTGAACACTTTTGCCGCCTGTCTATGTGATCTGTGACTGGATGCTGTTGTTCCTGTAGTCGGTTGTGTCTGTGTAGTTGCTGATTGCAGTTGTTACTGTGTGTACATAGTTAAGTGAGGCACATGCCTTGAATGGTACCTCAACAATTGCACTGTCTGGTGTCACATTCCAATGTGTTTTACACGTGGCTGGGACTTCACTTCTTTCAGACTCTGCCACTTGTGTGTGATGAAGAAGTTTTTTAGTGACACGGATTGTCTGCATGTATTTGCTTGAATTCCATGGTAAATGTCTACGTGTCATGTTTGCGTGCAGGCAAAGCACGGGGTGTGAGTCTGGCCACAGGATGACAGGTAGCATGTGCATAGTGTGCGGGTATGTGTGAGCTTACTTTCTGGGTGCCAGCAGTGTAGGTGTATGTTGATCTGGTGATGGACATTGAGCCTGGGCACATGGGTTACTTTCAAAGTGTGCATTTGGGAAGTGTAGGTATGTGTGGTGTGAAGTGTGTGACTTTGGGGTGGTGTTGGTGTGTGTGTGCACTCTGGCAATGTCGATTACACACATGTGTTACCCAGGGGCATGGTGGGTGTTTGTATCCGTGTTCAGGTCTGTGAATGTAAGCGCATGTGTGTACTGTATGTTGCACAGTGTGCTGTGTGTGGGTGTGTCCTTGCAGTTCACGATGGCTCCTACTTAATATGTTTTGGCCATTGTGGGTCTGCAGGGTGTGTGACTGTCAAGATTGTGCCTGATTTAATTAAGCATGTCTGTGATTTTCAGCTGTTCGTACTCACTGTGCGGACCTGCCCACCAACACTGATTCCCTGTGTGTGTTTTGACATGCATTGCTGTAGCATGCTTGTTGCGTGGGTCCTACTTTTGCTTGATGAGTGGGATGTCAGACTGTGAAGGTAATTATACACATATGTAGGACTGTGCTTTGAAGTGACCAGCCTGTCAGTGTTCATGTGATGAACTGTTGTGCCACGTCAGAGTCTGACAATCAAAGGCCCACGACCTGTAGTATTTCACTAGGTCCACTGTGGCGGAAAATCATATGCATTGACATCCAATGTCACTGGACTACATGGTCATCTCACGGCTCTCGTGTACTTCACACACTCTCATCCTCTCTCATTCGTACTTGTCTTATTGAAATTATTCAACAGAGTCACATATTTGCTTCGAGGCATGTATTTGGACTTACTTCCTCTGTGATGCAGAATAGCGGACACTACTGGCAGAAAAATGCATGTGGAGGATATACTTAGCATGATTACACATACGAAAGGGGGTACAGGTGGATTTAATTAGTTTTTGACTGTGGAATGGAGGCTTCAGGGTTACAGCTGCCTTGCACTTTCTATGCTACAGTACATTTGTTGATTACTCATGGTCTCTGGGCTTTGACACAGACAGTATTCAATCAGCCTACCAGACAGCTTGGCTTCATAGGGACAGTTCATCTCAGTTCCATGGTACCGGTTTAATACAATAGTGACTCCGACACACCTGCGTCAGAGGTGACATCAGGGCATGTGCCCACCTGCATGCACCAGCGTCTCACCAGTTGTTGCAATGTGGGGGCTACTGAACATGACACTGTTACTGGGGCCATGTTGTAGGGGGTTGCAGTAGTTGTCCATGCAAATGTCCTGGCACGGAAGTACAGACAAAGGTGAGGTGACAGTTCACACGTACTACAGCAGACAGATGTGTGTGCACTGAGAGGTGCATGTGTCCAGGTGCGCAGGATACATATTATGGCATAGTTGTTCGTGCTGTATTGGCCATGTGGTTACTGTACACAAGTCCCATACCTCTGCCTCCCCCTGTTCATGCAGAGACACAGGATATGGTGGGGTACAGGGTGCATGTCCCGGAAATGTCAGTTGTCATGGCAGTGGAGTTGATGGTAAGGTGTTAGTTGCAGATTATATGGTATAGTTCTTGTACAGCTACCTGCACACTCCGTGCGGAAGCCAAGCATGGGTACGGTGTTGTACATCTGTGTTCAATTGTGGATGTTGAGTCGGGGACCCATGAATTGACAAGTTGACGTGTATGCGACACCTTCCAGCAGGGTATCCATCCCATTGATGGTGAACATGGATGTCATCCAATGAAGCGGGTGGTGGGTGGCAAGGTGTTCGTCGTAAGTTGTCCCTTGTACAATCCTGATGGGACATGTTGGATGACATTCGATGAAACTGTGATCCAGGAGACGTTCTGTGGAGGCACACTGGTCCCATTGCAGAGTGTCCCCGATTGCAGCCACAAACGCCATGCCCCCATACACTGAACAGATCCTGTCGTGTTCGTCCAGGGGTGCAAACAAGTGTACCAAGTCCGCCTTTGGACATGCCGGGTTGGAGAGACATAAATCCACAGGCCAGTGGAACGGACACCTCCGACAGTAGAATACGGGGATGACGCAGCTGAACATTGCAATGCGGTAAGGTACTCGGTAACTTACATTCAGCATTGCCAGATTTGGGCAGTCCACTATGTGTAGCATGCTGTCACAGTACATCTTGATCTGTCCGGCGTAGTTGAGGGTCAGTGGTGCAACAGCCATTTTGCTACAGGGTGATGTGATGGCGTGCTCCGTCTGCCTGAGCAGTCAGCAGAGTGCAGCCTCTGTCGATGCTGGGAATTCTGGAATGGATGTAAGGCGGATGGACTTGTGGTATAGCTTGGGCGGAGGACACAGTCCCTCATCCCACATGCTTCTATGAATAGTCAAGGCCAGTGGTGTGTGACTCTTTCCACATTACTTTCATTTGGTCCACATGGAGGAGTGGTATTATTGCATTTTGTGGTGTTATCTATCTTTCATGTTGTGCGCTATCTGCCAGTGGACGTTTTCCTCTGCATGGCTATGTTTTGCTTCTTGTTGGTACAATGGCTCCATTCTCCAGCATTATTTGTAGCAATGTTATTTCGGAGCAGGAATGGAAGGCCATTCAGTGCTATCTGCTCTCCCGTGTGTGGGCGGGTCACTGCGTTTCCGCTGTACATTTTAGCTTCTGTGTGGGTGTTGTGATTGTGCACACCTGTTCTCAGGCAGCCGGTTTTTTCTATTTTGTACATTGCATGTGTTGTTGTTGCGAGCAGGATGGTTTTGGTATTTCTTGTTGAGACTGGCGTGCCTTTTCCGGACATTGTTGATATTCTGCGCTGTTATGTGGTAGCCGCCGTGTGATTATCCATGTTTTACATACAAGGGTGTGTCCTATTTTGCATTCACATTACTCCCCTGTTCGTGACACTTGTGTGACGTCAAGTTGACAACTGTGAGTTGTCGGTTGTGGACATGACTGATGCAGGAAGGCCACGTGACATGTACCTTCAGGGTGGGGCTGGTGTGTGGGGTGTGTAGTTGTGGCCCTGTGGTGTTTGTGTGCAGCCGGATTCTTGCGCAGTCGTTGGCCACTGTGTTGTGCGCATGTGTACCTTCGTCATCGCCGCTAAGCTGCGGTGCCGTGACGGGGACGTCACTTCCTGGCGCCGGGTCGTGGGTGCCCAGGATGTTGCGAGTTGTTTAATTTTGACAGGTGGGACGTGTGTGGGTACAGTGGTGGATGTGTGCTGTCCACACAGGGGTGTCTGGGGAGGCCATGTACACTTTTCCCGCCCTTGCACTGTGTGCATTGTTTTCATACCCTTGTTGTGTGTCTGCCTACCTGCGTCGTCGTGGCGCGTTCACTCCTAGGTGGTGCATCAGGTAGAGCAAGGGGATGGCCTGGAGTGCAGGATTCATCTCTGGGTGGTCCGCCTTTTTAGTCTCCTTCAGGTAAAGTCGAGTCTCCGCCTTGGTATCTCGTGCGGTGTCTCTTAGCCGGTGGGGCTGTTTGGTTGTGGCATCGTAATTTGTACGCCGGGCGGTACGTCATTTCGTCGGACGGTGTGTCTCCATTGGCTCGCGCCGCTACGTAGACTGGCGCACTTTGATGTCAGACGGCGCAGCAGGCTTGCCGGCGGTGTTTGCCTGACTAATCACATCCTAATTTGGCGGGCGTGTGGCCCGTTGCTGGCGGACGGTAATTTGCGGTTTTTGCCTCCGTCAGCACGGCGGTCGTGCTTCCGCCCGACATCGTAATGGGCCCCTTACTTCTACAGAAACTTACACATACTTACTCTCTTAAACAATCACTTATAGAAACACCTACTTATTTGTACAGGAACTCTTCCAATCTCTCACTCTCACATATACTCACTTATATACACCAATACTCACATATACTAGTTTAAAACATATGTAGTTACTCATAAAGACACTATTGAGACAGTCATTCACTCACTAACACACCCATACACATACTCATCCACCTATACAGTCCTGCACACATGCTGTCTTCAACACATACAAACAGTGAGTCACTCATTCATGCATCTATGCACTAAGTAATACCCCCACCGAACCATACAGACACTCAGACACTCATACTGATACTCAAAAAACCAACTAATAACCCATATAGACACTCATGTAGCTACTCACCAACCCATGCAGCCACTTATACACAAAGTGAGAGACTGATACAGATATTTCATATTTAAACATTACTCACTAACCCATGTATTCACTAAGACACACTTAGTCAGTTAAACAATCAATTTTACAAAAAAAATCATCCATTTAGACACTTATATACCCATTTATTCTTCCATGGACCTTGAGATATACATATATAAAACATATTTAATTTTCAGAAAAACACACATTCACTGGATGATGTCAACAGTGATGTCATTTGAGATGTCATCAGTGATGTCATGAGTGATGTCACTGACCATGTCATGAGTGATGTAATATGTGACGTCATCAGCAGTGCATTGCAGACGCGCGAGTTATAGTTAGCTGAACTAACTATAACGGGGAATTTCTATGGTTTTGTACGAGTGAAATGTCCAACTAACTATAACGCCCCTGAAACCTATGATTTTTTCAGTGAATTTCTAAGGTTTTTTAAATGCTAATTTCTAACTATAACGTGCCTGAAACCTATGGTTTTTTCAGTGAATTTCTAAGGTTTTTTAAATGCTAATTTCTAACTATAACGTGCCTGAAACCTATGGTTTTTTCAGTGAATATATATATATTTATTATACTATGTATGCATGTGAAAATGTCTCGGTCCCCTGTTTGCCTCAGTGGCACGGAAAAAATGGGTGGAACTGACGTCAGCACGCCGATGAGGTCCTCTTATGGCTCCGATGACGTCATACGGTGTCGCGAGCGGAGCCGTGCTATTATGACGTCCTCGTTGACGTGGGAGAGCTAGGAAAGAATTTCCGTGGAATGCTGGTGCAGGGGATATTCACCTAAGTGTTCAGCCTAGTCCTTTGGGAGCAACTGTTTATGTTGCCACTCCAGAAACCAAAACCAGTGATCCGAGGGCAGAGGCCCTGCAGATGGCACACGAGGTGGGGTGCCCAGTCGTGTGCACCGCCGGGGCAGCGAAGTGACAAGCACCACAACCCACCAAAAAGGTAACAAGGGCACTGAATAACACAGGATCTTCTCTTTGTATCTGGCAGGAACAACGAAGTTAAAATGCCCTAGTACCAAAATGTAGAATTAGTGCTACAACGGTCTTCAAGAGGACCTGCGATGCCGCTTCTGCCTCCCGTACCCTGGAGGTGGCACATGGGTCACGCGGTACAGTCATACTGCGGTGGGACGCACACTCGTTGACCTCTCATGGCACTGCTCCACACTTCAGGGAGGAGGCTTTCCATTAGCTATGTTTTCTGATGACATGTCGCGCCGGCCCCGTCCAACAACAGAACTCCTTTAGATCCAAACAAACTCTTCCACTCTCTCATCGGAAGTGAAACCAGGCCACGCGGACACTTTCACAATACAACAGCCGGGAATGCACTTTTCGGTAAAAAAACCACATTCCTTCCTCCTGATTAATCAAATAAACGTCTCACTGAAGAACAGGGGCCATCTTCGATCGGTAAACAGCCGTTACAACGACTTTTTTACTTTGCAATACCATTACAACGAATGCATTACCACGCATGCGTTGTACATCACGAAGTCATTACTACGCATTTTTTTAGAACGCATGCTCATTTACCACGCATGCCTTTACAACGAATTTTGTTGTAAAGGTATGTATGGTAAATGACCATGAGTTCTAAAAAACATGTAGACGATCCATGTCGTTGTAAGGAAACAGAGGCTGTTCCGTTTCCTCACAACGACGTGCACCGCCCCTCAGAGACGACGTGAAGCAGGAACCACAAGGAGAGAGGAACCACGAGGAGTGAAAGGTAAGGGGGATTGAGCATGGGGTGGGAGTTTCTTTTCTAGGGTTTAGGGTAGCGCAGTGGTGTTTGGGTGGTGTAGGGGGTCGTGCTGGGGGTAGTGTTTTAGGGTTTAGGGTAGTGCAGTGGTGTTTGGGTAGTGTAGGGGGTCGTGCTGGGGGCAGTGTTTTAGGATTTAGGGTAGTGCAGTAGTGTAGGGGGTCATGCTGGGGGTAGTGTTTTAGGGTTTAGGGTAGTGCAGTGGTGTTTGAGTAGTGTAGGGGGTCATGCTGGTGGTAGTGTTTTAGGGTTTAGGGAAGTGCAGTGGTGTTTGTGTAGTGTAGGGGGTCATGCTGGGGGTAGTGTTTTATGGTTTAGGGTAGTGCAGTGGTGTTTGGGTAGTGTAGGGGGTCGTGCTGGGGGTAGATTTAGGGTTTAGGGTAGTGCAGTGGTGTTTGGGTAGTGTAGGGAGTCGTGCTGGGGGTAGTGTTTTAGGGTTTAGGGTAGTGCAGTGGTGTTTGTGTAGTGTAGGGGGTTGTGCTGGGGGTAGTGTATTAGGGTTTATGTTAGTGCAGTGGTGTTTGGGTAGTGTAGGGGGTAGTGCTGGGGTAGTGTTTTAGGGTTTAGGGTAGTGCAGTGGTGTTTGTGTAGTGTAGGGGTAGTGCTGGGGGTAGTGTTTTAGGGTTTAGGGTAGTGCAGTGGTGTTTGGGTAGTGTAGAGGTTCATGCTGGGGGTAGTGTTTTAGGGTTTAGGGTATGGCAGTGGTGTTTGGGTAGTGTAGGGGGTCGTGCTGGGGGTAGATTTAGGGTTTTGGGAAGTGCAGTGGTGTTTGTGTTGTGAGGGGGTCGTGCTGGGGGTAGTGTTTTAGGGTTTAGAGTAATGCAATGGTGTTTGTATAGTGTAGGGGGGTTTAGGGTAGTGCAGTGGTGTTTGTGTAGTGTAGGGGGTCATGCTGGGGGTAGTGTTTTAGGGTTTAGGGTAGTGCAGTGGTGTTTGTGTAGTGTAGGGGGTCATGCTGTGGGTAGTGTTTTAGGGTTTAGGGTAGTGCAGTCGTGTTTGTGTAGTGTAGGGGGTCGTGTTTTAGGGTATAGGGTAGTGCAGTGGTGTTTGGGTAGTGTAGGGGGTCATGCTGGGGTTAGTGTTTTAGGGTTTAGGATAGTGCAGTGGTGTTTGGGTAGTGTAGGGGGTTGTGCTGGGGGTAGTGTTTTAGCGTTAAGGTAGTGCAGTGGTGTTTGTGTAGTGTGGGAGGTCATGCTGGGGGTAGATTTAGGGTTTAGTGTAGTGCAGTGGTGTTTGGGTAGTGTAGGGAGTCGTGCTGGAGGTAGTGTTTTAGGGTTTAGGGTAGTCCAGTGGTGTTTGTGTAGTGTAGGGAGTCGTGCTGGGGGTAGTGTTTTAGGGTTTAGGGTAGTGCAGTGGTGTTTGGGTAGTGTAGGGGGTCATGCTGGGGGTAGTGTTTTAGGGTTTAGGGTAGTGCAGTGGTGTTTGTGTAGTGTAGGGGGTCATGCTGGGGGTAGTGTTTTAGGGTTTAGGGTAGTGCAGTGGTGTTTGGGTAGTGTAGGGGTAGTGCTGGGGTAGTGTTTTGGGTTTACGGTAGTGCAGTGGTGTTTGTGTAGTGAAGGGGGTCGTGCTGGGGGTAGTGTTTTTGGGTTTAGGGTAGTGCAGTGGTGTTTGTGTAGTGTAGGGGTCGTGTTTTAGGGTTTAGGGTCGTGCAGTGGTGTTTGGGTACTGTAGGGGGTCGTGCTGGGTTCTAGTGTTTTAGGGTTTAGGGTAGTGCAGTGGTGTTTGTGTAGTGTAGGGGGTCGTGTTTTAGGGTTTAGGGTCGTGCAGTGGTGTTTGGGTAGTGTAGGGGTCCTGCTGGGGGTAGTGTTTTTGGGTTTAGGGTAGTGCAGTTGTGTTTTGGTAGTGAAGGGTGTCGTGCTGGGGGTAGTTTTTTAGGGTTTAAGGCAGTGCAGTGGTGTTTGTGTAGTGAAGGGGTCGTGCTGGGGTAGTGCTTTAGGGTTTAGGGTAGTGCAGTGGTGTTTGTGTAGTGTAGGGGGTTGTGCTGTGGGTAGATTTAGGGTTTAGGGTAGTGCAGTGGTGTTTGGGTAGTGTAGGGAGTCGTGCTGGTGGTAGTGTTTTAGGGTTTAGTGTAGTGCAGTTATGTTTGGGTAGTGTAGGGGGTTGTGCTGGGGGTAGTGTTTTAGCGTTAAGGTAGTGCAGTGGTGTTTGTGTAGTGTGGGAGGTCATGCTGGGGGTAGATTTAGGGTTTAGTGTAGTGCAGTGGTGTTTGGGTAGTGTAGGGAGTCGTGCTGGAGGTAGTGTTTTAGGGTTTAGGGTAGTCCAGTGGTGTTTGTGTAGTGTAGGGAGTCGTGCTGGGGGTAGTGTTTTAGGGTTTAGGGTAGTGCAGTGGTGTTTGGGTAGTGTAGGGGGTCATGCTGGGGGTAGTGTTTTAGGGTTTAGGGTAGTGCAGTGGTGTTTGTGTAGTGTAGGGGGTCATGCTGGGGGTAGTGTTTTAGGGTTTAGGGTAGTGCAGTGGTGTTTGGGTAGTGTAGGGGTAGTGCTGGGGTAGTGTTTTGGGTTTACGGTAGTGCAGTGGTGTTTGTGTAGTGAAGGGGGTCGTGCTGGGGGTAGTGTTTTTGGGTTTAGGGTAGTGCAGTGGTA
Organism: Calotriton arnoldi; assembly: GCA_963921515.1. NCBI lineage: Eukaryota > Metazoa > Chordata > Amphibia > Caudata > Salamandridae > Calotriton > Calotriton arnoldi. The sequence goes on from CAWUFW010003159.1 coordinate 1,628,308, forward strand.
TTTGTGTAGTGTAGGGGGTCGTGTTTTAGGGTTTAGGGTCGTGCAGTGGTGTTTGGGTACTGTAGGGGGTCGTGCTGGGTTCTAGTGTTTTAGGGTTTAGGGTAGTGCAGTGGTGTTTGTGTAGTGTAGGGGGTCGTGTTTTAGGGTTTAGGGTCGTGCAGTGGTGTTTGGGTAGTGTAGGGGTCCTGCTGGGGGTAGTGTTTTTGGGTTTAGGGTAGTGCAGTTGTGTTTTGGTAGTGAAGGGGGTCGTGCTGGGGGTAGTTTTTTAGGGTTTAAGGCAGTGCAGTGGTGTTTGTGTAGTGAAGGGGTCGTGCTGGGGTAGTGCTTTAGGGTTTAGGGTAGTGCAGTGGTGTTTGTGTAGTGTAGGGGGTTGTGCTGTGGGTAGATTTAGGGTTTAGGGTAGTGCAGTGGTGTTTGGGTAGTGTAGGGAGTCGTGCTGGTGGTAGTGTTTTAGGGTTTAGTGTAGTGCAGTTATGTTTGGGTAGTGTAGGGGGTTGTGCTGGGGGTAGTGTTTTAGCGTTAAGGTAGTGCAGTGGTGTTTGTGTAGTGTGGGAGGTCATGCTGGGGGTAGATTTAGGGTTTAGTGTAGTGCAGTGGTGTTTGGATAGTGTAGGGAGTCGTGCTGGAGGTAGTGTTTTAGGGTTTAGGGTAGTCCAGTGGTGTTTGTGTAGTGTAGGGAGTCGTGCTGGGGGTAGTGTTTTAGGGTTTAGGGTAGTGCAGTGGTGTTTGGGTAGTGTAGGGGGTCATGCTGGGGGTTGTGTTTTAGGGTTTAGGGTAGTGCAGTGGTGTTTGTGTAGTGTAGGGGGTCATGCTGGGGGTAGTGTTTTAGGGTTTAGGGTAGTGCAGTGGTGTTTGGGTAGTGTAGGGGTAGTGCTGGGGTAGTGTTTTGGGTTTACGGTAGTGCAGTGGTGTTTGTGTAGTGAAGGGGGTCGTGCTGGGGGTAGTGTTTTTGGGTTTAGGGTAGTGCAGTGGTGTTTGTGTAGTGTAGGGGGTCGTGTTTTAGGGTTTAGGGTCGTGCAGTGGTGTTTGGGTACTGTAGGGGGTCGTGCTGGGTTCTAGTGTTTTAGGGTTTAGGGTAGTGCAGTGGTGTTTGTGTAGTGTAGGGGGTCGTGTTTTAGGGTTTAGGGTCGTGCAGTGGTGTTTGGGTAGTGTAGGGGTCCTGCTGGGGGTAGTGTTTTTGGGTTTAGGGTAGTGCAGTTGTGTTTTGGTAGTGAAGGGGTCGTGCTGGGGGTAGTGTTTTAGGGTTTAAGGCAGTGCAGTGGTGTTTGTGTAGTGAAGGGGTCGTGCTGGGGTAGTGCTTTAGGGTTTAGGGTAGTGCAGTGGTGTTTGTGTAGTGTAGGGGGTTGTGCTGTGGGTAGATTTAGGGTTTAGGGTAGTGCAGTGGTGTTTGGGTAGTGTAGGGAGTCGTGCTGGTGGTAGTGTTTTAGGGTTTAGTGTAGTGCAGTTATGTTTGGGTAGTGTAGGGTGTCGTGCTGGGGTAGTGTTTTAGGGTTTAGGGTAGTGCAGTGGTGTTTGGGTAGTGGAGGGGGTAGTGTTTTAGGGTTTAAGGTAGTGAGCCCAGCCAGCCACAATATCCGTGGACAAAGGGGATCCTGACTCTTTGGAACGCTCCGTCAATTGAATAATTTGGGTCAAGGGCCCTACCACGTCCAAGACCTATCAATTCCTTTCTTGGGATCCCTCATATACTTGGTGAAAAAGGTACATAGTTTCTCATCAATTTCAGGCGTGTGTGCCACCTTCCCCTTCAGTGAGGGCCTGGGGCATTCTCCCCTCATCCTATTCCTGACCTCCCTTTCAAGGGGTTGATGGATTTTCCCCACCACATACTCTGCCACTTTGGCGTCAGGTGTCCTCTCCGCCGACCTAGGATGGTAAATTTGGGTAGGCTCGAACATGTCCGAGTGGACCCCGTCCCCAACCGGGGACTGAGAGGAGTGGGACTCTGGACACCAGGGACGCCCCGAGTCCTTATCCTCATCGGAGGAGAAATCGTCCTCCGATACACCCTCTCCCTCTAAGGGAAACCCGCCGTCGGGGTCTACAATAGTGGTGACAGTGTCGCAATTTTCTCTGGGCCACTCCTCCTCCCGGCAGGGTGCATGTTTTAGCGTTCGCGCACTCTTGAGGAAGGTCTCCGTAAGTTTATCAAATCCTTCCAAGTGCCCCGCGTTATGCTTAACGGCCATTTTCTTCCCCATCTGGGAGCTACTGGGACCCGCCACCACCAGATCTGGGTCACTGAACACCCCAGGGATGCTTTTCGCCAGCTTATCAACCTGATCCCTAAGAGGAGCCAGCGCCCTAGAAATAGCCAGAGAGAGAGGGCTTGGTCCACTGCTGGAGGGAGAAGTTGGGGGGCCATTCCTCCTCCACTTCCTGGTAGGAGGAGTAAAAATCTTCTGGAGAAGACATGATAGCAGAGGGTGTGAGCACAGAACAAATGCCCTTAAAATCCTTAAGGCAGCCCCCTCGCCGGTGCTCCAACAGCTGGGCTTTCCACAAAGCTGTTATGAGAATAGACTGAGGCGCAATATCAATTACCACCACCTGGTGGCGCTGGTCACTAACGTGGCCGTGTGGGGAAATCACCGCGTAGCGGTGTCAAAATTAGACGAGGGTTGGTCGGGAATCAAGCGGACACTAAAGGAGTGACCGGATTCCCAAACGCGCGTAAAGACCAGCGGGAGCGCTCGATGGAGCTGCCTCGCTCGGACCAGACGCGCCTGACAGGATCTCACCGCGCGCAGAGCACACAGCGGGAGAAACTGCGAGGGGAGAACGCGCTCGGGCAAGAGCCTGCTGCGCAGGGAATATGAAACAATACCAAGGCAATAATGCTAATAACGTGCACAAGAAACCGCTATACAAACAGCAACAACGTCAGATTAAGCCAAGAATGTAAGGAATGCACTTAACTGACGAGCAGTGAAGAAAGAGGAAGCGGAAGGGACGTCACAATATTATATACGATGGACTGTGATGTGATTGGACTATAGTTGCCTTGGAGACTACCCCCTAATGGTTCATGGGTTGTGTAGTCCCAGTGAGGAGCGAAACGCGTCATGGCAGGCACTGTTCCTGTGGTGATTTTTTTGTTTTTAAATCTTCAATAAAATCGACACTGCTTCACCCACCTATGTTGTGTGGGAGTTCGTGATTTTCCTGAATTGCATTGAGGTCCGTGCCTGGTGTTCCGCCGGATTGCGGACAGGACTTTCGTTTTCATATATATATATATATATATATATATATATATATATATATATATATATATATATACATATATATATATATATATATATATATATTATCTACTGACGGTCGCCAGTAGATAGTTATAGGTAGGACCTATTTTCCATAGGAAATCCGCAACATTCTATTTGAAATAACGTTGGCGTCGGTTGACGAATCTTCGCGAAATTTTCCAACTTATTGGGGCGCTCCGGTCCGCTCCTATCCTGAAAGTCTCGGGGTGATTCATCAAGCGGAGGCCGAGAAAAAAGGGGGGGTCCCAAAACATGTTTTCCCCATTCATTTTTCCATAGGAACCGTTCATCGCGGCTACAGCCCGAACTGCTGAATGGAATTACACCAAATTTTGCAAAGAGGTAGCCCTAGGTTCAGACTTGTGCCTTTTGCTTAAATGGTGTAAATCCGTTCAGTAGTTCCTGAGAAAATCACAAGTAAAATCACATATATATCTATGGCCGCGTCGGATCCGCGCACCATGAGCGCACCCTGCGCGCATTGTCCCGATCACGAGCTGCATGCTAATTGGCTGTCAAGTGGCTGTCAACACTCCAAATCAGGAAGTGTTGGCAGCCATTTTATGCCTCGGTAGAACCGAGGCACAGAAACAAGTGCGCAAAACGCACAAAGGGGGCAGGGTAGAAACACCCTGACTCCCTAGGTCTGCTCAGGGGGTCCCACAAGGACCCCCTGGGCAGAAAAAAGCATTTTTTTTTTAAAAATCGGCGGGATGCGCTTAGGGTGCGCGGATCCCGCGAGAAAAAAAAAGAAACAAGTGTGCAAAACGCACAAAGGGGGCAGGATAGAAACACCCTGACCTCTAGGTCTGCTCAGGGGTCCCACAAGGACCCCCTGGGCAGAAAAAAGCATTTAAAAAAAAAAAATCGTCGGGATGCGCTTAGGGTGCGCGGATCCCGCCGTAAAAAATCGAAGCGCGGTCTCCCGCGCTTGATGCTATTTTGCCCCCGGGTGGGCCAAGTCCCGGGGGCATGCGGGGGGTGGGTTTATAGTTTATGGGGGGCCTCTAAGGCCACCCAAGCCCTGGGGACTTCCACCCCCGGGGCTTTAAATAAAAAATGGTGCGGGAGGGCTCTCCGCCCTCCCGCAGCCCCAGGGCCGCCATCCCCCGGGGCTTCTTTTTTAAAATTTTAATAACCTGTGTGGGGGGGCTCCAGCCCCCCCACACGCCCCGGGGACCGCCACCTCCCCGGGGCACTTAGAAAAGAAATTTGGGGGTCTGTTTTGGACCCCCGAAGCCCCGGGGACCACCACCTCCCCGGGGCTGTGCAATTGAAGGGAGGGGGCCGCGCGGCCCCCCTCCTGAAGCCTGTGGTGGCCCTGGGGACCGCCACCCCCCAGGGACGGCTCCTGCAGTGTCCCGGGGTGCCTACCCCCAGGACACTGCTGTTTGCAATGGCAGGACGGGAGCCTCGCGGCTCCCGCCCTGTCATTGCAAACTTGCTTTGCTTCATTGAAGCAAGAGCAGGAAACCTGCTCTCGCTTCAATGAAGCAAAGCAGATTGCTTTTCCATAAGGGAGCTGCATGTCAGCAGCTCCCCTTATGGAAAAGCAATGCCGGCTCCCGCAGGACGCGGGGAGCCGGCGGGACCGTGCGGGGATTGGGGACCCCCATGGTCTCCAATGAGTGGCCAGGCCCCGGGGGATGGGGTCCCCGGGGCCATTAGTGGCCTGGGAGGGGGCCACGCAGCCCCCTCCCCAATAAAAAATAATATATATTTTTTTTTTAAAAGTGCAAGGCTGGCCCCGGGGGATGGGGTCCCCGGGGCCTTAAATGGCCCGAGGAGGGGGGCCACGCAGCCCCCCTCCAAAGATTTTAATTTTTTAAAAAAGAGGGCATGCCCCGGGGGATGGGGTCCTCGGGACCAATAGAGGCCCAGGGAAGGGGGGCCACGCGGCCCCCTTCCCGTTTTTTTTATTTAAAAAAAAAAGAAAATCCTCAGGCCCCGGGGGATGGGGTCCAACTAGCCCACCAGGAATCTCCAGTATGCGCCAGGGGGCTGCGTTGCAGAGGTGTACAGAGGCCACCCCCCTTTTTACACCTCTCTGCAACACAGCTCTGTGGCGCTTTTTGGAGGTACATGGTGGGCTAGTTGGACTCCAGGGACCCTCAGGATTCAAGGGGACTTAATCCCTCAACTTAAAACGCGCCACGGGCGCGTTTGCACAGTGGTGAATGGAGGGGCGGGGCTTCAGGTGACATGTGTGCAAACAGGCCGTGTCGCGTTTTAAGATGGGGAATTAAATCCCTTTCAATCCTGAGGGTCCCTGGGGGCAAGCAGCCCACCAGGTCCCTCCAGTAAGCGCCACGGAGCTGCGTTGCAGAGTGTTGTAAAAAGGGGCATGGCCTCTGAACACCTCTCTGCAACGCAGCTCTCTGGCGCATACTGGAGGTATCTGGTGGGCTTGTTGGCCCCTAGGGACCCTCGGGATTGAGGAGGAATTAATTCTCCAACTTAAACGCGCCACAGGGCGTGTTTGCAGACATGTCACCTCAGGCCCCACCCCTTCCTTCACCATTGTGCAAATATTCCTCTAAAATCAGCCGAACTACGAACTCCGATTTACTCACCTGTTATCAGGAGAGACCTCAGTGCTGCATCTTTGAGCCCAGTACTGATCCTGAAAAGTAATTTTAACCGTACTTACCAGTAACTTGAATTTCCTTCCATAGGCTAACATTGACTGGTTTCACTTGGAAATTCTTCTAAGTGTGGAGTTTTGGAACTTTATAATATTCCTCTAAAATCAGCCAAACTACGAATTCCGATTTACTCACCTGTTATCAGGAGAGACCTCAGTGCTGCATCTTTGAGCCCAGTACAGATCCTGAAAAGTAATTCTAACCGTACTTATCAGTAACTTGAATTTCCTTCCATAGGCTAACATTGATGGTTTCACTTGGAAATTCTTCTAAGTGTGGAGTTTTGGAACTTTATAATATTCCTCTAAAATCAGCCGAACTACGAATTCCGATTTACTCACCTGTTATCAGGAGCGAACCCAGTGCTGCATCTTTTAGCCCAGCACTGACCATGAAAAGTAATTCTAACCGTACTTTACCAGTAACTTGTATTTCCTTCCATAGGAATCCATTGTCTGGTTTTCAGCAGAAAAGTTTCAAAGTGTCGATTTTCACAAACTACAAATATTCCTTAAAAATCGCCTGTATGACTTAAACACATTCTTTCAACTGTTTACAGGAGATGCACCAGTGCTGGATCCAGGATCCACCACTGAGTAAGAAAAAGTAACGATAACTAACCCTGGGCAAAGCACTACGCTACGCTCGCGTAGTTTGCGAAGTTTGCGCTACTTCGCACAACGCGAATTGCACGTAGCACAGTGCAAACACGCGTAGCGTAGCGTAGCGTAGTGCAGCGGTCATTTTGCTTGCTCGCGGTCCTCAACGTCAAGTTGGCGACCGCGAGCAAGCAAAATGACATCCCGGCGAGACTTTTTCCTCGTTCGCGATCAGCAACATCAAGTTGCCGATCGTGAGCGTGGAAAATAAACCTGCCGGCGAGATTCTCAACGCGGGGAGGTCAGGTTTCTCATTGCGAGTGGTCGCGTATGCTCGCGACCGCTCGCGATGAGAAACTACCAGTCCGCGTTGAGAAAGCTGCCGCTCGAGTAAAAATCTACTCGAGCGGCAGTAAAAGACAGCTCGCACTGTGCAAGATGCCCTTTTCAATGATTGCACAGTGCGGACAAGCATCCGGCACTGTGCAATCATCGCGAACAGCGCACTACGCAGTTCGCGTAGTGCTACGCATAGCTTGCGTAGTGCGAACTGCGCTTCACGTAGCTTCGCGTAGCGCTACTTCGCGAACTACGCCCAGGCTTAACGATAACACTACTTACCTGCTAAGTGAATTTCCTCCCATAGGATAACATTGGTGATTCTATGTGAAAAAGTTTCTGTCAACTTTTAAAATACAATAATATTCCTTAAAAATCACTACTGTAACCAAAACGCTTTTACTCAACTGTTTACAGGAGATGTCCCAGGACTGAATCTAGGATCCAGTCCTGTGGTTAGAAAAAGTGATCCATAAAGTAACTAATTGCATTTAACTAGAAATTCACATTGAGCTCAATGTTGCATTGTGTTTGAAATTGTGTTGCCCATTGCAACAACTGTAACTACTGTACTTAAAAGTCTATTGCCTATTTGCAAAGTATTTAAACTAAAGTAATTCATTCTGAGAAAGTATATTTTGTAATGTAATGTATAATGTAATTACAATGTAATTTAAAAAATAAAATATCTAAAAATAAATAGTTTAAAAAAATGTAGTAAATCAGTATCAAAAAAATAAATATAACAATTAATACATTTAAAAATTGTCATTTACAAAACCTTTGAAATTCACTGAAAAAAACCATAGGTTTCAGACATGTTATAGTTAGGAATTAGCATTTAAAAACCTTTGAAATTCACTGAAAAAACCATAGGTTTCAGGCACGTTATAGTTAGAAATTAGCATTTAAAAAACCTTACAAATTCACTGAAAAAACCATAGATTTTAGGGACAGTTATAGTTAGTTGGACATTGCACTCGTACAAAACCCGTGAAATTCCCCCGTTATAGTTAATTCAGCTAACTATAACTCGCGCCCCATAATGCACTGCTGATGACGTCACATATTACATCACTCATGACATGGTCAGTGACATCACTGATGACATCACTGATGACATCTCAAATGACATCACTGATGACATCACTGATGACATCATCCACGTGATAATCTGATGCACCTCCTCACACCCTAATATAACCTTTGATACACCCACTCTAAATTACAGACTGCCATTTGCAAAACCATAGACACTCCAACACCAATAACTACATACCCACTCACTGATTCTTAGGTCTACACACACATCCACTCACTCACCCGTACAGTCACTCATACTTACGGTCACTCAGTACAGGACTATCATATGCACTCATACTCCTATATAGACACTCAAACACCGCCACTCATCCATAGAGGTACTCACACACCTAGTCAGTCATGCAAATAATTAAACACACTGCCATTTACTCACCTATACAGTTATACACACACCAGCTCACTTACTCATACAAATACTAGCACATTCTTACGCTCTTATACAATCACTGATACAAGCACACACTCATCCATACAGTCACTCTCACAATCACACACTCTCGCTTATAGCTATTTATATACTCCAACACACATATATACTGCCTTTCACATATGTAGTTACTCACACATGTACCACTGGGACATACATTCACTCACTAACACACTCTTACACACACTTACCCACCCATACAGTCTATCACAGATGCACTCTTGAAACCATCCACCCAGTGAATCACCCACTAACACATCTATGCACAGAGTCGCACACACCCCACCCACACAAACACTCAGACACCCATACAGATACTCAGACAACCAATCAATAACTCATATAGACACTCATGTAGCTATTCACAAACCCATGCAGCCACTTACACAGCAACAGACAGACGGATACAGACATTCACCCAGTTTAGTCACGCACCTACTAAATCATCCATACAGACCCTTATACACCCACTCATTCTTCAATACGCCTTTCCCTATATATATTAAAAATATTTAAACTTTACAGAAACACACAGTCACTGGATGATGTCATCAGTGATGTCATCAGTGATGTCATTTGAGATGTCATCAGTGATGTCACTGACCATGTCATGAGTGATGTAATATGTGACGTCATCAGCAGTGCATTGCGGGCGCGAGTTATAGTTAGCTGAACTAACTATAACGGGGGAATTTCACGGGTTTTGTACGAGTGCAATGTCCAACTAACTATAACTGTCCCTAAAACCTATGTTTTTTCAGTGAATATATATATATATATATATATATATATATATATATATATATATATATATATATATCGAACACCAGTAGGATATATATATATAAAGCATTGTCGTGTAGTTTGTGGCCTCCTGGTCTACCCTGCTACGTTGGCCTGGGCCTGGCTGCCTTGAGGCCCTTTTTGCGCACGTTCCTTTGTGCCGTTGTTTTTCGAGACTCTGATGCTCTCCGGCTATCTTAGCACTGTCTGCAGTTCTGACTTTCACCTTGTCTCCTGTTCCCTTTTGGGCTACTGTCTGCACACCATGTACAAGGTCGATAAACAACGTTCCTTGTTCCTGCTGATTTGGCCAGTCCTCGAACTTAGACATAACACTCTATTTACAGCTGCCTTGGAGAAATTTGTGTGCTTTTAATATTGTGTTTTTTCACTGTTAGAATCACTTGGAGAACAACCTTTCCAGAGAGAAGAGCTGTTTGTATCTGATGATGTAAACTTTGCATCTAGATATTGAGGTATGGGGGTTCGCTAGTCAAAGCCCAGAGGTCTTCTATTTTTATAATAAACTAGCTACTAGTACGGGGAGGGTGGTAAGGTCATTTAGCCTTATATACACTGCTTTATGAAATGCTTTCCCCGTTTGTATTCTATGGAGTTGTAACTATGCTGCTTATGTTATCATTATGCATTATGCTGATAGTACTGGCACGTGTACTGTATCTTAGAGCATGTTAGTTGAAATAAACATTTTAAACTATTCAGTGTCTCTTTTTACGCACGTTGTGGACAGGTATGTGAGTTATGAAAGGGTGTTCTTGCTACTGTGAGTCCTGAGAGAGAGATACCGTGTTCTGGGTTGTCTAATCATTGGTAGCATTGTTGCTAATGAGACGCTACAGCTAGTCGGATTAGGGTTTTAGGTGCTAAGGTTTATAGTTGGTTCACCACTATATTCCGAGGTCCTATTATCCTGTGCATAGCTCTGTATATGTGCAGAATCCCTATAACATGGCGCAACCAACGAGTGGGGCCGCTTATCTGCGAGACGCTTGAGTAATATTAGTGCTTGTCCACAACTACCTTCACAGGCGCTTCCGGAAGCGTGTGTGATGGTGATACCTCCTATATTGAAGTTTTTATAGGTTCTTTCAAGCTTGTAGTTGTTAAAAGGTTTTCTAAGAAGAATACCCTCTATTGTGCTGCCATACATTAGGTTGTCCAGAACTTTTAGCCTAAAATGGCTGTTCAAATTGCGGCACATAGCCGCGCAGCGCTCCGGGCTCACTTAACAGTGTATGGAGTGCCTGACGCGGGTGTCGACTTGATCTTTGTGGTACAAGCAGATCCAGCTTACCACTTTGAGGTGTTTTACTCTTGGGTCACCTTTCCACCGGTGGATGGGGCAGATAATCTGTTCCATGAATATGAAGCCACCGTTGTTCCTATGCACTATAGACCGTATATGAATCTTGAAGTACCGCTCACGGCTTGGCAACACCGTGTTTGGTTTGATGGCGCCCTCCCCCAACCGGTTACCGTGGTTCATTTAGGCCCATTATCAATTGATGGGGCCACTTGGCCAGTCTTGGCCGGGTATACACCACATCCGCGTTATATGACGGTGACAGTCGCTGAACTGCGACATATGCATTCGTCTTTGATACGAGTACATAGAGCTTTAGTACAATATGTTACAGGCAACATCCAGGGAGCCCCGCCTGGAGTTGCGGCCCATCCAGCTGGTGCAGGCGGTGTAACCATAAGTCCTGTCATGGTGAATTCGGTGATGGGCAAGCGCCCACAGCATAAGGATGATTTTCCTTATTGGCTTGCAGAAAAATTTGACCAGCTGGAGGCAGTTTTTCCAAATACTTCTCCCGTGGAAAAACATAGGATTTTGACGATTAGTTTGCCAAAAGACTTAGTACCCGAGTTGGCAGAATGCAACAACTGGGGTAGGGTATTCGCTGCAGTGTATTCAAAGTGTTTCGGCACTCCTTCCATGACAGTTCTCCCCTCTGTGATTAAACGAGTACAGGATGAACATGGCCCTGAAGCGGCTGTGGAATTAGGGATGAGACTGGTGGGAGTGTTCGACGTAGTAGCTGAGTTGATCCTTGCGAATGTCAAGGGCGATGCAGTGAACTTTCAAGTAGCTAATGCTTTGGCTTTAGTCCCAGAATTGGACAGGCCTCGCGAATTACCGAAAATAATTGCTCAGGCTTACAAAACCATTGGTCGCAATAGCCTGGGAGTTAAGCCTTTTGCCAAAACGCAAACACAATCGCAACAACAACCAAAAACTCAGTCTGAGAAAGATGAGAAACCAGTTTTTACTAAAAAGAGCTGGAGGTTGAAAAAACAGGGTAAGCAACAGAAGAAGCCGGGGTCGCGAGGTGCATCCCCGGTTTCCGTCTCTTCTGAACGCACTTATGATTTGCGTGATAGGGCGAGAATTAAATCTCCAGAGAGATTTCAAGTCCCTGATTCGCGTTCTCCTCGTTCTTCACAGGCACCAACATCTTCGCTGGCTGGTGGAGGAGATCGCCAGGATAGAGGAAGGGGTCGAGAGGATCCACAGGGACGAGACCAACCTCGACAACAGGTCAGAGGGAAACCAGACGATTTTCAACGTTCTCACCCACAATTTCAGAAGAAAAAAGTTGCCGCTGTAACAGCAAAATATGCCACAGACGGTGAGAACGAGACTCCTGGATTGGACGTGGGCAGTGACCCTCCTAGACAGCGCCGCAGAAGTTACCATAGTGCGGGAGGCGCTACGTCCTCATGTGGAGGCGACAGCAACTGAAACATTCATTACTGTCGAGACAGCAGACACCAGAGTGGCTCCCCCTGACAGACTATATAATATTGTAATTCAAATCGAAGGTGATATACAGCGTGTTATAAAAGGGATTTTTGGGAAAATCTGACCTCTTCGTATGACATTCTGTTAGCGGAGGCGGATTGGCCGCCCCCATTCGTACTGGCTGCGCGTAAAGGGGAGGAGGTAATCCTTCCGAGCTTTTCTCGACACGTCCCTAAAGACAAAGCAGAGGCTCTTGCAGCTGAATGGGCTGTGTCCCTGGCTCCAGCGTTATACCGCAACCATGTGGGCTGGGATGAAGAATCACCACCCCATGAAATACCTCTGCGGTCTCAACCTCAGCCACAACCCCAATATCCCATCAAACGGGAAGCTAAAGGTCCCGTTTCCGAAATTCTGACTCAGTTGGAATATCAGGGAGTGATTGAAACATGCGAGTCACCGATGAATAATCCCCTTTTCGCGGTTTCCAAACCCGATGGATCGTACCGCTTAGTTTTGGATTACCGGCATTTGAACTCTCATTGTCGGACCTTTGCGGTGCAAAACACACATAGTTCTGCGCTAGTAGACAGTCTTGTTCGTAAAAAATATAAAACGACACTTGACCTATCCAATGGATTCTACACGCACAACTTAGCCCCGGAGAGTAGCCAATGGAGCGCTTTTACCTCCGGTGGTAAATTATTCAAATTCCGGCGTCTACCTATGGGCTACAAAAACAGTCCAGGTGTATTCGCTGCCCGTGTTGTCTCTTTATTAGACGGCATAGACCCGGATGCATGTTCGTACGTCGATGATATTTATCTGACAGACGACGAATTGTTCCAGCATCTTTCCCGAGTGGACCGCATTATTCTAGAATTTGCGGTTCTAGGCTACAAGTTTAACTTTGCCAAATCTCACATTGCTGAATTTACCGTTTTGTTTTTGGGCTATGAGCTCAACAATGAAGGTAAGGGCTTAGCCCCCATTTCCTGGAGAAATGTGCACTTCTGTGCCCTCCTACTACACTGAAGAAACTTCAGTCTTTGCTGGGTTTTCTGAACTTCGGGCGTACTTACATTCCCGAATATGCCCAGCGTATCAAGCCACTGTATTCCTTGATACAACCTAACTTTTCGAAGTCTTGCTGGCTTCCGGAGCATTCCTTCATTCTGCAGTCTTTGCAGACAGACTTACTTGAGTCTAAATACTTGTTGACTCGTGATAACCACACCAACCTGGTGATTAGAATCATTCCAGGGGCAGTGGGTTTCACGTACTTGACCTTTAACGAAGGTGACACAGTACCAATAGCATACAAGTCACACCTATACACCTCTGCAGAAATGCGCTTTTCCTCGGTGGAAAAAGTTTTGACCGCAGTGCAAATGGCGATTCTAAAGGAACGCGCACTGGCCCAGGGAAAACGCATTTTGGTGGTAACACCCTATCCTGCCCTTGAGGCAGTGACGAAAGCAAGTGTGCCGAACTCTAAAGCTTTGCACCCCCGTTGGATACAATGGGCAACATCTTTGACGTCTCCGGATGTCACTTTTATCTTTGATTCTTCACTACAGACTCAGGAGTTTTTGCAGTATGAATTTGTTCATCCTCCTCCTCTGTCTTTGCTACCGCTTGAGGATTACGAATGTATTATCTATACCGATGGTTCGGCGCAGCCGGCCACGGGTTCCAAGCATGCTTATTCAGCAGCATGTGCTATTGTTGCAGGTTCCTTTGTGAACGGAAAGTTCAAATCAACTGTAGTGCATACTCAAGCACTAGGAGACAGTACTGCACAATTGGCCGAGCTGCGTGCTTTGGTGCTCGCACTTGAGTTCGCTAATCCTGATGTGACCACTCTTATTGTATGTGATTCTTATTACTGTGTCCAGTCATACAATGACAATCTATTCTTTTGGTCACAAAATGACTATAGAGATGCAAAAGGCAGCACAATCAAGCATAAAATGCTTTGGGTTCGAGTGGCAGATTTACAACAAGGTCTGCCTCTCACACAGGTGGTACACACTCTTGGCCATCAGCGTGTGGGCGCACATGCTGTCGGTAACGGTTTGGCAGACGAAGCTGCCAAATCAGCAGTAGCCACGTGCTCAGTCGCAGCAGTTACCAGATCCATGTCTAAAATAGATTCTGATATTCTAGCAGCTATTGCTGCAACAAAGGAAGGTGCTAATTACCCTAGGGGTTTCCCTTCCAAATACTCTTATCAGTTAGGTCCCGAACAGGCTCCTTATGTAAGAATTCCAAACGTTGGTGATCGGCTGATTCCCAACGCGGATCGCAGACTTTCCTTGATAACGGCGGCACACGAAGGCATGGCATCGGCTCATGCTGGAGTGTCTGCAACGGTTTCCATCTTGCAGCAGCGTTACTGGTGGCGTGGGTTATACAAACAAACCCGTACTTATGTGCTTTCTTGTGACGTTTGTCAACAGATTAAGCCTTCCACGGTTGCACGGCCACCACAGACCTCGCTCTGCATTTCTAACAGACCTTTTGGGTGTGTTTACCTGGATCACTGCGGTCCATTCTCATCAGACACTGCATATAAATATATCTTAGTTGCAGTAGACTCGTGCACACGTTTCATCTGGGTCTGGCCACAACGGAGTGCTGACGCTCGAAATGTCATAAGGGATTTGCGTGTCTTTGTGGGAATTTTCGCCTGCGGCACCTTCCATTCTGACCAAGGTCCAGCGTTTGCCTCTAAGGCTTACAAGGACGCAATGGGTTCACTGGGGGTGCGGGTGAAATTTTCGTCACCGTATCGGCCTGAGGGCAATTCGATTGTTGAACGAATGAACCGTGACTTAAAGCAATCCTTGACAGCTAGAGTCTTAGGTACTGGCAGGAACTGGCTGGCCCACTTGTATACGGTACAACGTGCACTTAATAATCTCCCGAGAAGACCTCTGGGTGGGCGGACCCCATACGAAATGCTCTTTGGCATAAGAATGTTTGTGCCTGACCTTGATGGTCTAGACATGGCGGCGCAATCCGCCATCTTTGATGTAGATAACCATTCTACTATGTTACAGGACTTACAAGAAGCCCGAGACAAACTTGCGATTGCACATTTACCTTCAGCCACAGACGCTGCATTGCAGATTCCGGTTGCCGGCTGGCTTCCGAAGATTGGAGATCTGGTTCGAGAGAAGGTGGAGAACAAAAAAGAATTCGGCCCCTCTTATCGTGCACCGGTTCCAGTCCTTGGCTTGAAGGGAACTCGTACAGTCATCTTACCACCGCTTCCTGGTCGCAAGGAGAACAGATACATCTCAGTGGAAAATGTCAAGCTACAACATCTGGCCGATCCTGAATAGTGTTACACCAGCGGTCTCTTGTCCTGTCATTTCCCGGACGAATGTTCGTGGCCCTCTTGCCCGAACGGTCACTGATGTTGCCATCGAGATGGTAGATTTGCCTGAACGCTTACTCGATTACCCGGACTCCCCCTGCAATGAGGAGAACGAGTATACCTACCCCGCAACCGAGTCCGTGGCTCATTTACCAACAACGCCACTGAGCCCAACACGTTATTCCTTTGACTCGGATTCCATTTCATCACTTGTCCCATCCAAATTCAGTATTTTTGTATCCTGGTTCAGAGACAATTTTTTGATCCCCCCATGGACATACATTTGGTTGGTACTTTTCCTGATTTTTTTGTTCATGTCTATTGGCTTTGTCACCGTGTTTTTTCTGCTCATCAATGGACACTATTTGCCAGAACGCTCTGCGGTGAACTCTGTCGCTGGAACTTTGGCTCCACATTCTTCATCACACATCATGAAGCGAGACCACACATTTGTGGACATTTCAGCGTTTCCAGTTGCTGATGGCATTGTTTGGGATGCGGTGAACTTCCAAATTCATGGTCCAACCGAAATTATTAATGTACCAAATGTCCTTCGTGTTTCAATGGGTGATGTCGTAAAAAGTAATATTCATTCTGATGATTGGGATGTGCATGCAGTTGAAGCATTATTTACTGATTTGAAATATTATGCTGCTTTTCATGCTGAAGATCTGTACATGAATTCTGCAAATTATGCTGATTTGTATTGTTACCAGCATTGGGGCAACCATTTTCTCCATAAACCCAGTACCCTTCGGGGTCTTTTTAATTACACCCAATGGGAACATTGTCCGACCCCTTTGACAGGTAGCTCCCAGACTCTGAGAAATAAGTTTACTTATTTTACAGATTTTAATAGATCGAACCCTGGGTCCTATTTCTTTAAATTAAACACTTCCTTTACTGAAAAAATCATGTTAACCCATACCAAATTACTATA
The DNA here is from genome assembly GCA_963921515.1 of Calotriton arnoldi. Lineage (NCBI taxonomy): Eukaryota > Metazoa > Chordata > Amphibia > Caudata > Salamandridae > Calotriton > Calotriton arnoldi. The sequence continues at coordinate 1,644,569 of CAWUFW010003159.1, forward strand.
TTCCGGCTCCTTTTTAAACGCCTTAGCTGTGGGTGGGTATGAACATTGGCGTGACACCATTGATTTGAAGTCTATTTGGGGCTCCAAAGCATGGCAGGTGCAGGGCACAGAAGCCTTGCACCGTGCTTGCCTCATCCCGGCCCAAATTCTATTTTTAAATCAGACCATATATCAAACGACATGTTGGGGTTTGGCTACGTCCAAACAATTGAATGCACCATCCTTTCCTGTCTTGTCTTCCACTCCCAACGAAAGCTTGTACTTTAATATGTCCCTTACCGAATTGCAGGTTTTATTTCAGAACAATTCGTTTAATTTCTCTGCGTTTGTTCAGTCGCCCTGGTTGGCTTGGCCCAGTGCATCCAATGCCTGCCAACTGCGTTTTCATAACACGGATACTGGCTACAAACAGGATAGGCCAGATCCAAGGTTTTCTGGCTCTCGTACTGTTACAACATATTCTGTTGGTAAATTGTGTAAACAGTGGTTGCAGCACTCTTCCTTGGATTCTGTCAAACAACATTTATCCCTCCTATCAGGCAACATTGATCTGTCCGACTTTGTTGTAGGGCCTCGTGGTCCTCGACCGAAGAGATTCATATATGAGACTTACAATGAACTCTGGAAGCTTTCGCAAATTGAAGCTGCTTCCCGTCTTCGGGAAATCGATCAAGCTAATTTAGAAAAAGTGCTTGCTGTTGTTGACAATAGTATTAATACCCTGTCTTCCCGCATTTACACGTTAGAGAATATTATTTCCTCTGTTGTTGATATTGTACAAGATGATGTTTCTATGTTGTATCATGGTCAGAATCAATTACGTTCGGTAATGCAGTTTGCATGGACTTTGCAAACACTTAAGATGGGGAAGGTTCCTTGGCAATTTTTAAACACCACTGCCTTATTCCTACCTTTTAATTTGACTGAGAAACAGCGGTTTATGTCCATGAAGGATGCAGCATACACTCTGTTACATATCGAAAAAATAGAGCCCTTACCATTCTCTGTAGCAGAATTGGATTCTGCTGTGTGGCTAGTACACGGGGTTATCGCTTTACCTTTTTCATTGTTTGAATTTAGTTTGTGTATGAAGCATTATCCTGAAGGCCGTTTTCAGCCTTTGGGCAGTGCCTTCCTGCATGAACTTTGGTCCCTGCCTTTCATGTTTAAATGCCTTAGAGACGGGAGGGAAGTTTTTCTCACGGGGGAGTCATGCGATTCCACTGTGGGTCATTCCCTTGTTTGCAAACACATTCAATTGCACGGGGCTTGTAACGTTTCCGCTCCGAATCTTGCTTGTGTGTTAAAGGGCATTCCTGCTCCTGCTATTTCTCCTACTTTCACTGTGCTTGCAAATGGTAGCTATCTGCTTTTAAATAACCAAGACTGCTGTGGCATGCTGTCCGGCATACCCTATATTGTTACAGTTTCCCACAGTGTAGTCTGCTGCAAAAATTTGCTTTTTCCTCCCCCGCACAACATCATAGATGGTTCCGTTTGGCCTTCCATTCCTACTCTGAAGGCGGATTGCAATAAATTGAGCAGAATAAAGGCACTATTGACGAACCAGGAGGTTATGCTCACATCTGCCCGGGAGACGTTCATTCTCCAGGTGGCAAGTACCCACAGTGAAATACAGGCCCTTTTGAACACTAACCTCCCACAACATTTCGGTGAACTGATTCACAGTGTTTTTAATGCGTCCCGCACTGAAGGTCTAGTGCACTTTTTTAAAGTTGTGGGCTCTGGCCTTGTGACCTCTTTTCAAACTATTTTTGGTGTAATACCGGCTTTTATTCATTCCATCTTTTCCAGCGTCTTTGGTGGCTTTCCACTGATCCTCGCCTTGGTGGCTGGTGTCCTGCTGTTGGTCTGTTTCCTACGCAATGGCTGCACCTCTATGGGCCCTTCTTGAGCCAGGTCGGCTCCAGATGCTCCGTGACTGCCTCCTCGCTGGCTTCGGCATCCTGCCATTGGCGACAATTAGTGTGTCCTATAGACTTTCTTTTCGCTTTGCGTATTTCACTTGCGTGCAACCTGTGATGTCTTGCATCAGATGTCCATCTCGTGGGCCATGGATTATTGCCTCTCCAATACGTCTTTATCTGTTCCGGATTTTGTTCAGTTGGTGGGTCCTCTAGAGGCCCATGAACGGGACTGTTCTGCTGCAGGCTACATGGCGCGTGCGGCTGCACTGGGGATTTTGGCACAATGGGATATCTGGGCGGCTGCTCAGAATCTCCTACAACAGAGTTATATTGAGTATCACGCTAGTTGTCCCGCGTTGCTGTTTGCTGCTCCATCTTGCGCGGATCATGCCTGCAGTTTTGATTTACTTGACTGGATGGCGTCGCTTTTTTCCGATGATTCCAATGATGTCCTCTTAGAAAGTGTGGCGTTTTTTTGCACGTACACTCTTTTGGATTGAGAGGGTATTTTCCTTTTCTGTGACCTGTCTCACTGGATGTGTATCCCTTTTTTATTTTTTATTTTTTGCCCACGTTTCACAACATTCGTTCTGTTCTGCTCAGTTTATTTGGACTCTGTCGTCTTCTTGAACGTTGGACTGCCCAGGGGAGGGTGTCGTGTGGTTTGTGGCCTCCTGGTCTACCTTGCTAAGTTGGCCTGGGCATGGCTGCCTTGAGGCCCTTTTTTGCGCACGTTCCTTTGTGCCGTTGTTTTTCGAGAGTCTGATGCTCCCCGGCTATCTTAGTACTGTCTGCATTTCTGACTTTCACCTTGTCTCCTGTTCCCTTTTGGGCTACTGTCTGCACACCATGTACAAGGTCGATAAACAACGTTCCTTGTTCCTGCTGATTTGGCCAGTCCCTCGAACTTAGACATAACACTCTATTTACAGCTGCCTTGGAGAAATTTGTGTGCTTTTAATATTGTGTTTTTTCACTGTTAGAATCACTTGGAGAACAACCTTTCCAGAGAGAAGAGCTGTTTGTATCTGATGATGTAAACTTTGCATCTAGATATTGAGGTATGGGGGTTCGCTAGTCAAAGCCCAGAGGTCTTCTATTTTTATAATAAACTAGCTACTAGCACGGGGAGGGTGGTAAGGTCATTTAGCCTTATATACACTGCTTTATGAAATGCTTTCCCGTTTGTATTCTATGGAGTTGTAACTATGCTGCTTATGTTATCATTATGCATTATGCTGATAGTACTGGCACGTGTACTGTATCTTAGAGCACGTTAGTTGAAATAAACATTTTAAACTATACAGTGTCTCTTTTTACGCACGTTGTGGACAGGTATGTGAGTTATGAAAGGGTGTTCTTGCTACTGCGAGTCCTGAGAGAGAGATACCGTGTTCTGGGTTGTCTAATCATTGGTAGCATTGTTGCTTATGAGACGCTACAGCTAGTCGGATTAGGGTTTTAGGTGCTAAGGTTTATAGTTGGTTCACCACTATATTCCGAGGTCCTATTATCCTGTGCATAGCTCTGTATATGTGCAAAATCCCTATAACAGCATTTCCTATGGAAACTAGACCCTAAACTAGATTCTAGCTATAACTATTTATGTACATATATATGTATATATCCTACTGGCGTTTGCCAGTAGTTAGTTATAGTTAGGATCTAGTTTCAATAGGAAAAGCATTTTTTGACTTGGCTATAACTTTGGCGTCGTTTGACCAATCTTCATGAAACTTTTCAAAAAAAGTGTCATGGTAGGTTTTGTGTGTCATGGAAAGTTTGGGGGTGATCCGTGCAGTGAGGACTGAGACATTTGGACACGAAATAAGGGTGCATTTGTAATGTTAATTCCCATAGGAACCTTTAGCCACACCTACAGCCCAACCCGCTAAATGAACTTAGACCAAATTTGGGATGGAGGTAGATGTTGGGTCAAGGAAGTACCTTTTGGTTATTTGGTGTATATCCTTTCAGTAGTTTTTGAGAAATGTAAGTTGAAAATTATAGTGATATCTCTGGTCACGGATATTTTGCGACGGTTTCACGATTAATCGCGAATGCACGCGCCAACAGGAATGCTGTGATTGGCTGTACGCAACCGGAACAGAAGGTTGCTGCTGCCATTTTATCTATCGGGAATGGTTCCTGGGGTTAAAATTTTCTGTGAAAGCAAACATAAGAGGTCAGGGTGGGGGTACTCTGACCCAATGTTTCAGAAATGTAAGTGTTAGTGACACAAGTTATGTGTCCAGAATTGATTTTTTCAAACGCGCACGATATTTGCGATGATACCACGACCACCAGCGTGGTGTACCGTCGTGAGGACATCACGAATATCACGGCAACCTCGCTAATATTGGTGGAAATATAAAAAAAAGTATTGAATCATTAATAGACATTGTATTATATTGAAATTCTGATAAATGTTTTTATAGAGTTATTTAGATAGTGATTTATCTAGTGTGATGGTTAGAATTAATGATATAGTTATAATTTTTTTATGTTGTGGTGGCTATTTAATTCCTGCTTTTGCTTTCCGCTTTCATGACTTCTCCGCGGAGATCTTGAGTACTGACGTCATCGCAATCTCCGGCCTCACCGCGAAAACGGTAAATAGGTTTTAGAGATGGTTTGTCTGGAAATATACTAGAAAAACATGAGTTTGAAGTGTATAGTAATAAACCCCTAGTGTGTAAAATACTGTAATATGTGTGCATATATGTGTTTTTTCCCTTATGGAAAAGGCGCTATCTTTGCAGTTAACGGCGTCATTGCGACTCCCCAAATACCCGCTAAAATGGAAAATAGGTCTCGAAGATGGATTTTAAAGCAACTTAGTACAACTACATGAGATTGAACATGTTTTTAAAGAAGCATGTATATAGTAATGTGTGTAGCGCAATGTTTACAATGGATTCTTTTAGTTAATATTTTTGGATGTGCTAGTGGCCGTTGAATGTCTGCTTTTGTTTTGCGATTTTGCGACGTATTCGCGGTGATCGCGACGTTGTCGCGAATTTGAAAAATTCTAAGAAAAAAATATTTAACAAAAAAATGAACAAACTTTTGGGCTCTTGGGTGGCTCTAAGAGTATTTTTCATTATGTGAAATCAATTTGCTGATCACAGATTCTCCACAGTAAATGCGACAATGTTGTGTCGACTCAAAAATTCTTAAAAATAAAATCAGTTATTAATGTACTTTCTGATAAACACATAGCAAATCAAAAAATAAGTGGCATATAATATAAATATAATATACAATATCCAATTATAGAAAGAAAATATGAAAATCTTAGAGGCTCACTTTAAAAAAATGGACGTTACAATTAAGAAATAGAATTTTAAAAAACCTTAGAAATTCACTGAAAAAAACAAAGGTTACAGGGACGTTATAGTTAGGAATTAGCATTTAAAAAGCCTTAGAAATTCAATGAAAAAACTAAGGTTACAGGGGCGATATAGTTAGGAAATAGAATTGAAATTTTTTTAGAAATTCACTGAAACAACCGAGGGTTACAGAGACGTTATAGTTAGGCTGACATTTACCTCGTACAGAACCAGAGAACTTCAGCAGTTATAGTTAGCTGAGCTAAATATAACTCGTGCCCCCACAATGCACTGCTTATGACCTCACATATTACATCACTCATAACATAGTCAGTGACATCACTCATGACATTACAGATGACATCTCAAATTACATCACTGATGACATCATCCACAGAATCTCTGACTGACCCACTCACACCCCAATATAACCTTTCATAACCCCACTCCATACCACACCCATACTAGTACTTACACACCCTCTCACTGGTTCATAGGTCTACACATGTATCCACTCAGTTACCCATACAGCTACTCATACACCAACTCACTCAGTAATACAGCCACTGATATATCCACTCAGACACCCATACAGCCATTCACACACTGTCAGTCACCCATAGAGCCACTCACACACCTACTCACTCACCTATAGGGTCAATCACACAGTCACTTAATCACCTATACAGTTATACACATACCCACTCACTCATTCATACATATACTAACACATACTCCCTCACTCTATCACTCACACAAGCACATACTCACCCACAAAGCCACGCTCACAACCACTCACTCACACATACACTCATATACTCCAACACTCACCTATACTGCCTTTCACATATGCAGTTACCTACCCATATACCAATGACACATCCATTTACTCACCAAGACAGCCATACACATACTCAGTCACCCATACAACCCCTCACAGATGCACTCACTAACCCATACACCCACTCACTCATCCATGCAGGCAGTCATACATTTCCTCACCCACCCACATAGACACTCATACAGCCATACAAGTATTCAGACAACCAATCAGTTACCCATACAGCCACTCACGTACCCCCACTCACACACCCATGCAGCAAATTACACACCAACTAACATACTGATACAGACATTCACATAACCAATCACTCACCTATACATTCACTGAGATGCCAAATCACTCACTTATACAGTTATGTTATGTTAATTAGGTATTTATAAAGTGCACGGCTACTCCCAGGAGTGTCCCGGCGCTAAGCAAAAACCACATAAACAGCCACAGAGAGGAGAACCAAGGCGAAAGACCTGCAAAACGGGATTAAAGTTGGAAAAGCCACGTCTTAAGTTTTTTTCTGAAGGTGAGAAGGTCCTGAACCTGTCTGAGGGCCAAGGGGAGACTGTTCCATAGGTGGGAGGCGACCACTTGAAAAGATCGACCTCCGACCCGAGCAAGTGAAACTTTAGGAACAGGAATCAAAAGTTGAGATGAGGACCTCAGAGTACGTTGGGGAGTGTAGTGGGGAAATCTTTGTCTGAGATAAGGAGCTCCAATCTGATTAAAAGCTTTAAAAACCAGAAGTCAGTCATGCACCCACTGAATCAGCCATACAGACACTCATACACTCACTCATTCACCAATACACCTTGGTATATATTTGACATTCATAAACTGTTTGAAAAAACAGTCATGGTCATTGGATGATGTCATCAGTGATGTCATTTGAGATGTCATCAGTGATGTCATCAGTGATGTCACTGACCATGTCATGAGTGATATAATATGTGAGGTCATAAGCAGTACATTGCGGTGGCATGAGTTATAGTTAGCTCAGCTAACTATAACTGCTAAATTTCTCTGGTTTTGTATGAGTGAAATGTCAACATAACTATAACATCCCTGTAACCTTTAGTTTTGTCAGTGCATTTCTGAGGTTTTTTAATTTTATTTCCTAACTAAAACACCCCTGTACCCTTTGTTTTATATATATACATATATATATACATATATTGCGTCCCAAAGCCTACAATATATAACTAAAGTCTGTTGTTCATTTCTATGTATTTTAAATTATAGGCACTTGTCACTTTAAGAGAACACAGGTTAAGCAAAATAAAAAAATGTTATAAAAGTACTACCCACCTGACAGAGCGTGTCATGTGATCAAGGCCCTTGACGGGCTGAAACGTGTCATGGCTGTAGAGGTCGGAGAGCAACAATAAACTGATTTGCACTATTTTGTGGTTCGTGCTCCGTTTGTGGTGAGGATTCCATGGTGGATGACGGAGTTGTTGTCGATTAATAAAGCCGGTTCAGACTCCTCCGGCTTAACACGGACCCCCTCGCAATTTTGTGTGGGGCCCCCATTAAAGGAGCCATCGCTTGGACTTCAAGCTTTACTAAGAATCCGGGAGGATTATCGGCGGCGCTACCCCCGACTGGCGGCAAACAGATAGTGGAGACACCCAGCAACCACGAAGCCGCTGCCAGGTAGGCGACTACGGGTCGAAAGATGCGGGAGGCGCTTGATTGGCGGTGAGCTGAAGGTGCGGGGTTAGTCTGCTCTGTAAATAGCATATGTCGGGTAGCGAGGTTGTGCAGCGATACTACTGCGAGGCCAGCATTTGTATGTGCTCCGCTACTGGTATCCGAAAAGTTTACACAAACATCAAGTATTGTTCATAAGACCATGACAGCCGACGCGCTCCGAGAACGTGAAGCGGCGGCAGCTGATATGTTTGATGACAGTAAAAGGCCAGCACTGGACTCACTATCCCAGAATGCAACAGTTGGGCCTAGAAACACAAGCCTCAAAGACAAAATCAGACAATTAGAAAAACTTATGAGGGCTGAGCAGAAAAAGTGGTGGGAGGCCACGTCTCTTCAACGTTATGTGGATGTCGGCAGGGTGCCAAGAGGGCTAAGAATACTGATAGCTCCGAGTTACGAGGACCCTGACAGGGAGATGATGAAAGAATGGGCAGAAACCAACCTGGACTCTTCACGTAGGTTACTGCTTATCCTGGTGAAATATGCTGTAAAAGACCGTGCCAAACTGCTTGAAAAAATTGACGAACTCAATGAGGAAATACTTAACTTGGGGCAACCAGAAGAAACCAACAAACTAAAAGATGAAATGACGAAGAGACTCAAGAAGGAGGAAGAGGTTATAAGAGAAAGAAAAGCGTTCAAATTTCATAGGGACCGCAATGATTATGAAAGCGGACGTATATTCACTTTCGCAAAAAAATATGATTCATTGAAGGTCTCCAAATACGGAGGAGGGCAGTCAGATAAACGAGCACCAGGGGCCAGAGCAAATGTAGCGGAAATATCATCAAATTCAGAGCTTAGCTCTGCTCCCGAAAGTGAAACTGAAGCCGATGCTCGTAAACAGGCGCTCCAGCAGATTCCATCTCAAATTTCACTGGCCGAAGAAGTTGATTTTTTAGTATTAGAGCGCAGGCAAACCCTGCGCCCGAGACATCAGCAAACCAAAGTAAGAGCGGAACAACCAAACGCCGGGAAAGACGGCGGGTCAGGAAGCGAAGGTACAAACAGCGGAACGCAGCAGAGGAAACAAAAGAGGAGAAATTGGAGACGTTAAGGCAACAAGAGCGTAGTGCTAATCCAACGGTAATAAACCTTACCGACGTCGTCCTCAATAAGGCGGAACAACAACTCCTGTCTTTGGGTCTCTCCTATTGCCCGGAAAGTTCATTTAATTATGCTAAAACTAGATTTGATATCTATAAAAGCGTAAGAAAATTTAAATTAAGGAAACACTTTTTTCAACAAAATCTAGAGCGAGGCAGTCACAGAATGGAAGCAGTAACAACTCAGGTCTCACAAAATGAACCAAATGCCCTGGAAGAACTTCCTTTCAACCTGACACCGTTGGATTTGCCTTTACTTGAAGACATACAAGAGTTAGCGAACGAGAACAGTATGTTGAACGTTATTCCTGCAAAAGATGAGAGGCGGAGTAATACAGACCAGCAAATAAAATTGAAAACACCATTTAAACCCCGTTCCACTTTTAATCCCATTATGATTAAAGACTCGATTGATATCTTTCATGAGAATGTGGTAAATGGAATTAAAAAATTGAATTATAAAGTACAGAATTCTACTGAACGCAAAATTAACAAACGACAAATGCAATTTCATTTACTTATGAAAAAATTAAACAAGAATTCAGAGATTGTCATCCGCAACACAGATAAAGGCGGTAATGTAGTTTTATGGAAGAAGACTGACTACACCAATGAGGCCATGAAGCAACTTAAAGATACAGATTGCTACCGCCATAGTGACCATCCAGCTCTTCAAAAAACAACTTATGATTTCAACATGAAGTTAATTGGATGGAAGAATGCAGGATTGTTAACCCAGGACGAATTCCAGTACATGAAAAATGATAAGCCAGTAGTACCCATTCTATATTTTATACCCAAAATTCATAAGAATGCCCTAGCTCCACCAGGGAGGCCTATAATCTCTGCCCGCAGAAGTCTACTGGAAAACACCTCGAGATATAGACTATTACCTACAGGAACATGTTCATAAGTTGACCTCCTACATTAAAGACACTAGTGACTTTCTAGAGAAATTGATGAATTTTACCTGGCGAACAGAATATCTGTTAATAACTTTGGACGTGACATCCCTTTACACTTCTATGAACCACAAAGATGGTCTAAGAGCGCTCGAGTACCACCTTGCTAAAAGAGGACCTGAATATGCACTGCACAGCACAATGCTTTTAAAAATGGTTGAATTCTGTTTGTGCAACAATCTGTTTTTATTCCAAAACAATGTGTACCAGCAGTTGCGAGGGGTAGCCATGGGGGCCAGCTTCTCCCCCAGCTATGCGTGTTTACACATGGGATGGTGGGAGGAGCTGGTCCTCCTACGAGATCATATACCCTTTGTAACCAACAATGTTAAGGTCTGGTGGAGGTACATTGATGACCTCTTTTTAATTTGGGATGGGTCATCTACTGAAGCAGAGCATTTTATTGAGGGGCTTAACAGCAACCAACTAAACCTGCATTTTACAGCCTCCATAAGCAACAGAAGTGTTAATTTCTTAGACGTAGAGGTTTACATAAAGGATGGCAAATTGGAGACAAAATTACACAGAAAACCTACAGCCGGAAATGCAGTTTGCATGCTGGCAGTGCACACCCTAAGCATCTCATCCACAGCATCCCCTATGGGGAGATGCTTAGACTAAGACGGATTTGCAGCTGCCAGGAAGATCTCAATATGGCTCAAAACCACAGCAAATTAAGATTCCTAGAAAGGGGATACACAGCTAAATGCATTGACGCAGCAATACAAAAAAGTAGGCTTAAATCCAGGGAAACATTACTAAGAAAAGAAAAAGATAAAGAAAAAGATAAAGAGGGAGGCCCAGATCTAACATTAGACACAGGCAGATCCAAGGAAGGTGACACCTTCAGATTCATCCTCCAATACAATAAACAGGAAAAACAGGTTAGAAAGATCATAACCAAAAACTGGCCCCTGGTTCTCAGCGACCCTACAATTGGTCATCTGTTTTCTAACAAGCCAGCCATTACTTACAGTAGGGCCACATCTATGAGAGACATTGTGGTCCACAATGACCCGGGTGGCCCAAACAAAAATACGTGGCTGACGCAAAGAAAGGGGTTTTTCAAATGTAAAATATGTAAGGCCTGCCAATATGGCAGTAACAAAACGGCATACAGAACCCCTTACAATGATAAGGACACACCTATTAACAAATTCCTCAGCTGCAAGTCTGATTATGTTGTTTATGTGCTGGAGTGCCCTTGTAGGTTACGCTATATTGGTAGCACTATACTACAAGGACACAAAAGGGTACTCCAGCACATTAGAGCCATAAAGAACAGAGACCAGGCCTATCCTGTTGCCAGACACTTCAGTGAGATACATGATGCAGACCCAAAAAGCTTGAGCTACTATCTAATAGACTCTGTTCCTCTCAACAAGAGAGGGGGGGGACAAAGAAAAAATGCTCAGACACTTGGAGTCAAACTATATAATTAATCTTGATACCAAACAGCCTAACGGTCTTAATACCACTGAAGAATTGTACACCTGTCTGTAATTTCATGAATAAGCAAAGAGTCACAGCCAAGACATGCTTTCTTAAATAATATCAGCATTGCATTTTAATACACAACTGTCATTATGTCAACAACTTTTTTATTCAATTTTTACTGCCACCGCAAATCACAATTTTTTCACACATAAGGTTAGGTAGTTTTCTCTTTTTTACACAGGCATTTTTAAGGTTTTTAATTACCAATTATGGTATTGCACTAGCACTAAGCACTTTAATAGTAATAGGTTTACATGAAATGTTTACATCATATGTACTGTATTTGCGTATTTTGCACTTTTTTGATCAGTTATCAACAATGTATATTAACATCAAGGTATTCAGACCAGGATGCTTCAAATGTAAGAAAAAGGTTATATTGGTCTATCACTTCCCTGTATTTTACTATCAGTTTTAAGTGCTTTTACAAACTTTCGGTACAGTTTTAAGACAGTTATTTTAATATATTTAAATGGCTATTTTGATGATGCAACACGTCAAGGTATTATACCTGGATGTAAATTATCTATTTAGATAAACTGCGAGATTGCGTCCCAAAGCCTACAATATATAACTAAAGTCTGTTGTTCATTTCTATGTATTTTAAATTATAGGCACTTGTCACTTTAAGAGAACACAGGTTAAGCAAAAGAAAAAAATGTTATAAAAGTACTACCCACCTGACAGAGCGTGTCATGTGATCAAGGCCCTTGACGGGCTGAAACGCGTCATGGCTGTAGAGGTCGGAGAGCAACAATAAACTGATTTGCACTATTTTGTGGTCCGTGCTCCGTTTGTGGTGAGGATTCCATGGTGGATGACGGAGTTGTTGTCGATATATATATATATATATATATATATATATATATATATATATATATATATATATATTGCAGGCTTCGTCTCCAAACATCCACTGCACTCGGACAGACGAACGCGGACCCAAAGTTCTTTGTGCAATATGTTTATTGTATGCCCTGCATCTCCGCCATGACGCGTTTCAGCCCCACCTGGGCCTTGATCACATGACGCGTTGCCATTTGTTTAACCCTTATTTAAAGTGCAAATGCAAAAACGTAGCAGTCAGGTGACCGCTGGTAAACATGGAAAAAATACTACATGGTATTCATACCACTATAAGTGCTGACACAACAAAGAGATCACCTTGTGCAAAATAAGCATACATTTGATATAAATAATAAATACATTAATGTAAAATATATTCATAAATATATGTGATGTTGTCAAATGACAATTCATTTAAATATAAACAAAATATATGGTAATTGGTATTTAAAATCTTATAAAAGCATTCAAATGATCAGAATTGCATTAAAAGATAATTTAAAAATACCATTAATCACAACCACCTTGTTTTGGTCATTGATTAGTGTCATTCTTATTAGCACATAAAGGTATACCGATGTTAAAAAGATCTTTAACCCTTTGGGAACTCCCAAAAAATATATAATTTTTCTAAAAGCGCAGTTTTACACATTTGATAACTGTAATAAAATCATACGCTACATGGTTGCCTGTTGTTTTGATCCTTGTGTCTTATTGCGCTTAATCTAATAAGGCCCCAGTGGGCCAATCCTCATTCCATGTATAAACAGATTGTATATATATTGTGCAAATGTGCAAAAATAATAATTTGTGTCACCATTAAAACCTATGGGTTCTAAAAAAAGTGCTTTGTGCCTTAACTTACAGATAAAAAAGCAGATTCTTGTAGCTATAGGGTTATGAAATGTTGTGGCTGACCAAGGGAAGTGATGAGGGAAGTATTGATTACCAACTGTGCATGTGCACATCTCATTGTATGAAATCAAACTGACAATGCTACAGATCGTATAGTGCAGATGTCTAGACATATTATGCTCATCTACTGTAAACAAGTAAAGAAATCCTCACTCGCATTCAGCCCTGCCGGTGCCTTTGTGTCTAATTCCAATATGTAACAAGTTTCTAACAGACGAAGTTGGGCCTCACGGTTTCCTCCCCTTCTTAAAGGGGGGATAGAATCAATCACAAAGTACACTAGGTTAGCTGGATCGCTATCATGACTCTCCTCAAAATGCCTCGCCACTGGATAAGCTTGATCCTTATTAGTGATTGCCCTTATGTGCTGGAGTATCCTTTTATGAGCTGGCAGTTTGGTACTGCCTGTGTATCTTAAGCCGCACGGACACTCCAGCACATAAACCGCAAACTCTGTTTTGCATGTTAATCTTTTGCTAATTGGTATGGGGTCTACCTTAAACGGGCTGGTGTAACTTTTCCTATTCTGAGCAAATTTGCAAGCTTTACACATCGGGCATTTGATAAAGCCTTTGTGTGAGGGTGAGCCAATTGGCAGGTGGTCTAAGCTCTGCGCTGTTTCTAACTAGACTGTCACCCATTGACCTTGCTTTTCTGAATGTCAGTTCTGGTTTTTTGGGCAAGTATTTACCCACCACAGGATCACTGCGCACCAAGTTCCAATTTTTATTTAATATTTTCCTTAGCGCTTGGTGCTGCTTATTGTAGGTTAAAATTATTCTACAGGGTTGTTCTGAATGATCTGGACCAGAATCCTGTCGATTGGTTTTGATTGTTAACGCCTGTGTTCTGGTAATTGACCTAGTTTTGTTAATGGCCCTTTCAATAGTTTTAGAAGAATATCCTCTTTCTAGAAATCTCTTCCTACTTGCATGCTGTGCTATTTGACAATCCTCTTCACTGCTGCAAATACGCTTTACCCGCAGCATCTCCCCATACGGGATGCTCTCTATTAAGTGGCTTGGGTGATGACTCGCGGCGTGCAGCAGTGTGTTACCAGCAGTAGGTTTACGATATAATCTAGTTGCAATGTTATCATTCTTGATATATACCTCCACATCTAAGAAATAAATGGAACTTTTACTGATATTTGCAGTAAACTGGAGGTTCAACTGATTGTCATTAATCTGTTCAATGAACTCAAGAGCATGTAACTCTGAGCCCCTCCAGATTAGGCACACATCATCAATGTATCGCAGATATAGGGGCACATACTGATCAATTGTATTCTTAAATTTGCCCATGAGGACCTGCTCCTCCCACAGCCCCATATGCAAACAGGCATAGCTGGGAGAGAAGCAGGCCCCCATGGCTACTCCCCTAGTTTGCTGGTATAGATGATTGTCAAAGAAAAAGAAATTCTGTTCTAGGCATGTTGTCACCATATCGACCAACATCTTATTATGCAAATACAAATATGCTGGTCTACGATTCAAATAGTACTCGATCGCTTTGATGCCGTCTTGATGACGAATAGATGTGTATAGTGAAGTTACATCCATAGTTATAAGGAGTAATTCGGAACTCCACGTAATTTCATTGATTTTCCTAAGGAAATCTGAGGTGTCTTGCAAAAATGAAGGCAAACTTCTAACCCAATCTTGTAAAAAATAGTCTATATATCTAGACGTATTTTCCATCAAACTATTGATGGCTGAAATGATAGGCCTGCCAGGGGGTTTGTTTTCATTTTTGTGAATTTTTGGGATGAAGTACATAGCAGGAATAACAGGATGCTCCTTTTTAAAAAGCGATATTCATCCTCACTCAAGAGCCCCCGCTCTTCCATGCCAATAGTTTGAGATAATAGTCATTCCATGAAGATTTTACAGTATGGATATTACATTTTTTGTAACATTCAATATCATTCAATTGAAGGAGTGCCTCCTCTATGTACATTTTACGAGGCCATAAAACAACATTTCCCCCTTTATCTGATTGTCTCACTATAAGGTTATCATTGTTTTGTAGTTTTTTCATTAATTGTATGTAGCAATGGTTTTGTCGGCTACTTCTGTGATTTGCATTGTTAATTAATTTATACAAATGCTTCAATTCCATTGTGACCTGGTCATGGTAAACATCTAAATTATCATGGAGCATAATGGGTTGAAAGACAGACTTGGGTTTAAATGGTGTTTATATATATAGGTTTCAGGGATGTTATAGTTAGAAATTCGCATTTAAAAAACGTTAGAGATTCACTGAAAAAACCACAGGTTTCAGGGACATTATAGTTAGTTGGACATTTCACTCGTACAAAACCAGAGAAATTCGGCCGTTATAGTTAGTTGAGCTAACTATAACTCATGCCCCCACAATGCACTACTGATGACATCACATATTACATCACTCATGAAATGGTCAGTGACATCACTGATGACATCTCAAATGACATCACCGATGACATCACTGATGACATAACCCAGTGACTGTGTGTTTCTGTAAAGTTTAAATATGTTTTATATATATATATATATATATATATATATATATATATATATATATATATATATATATATATATATATATATATATATATATAGGCCAAGGTGTATTGAAGAATGAGTGGGTGTATGAGTGTCAGAATGGATGATTTAGTAGGTGCGTGACTGACTGTATAAGTGAGTGATTAAACGTGTTTTACTGAATGCATTGGTTAGTGACTAAACTGTGTGAATGTCTGTATCAGTCTGTCAGTTGGTGTGTAAGCGGCTGCATGGGTTGGTGAGTAGCTACATGAGTGTCTATATGGGTTATTGATTGGTTGCCTGAGTATCTGTATGGGTGCCTGAGTGTCTGTGTGGGTGGGTAGGGGTGTGTGACTCTGTGCATAGATGTGTGAGTGGGTGATTCACTGGGAGTATGGGTTCAAGAGTGCATCTGTGAAGGGCTGAATGGGTGGGTGAGTGTGTGTATGGGTGTGTTGGTGAGTGAATGGATGTCTCAGTGGTACATGTGTGAGTAACTACATATATGAAAGGCAGTATATGTGAATGTTGGACTATATAAATGACTATATGTGAGAGTGAGTGACTGTGAGAGTGGCTGTATGGATGAATGTGTGCTTGTGTCAGTGATTGTATAAGAGAGTAAGTATTTGTTAGTATCTGTATGAATAAGTGAGGAGGTGTGTGTGTATAACTGTATAGGTGACTAAATGGGAGTGTGATTGATTCTTTGCATGACTGACTAGGTGTGTGAGTAACTATGGGTGAGTGGGGTGTGTGAGTCTCTGTATAGGTGTGTGAGTGCATATATCAGTGGCTATATTGATGAGTGACTGCATGTATGAGTGACTGTATGGGTGAGTGGATGTGTGTGTAGACCTATGAATCAGTGAGTGTGTATGTATCATCTGGTATTGGTGTGTCTATGGTTTCGAGAATGGTAGTCTGTATTTTAGAAGGGGTGTATCAAAGGTTATATTAGGGTGTGAGGAGGTGCATCAGATGATCACGTGGATGATGTCATCAGTGATGTCATGTGAGATGTCATCAGTGATGTCATCAGTGATGTCACTGACCATGTCATGAGTGATGTAATATGTGACGTCATCAGCAGTGCATTGCGGGGGCGCGAGTTATAGTTAGCTCAACTAACTATAACGGCCACATTTCTCTGGTTTTGTATGAGTGAAATGTCCAACTAACTATAACATCCCTGAAACCTGTGGTTTTGTCAATGAATTTCTAAGGTTTTTAAATGCTAATTTCTAACTATAACGTCCCTGAAACCTGTGGTTTTTCAGTGAATTTCAAAGGTTTTTTAAATGCTAATTCCTAACTATAACGTCCCTGAAACCTCTGTTTTTTTCAGTGAATTTCTAAGGTTTTTTAAATGCTGATTTCTAAATATGCCTACATAGGTAGGACATGTGCAGAAAGTTGAAGAAAGGTGCAGAAAGAAGCAAGAGAAGTGCAGAAAGAGGCAACAGAAGTTCAGAAAGAGGAAGAAAGGTGCAGAAAGAAGCAAGAGAAGTGCAGAAAGAACCAACAGAGGTGCAGAAAGAGGCCTACTTTGACTGTACCTTACAACAGACTCATACAAAGTAGCCTTATCACTAATCCATCTCGCAAGATGTCTTAAACCTCACTTTTCTCTTGAAGGTTCACTATTATTCGACTGCTGAGAATGTTAGGCCTACCAAATATAAAACAGCAATCCTAAGCATATCACTGTTGTAAGTCTGACCAAGTTTGTGAAGGTATGCATGCGTGTCTCTGCTTTTACTGAGTGACATGTTATATAAAAATAAACATAGAAATACTTGAATACCTGTGTTTCAAACAGCATAAGCTGTAAATATGTGTACATAAAGGTGTATGTATTTCTTTCTGCTCATAATACAGGGCACATGGGTATTCAATAGTATATTTGAGGGGCTCTATAACACCTATATACATAAGACATGTCTGCCTGTGCAACTGAATGACAGAGCAGAACTGGGAACATTTAACCACCTATAGAAGAAGCTACCCACTTTTTAAGCTACCATCTTCAGATGCATAACACATGTGAGAATACATATACAAGTAGACATATACCTCAGTCACACAAGAGCACACAGACCTTTAAACTTGACAGCTAGCACTTCCCATTTGAGTACAGAAAGAGGCGAGAGAAGTACAAAAAGAAGAAAGAGATGTGCAGAAAGAACCAAGAGAAGTGCAGAAAGAAGCAACAGAGGTGCAGGAAGAGGGATGAGGGGTGGGGAAAGAGACAAGAGAAGTACAGAAAGAAGCAACAGAGATGCAAAAAAGGGGAACAGGGGTGGAGAAAGTGGCAAGAGGGGTGCAGAAAGAAGCAAGAGAGGTACAGAAAGAAACAAAAGAAGAGCAGAAAGAAGGAACAGAGGTGCAGAAAGAGGCAAGAGGAGTGCAGAAAAAGAGAAGAGGGGTGGAGAATGAGGCAAGGGGCTGCAGAAAGAAGCAAGAGAGCTGCATAAAGAAACAAAAGAAGAACAGAAAGAAGGAACAGAGATGCAGAAAGAGGCAAGGGGGTGCAGAAAGAGGGAAGAGGGGTACAGAAAGAGGCACGAGGGGTGCAGAAAGAAGCAAGAGAGGTGCAGAAATAAGCAAGAGAAGTGTAGAAAGAAGCAACAGAGGTGCAGAAAGGCAGATGAGGGGCGGAGAAAGAGGCAAGCAAAGTGCAGAAAGAAGCAACAGAGATGAAAAAAGGGGAAGAGGGGTGGAGAAAAAGGCAAGAGGGGTGCAGAAAGAAGTAAGAGAGGTGCAGAAAGAAACAAAAGAAGTGCAGAAAGAAGCAACAGAGGTGCAGAAAGAGGCAAGTGGAGTGCAGAAAGAAGGAAGAATGGTGCAGAAAGAGGCACGAGTGGTGCAGAAAGAAGCAAGAGAGGTGCAGAAAGAAGAAAGAGAAGTGCATAAAGAAGCAACAGAGATGCAGAAAGGGGGAAGTGGGGTGGAGAAAGAGGCAAGAGGAATACAGAAAGAAGCAAGAGAGTTGCAGAAAGAAACAAAAGAAAAGCAGAAAGAAGGAACAGAGCTGCAGAAAGAGGCAAGAAGGGAGCAGAAAGAGGGAAGAGGGGTGCAGAAAGAGGCACAAGGGTTGCAGAAAGAAGGGAAGAGGTGCAGAAAGAAGCAACAGAAGTACAGAAAGAAGCAACAGAGGTGCAGAAAGAGGGATGAGGGTAGAGAAAAAGGCAAGGGAAGTGCAGAAAGAAGCAACAGAGACGCAGAAAGGGAGAATTGGGGTGGAGAAAGAAGCAAGAGGGGTGCATAAAGAAGCAAGAGAGTTGCAGAAAGAAACAAAAGAAGTGCAGAAAGAAGGAACAGAGGTGCAGAAAGAGATAAGAGGGTGCAGAAAGAGGGAAGGGGATGCGAAAGAGGCACAAGGATTGCAGAAAGAAGGGACAGAGGTGCAGAAAGAAGCAAGAGAAGTGCAGAAAGAAGCAACAGAGGTGCAGAAAGAGGGGTGAGGGGTGGAGAAAGAGGCAAGAGAAGTACAGAAAGAAGCAACAGAGATGCAAAAAGGGGGAACAGGGGTGGGGAAAGTGGCAGGAGGGGTGCAGAAAGAGGCAAGAGAGTTGCAGAAAGAAGCAAAGGAAGTGCAGAAAGAAGGAACAGAGGTGGAGAAAGGCAAGAGGTGTGCAGAAAGAGGGAAGAGGGGTGCAGAAAGATGCACAAGGGTTGCAGAAAGAAGGGACAGAGGTGCAGAAAGGAGCAAGAGAAGTGCAGAAAGAAGCAACAGAGGTGCAGAAAGAGGCAAGAGGGGTGCAAACAGAGGGAAGAGGGGTGCAGAAAGAGGCACGAGGGGTGCAGAAAGAAGCAAAGAGACCTTCAGAAAGAAACAAAAGAAGTACAGAAAGAAGGAACAGAGGTGCAGAAAGAGGCAAGAGGGGTGCAGAAAGAGGGAAGAGGGGTGCAGAAAGAGGCACAAGGGTTGCAGAAAGAAAGGACAGAGGTGCAGAAAGAAGCAAGAGAAGTGCAGAAAGCAGCAACAGGTGCAGAAAGAGGGATGAGGGGTGGAGAAAGAGGCAAGAGAAGTGCAGAAAGAAGCAACAGAGATGCAAAAAGGGGGAAGAGGGGTGTAGAAAGAAACAAAAGAAGAGCAGAAAGAAGGAACAGAGGTGCAGAAAGAGGCAAGAGGAGTGCAGAAAGAGGGAAGAGGGGTGCAGAAAGAAACAAAAGAAGAGCAGAAAGAAGGAACAGAGGTGCAGAAAGAGGCAAGAGGAGAGCAGAAAGAGGGAAGAGGGGTGCAGAAAGAAGCACGAGTGGTGCAGAAAGAAGCAAGAGAGGTGTAGAAAGAAGCTAGAGGAGTACAGAAAGAAGCAACAGAGGTGCAGAAAGAGGCAAGAGGGGTGCAAAAAGAGGGAAGAGGGGTGCAGAAAGAGGCAAGAGGAGTGCAGAAAAAGAGAAGAGGGGTGGAGAATGAGGCAAGGGGCTGCAGAAAGAAGCAAGAGAGCTGCATAAAGAAACAAAAGAAGAACAGAAAGAAGGAACAGAGATGCAGAAAGAGGCAAGGGGGTACAGAAAGAGGGAAGAGGGGTACAGAAAGAGGCACGAGGGGTGCAGAAAGAAGCAAGAGAGGTGCAGAAATAAGCAAGAGAAGTGTAGAAAGAAGCAACAGAGGTGCAGAAAGGCAGATGAGGGGCGGAGAAAGAGGCAAGCAAAGTGCAGAAAGAAGCAACAGAGATGAAAAAAGGGGAAGAGGGGGTGGAGAAAAAGGCAAGAGGGGTGCAGAAAGAAGCAGGAGAGGTGCAGAAAGAAACAAAAGAAGTGCAGAAAGAAGCAACAGAGGTGCAGAAAGAGGCAAGTGGAGTGCAGAAAGAAGGAACAATGGTGCAGAAAGAGGCACGAGTGGTGCAGAAAGAAGCAAGAGAGGTGCAGAAAGAAGAAAGAGAAGTGCATAAAGAAGCAACAGAGATGCAGAAAGGGGGAAGTGGGGTGGAGAAAGAGGCAAGAGGAATACAGAAAGAAGCAAGAGAGTTGCAGAAAGAAACAAAAGAAAAGCAGAAAGAAGGAACAGAGCTGCAGAAAGAGGCAAGAAGGGAGCAGAAAGAGGGAAGAGGGGTGCAGAAAGAGGCACAAGGGTTGCAGAAAGAAGGGAAGAGGTGCAGAAAGAAGCAACAGAAGTACAGAAAGAAGCAACAGAGGTGCAGAAAGAGGGATGAGGGTAGAGAAAAAGGCAAGGGAAGTGCAGAAAGAAGCAACAGAGACGCAGAAAGGGAGAATTGGGGTGGAGAAAGAAGCAAGAGGGGTGCAGAAAGAAGCAAGAGAGTTGCAGAAAGAAACAAAAGAAGTGCAGAAAGAAGGAACAGAGGTGCAGAAAGAGATAAGAGGGTGCAGAAAGAGGGAAGGGGATGCGAAAGAGGCACAAGGGTTGCAGAAAGAAGGGACTGAGGTGCAGAAAGAAGCAAGAGAAGTGCAGAAAGAAGCAACAGAGGTGCAGAAAGAGGGGTGAGGGGTGGAGAAAGAGGCAAGAGAAGTACAGAAAGAAGCAACAGAGATGCAAAAAGGGGGAACAGGGGTGGGGAAAGTGGCAGGAGGGGTGCAGAAAGAGGCAAGAGAGTTGCAGAAAGAAGCAAAAGAAGTGCAGAAAGAAGGAACAGAGGTGGAGAAAGGCAAGAGGTGTGCAGAAAGAGGGAAGAGGGGTGCAGAAAGATGCACAAGGGTTGCAGAAAGAAGGGACAGAGGTGCAGAAAGGAGCAAGAGAAGTGCAGAAAGAAGCAACAGAGGTGCAGAAAGAGGCAAGAGGGGTGCAAACAGAGGGAAGAGGGGTGCAGAAAGAGGCACGAGGGGTGCAGAAAGAAGCAAAGAGACCTTCAGAAAGAAACAAAAGAAGTACAGAAAGAAGGAACAGAGGTGCAGAAAGAGGCAAGAGGGGTGCAGAAAGAGGGAAGAGGGGTGCAGAAAGAGGCACAAGGGTTGCAGAAAGAAAGGACAGAGGTGCAGAAAGAAGCAAGAGAAGTGCAGAAAGCAGCAACAGGTGCAGAAAGAGGGATGAGGGGTGGAGAAAGAGGCAAGAGAAGTGCAGAAAGAAGCAACAGAGATGCAAAAAGGGGGAAGAGGGGTGTAGAAAGAAACAAAAGAAGAGCAGAAAGAAGGAACAGAGGTGCAGAAAGAGGCAAGAGGAGTGCAGAAAGAGGGAAGAGGGGTGCAGAAAGAAACAAAAGAAGAGCAGAAAGAAGGAACAGAGGTGCAGAAAGAGGCAAGAGGAGAGCAGAAAGAGGGAAGAGGGGTGCAGAAAGAAGCACGAGTGGTGCAGAAAGAAGCAAGAGAGGTGTAGAAAGAAGCTAGAGGAGTACAGAAAGAAGCAACAGAGGTGCAGAAAGCGGCAAGAGGGGTGCAAAAAGAGGGAAGAGGGGTGCAGAAAGAGGCATGAGGGGTGCAGAAAGAAGCAAGAGATGTGCAGAAAGAAACAAAAGAAGTACAGAAAGAAGGAACAGAGGTGCAGAAAGAGGCAAGAGGGGTGCAGAAAGAGGGAAGAGGGGTACAGAAAGAGGCACAAAGGTTGCAGAAAGAAGGGACAGAGGTGCAGAAAGACGCAAGAGAAGTGCAGAAAGTTGCAACAGAGGTGCAGAAAGGGGGAAGAGGGGTGGAGAAAGAGGCAAGAGGAGTGAAGAAAGAAGCAAGAGAGGTGCAGAAAGAAACAAAAGAAGTGCAGAAAGAAGGAACAGAGGTACAGAAAGAGGCAAGAGGAGTGCAGAAAGAGAAGAAGGGTGCAGAAAGAGGCACAAGTGGTGCAGAAAGAAGCAAGAGAGGTGCAGAAAGATGCAAGATAAGTGCAGAAAGAAGCAACAGAGATGCAGAAAGAGGGAAGAGGGGTGAAGAAAGAGGCAAGAGAAATGCAGAAAGAAGCAACAGAGATGCAGAAAGGGGGAAGTGGTTGGAGAAAGAAGCAAGAGGGGTGCAGAAAGAAGCAAGAGAGTTGCAGAAAGAAACAAAAGAAGTGCAGAAAGAAGGAACAGAGGTGCAGAAAGAGGCAAGAGGGGTGCAGAAAGAGGGAAGAGGGGTGCAGAAAGAGGCACAAGCGTTGCAGTAAGATGGGACAGAGGTGCAGAAAGAAGCAAGAGAAGTGCAGAAAGAAGCAACAGAGGTGCAGAAAGAGGGATGAGAGGTGGAGAAAGAGGCAAGAGAAGTGCAGAAAGAAGCAACAGAGATACAAAAAGGGGGAACAGGGGTGGAGAAAGTGGCAAGAGGGGTGCAGAAAGAAGCAAGAGAGGTGAAGAAAGAAACAAAAGAAGAGCAGAAAGAAGGAACAGAGGTGCAGAAAGAGGCAAGAGGGGTGCAGAAAGAGGGAAGAGGGGTGCAGAAAGAGGCAAGAGGGGTGCAGAAAGAAGCAAGAGAGTTGCAGAAAGAAACAAAAGAAGTGCAGAAAGTAGGAACAGAGGTGCAGAAAGAGGCAAGAGGGGTGCAGAAAGAGGTAAAAGGAGTGCAGAAAGAAGCAAGAGAGGTGCAGAAAGAAACAAAGGAAGAACAGAAAGAAGGAACAGAGATGCAGAAAGAGGCAAGGGGGTACAGAAAGAAGGAAGAAGGGTGCAGAAAGAGGCACAGCATGCAGAAAGAAGCAAGCAAGGTGCAGAAATAAGCAAGAGAAGTGCAGAAAGAAGCAACAGAGATACAGACAGACTGAAGAAGGGTGGAGGAAGAGACAAGAGAAATGCAGAAAGAAGCAACAGATGCAGAAAGGGTGAAGAGGGGTAGAGAAAGAGGCAAGAGGGGTGCAGAAAGAAGCAAGAGAGGTGCAGAAAGAAACAAAAGAAGTGCAGAAAGAAGGAACAGAGGTGTAGAAAGAGGCAAGAGGAGTGCAGAAAGAGAAGGGTGCAGAAAGAGGCACAAGTGGTGCAGAAAGAAGCAAGAGAGCTGCAGAAAGACTCAAGATAAGTGCAGAAAGAAGCAACAGAGATGCAGAAAGAGGGATGGAGAAAGAGACAAGAGAAGTGCAGAAAAAAAGCAACAGACATGCAGAAAGGGGGAAGAGGGGTGGAGAAAGAGGGGGGCAGAAAGAAGCAAGAGAGGTGCAGAAAGAAACAAAAGAAGTGCAGAAAGAAGCGACAGAGGTGCAGAAAGAGGCAGAAAGGGTGCAGAAAGAGGCAGGAGGGGTGCAGAAAGAGGGAAGAGGAGTGCAGAAAGAGGCATGAGAGGTGCAGAAAGAGGCAAGAGGGGTGCACAAAGAAACAAGTGAGGTGCAGAATAAGGCAACAGATGTGCAGAAAGAGGCAAAAGACGTGCAGAAAGTAGAAGCGATGTGCAGAAAGAGGCAAGAGGGGTGCAGATTCAGGGAAGAGGGGTGCAGAAAGAGGCAAGAGGGGTGCAGAAAGAAGCAAGTGAGGTGCAGATAGAGGCAGCAGAGGTGCAGAAAGAGGCAAAAGAGGTGCAGAAAGTAGAAGAGATGTGCAGAAAGAGGCAAGAGAAGTGCAGAAAAAGAAAGAAAGGTGCAGAAAGAAGCAACGGAAATGCAGAAAGAGGCAAGAGAGGCGCAGAAAGAAGCAAGAGTGGCTTGCACACCATTAGTACCAATTTAACACCCACATTTAGCAATAAGTAACAGGTGACCATTCTAGGTTTGCAAAGGACCTTCCACCACGCTGTAACACTTGTCGCTGCATTTTTGGTAACGTTTGAGCTGTTTGAGCTAGAAATAAGGCTTTTTTTGTTCAAATCTGCAGATTAGGCAGCAGATGATGGATTATGTGGCTAATGCGGAAAATGTATAACTGTGCGAAAGTCGGTGCAGCCAAACAGTCGCATAATTCCAGTGGCCCTGCTCATACCTCCGACTAGGTCCAGAAATGCTCCTCAGTGATTCCTTCTTTTTTTTGTCTCATTGAGTTCATAGTTTAGCTTCTATGGAAACGAGGAAGACTAAACCTGAGGTTACCACTCCACAACACAGACTACCATACCACATAATTACTCTCCATAACACATAATCCCACTCTACATAATTCCTGTACACTAAATACCACATACTTTCTATCAACATAATTTCACTGCACAACATACCACATAATTCCCCTACACACAACTTAAATCCACTCCACTCCAAAAAACATTAGTAAAAAACTTTTACATTTACAACGCCAATAGCCCTAACTTTCGCACATGCAAGACCAATTACATTCTAAATGCTTCTTTAACTACTAGTCGCGTTTGCAAAGTGGTGGAGAAAGGGGGCTGGGCATCCGACCAGCAATCAGGAATTCCGCTGCATAGGACTTACAGGAGGTACCAGGAGGGCTTCTTGGCCCCCAAAGTCCCTCAGGAGTAAAGTGGACTTCATCCCCCAACCCGTAGTGTGCAAGGAGGCGCATTTGCAGAGTGGTGGAGAAAGGGGGGCGTGACCTCCGAAGACCTCTTAGCAATACCACTGTGTGGGACTTACTGGAGGTAACAGGAGGGATAATTGGCCCCCAAGGACGTCCTTGGGGGCCAACTACCCCTCCTATTACCTCCAGTAAGTCCCACACAACAGCATTGGTAAGTTCTCATAGCAGGCCACGCCCCCTTTGCCCACCACTCTGCAAACGCACTCCCTGGTGTGCTTTTGGATGGGGATTAAAGTCCCCTTCGATGCTGGGGTTCCTTAGGGACCAACTAGCCTACCTGACACCTCCAGTAAGCCCCACACAGCGGGATTGCTGAGAGGTGGTCAGAGGCCATGTCCCTTTTTACACAACTCTGCAAACGCGCCTCTTGGCACACTGCTGGTGGGGCGATGAGGTCCTCTTGTGTCCTGAGGACCTCAGGACTAAAGTGAACTTCATCCCCCGAGCAGCAGTGTGCCAGGAGGCATGTTTGCAGAGTGGTGTAAAAAGGGGGCGTGGCCTCGGACCACTCTCAGCAATCCAGCTGTGTGGGGCTTACTAGAGATTACAGGAGGTCTAGATGGCCCCCAGGGACCCTCAGGGGGCAAGGGGACTTCATCCCCCAACCAAGAGGCGCCAGGAGGCGTGTTTGCATAGTGGTGCAGGGAGGGGGCGGGGCCTCCGGCGAGATGCTGGCTTTTTTTAATTTGGTTTTTGGAAGGGGGGCTGTGTGGCCCCCCTTCCCCCTTCCCTTAATTATTTTTGGGCCCTGGGGACCCCACCCCTAAGGGCCTGAGCATTTTTATTATTATTTTTAAACGGGAATGGGGCCGCGTTGCCCCCGTCCCCTGGGCCACTATTGTCCCCGGGGATCCCATCCCCCGGGGCCTGGCCTCATTTTTAATTTTTTTTAAAAACTTTTTTCCCAGGAGGGGGGCTGCGTGGCCCCCCTCCCCTGGGCCACTTCTGGCCCCGGGACCCCATCCCCCGGGCCGGCCCTCAACGCTGGGGACCGCGGGGGAGCCCCAATGCCCCTGCGGTCCCAGCCGGCTCCCTGCCTCCTGCAGGAGCTGGCATTGCTTTGGACAAGGGGAGCTGCTGACATGCAGCTCCCTTGTCCAAAAGCAATCTGTTTCGCTTCATGGAAGCGAGAGCAGGTTTTCTGCTCTCGCTTCCATGAAGCGAAGCATAGTTTGCAATGACAGGGCGGGAGCCGTGCTCCCGCCCTGCTATTGCAACTGCAATGTCCCTGGGGTGGGCACCCTGGGACATTGCCGGAGCCGGCCCTGGGGGGTGGTGGTCCCCAGGGCCATAGAGGGCTCTAGGAGGGGGGCCACGCACCTCCCAGCATGTAAATAGCCTGGGGAGGTGGTGGTCCCCGGGGACAGGGGTCCGCAATGGACCCCTGCACTTCAATAATTATTTTTGGGCCCTGGGGACCCCACCCCTCAGGGCCTGAGCATTTTTATTATTATTTTTAAACGGGAATGGTGCCGCGTTGCCCCCGTCCCCTGGGCCACTATTGGCCCCGGGGATCCCATCCCCCGGGGCCTGGCCTCATTTTTAATTTTTTTTAAAAACTTTTTTCCCAGGAGGGGGGCTGCGTGGCCCCCTCCCCTGGGCCACTTCTGGCCCCGGGGACCCCATCCCCCGGGGCCGGCCCTCAACGCTAGGGACCGCGGGGGAGCCCCAATGCCCCTGCGGTCCCAGCCGGCTCTCTGCCTCCTGCAGGAGCTGGCATTGCTTTTGGACAAGGGGAGCTGCTGACATGCAGCTCCCCTTGTCCAAAAGCAATCTGTTTCGCTTCATGGAAGCGAGAGCAGGTTTTCTGCTCTCGCTTCCATGAAGCGAAGCATAGTTTGCAATGACAGGGCGGGAGCCGTGCTCCCGCCCTGCTATTGCAAACTGCAATGTCCCTGGGGTGGGCACCCTGGGACATTGCCGGAGCCGGCCCTGGGGGGTGGTGGTCCCCAGGGCCATAGAGGGCTCTAGGAGGGGGGCCACGCACCTCCCAACATGTAAATAGCCCGGGGAGGTGGTGGTCCCCGGGGACAGGGGTCCGCAATGGACCCCTGCACTTCAATAATTAGTGACCCGGGGAGGTGGTGGTCCCCGGGGCAGTGTGGGGGGGCTCGAGCGCCCCACTCTTACTTTTTAGAATAGCCCTGGGGAGGTAGCAGTCCCCGGGGCTTGGGGGGGCCCGCAAGGCCCCCCCCATAATTAAGTAAAGCCCTGAGGAGGTGGCAGTCCCTTGGGCTTGGGGGGCCTGCGAGGCCCCCCGCCCATTAATAACAAAAGCTCCGGGGAGGTGGCGGTCCCCGGGGCTTTTGGGGGCCCGTGAGGCCCCCCCACCCTTTAATAAATAAAGCCCCAGGGAGGTGGCGGTCCCTGGGGCTTGGGGGGGCCCGCGAGGCCCCCTGCCTATTATGACGGATGCCCCGGGGGGTGGCAGTCACCGAGGCAGCATGGGGGGGCAGGAGCCCCCCCACCTAGTTTTTTTCATAAAGCCCCGGGGAGGTGGCGGACCGGAGTGCCCCATTTGTTTTGAAAATTTCGCGAAGATTCGTTAACCGGCGCCAAAGATATTGGCAAATCAAAAAACGCTTTTCCTATGGAAACTAGGTCCTAACTATAACTACCTACTGGCGACTGCCAGTAGGTAATATAATATATATATATATATATATATATATATATATATATATATATATATATATATATATATATATATACATATATATAGGACAGAAGACAAACCCTAAGGCCCCGTGCGCAAAATCAAAAACAACTGAGAGGGCAAACCTTAAACGCCGTGAGCGCAGACAATGCCGCAAATGCAAACAGCGGAGGCAAACCAAAATACAAAAAACCGCAGAAGAAATGGAGCCACAAATGAATTGTTCCACTAATGACCCCCTTTCAATAACCAACCTCACTGACATGCAACTTACCAACACGGAAGAAAAGATCTTAGCACTCGGACTATCCTACTGCCCAGCCAATGACTTTAATTATGCCCAAACCCGCATTGATTTGTACAAATATACGCGTAAACTCAAATTACGTAAGTTTCACGCATTGCACAATACTGAGCACAAAATAAATCAGCCGTGGCACCTTCAGGAATTCTCAGCCCGCCAATCATAACAGTTAACGACTATGATTTGATATGTGACCTACATGAATTGCGTGAGGAAAGTACAGATGTCGGATTTGGAGATACCGAGTTCTTTCCCAAATTGGATATGCCTGGTCTAACACAATCCAAACCAAGATCCACCTTCAATCCTATTATGTTGCATGACAATATTGACATCTATAATGAACTTGTGACCAATCAACTAAAAAAACTTCATATGTCAACACTTCATGCGCGGCGGAGGCATTCATATCAAAACAGCTGCTATGGGCATTTAATGAAGATACTGCAGGGCAACGATAATGTGATCATTCGCCAATCGGACAAGGGCGGGAATGTCGTCCTTTGGCCTCGGAAAATGTATCTAGAGGAAGCACTCTCCCACCTGAATGATCTGCAATGTTACAGACGTAGCGACTGAAAAACGGTCAGAGTAGCATGGAGCGACTTCCATACAAAGCTGTTATCATGGAAGAGTGCCGGATTGCTGAGTATGGATGAATTCAAGTTTCTAAAGGTGAACCATCCAGTAATCCCAGTTATTTATGTAATCCCCAAGATACAGAAGGATCCATCTAAGCCTCCTGGTAGGCTGATAATATCAGCAAGGAATAGCATTATGGAGAACACCTCGCGATATATCGACTATTTCTTGCAGGAGCACGTTAAACATTTACCATCATACCTGCAAGATACGGGGGACTTCTTGAGGAAGATTGACAACCTAACATGGCAAGATGATTACTTGTTAATTACTCTTGATGTCACCGCTTTATACACAAGTATACACCATTTGGATGGCATCAAAGCAGTTGAACATTTTTTAAGGACTAAACCTCTGTGCATGTTGAACCACGACAAAATGCTTTTAGAGATGATTTCAATTTGTTTGAAACAATAACTATTTTTTGTTTCAGAGCCAGGTTTTTCAACAGATGAGGGGTGTGGCTATGGGGGCTTGCTTCTCCCCCAGTTATGCCTGTTTGCATATGGGGATGTGGGAGGAGCAAGTCCTCAGAACCAGATTTGAGAAAGTTCTCACTGATAATATAGTTGCCTGGTATCGTTATATTGACGACCTATTTCTCATCTGGAAGGGCTCGGAGGCAGCAGCTGCTTTGTTTATCCATGAAATCAATGACAACAATCTCAACTTACGGTTCACAGCACAAATTAGCCAGGAATCAGTGAATTTCTTGGATGTGGAAGTGTACATCCAAAACTGTCGGCTGGAGACCAGGTTGCATCGCAAGCCAACGGTGGGCATCACGGTGCTCCATGCCACCAGCCATCATCCTGATCATCTGATACGTAGCATCCCCTATGGTGAGATGCTGCGTATCAGACGCCTTTGCAGTGCTGATGAGGACTGTTTCAAAGCTCAGAGTGACAGTAAGAAAAGGTTCCTGGCTAGGGGCTACACTGTTGAAATGGTCGATAAGACAATTATGAAAACCAGGTCCGTTTCCAGATCGGTAGCTTTAGGTCTCAGCCCTAGATTAGGTGACACGCACAGTGCACCGATTTCAACTGCTGAACCTCCAAGATTAATTATGACGTACAGTTGCCAACATCGCACTTTACGAAAGATCTTCAATAAAAAGTGGGTCGTAATTCGTAATGACCCCGTGATTGGCAAATCTTTGACAGAAGTTCCAAAAATCACCTTTCGCAAAGCACGTTCCATGAGTGATATGCTTGTAAAAAGCAGTCCGGAGGTAGTGGCTACCAGTACATGGTTACAAACTACCAAAGGGTTCATGAAATGCTCAATGTGCAAGGCGTGTAAACTAGGAAGGAGCAAAACGTCTTATAAAACTCCTTTTCACGATGCACCCTTGACAATATCTAAAAAGCTGACATGCAAAACTGATTTTGCCGTCTATGTGCTGGAGTGCACATGTGGCCTGCAATATGTGGGAAGTACCAAGTTGCAGGTCCACAAGCGTGTACTCCAGCACATGAGGGCAATCAGTAATAATGACGCATCGTATCCAGTAGCCAGGCATTTTAAGGAGGTCCATGGCAGTTGCCTGGATCACCTTAGCTACTTTGTGGTGGACATGGTTCTGCCACTCAGACGTGGTGGTGACCGAGAGGCTTTGTTGAGGAAATTAGAAACAAGGTACATCCTCGAGTTGGACACTAAGGCGCCCAATGGGCTGAACTCGAGTGAGGATTTTTTCACCTGCCTGTAATAAGCTCTATTTATAGATTTACCAATCTCAGCACATTTTAACCAACAGAAATTTGTATGCCCGACCTCTTCATATGTAACTTGCTTTATTTTAAGATTTATTATTAGCACTTTTTATTAGCACGAGCACTTTCTTTTAAGGCAGAACAGACACCAGGCCCACTCGGGCCTTACACACATTTTCTGATGGCTCAATCAAGTTCAGTCGATTGTTTACAAAATTATCGAACAAATTATAAACTAAGCTTGATTTTAGATATTTATGATATAATAAATATTTATCAAGATTTTAGGATTCTATTTATAGCACTTTTTAAAGATTTTTATGGTAATATCAAATAATTTGTATGCTAAACTTGATTTTAGATATTTATGACATAATAAATATGTATTAAGGTTTTTAGCACTTTAGGTATTTTGGTAGCCGTTTCTTTTGTTCTGGAAAAAATCCACTTTTCAAGCTATATTTGTTCGATAGCGAGGTGTATTAGTCGATCCATAGTTGGTGCAAATCCCCACGTTGGATCGAACCATCTAATTGTTTAAAGTTTTGTATTAAAAAATGTTTTCATTTGAAATGCCATCATTACCTCAAATATATTTTTTGCAGTATCTTGTCATTAATATTATCAACAGGATTACCATATTATATGGAGGTGCAGTAGGTGCGGACCCACTAGGGTGTTATTTGTGGCATTATATGCATATATGCAATGTACAAGAGGAAGGCCAACATGCAGAAAGATAGGAGACTTCTCTGTTTAGCTCAGTGGGATTCTGCCATATTTGAATTGAACATATTTATGATTTATTAAGATTGGCGTATTTGCACATAACTATGCAGCACTGAAAGCGCATTTGCACATATTATTACTGCCTGTGAGGCCACTTATTGTCTTAAAATTTGCAGCAACAGATGACATTTTTTTTCCGCAATTTTGAATCGTTTTATTTAGGTTCAGTGACATCTGCGTATTTGCACATTTCCATTCTGCACGGTTTGCTTATTTGCACAATTGTCTTAATATATATTAATGTTTGGTACTGTCATGTTTATGAAGAACATATGATTGGAAGCGATACCTCTTCTATGTCTATCTGCCTTACTTGCACGTGGCATTGCACTGTCACTTTAAATGTATGGGTTTTTTCTCACAACGTCATGTGATCAAGGCCTCTCGAAGGCCGAAACGCGTCATGGCGGTGGTGCGTGGTGTTTTGATGAAATAAAGAACCTTGCACGAAGTCTTTGGGTCCGTGTTCGTCTTTCCAGACCTATTTGGAAGGATCAGGCGGAGTTCTCTGCATATATATATATATATATATATATATATATATATATATATATATATACATATATATATATATATATTATCTACTGGCGGTCGCCAGTAGATAGTTATAGTTAGGACCTATTTTCCATAGGAAATTCACAACATTCTATTTGAAATAACTTTGACGCCGGTTGACGAATCTTCGCGAAATTCTCAAAACTCGTGGGGAGCTCCGGTCCGCTCCTATCCTGAAAGTTTCGGGGTGATTCGGCAAGCAGAGGCCGAGAAAAAAGGGGGGTCCCAAAACGTGTTTTCTCCATGTTAATTCCCATAGGAAATTTTAGACATGGCTACAGCCTGAACTGCTGAACGGAATTACACCAAATTTGGCAAAAAGGTAGTGCTTGGTTCAGAAAGCGACCTTTTTTTTAAATGGTGTAAATCCGTTCAGTAGTTGCGGAGAAATTAAAATAATAAGAGTCAAAAAATCAATTTCCCATAGGAAACTTTAGACATGGCTACAGCCCGAACTGCTGAACGGAATTACACCAAATTTGGCAAAGAGGTAGTTCTTGGTTCAGAAAGAACCCTTTTTGTTAAATGGTGTAAATCCGTTCAGTAGTTGCTGAGAAAATCAAAAGTAAAACCACATATATATCTATGGCCGAGTAGGGTCCGTGCACCCTCCCGACCACGAGCTGCATGCTAATTGGCTGTCAAGTGGCTGTCAACACTCCAAATCAGGAAGTGTTGGCAGCCATTTTCTGCCTCCGTAGAACCGAGGCACAAGAAACAAGTCGCAAAACGCAAAAAGGGGGCAGGGTAGAAACACCCTGACCCCTAGGTCTGCTCAGGGGGTCCCACAAGGACCCCCTGGGCAGAAAAAAGCATTTTTTTTTTAAATCGGCGGGATGCGCTTAGGGTGCGCGGATCCCGCCGTGATAAAAAAAAAATCAAAGCCAGCCCCCGGGGCTTTAAAAAAAAAATGGTGCGGGAGGGCTCTCCGCCCTCCCGCAGCCCCGGGCACCGCCACCACCCGGGGCTTCTTTTTTAAAATTAAATAACCTGTGTGGGGGGGCTCCAGCCCCTCCACACGCCCCGGGGACCGCCACCTCCCCGGGGCACTAATGAAAGAAATGTGGGGGTCTGTTTCGGACCCCCGAAGCCCCGGGGACCACCACCTCCCCGGGGCTCAGTTGATGTTGGGAGGGGGGCCGCGCGCGGCCCCCTCCTGGAGCCTGTGGTGGCCCTGGGGACCGACACCCCCCAGGGCCGGCTCCTGCAGTGTCCCGGGGTGCCTACCCCCGGGACACTGCTGTTTGCAATGGCAGGACGGGAGCCTCGCGGCTCCCGCCCTGTCATTGCAAACTTGCTTTGTTTCATTGAAGCGAGAGCAGGAAACCTGCTCTCGCTTCAATGAAGCAAAGCAGATTGCTTTTCCATAAGGGGAGCTGCATGTCAGCAGCTCCCCTTATGGAAAAGCAATGCCGGCTCCCGCAGGACGCGGGGAGCCGGCGGGACCGTGCGGGGATCGGGGACCCCCCCCACGGTCCCCAACGAGTGGCCAGGCCCCGGGGGATGGTGTCCCCGGAGCTATTAGTGGCCTGGGAGGGGGGCCACGCAGCCCCCCTCCCCAAAAATAAAAACATTTTTAAAAAAAACAAAAAGGTAAAGGTAAAGGCCGGCCCCGGGGGATGGGGTCCCCGGGGCCTTAAGTGGCCTGAGGAGGGGGGCCACGCAGCCCCCTCCAAATATTTTTATAATAAAAAAGAGGGCATGCCCCGGGGGATGGGGTCCCCGGGGCCAATAGAAGCCCAGGGAAGGGGGGCCACGCGGCCCCCTTCCCGTTTTTTTTAAACAAAAAGAAAATCCTCATGCCCCGGGGGATGGGGTCCCCGGGGCCAAAAGTGGCCAAGGGAAGGGGGCCACATAGCCCCCCTCCCTGCAGCAGTCTGCAAACGCACCCCCTGGCGCGTTGTAAGAAGGGGAAGTAATTCCCCTTGAATACTGGGGGTCCCTGGGGGCCAACTAGCCCACCAGGAACCTCCAGTATGCGCCAGGGGGCTGCGTTGCAGAGAGGTGTACAGAGGCCACGCCCCTTTTTACAACTCTCTGCAACGCAGCTCTGGGGCGCTTTTTGGAGGTACATGGTGGGCTAGTTGGACTCCAGGGACCCTCAGGATTCAAGGGAACTTAATCCCCCAACTTAAAACGCGCCACGGGGCGCGTTTGCACAGTGGTGAAGGGAGGGGCGGGGCTTCAGGTGACATGTGTGCAAACAGGCCCCGTGGCGCATTTTAAGATGGGGAATTAAATCCCCTTCAATCCTGAGGGTCCCTGGGGGCCAACTAGCCCACCAGGTACGTCCAGAAAGCGCCACAGAGCTGCGTTGCAGAGAGGTGTAAAGGGGCATGGCCTCTGAACACCTCTCTGCAACGCAGCTCCCTGGCGCATACTGGAGGTACAGGGTGGGCTAGTTGGACCCCAGGGACCCTCATGATTCAAGGGGACTTAATCCCCCAACTTAAAACGCGCCACGGGGCACGTTTGCACAGTGGTGAAGGGAGGGGGCGGGGCTTGAGGTGACATGTGTGCAAACAGACCCCGTGGCGTGTTTTAAGTTGGGGGATTAAGTCCCCTTCAATCCTTAGGGTCCCTGGAGTCCAACTAGCCCACCAGGTACCTTCAGTAAGCACAACAGAGTTGCGTTGCAGAGAGGTGAAAAAAGGTGCGTGGCCTCGGAACGCCTCTCTGCAACTCAGGTCTGTGGTCCTAACTGTAGGTACCTGGGGGGCTAGTTGGGCCCCAGGGACACTCAGGATTCAAGGGGACTTCAACCCGCAACTTAAAACGTGCCACGGGGCGCATTTTCACACATGTCACCTCAGGCCCCCCTCCCTTCACCACTGTGCAAACGCGCCCTGTAGCGCGTTTTAAGAGGTAGTTTTAATCCCCTGCCCTATTATGTACTAGGGACTTACAGAGGAGGTCATGCTAATCACAGGGGTACCCCAACGCATAGTGTTCCCTAGTGTATGTAGGTGTTTTCACTGTATTCTAAGTGTGTTTTAGCATAGCACTGGCTCTGGTTAGTCAGAGTCAGTTACCACCAGTACACGTCGGAAAAGTTGTGGGCACAGGATGATTTTGGAACAAGGCCTCTTTCTGCTCCTCTGTTGGTTCTTTCTGCACATCTTTTGCTTCTTCCTGCACTTTTCTTCGTCTTTGTGGACTTCTGTTGCTTCTTTCTGCATTTCTTTTGCTTCTTTCTGTGCGTTTTTTCTTCTTTCTTCACATGTCCTACCTCTGTAGGCATAGTTAGAAACTAGCATTTAAAAACCTTTGAAATTCACTTAAAAACCATAGGTTTCAGGCATGTTATAGTTAGAAATTAGCATTTAAAAACCTTTGAAATTCACTGAAAAAACCATAGGTTTCAGACACGTTATAGTTAGAAATTAGCATTTAAAAAACCTTTGAAATTCACTGAAAAAACCATAGGTTTCAGACACGTTATAGTTAGAAATTAGCATTTAAAAAACCTTTGAAATTCACTGAAAAAAACATAGGTTTTAGGGACAGTTATAGTTAGTTGGACATTGCACTCGTACAAAACCCGTGAAATTCCCCCGTTATAGTTAGTTCAGCTAACTATAACTCGCGCCCCGCAATGCACTGCTGATGACGTCACATATTACATCACTCATGACATGGTCAGTGACATCACTGATGACAAATCAAATGACATCACTGATGACATCACTGATGACATCATCCATGTGATAATTTGATGCATCTTCTCACACCCTAATATAACTTTTGATACACCCACTCTAAATTGCAGACTGCCATTCTCAAAACCATAGACACTCCAACACCAATAACTACATACCCACTCACTGATTCTTAGGTCTACACACACATCCACTCACTCACCCATACAGTCACTCATACTTACGGTCACTCAGTACAGGACTATCATATGCACTCATACACCTACATAGACACTCACACACCGCCACTCATCCATAGAGGTACTCACACACCTAGTCAGTCATGCAAATAATTAATCACACTGCCATTTACTCACCTATACAGTTATACACACACCAGCTCACTTACTCAGACAAATACGAGCACATTCTTACGCTCTTATACAATCACTGATACAAGTACACAATCATCCATACAGCCACTCTCACAATCACACACTCTCTTATAGCCATTTATATACTCCAACACACATATATACTGCCTTTCACATATGTAGTTACTCACACATGTACCACTGAGATATACATTCACTCACTAACACACCCATACACACACTCATCCACCCATACAGTCCATCACAGATGCACTCTTGAAACCATGCACCCAGTGAATCACCCACTCACACATCTATGCACAGAGTCACACACACCCCACCCACACAAACACTCAGGCACACATACAGATACTCAAACAACCAATCAATAACCCATATAGACAACTCATGTAGCTATTCACAAACCCATGCAGCCGCTTACACACCAACAGACAGACGGATACAGACATTCACACAGTTTAGTCACTAACCCATGCATTCAGTAAGACACATTTAATCACTCACTTATAGAGTCAGTCACGCACCTACTAAATCATCCATTCAAACACTTATACACCCACTCATTCTTCAATACACCTTGGCATATATATAAAACATATTTAAACTTTACAGAAACACACAATCACTGGATGATGTCATCAGTGATGTCATCAGTGATGTCATTTGAGATGTCATCAGTGATGTCATCAGTGATGTCACTGACCATGTCATGAGTGATGTAATATGTGACGTCATCAGCAGTGCATTGCGGGGGCGCGAGTTATAGTTAGCTGAAATAACTATAACGGGGGAATTTCACGGGTTTTGTACGAGTGCAATGTCCAACTAACTATAACTGTCCCTAAAACCTATGTTTTTTTCAGTGAATTTCAAAGGTTTTTTAAATGCTAATTTCTAACTATAACGTGTCTGAAACCTATGGTTTTTTCAGTGAATATATATATATATATATATACATATATATATATATATATATATATATATATATATATATATATATATATATGTATATAAATATATATATATATATCGGAATAAATGTTAAACGTGAATATGCAAAGAACACGGTTACATTGGTCAATTGATCAATCTATTATACTTATGTATGAATTTCTTAATGACTACAATGATTATTAATTGGTTTAAATGCATCACACACGTTAATAAGGTTAAGTCACACGTTGAATATAAATGACATATATGAGTATATAAATATATATTTGAGATGTAAAAAGGGTGGAGCCTTTATTACGCTGCTCCAGTGGTAATGCAAGGGCAGAGAGGGATTAGGGGAAAATATCCTTCTCCAGGTATAAGTGGTGGAAAAAGGGGCTCACTGGATCTCATTTCGCATCCCGCTTACATATTTCTGCAGGGACGTTTATTAGACCACTAGATGGAAAGGCTTTGCTACACTGGGTAGAGGGAGGCATATGGTATACCACCATAGAAAGGAGGAGGATCACTGTGGCTCAGCCCACTGGGGTGATTAGGTATCTGTGTGCCCATACCAAAGTTTATGGCTACATGCCCCGTAGAAGTGTAGACCTCAAACCAGTGCATAATATGAGCAAGTGGTTTCCGGTGCTCAGCGCCGGCACTTAATCATCAACACCGGCGCTTGAGCACCAGTTAAGGATGCATTCATTTTTGGTAGGCACAGGGAGATTAAGTGATTTTCCCAGAATCACAGGATGTTGAGCCGACGCCGAGGCTTGAACATGGTTCCCCAGCTCTGAGGTCGGCAACTCTGGCCATTAAGCCACACACCCTCCTAACTTGTAGAGGTTGTTGGTTCGGTGTTAGGCAGCGGTAACAGGAGACAGGAGGCTGGTCAAATCTGCCTCCTGACGAGAGCCCTGGCACTTCTTTTTTTGTAACCACTGCCTTAAACGTATTAGTGCAATGTGTTGTCAGCCTGCCAATTCTGCAATTGTGAATTATCACTCCAACCTGGAACAGACATGAGCAGATCTATCTCCTTAAAAAAACATGCCCTGTGAGGGATGGGCTGGGTTTCAAGGGAGAACTGCTTAGGAGACACTCTGCCCCTCTCTCCATCAATTTCTCCACCAAAACAAAAGCTTGGCAAGGCTGCTGCCGATATCCTGAGGTCTTTTTAAAAGTTATAACGGACATTGGCTGTTCAGATGCTGCAAAGACGAGCTGGAAACGCACGCTGCGCCGGGGTTTTCAGCTTGCCACCATGTGATACTGGGTTTTCATTGGACGAATGTGTGAAGGGAGCGGATTTCATGTGGTACATGGTGGCACTGTGTGGGTTGGCAGGTCTGCTAGGGGTGGAACAGTATTGTCAATAGGGGTACCTCCTCCATTAAAGTTTGGAAAATTCTCCTGCAGATGGAGGTTTGAAGTCACTATCGTACTTGTGGCCCAGCGCATCCTTGAGTTCAAGCTTTTCATCTGTCTGTCAGTCTCTGGTGTACATGCAAAAGCGTTTAATACATGTGCACTGACATGCTGATATTTTTACTTCACCTTTATGACGAAAGAGTGGCAAGGCTCTCAAACTCTCACTTTCCGAAATATTCAATGACTGGGGTTGGAATCGAGAACCATCCTCTCCTCTAAATTTTGCTGCCAATATTTAAAATAAAGTTTTCAAATGTGTTATAAACTTTTTCGATGATGCATTTCTGTCAGATATCCCTTTGTGGAATGCAAAACTTTTTCTTTCTCTGTTTTTTCTGTAGCTCATCCCAAAATTCCCCACAGGACTTAAAACTTTAAATAACTTTATGAAACCCACCCCTCCAACAAGTTTACCCACCCTTGACGAACCTACACGAACCCTAGAAGGACCCAATAAGTTAATTGCATTATTTTGTGAATGGTTTTGTGCCGATTCGTCAATGAAAAAAAAATATTAACCAAAAATCCTATTTGTACTTTGCAAAATAAAACACGTTTTAATATTTTCCAAAGTCCTGATATGGAGAAGACAGGGAAGAAAACCAGTCTATTTGGTAAACAGAAGCTGGGGGAAGTAGAGATGAAGGCAGCTACTCAAGCTGTGGCGAAGAAGCAGGCCATTCAAAAGGATGAAAGGCAGGAACTGGACACGGCGTAGCTCGTGCTGAGCTCAGTTATAATGAGGCACGCGCTCTCTGTAGGGTTGGGGGCGGACAAGTGCAGCAGGCGGGGGGCGTAGAAGAAAATATGTGAAGACAGACTAGGAATCACAAAGCTTGCATGCGGAGCACGCTAAGCACTAACAGTCACCAACGCTAAATGCGTATCATTATGAAATACAAATACATCCTCATTAGCCATAGACTAGCAGGGCTTAGTTTGTAAAATAATAAGTGCAGGGGCCCAATTTTTTTCTTAGGAGGCCTTTCCCTGGCTCCACACACCACCTCTATTGGCTTCACCCACTTTCACCATTGTCTCCAGTAATATGTACCTTATAATATGGCCTGGATAATTGTTATTGTTGGAGCAACATTAAGGGCTAATAAATCAAATACAAAAGGGGTTTTTGGGAAGCGCACATCCGGAACTCACATATTTGAAGGTGCTCTCATATGTGATAGTGAGCAAAATGGTGGCTCGCTCGGTGAAGTATTTACGTAGGATCACACGATTTGGTCAAGCAGGGAAGCCAGGATTAGTCCCAGATTCCATATTTTCACCCTGTGCAATTAATTCACCCATAATGACATCAAAGGTTAACACTTTGTCCTTAATTCATGGAGCACAAGATTAGTGCCGAGGTGACACTGAAAGGCGGAATCATCATTTTATTTTTTGCAGTTTTACATGGTGCGAACCCCGACAGAGATCAGAAAGACCAGCACTTCACAAAAGACAAACAAAGACTACATTACATTTTGCTTTCCCAAGCATATCCAGATATGTCAGGATTCAATGGGTGCTACGGAGTCCAGAGATTCAAACCTGCCTCCCTGTTTCTCATGGTCAGCAACTGCAGTCACTAGGCCCTATCACCTTCGCCTTCCATGCAAGCTCATCTTGCTTTGTACTCGTGGCCCCAAGAGGACCTTGAAATTTCAGTGGCTCACCCACCTTTATCAGGAGCACACATACATGACAAGAAGCATCAGGGCCCAGTGCTACCAATGGTCTCCGTCTTTGCCTATGATCACACAATTTGGTCTAGCAGTCTAGCCAGGACTGACCAAAGATTGTCTAGTTTTGTACTGTACAATTCAGCCATATTTATCCGGACTCACAAGGTACTGATTCCAGGAATTCAAACCTGGGCTGTTTCCTTGCGTCTCATACACACACACGATTAGAAGGAGCAAGGGCCTATAGCTGTCAATGGTTTCTTATTTTTCCACTTACCTGCTCCGTGAGAGGTGATTCATTAATCTGTGCAGGCCAGGTGGATGTCCACTACTCAGTTTAACATTCCGTGCTAGGGCCTGTTGCTCAGCTGCTCCCCCTAATGTTGCCTCTGCAAGACTCATGCAGTGGCAACTCAGCAGTTAGGGTGCTGGCTGGTATGTGGTAGTGGGCCGAGAGCACACTGACAATGATGGAATTGTGGCCAAGCATTGTCAGATCTAGGCAGCGAGGCAAGCAAAAGGTAGATAAGCACTTCATGTGCCGTGCGTTTCAGAAAATGTCATCCTGCACTGTCTCAGACTGCGTCACCCTAGCTCAGACAGAATTATCCAATAGAATGAGTAAAATCATAAAATTATATTGGTCAGCAGTGCTGACGTTACTAACTTGATGATTCACGTTGATCATGCATGGGCCAGGGTGGGCCAGCCTCTGAAGACATACCAGGCAGCCACCTGAACGACAGCTACATTTATTTTTTATAATTATCAGGGCCACTGCCCACAGGAGAAAAATTCTATTGCCACAGCCCTGTGGAATAAGTGCCGGTGCTGAGCACCAGAAACCACCTGCACAAATTAAGCATTGCCATAGAGTAATATTTATATAACACACAACCGGCGTTCTGCCATCAATAAAGGATTATGGGCCAGATGTAC
The DNA here is from genome assembly GCA_963921515.1 of Calotriton arnoldi. Classification (NCBI taxonomy): domain Eukaryota; kingdom Metazoa; phylum Chordata; class Amphibia; order Caudata; family Salamandridae; genus Calotriton; species Calotriton arnoldi. The sequence goes on from CAWUFW010003159.1 coordinate 1,685,248, forward strand.
GACCCTAAATTGCTGTCGCAAACGGGCAATCGGCCCGTTTGCGACCGAAATTAGGGCATGGCCATGTACAAACCTCATTTTGCAAATCGGTAAATGTTACCGATTCGCAAAATGAGGTTTGCGACTCGCTATTAGGAAGGGGTGTACCAAGGGCGTCCCTTCCTAATAGCGACTCACATTTGTATGTATGAATGTTTTGCGACCGCAATTGCGGTCGCAAAACACTCGCAATTTACCACCTACTTCACGTAGGTGGTAAACCATTTGCAAACAGGAAGGGGTCCCCAGGGGACCCCTGCCCCTTTGTGAATGGGTCAAAAAATATTTTTAAGGGCAGGCAGTGGTCCCAGGAGGGGCGACAAATGCAAAAGAAACAATTGATGGACGGAATGCTGGACAATGCAAACATTCACCCCCAGTCACAAGGATCTGGGTTAAATCCATCATTCTTTTGCTCACCACACCACCCCAGTTTGGACCCAGCCATATGCAGATCAGTCTTGACCCTGTTCTTTGTGGGAACAGTCCAGCCTGAACTGCCAAGCCAGGTCCTCCCTGGACCGGAAACAAGCATCCTGGGACCGGTTTCAGGGCATCACCCTTCTTCAGCCAGGCTAGCTTGAATCCAGTGGTGTAGTGAGCACGGGACCCACGTCTGGGCATACCCTTCCCACTTAGGGCGACAAATGCAAAAGAAACAATTGATGGACGGAATGCTGGTCAATGCAAACATTCACCCCCAGTCACAAGGATCTGGGTTAAATCCATCATTCTTTTGCTCACCACACCACCCCAGTTTGGACCCAGCCATATGCAAATCAGTCTTGACCCTGTTCCTTGTGGGAACAGTCCAGCCCGAACTGCCAAGCCAGGTCCTCCCTGAACCGGAAACAAGCATCCTGGGACCAGTTTCAGGGCATCACCCTTCTTCAGCCAGGCTAGCTTGAATCCAGTGGTGTAGTGAGCACGAACCCACGTCTGGGCATACCCTTCCCACTTAGGGCGACAAATGCAAAAGAAACAATTGATGGACGGAATGCTGGACAATGCAAACATTCACCCCCAGTCACAAGGATGTGGGTTAAATCCATCATTCTTTTGCTCACCACACCACCCCAGTTTGGACCCAGCCATATGCAAATCAGTCTTGACCCTGTTCCTTGTGGGAACAGTCCAGCCCGAACTGCGAAGCCAGGTCCTCCCTGGACCGGAAACATGCATCCTGGGACCGGTTTCAGGGCATCACCCTTCTTCAGCCAGGCTAGCTTGAATCCAGTGGTGTAGTGAGCCTGGTCCCAGGAACCAATGCCTGCCCTTAAAAAATGAAACTGAAAAGTTTCATTTTTCTTTTTTTTAAATGCAGCCCTTTAAGGAAAACGGGCTTCATTAAAAAAAATAACTGCTTTATTTAAAAGCAGTCACAGACATGTTGGTCTGCTGACCCCAGCAGGCCACCATCCCTGTGAGTGCTAGCCATTCCTAATGGGGTCGCAAATTGCGCCTGCCTCATTAATATTAATTAGGCATGCAATTTGCGATCCCATTAGATTCGTAAACAGTGTCTGAGACACTGTTGTACATCCCAATTTGCGAGTCGTATATTGCGAGTCGCAAATGTGACGCAATTTGCGAGTCGCAAATTGTTGGGTCGTACATCTGGCCCTATGCTTCCGTTAGGCACTATATCAACAAATATATTCTTGCTCTTATTCTTCTCAAGAATGGAAAAACATTTTTTCTAATGAGTATATTTATGACAAACATGCCATGAGCCACTGTGACACTAATTGGAGCACTATTACCCAGTTTCTCTCGCACAGTAGTCACTCGATTTGTATCCCATCCTCTTTTGAATGTGCAGTATCTCTGGATGCTTGTCGGATACCTTCGGGTGAGGGAGGAGCTGACAGGGTGATGATGATTGTACTGCCTTAAGATTATGAGCACTCGAACGCTTGTGGTCCTGGGCAGACTCTAAACAGGAATTACATAATCTGCTGGGAAGGTGTGTTTATAAAGGTTATGTTGCAATGCATGCAGTGTGCGGTTGTATGTTGAAGAATAAAGATGTATTTCAGAGCTCCGTGTGTGGCGTATTTCATTTGCATGCTCCTGGGCTGGGGAGGACGTTATGTCTGGCAATGATTAGGGGATACATACCCTGAATGATCAAGACTGCTCTCCCTGAGAGTTTGTAAAGCTACAGCAAACTGCTTGTGCGTGCCACATGCGCTCCAAATTGATGCAACAAACCTGCGGTTGGCTTATGTTGAGTCGAAGCTCCGTTCCAACCCATACATAGCCGTCAAAGAAGTCAAAGGCCCTGCAGAGGAGCACAATCGAAAAATCCTCCAGAATTCGCTGGTATGGCCGAAAGAAGAGATACTGCGCTGCACCATAACACAAAGCCATCATCCATACAAAGCAAACGCTAAAGGCAGAGTCAACAAGGTACAAAAGCAAAAACGTACTGACCAGCACAAGCAAGTGAAGTGCTATATGACCTAAAGATCAGCCAAGACGGACAGGCCCAAACAACAGGGGTGTTGCGTGGAGAGGTTGCCAGGCCGGCTGTGCGTGAAGAATGCTGCTTCATGGCAACAGAAGAGAGCACAAGGTACGACATGGCTAGATTCCTGAAGCCACCACCTTTGTTTGATACGACAAAGAAACAGAACCTCAGTGCCAGGTGGGCTGCAAGGATCAAAACGTTTGATGACTTCATAGACACACTAGAAGAAAAAGACGGTAAGAAAATCATCAAATATCTAAAACAACCTTGCCGGTGATGGAGTGAAAGAAGTGCTAAAGAAAATCTCACAAATGGATGCAATGTCTTACCAAAAGATAAAAGAAGCATTGGAAGCCAAGTTCGATCCGACGCCGAATGTCAGTTTTGAAAGGTACCTCTTCAATCAAGCATGACAACAGGCTGGTGAAATGATGGATGAGTTTGTTGAAAGACTTGACTCACTTATCAAACACATCAATTCTGTGATTTCAATGATGAAGAAGCCAGGCGCCTCAGAGCCATCAACAGTTATCTCTTTGACTCGTTCAAAAGATGCATGTTGAGAGAGACACTCAGTTTAGAGAACATGCTAATGGCTGCGAGGGCAGAAGAACGAGCAGATCGACAAGCTGATGATATGGAAGCAGGAACAGCGCAAAATGATCAGCGCTGATCATGAAAAGTAAGCATAAACACAGAACATATGCACACAAGCCAACATCTCGACAGAAAGAAAAGATATGCTTCCGATATGGGTTTTCATTTTCTCATGAAGGTAAATGTCCAGCCATGGGACAGACATGCAAAGACTGCTGGAAAAGAAACCACTTCGTAATGGTCTGCAAAGTGAAAGAGAAACTAAATGTGACACAGTGAGAAGAGAAAATGGGCGCAAGAAGGTTCCAGAAGTATTCTCTTCATGTCCATAAGGTCAAAAAGCACATCAATTATGACAAGTAGAAACAAAACAAATTTGATCGTCGTCAAATTCATCATACAAAGGTTCTTCAACATCACTATCCAGCGCCAGTGAAGAAGATGGATGTGCGTTGATGATATCTGCCAAATAGTGATCTGCACATGTAGGATTAGCTTCTTGCAAAAAAGATCAAAAGTCAAATGAGAAGCACCAAATGGAGCGATAAGTTTCATTTGGACGCTGTCCTAAAATTACATCAAAGGTGAGCTGTTGCCCCATAACCTTCATTATAGACAGTGGTGTGTTGATTAATATCATGCCAATAGAGACATTTAACAGCTTATCTCCTGTGCCATGCCTTACCCCGTCAAACACAAAGGTATACACGTGGGCTGCGTTCAAACTGGTACAGAGACAAGGGTCGTTTACAGCAACCATGAGACATAAAACAACGTCAGTGCAAGCGTCGATTCACGTTCTTCAGGAAACTTCATAGTGTGCCTGCCTACTGAGCTTTGCCACTGCTGCTGACATGGAACTGATATCTCTCAAATACAACAACCGTGCTCAGTCTGAAATTGTGAGTCAGTTCCTGTCGTTGTTTCATGGCCTACGAAAGCTCAAGACAATGAAAGTGCAACTTCATATTAATGAGACCATTTGCCTTGTTGCCCAACAGCACTGCAGAGTTGCTTTCCACTTACAAGCAGCCATTAAGAAAGAACTAGAAACATTGTTGAAACATGACATCATTGAACACTCCACCAGTCCTACGCCATGGGTTTCGCCCATAGTTGTTGTGCCAAAAAAGGACTATGGAGTTGCAGTGTGCATTTGTGTTGACATGCCTCAGGCCAACAACATAATCGAGAGAGAAAGACATCCAGGTCTTTACATCACGGACATGATCATGCAGCTGAACAGAGCCAAAGGATCTCCCGTCTTGACCTGAACAAACGATACCATCAACTTGAACTGGAAGAGAACAGTAGGTACATTTCTACTTTGTTGACTAATGTTGGTTTGTTCAGATACAAAAGATTTTGTTTTGGAGTATCTTCGACTGAGAAGATATTTCAGGATGCATTTGCTGAATAATTCAACCTGTCACACATGCTTTCAATAGCAGTGATGACATACTGGTATTTGGGACAACACAAAAGGAGCATGACAAGGCCCTTACAAGAGTGTGCAAATTACTTGCTGATGCAGGTCCCACTTTGAATGTGGCAAAGCGTGAGTTTCACAAAACCAAACACAAATTCTTTTGGCACATATTCTTTGATGGGGAAAGGATTCCTGACCCAAATAAAGTGCAAACATTGTCATCTGCTTGCCCCCCACAAGATGTAACCATGCTGCAATCCTTCTTAGGCATGTCTAGGTATTGCTTAAGATACATTTGTGACTTTGCTACAGTGAGTGCCCTGTTGACAGACTTAACAAAGCAAAATGTCTCATTCCAGTGGTCTCCTTAATGTGATTAAAGTTTCAAAGAAATAAAACATGCGATTGAGAATGCAACTGAAATGGCCTACTTTGACCCCAAGTTACATACTGAGATCACAGTAGATGTGAGCACGGTTGGGCTAGGGGAAATCCTTGCTCAACACAATGGGCATCCGAATGCTCAGAGACACATTGTAGCATATGCCAGTAGAAGCCTGTCTGAAATAGAATGTGCCTACTCTCAGCCGGAGGAGAGCCTGGCTGTAGTCCGGGCCTGTGAACATGTTCATGTGTTTTTATATGGGAAACGTTTTACTATCATCACAGACCACCGGGCATTGCTCGCTATCTTCGGAAATCCAAAAGCTAAGATCCCTCCTCATATCAAGTGGTGGGGGTTGCAACTGCAAGAGTACTATTATGTGATTGTACACAAGACGGAGAAGGATCAAAGCCTCACCAACTACTTTTCATGATTGCCACTACATCGCTACGGTTATAAGTCCAAAGCGGCAGAAGAGTAACTCAACTTCATTGTGAGGACCAGCACTCCAGCAGCTCTATCTATTGAACAAATTATTGCTGTTACGAACGCAGATAAAGACTTGCTCATCCTCAAAGACATCATTACAATGCAATCTTGGAAGAAAAGTGTTCGATTCTCTGCTGATGATGTTGGATTTCAAAAATCCAAAAATGATCAAGATGAGCTATCCATCACTTAAGAAGGTATCATACTGGGAAGCTCGAGAATCTTCATACCTGTGATCCTGAGACAGCAAATCAGTTAATTGGCCCAGGAAGAACGTTGCGGCATTGTAGCCACCAAAAGTGCCCTAAGAGTGTGGTTCCCTCGCCTAGATGAAAGAGTTGAGAAAGAGCTGAAAGCGTGTCACCTTTGTAACTGTTCATCCCCCAAGGTGAAAGAGCATCAAGTGACAATGTCTGATCTTCCTGCACATGCCTGAGAGATAGTTGCAGTTGATTTCTTTGGGTCTCTAATAAATGGAAGTCATTGATGAGTATTTGTGTTTTCCTTTGGTGGAAGACTTGTCATCAGCAACCCATGGCATAGTCATTGAGCAGCTTAATAACATCTTTGCAGCGTGGGACATCCCCGCTAGTCTCAAATGTGACATTGGCCCACCATTTGATAGCAAAGAATTCAAGAAGTTTCTTGTTTAACTCAATGTCAAGCATAACAAGCATTTGCAATGCAATAGGTCTCGCATTTACGCAAGTTTAAGCTATTGGCATTTTAAATGACACTGCCTTTTATTTATGTTTTAAAAATGAAAACAAAAATAAAAGGCATTGTTATTTGCAATGTGAATAGCTCAAACTAGCGTAAATGCGAGACCTATTGCATTGCAAATGCTTGTTAATTTCTGAGTTTGTGCTTCTCTAGACCAAGCACTCTTAAACTATGCTGCTTACAAGTATGGGTGACATGTCACTCCTACACCTTGTAGCCCTCTGGCTTATGTAACATTTCCTATAAACTGAGTTACAAACGTATGACTGATAGTCTCTGTGTAAAGCACGTGTGATGAGAAGTGCTCTGACACCCTACACTGGTATGAGTGGCGCTATATAACTAATTAAATGCATCTGAGAGAGTGTGGTTATGGAGATTTGAGGGGCACTGTTAAAAGGTGGTGGTGAGGGAATCCGTGGTGGAGGTGGTCATTGGCGGGCGCTAACAAACAGTGTTGCAAAGGGCACCACCAGCGCTAAAGCCGGTTAGTGTAGTGCCCTTCCATTTCTGGTGCTTGCAGCAATTTTAAGATCTTCTTAGAGTTTATGGTTACTCAAATGGGTGTAGTTTCTGATATCAATGTTTCCCTGTCTTCATTGCTTGATTTTGCTTGCGATAAAGTGTCACTTATAGTTGTTGAAATGTCACTCATAATTACACTGAAATTATTAAAATCTCACACATAGCAATCGGAAACCTTGGCAGCTATGCAAGTGGCTGACAAAACTGCCTGACCTACAAGTAGGAGACACGGACATGGCCAAGAATCGCTCTCCAGATAGCTAATTCAGAATGCTGTTTGAGCCAGAACTGTGACGGGAGTCCATGAGACAAGGCACCAGGGTGGGCTCTGAGGCTCGACGAGGGAATGAGGAAGTCACAAGGAATGAGTACCTGCAGTTTTCCATTACAAGCAGTGGTCTCTTTATTGCCCTGTAATGAAACGGACTGCAGTTTCCAGAATGAGACCAATCAATAACGCTACAGCTGCGAATACTTTATTCCAGCGCACATGAAAGCGGCCAGGGCGGCTGACTGAAGCACGGGGCTCAAGGTTCCATACCCGACGCCGTTGGCAACTCAGCCAAGCACCACGTGACTCTGGGCAATAGCTCGCTTCATGTTCCCGACAGCGCCTTGAGACCCTTAGGGGTGAGTTTGCGCTTTATAAAATACTGGGATAACGTGGCATTTTGTTATATATTTGACGCAAAGAGTTTTTTGCTTTATTACAAAACAAAAATAACTTACAGAAGTTTTTAGCGCACGCACTGCAAAGTTTTTATACCACTCCACAGAGGACGCGTCTGAAAGAAGTGTTTAGAGAGCGGTGAGACTTTATGTTTTTTTAATAATAAAAATAGCGCGGGAGGCGAGAAGCGCTGCTTCTAAAGTTAGAAAAGGGCTGGAGCCGCGCCGGGCAACTGAGGTGCATGCTCTATGAGGGCGTGTCACTGGCATGTGCAGATTGTACTCTGCTCGACCCCTGGCCAGAGCTTGAGTCCACTCACTCCCTGTCCCGCGCGCTTTACAGCTTGGCAGCCGCTGGGTTCAGCACCGCGGTAAGATACCTCTAGTTTACCGCTATCACACTCTCTATATTAACGCTCACTCTTTGAAAGCACATTCAGCCTCTTAAAAACGTGCCGCACTTTAACCTCCCAAAACATCCTCGAAATGTTAAAACACTCCCATCCTCTTAAAACTAAGGCTGGGCGTAGTTCGCGTAGTAGCGCAACGCGAAGCTACGCGAAGTGCACTTCGCACTACGCGGGCTACGCATAGCTACGCGAACTGCGTAGTGCACTGTGCAAAATGCTGTTCGCACTGATTGCACAGTGCCGGATGCTTGTCCGCACTGTGCAATCATTGCAAACGGCTTCTTGCACAGTGCAAGCGGTTGTTTTCTGCCGCTCGAGTAGATTTCTACTCGAGCGGCAGCTTTCTCAACGCGGACTGGTAGTTTCTCATTGTGAGCGGTCGCGAGCATACGAAACCACTCGCAATGAGAAACCTGACCTCCCCGCGTTGAGAATCTCGCCGGGAGGTTTATTTTCCACGCTCGCGATCGGCAACTTGATGTTGCTGATCGCGAACGAGGAAAAAGTCTCGCCGGGATGTCATTTTGCTTGCTCGCGGTCGCCAACTTGACGTTGAGGACCGCGAGCAAGCAAAAAATGACCGCTACGCTACGCTACGCGTGTTTGCACTGTGCTACGTGCAATTCGCGTAGTGCGAAGTAGCGCAAACTTCGCAAACTACGCGAGCGTAGCGTAGTACTTCGCCCAGGCCTACTTAAAACACCCATCAACTAAAAAAAATCACACATTCATAAAAGTTTTCTTCTAAAAAGTCGTCTACGTACTAAACACTCCCATCCTCTAACAAGCATTGGCCGCGCGGCTCACTGAGCACATCAAAGCGGCCGAAAGGGGAGAAAGGAGGGGTGAGTGCAAGCTGAGGTGACAAGAAGGGCTGGGGAGAAGGGAGGAGGGAGTGCGAGTAGCAGCTGTGCACGTGCACGGCTACAAGGCAAAAGTGAAAGCAGGCTGGCAAATGGTGTGCGATGTGCGCGCACCATGACGAGAGAGAAAAGCCATATGGCGCCTCTGCTCGTCATTGTGCGCGTAACCGCACACTCGATGCCAGCCAAAAAGCTGTGGTCGCATTTCTAAATGCCCACTTACAAAATGTCTCGCCCAGACCAACGCAAGCGCTGGCTTCAGGGCGAGACCTAAAAAGAGTACAAAAGAATACACCTCTCTGGCCACAAGCCAATCCTGTTGTTGAACACTTCATGGACACCCTCAAGAAGGTAATTCAGTGAGAATTAATAGAGGGAATCTGTCTCAACCAAGCCATGTGTCAAGCCTTTCATGTGTATCAATCAACTCCTCACTCCACAACTGGTGAGAGTCCTGCCACCTTGCTATTTGGGATAGCCATCAGAACCGAATTACCTCAATGGACATTGGACTGATCGATGAATGCCGATGAAGTTCGTGTCATAGACGCTTCTTGGAAGTGCAAAGTGAATACCTATACTGACTAGTGCCGACACACCCAGGAAACAGTCTTCGGAAAGGACTGAGTATTGGTCAAACAGATATGGTAGCCAAAAACAGATGTCGGCCCTTTGAGGGTCCCGGAAAGTCCATCACACGGGACTCGTCATACTTTAAACACCTACCTCGATGTTCATCAGCTCCTGATATCACGAGTGAGACGACCCGCCTACCTGTCCAGATCAAGCATCTGACCCAATGCCATCGGTGCCTGATCAAGGTGCTCCTCAACTACCTCATATCACCCTATCCGGCAGACCAGTGCGAGTGCCTCAACGACTCATTGAGGAACTCTGATGCTAATGCTTTCTGTACTGTTTTTTTAACAGAGGGGGTGATGTAGTGTCTTGAGATTATGAGCACTAGAACCCTTGTGGGTCTGGGCAGATTCCAAACAGGAATGACGTAATCTGCTAGGAGTTGTGGTTATAAAAGCTATGACGCAATGCATGCAGTGTGTGATTGTATGTTGAAGAATAAAGATGTGTATTGCAGAGCTCCGTGTGCCGCATATTTCATTTGCATACTCAATCATGAGCTGAAGAGGATGCTACAACGACTGAGGCATCCACAGCTCAGTAAAGGAATTGAATGATTCAGCTGCTCTGTTTTCACGAAGAAGGAGAGCCAAGTGTCTGACTTCATTGCTCTTGAACCATATTCATTCATGTGAAATCTTCTTGCGAGGATGTATGATGAGTTTCAAATGTGAAAATATGATGTTTGGGCGCATCTTGTAATTTAAATTTCTGTGTGCTGCTTATGGGGAAGCGCTGCCCTCCCATACACATTTTTTCCATGTGAATGTCCTTCCTCCAGGCATTTTTCCATTTCTACCTTCTGCTAGGGCTGTGTAAAATTTGTGTAATCTGCTTTTGTGTAATTACTTGAAATTACACACAATGGCATTTGTGCCCATATTTTAGAACAAAATGTACTTGTACTACATTTTGGCCACAAATAGCGCATAATAATGTGCCCAGGCATAATAGCGTCATTTTGGGATTTTCACTTCACAAATATAACACAATATTACTGAAATACACAGGATCATTCCGGTGTCATTAAAGTTTCTCCTGGACCCACTCCTGACCCTTAGTATCATTTTAGGACCCACGACAATCCCTTTTTGTGGGGAGGACAAAATGGCAGCTAAAAGAGGCATGATGTTTCCTGTTATGCTAAATTAAGTTATAGATCATTCATCAGTTAGACTACCTCCGTGATGGATGGCATTGTTTGTAATAACAAACCAAGTAATGTGGAAATGATGCCAAATGAAGTATAATGATTCCAAGATATGCTCGATAGGAAGAGATAACAGTAAAACTTTCCAGATAGAAAAACTGGGTTTGATTAACTGATAAAATATGTTGACAAAGGATACGCAATATTAAAATACCACTGAAAATTATGGCTGTTGTCCTGGTATTTTGGAGAAGTTATGGGGTGCATTTGCATTTTGTTCACTGTTACTGTTTTGGTGAAAAGATAATCAAAAGAGTTTGGAAAATCTGTGTTTTCCTACAGTGTTTAGGCCGAGCATTCGAGACCTCTTGTATATACTTTAGTATATACTTATATGTGTATGTACTTTGTGGGCTCTGGAGATCAGCCCTAGGACTTGTATGCTTCCGCTTAGGGACTTTTTTCTGTTCAACTGCCTCTATTTAACCGTCTTGATAGAAAACGACCAGTGTGGGTCAGTAAAATACCAGAATTGCTTTCTGCTTGTTCAACTGCCTTTATTTAACTGTCTTGATAGAAAACAACCAGTAGAGGTCAGTAAAATACCAGAATTGCTTTCTGCTGAGGCACTTTCTTTTTTTAATTTTACTGGCAACTGCCTCTATTTAACTTTCTTGATTGTAAACGACCAGCAGAGGTCAGTAAAATACCAGAATCACTTTAGCATTCTCTAGATTCCAGTCCATAGAAATTGTCTTCCAGGAGCACCCGTAGACAATAATATTTTTTTCAAATCTTGTATTTTCACCGAAGGCCCTGATTTTATATTAAAAACAGCGCTTTGAACTATACCATTTCCCGCTGAAAGGCAATATTTCTCTCCATGTGTTCCCATACCTGGCATGTCACACAGTTTGGTGCTTACTTTCCCTCCATGTTAAAGAACAGTAGATGTTTTAGCACCCAGGGTAATGTGCTGCATAAAATAAGGTCCCAAAGGCGAGACCGATTGCATTGCAAATGCTTGTTATGGTCAGGTGTCGCTTTCTGAATCCTGCCTTCCTTTATGGTTCTTGGGTACTCATTCATTTTAGTCAAAGTGGTCTGTTGACGTTGTATTTGGTTGTGTTTTCAGTTATTTCGAGGTGATTCATATTCAATTATGGCTGGCCAGAGTGGAATAAACTAGTGTATTATTTAGTGGTCTCCTGGATCTTGTAATGGATATGCGAGGAGCATTATGTACAGGTGTCCAAGGTCCAAGGAAACTGCAGCTTGTTTTGTTTTACTGTTCAGTACATTTTTCCATTGCTCGGCTTTAGATGGCTGTTGTATTTTGAGGCACTTTTGCCCATTATGTGACGTTGATGTAATGTTGTGAACATGTGGGTGTGGTAACTTAAAATTAAGGCTTCTGGGTGGTAGATGTGCAAATAAGAGGACATTGTTGAAGTGGAAAATGTTTAGATAACTATATGGCTTAGAATCATGTTGTCTGCACTGTAGTGGTGCTGATGATTGTACCTAACTTGTACTCTTGAATTAGTGTGCAGTATCTGCATAACTTGACACAAATGTGCTGTGGAGGTAGCAAATAGTTAGTTAGCAGCATAACTTGGAGCCATGTTGTGCATGAAATTGTGGCCACGTTTGTACACAGTGTGTACCGTTCGTGCAGAGTCATATGTACATTCATGTACATTTCGTTTAAAAAAAAAAAAAAACAGGTTAGGGTGGTCAATCGGGTCCCACTGTTGTTTTGCCCTCAGACAGATCTCCTCTTGATGCAGTGTTTGGATGGAAATCTCCCCCTACATTACTCAGCAGGACATGCACCACTGTCTTGAGTTTTTGTCTGATTTTTTGAATCAGTACACACGACAATCACACATGTGCACTGAAGGCATTCCATAAAATGAAATAAGACTCAGAGCAGGACTTTGAGGTCTGGAGACACAAAGAAAGTGTACTGCTCCTTTTCTGATAGTTTTTATACTGCCATCTGACTGAACAGAGAGGAACTGACAATGGCTGCAGCAACTGATTATAGTAGAAGGACCAGACCTCTTTATCTGTGGCCTTCAGTGGGAGAGTTTCCTACCAGCCTCTTCTGTTTAAATAGATTTACAGTTCCTTTCAATCAAGTCCATCATTCCCGTTCATGCGAGGCATGTATGGTACATGAGTATTTGCTCAGTTTGTTGAGGCTCAGTGAGACTGGAGTATGGTGGTTGTTCTTTGCTGCATGAAGACAGGATCCATTTTGGGACTCCTGTGTAGGAATGGCTAATGACATAGAAGCCGGGAATGAGCTTACCACACAGGGATGTGATTTAGAAGAAAGTTAGAGAAAATTGTTAGTCCCCTTTGATGTGAACTAGGCTTCTGTGCATGGAGGGTTTGTCAGATTACTTTTGTGAAGAGCAGGTAGAGACCCTAAACCCATCCTCTTTCATTCTTGCAACAGAGGTGTTCCGCAGACAGCTTTGTGTAGTAATGTGTTAGGGAATATCCTGCTTCTTTAGTGGCAATGTTTCTCAATCCCCAACAGGGAGCAGCCAGTCCCACATCCCGTCCTGCAAAATCTGCAGATTATACGAGATGTGGCTGAACAGTCTATGTGAAATAATAAACCCACTTCCCTTAAACCAGACCCGCCCCAAAACCAAGAAGGGATCTGGGATGCACATCAGCACATGCCAACCAAGAATGAATACCTAACAGAAACCCCAAGTCAGTATTCCAGGGATTTCTAACTGACCACATCCAAACTCTACATAGCTGTATGAAGAAAACAATTTCTGAGTTCCAGGGCTGGTGTCCTTGACAGGTAGCTCATCTTGGGCAGTAACCTAAAGTCTGCATCTTGCTGAGGTAGAAGCTTGGAAGGTATTTGAAAGAAGGGGACTGCTTGGTATCAGAAATAGAGCAACTGGAGGTATCTATAGAGAGAAGGGCGTTGTCTAGAAAAGGAATTTACAGCCCAGCAACCAGGAGAAGAGCAACTGTGATGGAAGGACAGAGGTCCACAAAATGTATCACAAAAAAGTACTGTGGTTGTGAGTTGTGTGAATACTACAATTCTCTGTAAATATTCACTGGATTGATTCAAATACAAGTTAAAGAAGTCTCCTCACCCACAATTTATTGTGGCATGCTTCATCACTGGCAGCTCCCCCGCACCAGAGCGAGACAGTGCTGCTCTGGCAGACACAACTGTATAGGGAGTGTTTGAGATTTTTTTAATCAGGACATTAGCATGGGTCCAAGTGTAATATAAAACTATCTAAGGGTAACCCCAAGGGGTTTCTTTTCATTTGCGGGTACCCTTGATATGATTAAAACAGTGAATAGTGGGTATGTGTTGAGAAATAATCATTCACCTAACTCCAATTAGATGCCAACATGTTGGACCAGTGATGAAGCTTGTGTAGGTCAACAGTCTTCTCTAGACCTCAGAATCCCCCTGCCTAACTACTACATTTATACGGTGCAAGTGAATGAGGCTTATGGTGCTGATACCTTCCCATGGTGGTCCTTTCCTGGTGCCTACAGGTGACAATAAAAACAAAACACAAACAATAACTGCTTCTAAAAATGAAGGAGGAAATCTCCAAATGTCATATAGAAAGAGTTACATGACTTTATATACAGGATTCAAAGGTCATCAATAATTCTTATTTTGTAATAATAATTCCTATTTGTAGAGCACGAACATATCGCCCCTTAAGGTTTCAAAGCACTGGGGGCCATCGGGGAGATTAAGTGAGTTATTGCCCAGAGTCACATGATGCTGAGCTGAGCTGCCTGCCGGCGGTCGAACCGCGAGCCTTTCAATACGGAAACAGCTTCTCTTGCCACTGAGTCACACCTCTTCCTCAATGACTATGTATGTCCAACAATAACTTCTCTCAAGGCGTACTCACCTCATGAACACCACAAATCAGTAGACAGAGGTGCATCTTTTCTATGTAAAAAGTAGAAGAATGTTGAAAAATGAAGATAAAATGTTGAAAGAACATGCAGGTGTAGAACATTCAGGGCATGCTTGAGTAACTTTCCTCAGTCTTTCCCTTGGTGATTGCAGAGATCCACAACACCGAGGTCTGCATAGGGAGGATCTGCCTACCCAGAGGTGTGGTAAGCCCCCTAATTTCTCTGACCGTTGCTGTTGCAACTGGTTGCCCTCATCATGTCCACTGAACTCTGCTCCGCCCTCCCTTGTGGCCAAAGATGTATTGGCTGGATGGCCAGGTCTAGAAGGGCTCTGAACCTGCAAGCTGTACTTATATCCCTAAAGTAGTTGTATAGTGCCAAATTAATCCCCCTGTGCTGAGATATATGTGTGTGAACTGTGGTTAAACTTAATCCATGAATCCCAGGTGTTTATTGCCAGAACACCCATGGACCCTTATGTATGGGCACACTGGTCAATGTGCCTCTTTGTGCTCCTTGTGTACCTCCTTCCTCAATGATTGTCACTGTTCTCTCAGAGGGCTCTTATGCTCCATTTTGAGTGATTTGAGCCTTGGGCCAGCTTTGACCATGATGAATGTTCACAAATATTTAAGACACTCATACTGCGTAGCTGCCCCACTGCATTTCTGTTCCCAGGCTAGGCAGCCGCACTTTCTCCCTATGTCTCATTTATATACCGGCTTATCAACTTCAAGAACAGCCTAGAAGGCATACAGGAGAAGTGGCCGAAGCCCCTGGAAGCCACAGATGATAGCACATAGTGATGAAACCTAAAGAGAAACCACAGAACCACAGATTGTGTTAATTATTTGAAGGATTCAGCTCTAAATGTAAGTGAATGTTAAGAGAAGGGCTAGAGACACTGCTTACCTTTTAGTATGGAATGAGTGCAGGAAGCAATAGTCTAAATCTGCTTGTGCTAAGTTTCTTTCATGGATGGAATAGCTGACAATCATCATATGGTGTCAGGGCTGTCTGGACTGAGGATCTATGTAGGTGCAGAAAACGCACTACATTGCAGCATTCCGACAATGAGCTACAATTCCCATCACGCTATAAACTGTTGTGGACTAGAGAGGCAATCACTGTCTTGGACATCTGGGTGTGAGTTCCTTAGTGCCAATGGCATCCTTGCTAGGCAAACATAAACGATGTGCTACTGCCAGAACCTATCTGTGAACATCTTTGTTTTCTCTCTTGTCCTATTTCCCTCTCCCCGTTTCTATCATTGGCCTTGATATCCCTCTATGCGTGGTCACTGGTGAAGGTGGTAAGAGAAGTGTATCAGTCCCATTATGTTTCAAGTACAAAGGCTAGTGCATCCTGATGAGTCACTTGAGATATACCAAGCAGCTGCTAAGTATAGGCTATGTTTGTGAAACGTCTTTGGGAATCACTTAAATTATTACTTCATAATTATACCCCAGTGTTAACCATTATCAATTACATTGTCAAGATCTATTTTTCATGTGTAGTGATTTTTGTTGTATTTGTCTTACTCAAATCAAAGTACTGGCTAGACTCAATTAATTAACTTTTACAGGTACACTTATTGATTTTTAGTTTTAGCCCACATCACCTCCCTGAATAAGTCTCGGACTGGGCTGCTTAACTACCATCAGGGTTAAGTGCTAAAGGGGGCCCATATTGTTCAGTTGTGGGTCCAACAGTAAGAAGGTACCAAGATAGCAGAAGTAAAAGCCCCACTTGATATAATTGGAGCCAAGGGGGGCTCGCAGGGGATTTCTCAAGAAACGAGGTGATCAATAGGTGATGAAAAGGGCTGCATCAGAAGTCTAAAGTACAATGAAGGCATAATAAAGACAATAGGTAGAGTCTCACCATTGGGCAGGGAGGGTATGGGGAGACTGTGGTGGGGTTGGTACATCATGGAGAGACAGGGAAGTCATTGAGTTCTGCCCAGAATTGTTGGTCGGAGGTATTACCAGGTTGGGAGTGATCATTGAAGTCAAGTCCACAAGTACTAGGGAGGAATGAAGGAACATAGTCCGGGCTGGAGGGTGGGGGACAAAAACCAGGCATCTGAATGTAGTTAATGGGAAGGAATGTAACAGAGAAAGGGAGATTATTGATGAACTCATTGGGAATGAAGGTGATGACTCAGGCCACAGCATGGTGTTTGGACAGAATGTCAGAAAAATAATACTGTGATACAAAAATATTGTGTCACGAATATCGGGGCATCAAAAATATCATCGACAGGAATATTGAAGGTAAAAATCATGTTTTTACTGTGGTTTTTAATATCGTTGTAAAAAATATCGATGTACAAAATATTGTATGTAATATTGTTTGAAAGTGTTAACTAGTATGTAATGTATTGTATTGTGTTTTGTTGCATCTGTTTATATTTTTTGGATTAATGTTTTTAGTAAGCTAAATTTTTAGTTATGAAATAGTTGACATTTCTATTAGTATTAATATATATAATTACTTGTTACATTTTTTTTTAGCTGCAGGATATTGGGTTTTTTGGGGAAAAGAATGGGAAGATTTTAAAAAGAATGTATAGTTAAAAAAAATCATGTTAATAATTTTGACGATATGCAAATTTATAAATTAGCTTTTTTTAATTGTTTAGCTTTTTTAATATTTAGCAAAAAAACCCTTAAGATATATATTAATAGTATAAGAAAACATTATTTAAAAAAAGTAAAAAATATTGCAACATTTTTCATGACAATAACATTTAGAAATATTTGTATTTAAATAATTATAATTTTATATTTCTTGCAATTGTTTGCAAAATTGCAGAAATTTAATATGTTTTTGAAATTGTTGTTTTACTTCAAAAATCTATTTTAAATTTATAAAAATATTTAAAAAAATAATTTTTTTGATTTTATGTATGTTTGAAATCATAGCTTATTTGTTATTTTATGGTTTACAGTTTTGGAAAAGCTGAATTTCAAAAATATTGTAATTATTAATAGTTATAAAATGACATTTATTTTCATTTTTTATATTTTATTTTGTATACATAGGTATGTCATTTAGGTTAGTTCGTTTATAGGTTAAATTATACGTAATATTATAGTAAAACAAATGTGTATGAGTATGGAGTATTGATTGTGTTTTGAGATTGTTTAATATGTATTACATTCTTTAAAATGTTTTATTTTGAAGTGGATATCATAATTTTCACACCTTTAGCCTTCAACACCCTTTTCAAATATCCTTAGATTGGAGTGGGATTAATAAATGTTACCCTTTTAGTGTCCAATACCTTCCCCCAATATGGTTGGATTAGAGTGGGAATAGAAAATGTCAATCCTTTAGTGTCCAGCGCCTTCCCCAAAATGGTTTAGATTGGGAGTGGGATAAGTAAATGTCACGCCTTTAGTCTCCAACACCTTCCCCAAATTGGTTTATATTTGTGTGGGAATAGCCAATTTCACCCTTTAGTGTCCAACACCTACCTCAAATAGGTATAGATTGAAGAGAAAATAGTAAATGTCACCCCTATAGTCTCCAACACCTTCCACCACTATAACTGGGTTGGAGTGACAATAGTAAATGCCACCCCTTTAGTGCCCAACACATTCCCCAAATTGGTTTATATTGAAGTGGGAATAGTAAATTTATCCTCTTTAGTGTCCAACACCTACCTCAACTAGGTATAGATTGGAGTGAAAATAGTAAATGTTTCTCTTTAGTGTCCAACGCCCTCCCCAGGTTGGTTTTGATTGGAGTGGGAATAGTAAATGTAAGCCCTTTAGTGTCCAACAATTTCCACCAATATGGATGGATTGGAATGAGAATAGTAAATGTCACCCTTTAGTGTCCAACGCCTTCCTCAAATTGGTTTAGACTGGAGTGGGAATAGTAAATGTCACTCCTTTAGTGTCCAACGCCTTCCCCAAATAGGTTTGGTTTGGAGTGGGAATAGTAAATGTCACCCCTTTAGTGTCCAACATTTCCCCCCAATATGGTTAGATTAGAGTGAGAATAGTAAATGTCTTTTCTTTAGTGTTAAACACCTTCCCCAAATTGGTACAGATTGAAGTGGGAATAGTAAATTGTACCTCTTTAGTGTCCAACACCTTTGGGAATAGTAAATGTCACCCTTTTAGTTTGCAACACCTTCCCCCAATATGGTTGGATTGTAGTGGGAATAGTAAATGTCACCCCTTTAGTGTCCAATCCTTCCCCAAATCAGTTTAGATTGGAGTAAGAACAGTAGCGGCTCCTCGAGGGAGTGCTGCGGGGCGGTGGGGCGGGGCGGGGGAGGGGCAGGGTGGGGGTAGTAAACTCCGGAATTGGGCCGGACAAAGTTGAGTAAAGAAATAAATAAAGAAAACGAATTACATTGCGCGCTGCATCGCCGATTTGGCGTTGCAGCGGGCGCAATGTAATTCGTTTTGTTTATTTATTTCTTTACTCAACTTTGTTCGGCCCAATTCCGGAGTTTACTACCCCCCTCCCTGCCCCTCCCCCGCCCCGCCCCACCGCCCCGCAGCACTCCCTTGAGGAGCCGCTACTGAGTAAGAATAGTAAAGGTCACCACTTTAGTGTCCAAAACCTTCCTCTAATATAGTTGGATTGGTGTGGCACTAGTAATTGTCCAACACCATCCCCAAATTGGTTTATTTGGAATGGAAATAGTAAATTTCAGCCCTTTAGTGTCTAACGCCTTCTCCAAGTTGGTTTACATTGGAGTGTGAACAGTAAATGTCAGCCCTTAGTCTCCAACATCTTCCCCAAATTGCTTTAGATTGGAGTGAGAATATTAAATGCCACCCCTTTAGTGCTTAACAATTTTTTTTACAAATTATTTATGTTGGAGTGTGATTATTTAATTTTATATTTTTATTCTGAAATCTTTTATTTTATTTTTATTTGTATATAGTAGAAATGCTTTGTGTTATTTTATTAGTATTGTTGTTCATTAGTAACATAATAAAAAATAGTTAGTTGTAAGTTTGTAAACAAAATTAATATTACTTACATTGTTTTGTATTGTAAAAACGTCACACATTTTTCTCATTTAATTTCTGCTTTCCAAAGTTTACTTATTGGGTATTTTGACATTTTAAATTATATACATATCATCTGAAAAACAAACATGTTTATAAAGGTAAGCAAATAAAACATTTCTTTTCATTTTTTTATTTATAAAATACATGTACTTTTTATTTATAAAGTAGTGTGTGCTGTACAGTTTCATCTTTTATTTCCCATTGTTTAACAGTGTTTTAACATTTTTAATTTGTTTTATATACATATTTTCTTCATCATTTTAACACATGTTTTTAAGTCTATATTAAATAGTTGTATATATTTTATACTATTATTTAATCTATTCTTTGTACACTTATTACTTTTTGTCACAACATTATTTCACATGTTTCTAGAGGTGGGCGGAGTTGTACTCCAAGGAATTCAGTGGATTTACTTTAATATTCCACAATATTCCGCAGAGTTCCACCTACTCCTACACAGAAGGCACTTCCCTTAAAGGTGTCCTGCCGTGGCTGTATCCATTGCTTGGAGCGAGGACGCCAATGCAGGCAGCATGGGATCTTATGCTGAATGAAGGAATCAAAAGGCGCATGCTGATGACATATGCCTCAGCATCATGGGAGATGTAGTCCCTAGATCAGCGGCGGGAGCCGTACTAATGTGCATTCAGGGAAAATGATAATAACCTGCTCCTCAGAAGTGCAGTGGATTGCAGTGGATTTCAGGGTAATGAGGAGTATATGCTCATACGGTATACTTATACGGTATTTATTACAGTAGCCAGAAGTGATATACACAAAGTTGTGCAGACGAGGACAGAGCCTCATCCTCCTGCAACTGCAGCAGGGGAGACCATGGGAAACAGCTGGCAAGGGAGTTCAGCACAGCTGCTCCATGCCAGTGCTCCTGGGCACGGTGTGCTGCACATACGGGCCTGGGATTTTAGCAAAATGAGGCGAGAAGGACCTGCTGCTCTCAACTCCTGGAAGCCCTCCCTCACTCTCTGGCCCATGTCATCATGACTCCCATGGGGCGGGAACAGAGCTCCCGTAGGGAGGGGGCTGTAGGTCTGTCAGGATCTCATCTCACTGAGGACAGAACTAGAACATATGCACGTGCTCTGTCCCTACAAGTCCCATGAGGCGGCCATCTTAAAAGCAGGCAAAATGCCTCACAAACCTGTGCTGCTTTTCGTAGGTGCTGGTAAACTCCACTACGTGGCGGATTGCTGAGTTTTTGCCATGCTCTAAGCAGAGCATGGAGTGGTAAAACTCAGCGAACTCTGCCGGCGGAGTTGAGTACACCACCCACACCTACATCTTTCAAATAGTTGATATTTTTCAACATGTTTTCATACATTTATTCAACATTTTTACAATATTTCCCATTCATTTGTATGGGGGATAGTCTTATTTTTTGTTTCAGCCATTTTTTTGCCACTATCAGCTATTGTTCAATCTATTTGTATTGTTTTTGGTCTACTATCCTGGAACCAGGTCGCAGTAATGTGTGTCTGTTTGTAAGAAGAAGTAAGGGCTTTTTAAGGGATTTTGTTAAGGGTTTTGATTTTAGGGGCTTAGGGGAAGTCTAGAAGGTAGTTATAGTGTTCATTATGGGTTTTTGTATATTTATTAGTATTAGTGTTAGTGTTTTTCACTAGTTTATAGTTTTGTGCTTCTGTACACTATTTTGTGCTGCTAAGTTATATTAAATTAAGTTATGTTAGTTCTATTTTGATGATTAATTGTTATGTATATGTATTTTTGGGGGTGTAATGTATTTTACGGGTAGGTTTTTATTGACTTTACAGTTTTTTGTCTACAAATGCTTCCTGTGGGCATTGGGAGTTAACCTTTTATTGAGGAAATCATTTTTGGTTTATCATAAATCCTTGCTTTTTAATTGGATTTCCTTTTTTGGTTTCCTGGAGTGTTTAATTTTTTAAAACACTTTTTGGGGTTTTTTATGTTTCCTGCATGCTTTGGATTGCTTCAAGGGATTTGTATTGGATTTCTTTCATTTTTGCAATTTTTTGGTCTGCTTGGACAATATTTTTCCTTTTTTGGTGAATTACTAATTTATTAATACATGAACAAAGAGAAAGATCTGCAGTTACAGAGCAAAAGGTTTTCTTTATTTCATTTTCTTTTGCGTGGGAAATGTCAATATCTAACGTTTGTGTGAATATTATGTGATTGTTATGTGGAATTTTTTGGTTTATGTGTTGTAAATATTTTATTTGATGGATTAAGTTGGTTTTTTACTTTCTTTGTTGGTGACGATAACATTTTATTTTGAATAATTTATACATAGTTTTATTATATCAGTCTTTATTAAAACATTATATTTAATATTTAAAAAAATGCAAGGTTTGGTATGTTGGTTAATAAATTGTCAGAGTTTTTGAGGACTTTGGTATTTTGTAATATGCTTTTGGCTATCATTTCTAAGTAATCTACTCTTTTGTCATTTATGAAGAGTTTTACTTTAAATTGTAGCATATCGTACGCTCTTTTTGTTTGTGTGCTAAGTTTAGGGCCAATTTGGCTAACAGATTGCTCCATTCTTAGCTGTTGATAGCTTTGCTTTTTTGTAATGCTTCTATAAATTTATACATGGTATGTTGAGTTCTGATTAATGTAGATTGGAAGGCAATGTGCCATCCTTCCACTGCTTTGTTTGTTTTGGCTTTCTGTGCCAAGGTACTCTCAGATATTCCACAATGTTATTTGGAATTTTGGTTGCCATCTGTGTCCTGAGGAATGCAGTCTGCCAACCCAAGGGTCTTCGAAATAGACCATTAGGGTGCTAAGTTGGTCTTCATTTTGTTGGTAGAAAGGAGTTTCTATTAGTAAATTCTGGTGGTTGGCTACCTCTGTGACTGGGACATAGGCTAGTGCTATCATTTTTTTGATTTGAAAAAAATATTCTACACTTGCAGATTTTTGGAGATGCCTCCATATGATTTGATTGAAATGATAGTAACAGCCTTGTATGCCTGTGTGAGGGTACATTTTTAGAATGGTTTAAATCATGCTTGCTCAAAGCTTATGGTTATTTTGTGGGGGTAGTAATTACTTGTTTTGTGTTTGATATGGTTTAGGAGCTCGTAATAAGTGCTGCTTTGTTTATTTGGTAGTAGTGCATATAGAAAAGGGATATTTGTGTTTTCATATTCACCATGTATAGTGTATATCTGAGTGAATGGATTGGGACACATTTTGAAGGTCCCATCCAACATCCACGTTTAACATTGTCCCAGTTTTAGTAAGTAATCTGTTGTAGAGAATATTATGATTTGTTTTTGTTATTTAGGTTGTCATGTAAAGGGAAAGGTTACTCATTATGGGCATCATTACGATGCTGGGTGGTCAGACCGCCAGCCACTCTTGCAGCAGTTGGGAGACCGCCTGACGAGAAATCAGCAGTCCGACTGCCGTATTTCAATTTGACTGCCAGGCTGGCGGTCAGAAACTCATCAGTACCACGGCGTGGGCATGCTGCAGCTGTGGAATAGGGCCGCAGCACATGCCCCTGCAGTGCAGCATCTCCTGCATGCCCATGTACCGTGTGCCATGCAAAGGGATATCATAATCCCAACGGCGGTGCCTGCCTCTGCACCGCGCCGCTCTGGGACGCTCCTCTGATTGCCGCACCGTCGGGATCTATGATCCTGGCAGAAGCGGCGGTCTTATGTCCGACAGCTGTGGGTCCAACCTCCAGTATAATAATACGGTGGTCGGACCGAAGGTCTTTTGGCGGTCGGACCATCACTGACGGGTTGTTTGCGGTCCGACTGTCGTAACCAGTCCCTATGTGTCATTGTTAATTGTTCAGGTATGTGTATATCTTGGTAGTTTCAAGTGGCAGGTTGGGTATCACTGGTGGCTCTTTTAGTTCATGCAATTAAATATTTTAAAGTGGGGATAGGTGGTAGTTGGCCTGTTATGTGTTCGGGGACTTTAGGTACTATATATTTAAGGATTTTGCTTGTGGGTTCCTGGAAGCTAGTGCTTGCCTCTCTTTTATCCTGCAATATCCCTCTTACTTCAAATCCTGTTACATTTGGGGGTGGTTGAGCTCTCTTACATGAATTACGATGTCATCTTTTGTAGTTGCCTCCCATAGCATGCACTAAAATAATATTTATTACATTTCCAGTTTATAGTTTCTGTTGATGCAGTTTCTTGGCTGTAGGTGTAGCCCATGTGTGTTAGTAATTGCTTTCCTTTCTGCGAAGTGATATACTTTGCAGCTTCTGTCATTGTATCTGAAAGCAGTTTAATAGTATAATTATTTAAAATATTTTAACATTTCTATATTTATTATTTACATTTAAAATTATGCAATCACTGCTATTTGTATACTTACATGTATTTTGTGTATAGATGGTTCACAAGATTTTGCAGCTTTTCTTTTGGGGGTGTTCTTATGTGGAGTAGGTACTTTCTTTTCTGTTGGCTGAGAAAATATAATAATTTCCACTTTAAATGCTAATTTGTTGCTAGTTGGTAGACGTTGAGGCCGATAGGTTTCCTTTTGCTCACTATTTGAGTGAGTTTATACTTTTGTATTAATTTATGTATCATTAATTTCTTATATCTTTTTGATGGTTTATGATAGTTGTTATTTTCAGGCAGTTTATCGCTGTATCCAGGCATGAGTTTTTCTTTTAGGAAGTCTACGTAAAATGATAGAATTTGGACAGTATTTTATTATTTATTTGTTATTTAACATTTTTAAGTTTAATAACAATTATGTTTTAGTTTAAATATAAGTTTTACTTACTTGGTTAGATAGTTGTTAAAATGTATATATTTTTTCTGTAGTGGTTGGTGGGAAAATACATTAGATTTTCCTCGTCTTACACTGTTTGTCATTTTTGAAGTAGTTAGTTGTTTAAATTAGTGTGCTTTTTATATTGTTGATTTAATTGTTTGTTTGATTTTATTGTTATTTATAGTTTTATTTCATTGGTTGGTTTAGTTTTAGCTTGAATTTTCTTTATTAGTTTGGTCCTTCTATGGCAAATGCTAATTTAGGTATTATTTTTGATGTATAATATTTTCAGTCAGTTCATAAACTTTATTCGCTTTTTTGAAAACCATAAAAGTCACATATACACACAAAGATGCCAAGTTTTAAAAAGCACAAGTGAAAAACATAAAACCAACCATGAGCAGCTAACCCAGGTAAAACACATCAATAAAACATTATCGATTTTCAAGACACCAGGCCTCAGCAATAAAACAATCATTATTCAAAGCGCATAGTGCCATTTTTTAGTGAAAACTTTCTTGACCAGAAAACAATGTGTGAGCTAGAACATGTAAACATAAGACAAAGTGCATAATAGCTTTCCACTGAAACTACAGGTTTCAAACATTAAATACAGTGTGTATTGACTTTCCAGTAAGGCTGACAAAATTCAATCAGAATTAATTATTTTTCTTATTGTTCATGGCTTACAGGAAAAATTTTAAATTCAGCCGATGGATAAATACTGGTTTGATATCAGTCATTCATTAAAAAGCAATAATGCTTAATTAACAAAACCAGAATGATCAATTTGAACAATGTAGAAGTCTCCCCTCAAAGGATAACAGATAAAACACGATCTCAAGTAAAAAGGATCCCTTATTTTCCAACTAACCTCCTTAAGTGGATAGCAGCAGCAATAAATCTATATATCATTTCGCAAATGTATTCTAATTGGAGTAGTTAGAGAAAAAACAACGCTGGCCTGCATTTTTTAATATTCAAGACCCTCAAAAGTGGTAGAATATATTCCCTGTGAGGTTTTTTGTATAACTGGCAGAAGAAAAGAAAGTGCAGCGTGTTTTGGCCTGATTTACAATCACAAGGGCAGAGATCCAAAAGGGCCTCATGGTATGTTCGGCTCGGATACGAGACCAATAGGTAAGCGGAGCCAAATCTAAATTTTGTAAGGTAAAATTTTTTAAAATGACTAAAAGAATACAAAAGATATGGCTCAATTCCTTCGGTTGTAATCAGGGGTAGGTACTCTGCTACCTGCTTTTTACTGCGCTCCTTATATTCTCTATGATCTCTTAGGATATTCAAAAAATCTCTTTTTAGTTGTGATTTTGTAACGGAGATAATAAGCTGGGGCTTTTCAAAGAAACCCTTCCTCCCCAAACGAGTCAACTGGGTCTTCACATAGTTTAGCCAAGGTATTTTATAGGCATGGTCGCAGTTTAAACAGTCCTGGATTATTTACTGGTTAAGGGACGGTTCTTCATTGACCCAGATCGAGCACCATAACATGATAGGAGCGCTTTCTATGCGGTCCACCAGGGGGGTTAATCCTAATTCCCGATGACAAATAATAGATGGCAAGCTGGGGGGAGCCGACAGTAATTTTCTGAGAAAAATGTTTTCAGTTCTGTGTAGGATGGACAAATTACAGAAACCCCACAGCCCAGCACCATACAAAATCACAGCAGAACATCGGGCAGTATAGATGTTGATGAGAGACTCAGTTGGTCTACCACCGATTTTCCTCGAAAACCTAAAAAGGGCCTCGAGTGTCCTATCAAAACTCCTCTTTTTGACATCTACGAGGTGGGTCCAAGAACCTTTTTGATCAAATGGAATGCCCAAGTAGCAAAAGGTTGACACCTGAGCAAGTTTTTCATTTTTAATAAAACAGGGTCTCATTTTGCATTTGGCTCTCCCCACCACCATAACCTGTGACTTGGCGGTGTTGGTCTGTAGACCCAGTCCGCTCATAAAACCATCAAATCTGTTTAAAAGGATCTGCAAGCCCACGCCTGTTCTTGAGATCAATACACAGTCGTCTGCATACAATATTGCAGGGAGATCTCTCCCCCGCACTTGTGGCACATCAATCGCCCCTTCATTCAGGAAGCTTTCCAAATCGTTTATATATAAACAAAACAGAAAGGGGGCTAACACGCACCCTTGTCGGACGCCACTATTCATTCTAATCGGTCCCGAAAGTTCTCCCTCCGCCCCATATCTTACTGTACCCGTGACATCCTGGTGCATTTGCGCTAAAAAGTGGACCAAGGGGGCATCTATGCCCATACCTAACATTTTTTCCCATAGTTTTCCTCTCATGACGCAATCGAAAGCTGATGTCAGGTCCATGAAGCCCAAATAAAGGTTAGTGTTTTTTGCCATGGTGTACTTGCAAATAACCAAAGGAAGGTTAAGTCATTGTTCCACTGTGCCAAGACCCCTTCTAAAGCCATATTGGATGTCAGCAATTTTCCCCTTTTCTGCTATCCAACTTTCAAGACGATCTAGTAGAACCCTGCCCATCAGCTTACACGATGTATCAATTAATGAAATGGGCCGGTAACATTTAGGGGACAACCTATCTCCCTTTTTAAAAATAGGGACAAATATTGCTGTTGACCACGAAGCAGGGGGGCCAGTAACTGTGACACAGCCTAAAATGTTAGTTAAGATTGGAAGCCAGAGGGCAGGTTTAGCCAGGAAGAGATCTGCTGTTATGCCATCGGGACCGGCAGCCTTATTTTTCTTTGTCAGATCTAAAGCCTTTGTGACTTCCTTAATTGTCGGTGGATCTAGTTTGCTCGCAGTCCCTTTTGTATGATAGCCATGATCTACAGTATCAGACAGGCCCCCCCACTATTGTAGATTGCCTGGAAATGATCAACCCACTTGTTTGGGGGAAGTGTGGCGTCAGTGGTGTTATTATGGTTATCTTGAAAGAAGGTAGCATTGATGGTCTTCCAGAAGAGGCTGCTATTTTTAGTAGAACTCGCTTCGTATAGCCTCTCCCATGCCTCCTTCCTAGCAGTCTCCCTGCGGTTTTCTAAAAAGAAATTATACTGGGATCTGCAGGCTCTCACTCATGCTAGATCTCTGGGCTTCTATTTTAGAACTTCAACAAGCTTGTTATGACTCCTGGTACAGTCATTGTTAAACCACTTAAACTGTTTACGGGCCAGCGGTCTTCTATTACATTCTAGGATTTTATTTAACATTGTCTTTGGATTTAATTAATCTTCGAGGCAAGTCAGGATTTGTGACATGTTATTTTCCACTAGTTTTCCCAGGACCACCTCGGGGTTCATCGATGCCCATTTGCACATGAGACCCTTATTTTTATGGTGGAAAACGGGTGGTGCTACTACTAAGGGCAAATTCTTGTTTTGTGTTTCCAATTGAATGTCTAGCGGGAAGTGGTCGCAAAAGGGTACTTTTAAAATTGAAAAATTTACCGACTCGGGTTTATAAAAGTCAGAGAGGGCGATAAAATCAATGAGGCTGCCCTGTCCTCGACTAGTACACGTGATCTCAACCTGCCCGGCCCCTAGGGTCAAGTCAATGGTTAAATAGAGAGAAAAGTTAGATAAAATGGAGTTAAAAACATTGCCACAGGGAGTATGTTCAAAGTGTCTTTGGCCCTCAAAAATATCATCCATATGTACAGGCAGAGACCTGTGATAATGTGCAAAGTCTACAATAAAAACCCCATTATATAATATAATATAATCTGTATTCAAGTCCATGAGGTGTTTACTTAGTAGTGTGTCAAGGCTGGCCACTATTTCTGTGTTAAAAGGAATACAATTATTATGATAAAAAATTTACAACTATAAGTGTGACATTTAATTCATATGTGACATTTATAAAATGAAAGTGCGGAGTGTCCAGGTTAACAGTATGTATTTTGCTGCCCCAGGTTGTAGTTAGTAGGGTGAGCAAGCCACCTCTGTCGTGTCCTCCACGCGAGTGGACTGCTGGTGTATCGATTGATATAAAGCCATCTATATATATCTTCTCACGGGTCCAAGTCTCTTGGAGACAGATGATGTTGTAGCCTTTAATAAAGTCTAGCCAATCAACATTATTCACCTTGGATGCAACACCAGCTACATTCCAAAACATGCAACTAAGCTTATTGCCCCCTTGCGTGATAGGACCTGCATCTTTGGCCATGGTACGGTTCACACAGTTGGATACTGCCTGCGTGGCTTTTCCTTTATTATTGTCTATAACCATACAGGGGAAGTCAGAGGCGCGGAAGTGGCCACATGTGCCTGTGTTGTTTCTCTCCCATGTTTGTTTACATGAACTTCAACCATAGCAGATCCCTGTTTGTATAGTCAGTCAATTTGCTCGAGGGGTGAAAAGCGATTGTAAGTTGAAATTGTAGGTCGCTCCATAACCCCCCAGTGCCCGAAGGACAACTGCGGAAGAGTTTGCTTAGTGGGCCTGTAAAAGTATCCCAAGGTACTGCCTCAATTCCTCCCCCCATCGTGAGTAGTTGAGATGTTCTATCCAGGAGACAGCCTACTATATGCTTGTTCCTAAAGTTGACCACAATGCAGTCACCAGGTGTCTCTTTTGGATGAAGGCCTACCCACGACACATGTTGGACGTTGTTTATGCTCCCATAGAGTTCTTTGCAACTGAGACCCTTTGCAGTTTTGAGGAACCAATGGACGACCTTGTTTTTTAATTGGCATGGCTCTTCAACTTGGGAGGCAGGAGGGACATTTTTCAGGACTATTATGAACGGTGTCGCCTCCGGCGGGAGCTGCAGGGTTCTATTTGGTCTTGCGTAAGCTGCTTGATTGTTTACAGTGACTAAACGCATTTTGGGTGGAAGCTCAAGGCCGTTGCTGGGCTTCTTTGGTGGACCTAAATTTTCACACTGCTGGATTGGACTAGACAGTGAAGATAGAACTATTTTTAGTGCACTCCTCTTGTATACGGCTCACGCCTGATGCTCCCTGGACAGGGCCCGCCTTGGATGGAAAAGGAACCTCTATGCTTGGCCTGTATCCACCGGTTTTTTAAAAGTGCTAGAGGCGAAGCTCAAGCTCAAACCAATCAGGATTTTTAGGGAAGTATCAATGCTGTTAAGGACAGCCAAAACTGGTTCAAGACACATTTTCAGCGATTTTTCCAGAAGCTCTGTAAGAATAGTTTGTGTTAAAGCACCCTGGGTGGCTTCATTGACAGGCTCAGACGGCAATCCATTTTTTCTGGTGACAGGTGTCGGTTTGTTACCAGCCGTGGGCGTCTTGCATTTAATTTGCGGCTTGTTGCTACTTTTTCCCTTTTTTACTGGAGGCGATCCGCTGGGTTCGGGTTGTAAACTCTGATCATTAGACATGATCATGAGGTCGCCATTAAAAACGCAAGGGTTTCCAATTTCCTTACTATTGTCAGCCTGATGTGTGGGCTGTATGGGCTCAGTTGTACCCCCATCTCCAACGTCTCCCCCCAGGGGTTTTGTATGTAGAGCTTTCTTGGTAACCCTCATCCTCTGCTCCACACACTCAATTTCATTGTTAATAGCCCCCATGGCAGTGGTCAGAAAGCTAGTTATGGTTGCGGCCAGGGGACATTCCTTGGTATTCGACATTGCTGATGTATAATATATCATTCGCTACTTTTGAATATAAGTTCATGTATATATATTTATTAATATTTAGATTCTAGTTTATATGTTTCTAGTTTATGCTAATATTTTTTTGGGGGTTGTATTGTTAAAATGTTTGTTATATATGTTATGGGGTAAAAAGTAAATGCAATCTATTTATGTTCAATTTAAGTATGTGTATAAAATATTTTAGTTTTATTTTAAGTAATTATTTTATGTTTAGTGTTTTTAAATGTTTATTAGTGATTATTTTATTTAGTTATTTATTTTATTATTTTGGTGATATTATTGTCATCAATATTGTGTGAATCAACATTTTTAACATATTATATTTTTATTTAGAGGTGATGATATTTTTGCCGCCAATATTTTTGTTTTCAAAATAGTTAAAAATCAATTATTTTAACAACAATATTTTTGTTCTCGATATTTGTGGTTTTACTAGTTATGTATAGGAAGTTGATATTTTTGTGATCAATATTTATTTTCCTATATTTTTGTGTTTTGATATTGCATGGATCGATATTATGTCAGTGAACCACACAGCAAAAAGGGCTTGCTTTATGCATTGTTGATGTGAAAGGGAGTGAAATAGTGTCAGTGAACATCTGTTCCTGCCATAACCAAGACCGTGGCTTGCCTTCCACTGTCTTAGACCAGGAAGATAAAGGATATTTTGCTGCTGATTCTTCATGCAACCCTTTCCTAAAGTGGGCAGGACTATGAAGGCCAGAGGGGCATGACTCACAACTTAGCCTCTTAGGAGGATGTCACCCACCAAGGAATAATTTCACCCTCTCAACAAGTGAAATACATTCCATTGGCTTAATTGCCGTCCACCGCCTGATAACTTTTCTCACCCTCCAAAATACTGTTCACTTGCATTGACTTCAATGTGTCACATTTCAACTGATTCCCACTTCCTTTGTGGTCCATGGTTGAGAAGAAAGGAAAAGAAAGAGAGCCACTCCCAAAACTCAGGGAGATTCCAACCATGTTTGAGAAAGGGGCAGGTTTAAGCTGTGTGCCTCAATTCACTCACAACATGACACAATGAGTGCTTCTTCAAAGGAGTGTGAGAAATGTCACAAACATCTGTGCAAATTATGCAAAATGATGTCTGTGGGGTGAAATATGATTTACTGGTGTCTGGCATGAAACTTTCACCTAAGGGCATATGTCTCACAAAAAGTCACGTGGAATACTGTCAGGAAACTGGCCGAAGTAGTGAATATAGCTTTCATGAAGACATTTTCTGCTCAAAAGAGTTTCCCAGTGGCCAAAATTAAGTGAGTTTTCATAATGCAAAGCTTTACAAGATATTTTTCAATGTACTGAATTTCAACAGGGCCTATTCTTGAGTGCTATGAAAAGCCTGAACCTCACATGTGGATATAGTTATTAGCAAAAAAAGGCAATGCAGATGAAAGTTATCAGTCAGCCAACAAATAGGTACAGCGGGTCATCAGTTTGCTATCAGTGATTACATTAATGTGTAAGCCATTTATATGAGTATAAATGATGTGGTGTCAGTGGGGAGGTTCTATGGGAAAGGAGCATAGGCTAAAACAAGAAATAATCAGTAATTTTGAAATGTAGTACAACTATCTGGTAGTAATATGGGGCCAAATGTATGAAGCTAAGGAATACCAATTGTAAATTGCAATACTTATAGAATTGCAAATTACAAATCGCTATTTGGTATATATGATTGTGATAGCCTTATCTTTACTGATTTCAATTTGCTATTTATAGAATCACAAATAGCGATAAGGTAAATTGTGAATCAAGTTGCAAATACCAAAAGTCGCTTTCTGGCAGTGAATGATGACCTCACAAGCGGGAAGTAATGTACGACATGCTTATAAGAATACACCAGAGCATTCAGACTGATGATTGTCACTTCTATCCATTTAGAATCAGCAAGTGGGTTTGCCATCCACTCTTGAAAACCATCAAAATGTTTTACCAGACCCCAGAGAAGGATAAGGAGTTTGGAAGGAGAAAAACAAATTAAAAGTGTCTGAAAAATATTTAAAACTTTTAACAGAAGAGGTGTAGCTCATCATGATGCCTTGTTTGGCAAAACACCACTCTCTGTGCCAGATTACAAAATAAAACATACCTGAGTCAATTAACTTTGTAGGGGTGACACAGAGATCAATAGATAAGATCAGAAAAAGATGGTAGGATCTTTGACCAAGAACCAAAGAGAAGTTGGCAGCCCAGATACATGAGGCCCATGCAAAAGCGAGAAGGCCTATCAACTCAGCCTCCACCAACCCCTCTTGAGGGACTGATAGAGTCTACCCTGAATCTAGAAAGTGTGTCTGGCTAAAGCAACATAGACACTCCTGCAACTCCAAAAACATCAAAAGGTGAGTCTCATACATACAATTTCAGTTGTAATTATGCATATTTCTCTACTGCAAGCATCTTTAGCAGATATCAATCTTTATTTACGTAACTTAAAGCAAACCAACAAATACATAACTTCTGCTACTCCTACAACTAATTATGAAATTACATTTTTACACAGGTATTCCTGCACACACAGATCATGATTCAGAAGGCGTGGGGTCAGGAAGAATTTTAAATGAGCATCGCAATTACACCACCTCAGAGTCAATGTTCCACTCCACAACATAGCAGTCACACAGTCCACTGAGGAAGCTGTTGATGCAGGGTGACAAACTGATTTTAAAGAACCTGCAGTGAGGACCAGACAATTGAGCAGGAGAAAAAAAGTGTGACACCGCAGTGTTTTGAATCAAACAAATACATGATCTGTTTCCACACAAAACATGGGAGATGAAACACAGTTCTTTGGAGGTTTAGAGTCCTCTGTGTTGAAGGTCCAGCATGTACAACACAAACAAATGAAACTTATTACCACAAAATGAATGGGACTGGAATGAAGCGTACTACTCGCTTACACTATCTATCAAAAACTATTGAGAAAAGTCACACATCCTTGGGAGAAAAAGTGGACTCTATGACAGAGGCAATAAATAATGTATGTGGTCAGTTACAACAGGAAAATGTGACACAAAGCAATAGGCAACATATATATTTGGCACGTATTGCACAGCCTCAGTGGAGAACATGCACAGGCTCACAGTCCCTGTCTGAGTGCCGAACCGCGGCGCTCAGACCAATCACGACGCTGCTGACAGTAGCATCGTGATTGGCTTAGGGGAGGGAGTCTGTGTGCTTCCTGCTTCCGGGACTCGTCAGGAAGAGAAATGACGATGGAGGAGAGACGCGGCCATGAAGAGGTAAGTGTCATTTTACACCCTCTCCCCGACACCCCTGCCCCCCACCCCTAATCCGTGCCAGCCACCACTGCGCCCCACAGGAAGTTGTCATATAGGGGAGTAGTGACCCTGGGGGTAGGTCGCCCATTGGCTACTACCCTACACTCCCCTAACCCCCCTCTAAATTACGGTAGGCCCTGGCCTCCCATAAATTCAGATCCTGATGACCTACTAAGAAGAAGAACACTGAATAGCCACGAAAGCAGAAGACTCAAGAAAAGCAACTGACTAAGCACCAGTCATGGCAGCCTGTCTGCTGTTCAACTTTGAACCTGCGCCAAAGACATCTCGTCCTGCAGCTGTCGTGCCTCCAAAGCCTAGGAGGGTGGTCTGCCTTCAATAAATACTTAAGAACTACTGTGGAGCAGTGGAACTGCTCCCCTGCATCCTGCAGGCACCCCAAGAAGAACCGCAACAACTCTGGAACTGCCAAAACCCGCCGCCGCCAAGTACCATTGCACCCAAGTCCCCCAGCTCATGTCGAAGTGGGCCAATGGTGTCAGCGTGTTCCCCATGCCCTCCAAAGACAGAGTCCACTTTGGTTTCACCCCTCGTGAATTCCCTGACATCGCCTGCAGCCTCTCTTTGCAGGCCCCCCTCAAACGCGAGAGCTCCAGGACGAACAAACCCGACACCTCAAAGACCCTCTGCAACTAGCTGCCCCAGCCCAAGGAGAAGAGGACCACTGATGTCCCCACATCCCCAGCATTGCAAGACTTGAGCCCTTCCCTTGGTTCAACACGACTGGCCTCCCAGTCCAAACCTGCAGCTTCTTTTCCCACAGACTGAGCCCCATTGACTAGCATTGGGCACCTCTGCACCCGGCCGCCCTAGTGCCGCTGGAGGTGACCTGTTGGTGCTGCCTTGGACCTTGCCAGATACTCACTTTGAGTCACGGAGGTTGGTCTTGTAAGTTGCTGTACTGTACCTGAATGCTGTACTTGTTTTTCCTCCCATACGAATACATTGCAGCTTCTGAAAAATGCACCGTGGCAACTTTTTAAATGCAAAAGTATTTCTCTTGAAAAACATAGTTAACTGATCGTATTGATTCTGGTGCCTAAGACATATATAAAGATATGTGTTATTTATATAAATGGGTATGGATCTCCTTATTGAGTCATGTGCAACATTTATTGACTATTGTGTGTAATTGCAGATGTCTAACATTCCTCTCTGATAAGCCTAGGGCTGCTTGACCACACAACCCCCTAGAAGAGCACCTTGGGATTGCTAAAGCAAGCCCCTGTCCACTCGCAAGAGAACCCCTGGACTCTTCGCACGATATACCTCATTTTGGTGTATCATATAAAATATGTTGGTGGTGCAGCGGTGGGATACAAGGCTGCTGTATCACTTGGTTAATAAGTGATTCCACAAAGGAATCCAAAATTGCTATTAATTATAAGCATTTTTCTGATTTCAATTTTTTCTAAATTGTTTAAAACCTAGCTGTTAGTAAGCCCGGCGGTGACCTCCGCTCCGCCCGTGGAGTGTGCGGAGATTTGCCTCCTCCACGTTCCGCGGAGAACGCAAATCTCCACACACTCCGCAGCGGAGCGGAGTTGGGCAGCCCCCGCCTCCACCCCCCCTATATTAACAATTAAATCTACATTACTTAAAGTAAATTAAAACCACTTACCTGTACTGCGACGTCCCCGGGCTGCCCTCCTCCTCTTCCTCGCCGTCTGGATAATCCTTGAGAAAACTGTGCATGCGCGCATGCCCGCACATGCGCATTTCTCCTGAATGCACCGCAGAGGGCACCGCCACACCGCAACCCTGGTCTCACCGACAATGCCTGTTGACGCCACCACCGAGCTGCTGCTTGCACCCCGACCTGTGGGCATCGTACTCCGCACCGCCTCGCTTCACATCGTTGCCCTAGTATCCCCGATGACGCCGCTTCACGCCGACATCGATGCCGCTGCTTGCTCTGTGGTTCGAGGGCCCCGCTCGTAAGTTACATGATGCACCGCCCTCATCCCCCACCGCAGCCTTGGCCTACCGACGCTGGCGTCATCGGCTCCAGTTCGTCAGCCGACGCCAGCACTTCAACAACGACGATGCCGCTGCTTGCACCGTGACCTGCCAGCACCGCGACGAGCCCTGCATCACTTCGCACCGCAGCCCTGGTCTCACTGACGCCACTGGACGACCGTCACCAAGCCACTGCCTGCACCGTGACCGGAGGGCACCGCACGCCGCACCGCAGCACCCGGCGCCTGCCGACGCCGGCGCTCCCGACTTCAACTGCGAGGAGTTCGATCTGCAACGCGTGTGACTTCAAGGGCCGACGACTCCTGCATCGACCTCCAGAACAGACGCCTGCAGACTCCGTGCTTTCGGAGCTCAACGAGAGGTCGCTGACGCCCTGCATTTCTAAAGGTACTGTTTTGCGGGTTTTCCCGACACCGTAGCTGGCCCGCGACGCCGAGGTCAGCCAGAACTGTTTGGATTTGTTGTTCACGATGTCGTGATAGCCCCAGATGGAGCTACCCACTTCAAGGAACTGTTTTTCAAGTTTATTTTGACAACTGAAATTTTCTAAGCACTGTATTGTGTATTTTTATCATTTTTTCTCTTGTCTTAAGTATATAAAAATATTGGATATTTTTCTAAACTGGTGTGGTGTCCTTTTGTAGTGCTTACACTGTATTACTGTTGGTTATGTGAAAATGCTTTACACACTGCCTCTAAGATAAGCCTGACTGCTTGTGCCAAGCTACCAAGGGGGTGAGCAGGGGTTATTTTAGGAGTGTAACTCCCTTATCCTAACTCGAAGGAAGGGTCCCTACTTGGACAAAAGTGCAAACCCTTGCCAACTAGAGACCCCCATTTCTAACAAACCGCAAAGAAGAAAAACAAGGGGAACCCAAGTAATAGAAAAGTGAAAGAGTAGAGAAAAAGCAAGAAGAAAGTGAACCAAAACGTAAAGGGATCATAGCATAGATACCAAGAAAATCAAGCGTGAGCAAGGAAGAAAATACACAGGAGATATGCAAGAGAAAGTACAAAAGAAAATGAAATGGAAGGTTTAGACAGAAGTACAAGAGAGAGAAAATGCAAAGAGAAAATATACAAGAGATGTACAAGAAGAATAGAAACAATATAGAGGAGATGCATGGACAAATATACATAATATATCACCCACCCATCCTCCTCGTATGAAAATTTAATAATTGACAGTAAAGATAGATGAAGGACACCCAAAAGAACTTCCCCTATAAAACAGGTGAATCTATGAACCAGAAACAACCGGGAACACCCACACCCAACAACAACCTATATAAAGAGTTAGGGGAAAGAAAGAAAAGAAGGTTGACTGCTGTCCATACGTGCCATAATGACCTAGGGGCAGACAACCACGAGTGTGGCACATGGTGAGAGAAAAAAATACACCGTACAACAAACATGCAGTACAAAGTGACCTACACACCGTTTGCAAATAAAAGTATACACGTACCACAGGGTGACTTACACCATAAACTTGAAACCGTAAGTAAAGGTTAGTAGCTTGAACAGAACAATAGAACACCTGGGACTCGTACCCATTAGAACCACTGTGTGGAGGTTAGTAGCGTCAACAGAACAATAGAATACATGGGACTAGTACCCATTAGAACCCTTGTGTGGAGGTTAGTAGCTTGAACAGAACAATAGAATACATGGGACTCGTACCCATTAGAATCCCTATGAGGAGGTTAGAAGCGTGAACATAATAAATGTATACATGTGACTCGTACCCATTAGAAACAGGAGACAGTGCAAAACTGTGAACAGGGGACTGAAACCCAACTAACTACCCCGCTTGTAAGATGCACTTTATGGGACCAACCCATAAAGAAAACTAAGTGGACGGGACTAAAACCAATAACTAACGTATAACCCGCTAAGCCACCCCTCCTGAAAGGGAAAGATGACTTTCTGCGTGGAAATGGGACTAAAACCCAATTATATCCCTCTATAAAGG
Source organism: Calotriton arnoldi (assembly GCA_963921515.1). NCBI lineage: Eukaryota > Metazoa > Chordata > Amphibia > Caudata > Salamandridae > Calotriton > Calotriton arnoldi. The sequence goes on from CAWUFW010003159.1 coordinate 1,722,301, forward strand.
GATACCGATAAATAAATATGGACTTAAACCACCTAAAACATTGCTTCGAAAGAAAAGTCCATGTCCAAAAAAACAACCACCGGCAGGAGTCAGAAAATCAGACATACAACGTGGTAAAATGGTAATGCAACACCCCACAACAATAGTTTTTTAGGAAAAGTAAACATGTGAAGTGTGAACATAAGCCCCCTTCAAATTTGAATTGAAAAGAACATAATACAATAAAATGTCTGTGTGTCAACTAGACAATAACACACCAGACCCCAATGTACATGTAATAGACACAATCCGGTGTGCGTGTCACCATAGATTAGTAGGAGAGATGACATGCTCCATTTGCCCCATAGATGGTGTGCGTGCCGGTGTACAAAAAGGCTCAATGTTCTTGGATAAGTTATTGCAGCACGTTATCTTTACATGAGAGGTAGCTGCGTGCTAGTATCAGTCTGAAAAGCTTGCTGAAAATAACAACGAAAATACACAAATTCGCTGCTATGTGACACCAGCTACCTTACTGACTTAGCTGGAGCGCTGGACGTACATGCTTCCTGTCGCCTAGATACAGCGCACTTTAACTGGGTGTCCGAAAAAAAACTCCAAACAGGAAGGACGAAGCGGGACACTCCGTTGACCAAGAAAATGTGTCTTGCCTCAAACCCCAAGATGGCGGCACGCACGTAGAAAGAGGCTCCAGGGGCATGTGTGCACCAAAATTAGCACACAGAGCTCGCATATGCGGAGTGAAACATCACTGAAGACTCGCTGGACTATAACGAGCTTCCCGCCGTGTCTCCACAGTCAAAGCATGGTGTGCCCATGACCCATAAGAAAAAGGTAAGGCTTGTGCTGGGATAACAGTCATTTTGAATTTCAAACAGTTTGTAAAACGCTTGTGCTGCATTGTTTTACCTAACTGAAACTGGTCATAGTCCAACACACCTCGTGAATACTCCATGAAGCCCTGGGGTTTGGCTTTAGGTGGTGAGCAAAACATGTTTAACAACATGAAAACGTACATATTAGGATTGGCAGTGCTATAGCCAGAAAATAATAAAGTCCAGTGCAGTATGCTAATCTTCTTTGGCCATGTAATTTGCCTCACAACCCCAGAGAGACATTATGTGCTCCATCCATATAGTCAGCAGTTGCTTTCTGGATACGAAGCGCTGACTAAATCATTAAACTGATGCTGCGCTGGGCTGTCCGGTGAATTCTCGCGGCGGGCTGTTAATCAGCATGATGATTAAGACAATGTTCAATAAGTAATTCCAACATGCCAGCAGTGTAGTACAATATGGTAGTCACAAACAATGGATTAAGAACTTGTTACTGGACACAAAAACTTCAAAACGATGTAAGCAGATCAAACACATGCCCTGGCTGGGGCCGACCGATGAGAAGGTGACTGGTGGGGCTGAAAATGTGTAGGGCATAATCTTTATAATACTCATAGTTTGCTTATATTTATATTGAAGTACTTATTCAGGTAAATACAGTTGAACACACAGATTTTCTTTACCTTCAGAGTATGCAAACTTCCTCAGCTTTAAGCTTCTTCTTAAGAAATCCAGAATAACACGTGGGTCAGTCTCCAGATCGTCGCCAAAAATCTGTGGTAATGAGGTCCATGAATAGGATGTAGTTTCATGTACATTTATTAGTTACCGTTACAAGTAGTTGAGTTCATGTGATGCAGCCCCACCATACTCCAACTGTCACACTCAAGCTTCCAGGCACCCAAACATTCCATTCATGTCCATCACAACAACATTCCATGCATCACATTCACACTGGCTGAGCACCTAGGGAGAAAGTAACAAGATAAATATAATACAGGTTACTACAAAAGCTTGCTGCCTTTTAACCTTTCAGCTGCCACAGCAAAAGGAGAAGCATACAGCCTATAGTCTGACAACCTTTAGGGATTTTTTATGAATCACTATATACATCTTAAAGCAGAGATACCCAAGTGCAAGATGACCGGTTCTTTGCCATCCTCCAAATGCAGACGCTATCCCCATAACTAGAACAAAAACTAGAAGGTGAGACCACGCACACAATTGACACTATGATCACAAACACCTGGGGTTAAACAGATTCACCTCAGAGTTCTATAAAGCCACCAAGTGAACACTTATCTTCCTCTTACTCAAGATATTTTCAGGCATTATGAGTGACATAAAACCCCTGCAGGAATTTAACAATGAAAACATCTCTCTTCTTTTAAAGTCAGATAAGGCCCCTTGCCTTGGGTGTATTATAGACCGATCTCATTGATTAATGCACACATTGATATACTTAGGGGCCGATTCCGATTCGGGCCGGAAAACGTACCGACCGACTCGGTCCGGGAATAAAGTTCGACCGACACGTACCGGCGCCGTACGACCCTGGTAGTACGATGAAATGCATGTGAAATCAGACCGACTCGGACGGAATACAAAACGACCGACCGAGCCGGACGGAAACAAGCCATCCGGCCGGGAAATCACGCGAAACGAACCGACCGACACGCAACCGGATTGAACCCGAACGAAACGTACCCGCGAACTCCGACCCGCGTAGTACGATGCTGTGCGTGCAAAACACGACCGACTCGCCCGGAGCACAAGCTGTACGACCGACACGCATACAAAACCCAGCCGAAGCAACCCAATACTACGCGACCGACTCGTACGCCGCATATGAAACCTAGCTGACACACAGCGGGAACGAGTCGGACAAGATCGCACCACACAACTGCAGCGTCCTACTCGGACACAAGAACGACTCCTACATGCACCAAAAACACCAAGGAAAAATTAGAAAAAAAAGGGCCAAACAAGCAACCACAAAGCCAATAAATAAAGGGAGGAAAAAAAAATGGAACAAGGACACACCTCCAACTCCACCTACATAAAGGCCACAAATCCCTACCATGATCCTTTGCAAATTCCACTGACCTGCCAGCACACAACACCATCACACAGCAACCACAGACACACTCACAGCTGATACATCACACAAGCCACACACCATTACCACACCTACAAATAGCCCCCTCACACACACCCAGCTAAACCTACACTCACACCCCCCCCACTTGCACACACACACATCAATCACCACCACCACCCATCACCATGCCCCCAAAGAAGAACCATAAGTTCCTAGATAGTGAATTGGAAGTCCTGGTAGACGAGATCCTGAGGGTAGAGCCACAGTTGTTTGGTACATTGGTACAACAGACCCCCATGTCGCAGAAAACCAAGATGTGGGCGAGGATTGTCGACAGGGTGAACGCACAATCACCATGTTTGCGCACAAAGGAAGACATCCAGAACAGGTGGTATGATGTGCGCAGGAGGGTCCGGGACCTACTCAACAAGCATTTGCAATGCAATAGGTCTCGGATTTGTAAGAGTTAGAGGTATTGGCGTTGTAAATGACAATGTCTTTTACCCATGTGTTTTGGTTTTGAGTGGATGTATGTGGTGTGGAGTGGAATTATGTGGGTTGGATTGGAATTGTTAGTTGTGGAATTGTGTGTGGTGGTATTGTGTGGTATGGAGTGGATCTGTGTAGTAGAATTATGTAGCATGGTGTGCAGTGAAATTATGTGGATAGTAGTTATGTGGTATTGAATGTATTGGAATCATGTGAAGTGGGATTGTGTGTCATGGAGTGTAATTATGTGGAATGGTATTTTGTGGAGTGGTATGTAGTGAAGTTTAATTATGTGGTATGCTGTTGTATTTTGTGGCATGATGTGAAATTCTGTGGTGTGTATTGGATGTATGTGTGTTGTATAATTATGTTGAATTATGTGGTTTGATGTGGTGTGGAATGGAAATGTTTAGAGTTGAATTGTGTGGTGCGTAAGTGTGTGGGGTTGAGTGAAAATATGCTGATTGGAATTATGTGGCAAGATATGGAGTGTATTTGTGTGGACTGTGTTACCAAGTTTAACAAGCACTATCGGGCAACCAACAGTGGTCTACCACGTTGCAAATGCAGGACGCAAATTCCCCAGTTTCCAGGAAAGAGGGAGCACTATACCGGCAAAATTTAATTTTGCTTAGGGCTTTTAAAAAGGAGACACCAGGCATGTCTGCAAGATCTGAGAGAGCCTTAAAGGTATATCTGTGACTATACCTTGGTAGAAAGTAGATTTTGGTGTCTCTGTGCCCCCCTTTCCATCTTGTACTTCCAGACTGCTCCTTAATTTCTCCATCTATCCCACAGCGCCGTTCCAGAAGGCAGGGAAAGAGAGCGAGGAAAGGTGGAGAATAGAGTGAGGAAGTGTAGAGGGACAGGGAGAGGAGAAAGAAGGGGGTGTCACTATGGCACACGTGTTCCTTTAAACATGGTCATATACCACAGCGCCGTTGCATAAGTCAGGGAAAGAGAGAGAGGAAGGGTGGAGAATAGAGTGACAGGGAGAGGAGAAAGAAGGGGGTGTTGAGGCCCGAGACCTAAAAAACAGCAGCAGCGAAATAAACGACTATTGCTAGCAGGGAGCTTGATGCAATCAAATATAAAAACTCCTCGTCTGGGTTTAAGACACATGTTTATCGACAATCCCAAGGGGCCTCTTCTCTTTTGTAAATGGTTACCATCAATTTGGATTTGGTTGTAAAATATTCATGTTTTGCAACCGGATGTAGGTTGCAAAACATTAATACATAATTTTAGGAATCGGTATTTGGAAAGTATGTTGTTTACACACCCTTTCTAAATACTGATTCTGTATTGAGCCTGGAACCCTAATCGCGATTCCGTAAAAATGCTATTTTGTAGTCGCAACGGCTCAACTTTGACCTCTGCAACTGCAAAATAGCTTTGTGCATCAGGCCCCATGTCGCTGGCTGCTAAGAAATGCGCGGAACTTGACGATCACAAGTTTAAACCTGGCAATGAGATTTAGTATTTCATCCTTGCAAGGTAGGTAAAATGAGTACCATTAAAATGCATTGATTGCAACAAACGTTGTTTGCGGTGGGAAGTGCTATGTAAAACAAGAAACAAAAAAACCTGTCACTCAGCCACAAGAAACCCATGTGTGACTGTGCGCTTTACAAATATAGGTTATGTATAAAAAATACACGTATTCCTACATGTTACAGCAATGCAGGTTGTGTTTAATACAAACATCAAAGTGGAACAATAAATATTTGTTTTCATTTCCGTTTTTAATAAAACGAAATCTTAACAAGTCCGAAAATGAAAGCAAATGTTTCATTTGGGAAACAGCACCCGGGAATATCCCAAACATTAAAAAATATGCAAAACCAATCGGCCTTATTACAACATACCGCAGCTCCGTGAACAAGCAATCAATCGACCACCGAATAGGCACAGAACAGGTGGTAGCAGTGCAAGTGCCCCATACACATACAAGACACACTGCAACACATTCAAGCGCCCCTAGAGAACATACACAGCACGGGAAACATTACTGTGGGCTTCTCCCACACACTAAAATATGTAGGTTGTAAACCAGTAGCGGAAGCTTCCCATACACACACAGAACAGGTAAAACAGTAAGAAACAGGCGTTCATCCTTCCACCTAGATAAAGAACTGGTGCTGCGTGGGGCAAGTCGAGCAGCAGAACTGCAAGCCTCACTCACATATTCTGGGTACAGTACAGGCGGCAGTGGTGCAAGTGGCCTTCACACACATACCCACACATCTCACTAATACAGTACAGATTGTAGTGCTGCAAGCTTCGGTCACACACGAGTAGCACAGGGATCACAAGTGCGCACCCGGCCTTCTCACGTATGATGCAGGAGTCTTATGCACAAAGTACTGATACAGGCACAAGTAGCAGCAGTGCGTGCTTCTCATTTTTCACACAGTTACAAAGCGGGTAGCAGCAGCTGAATCACACCACTATACACGTCATGGCATGTTCCTGCAAAGTTTCCACACACACACACAAGACACAGCCCCACCTAGCAGACGTGCACATTTCCAACATGCACACGGAACACATACAGCGCCAGCCAGCAGATGTGCACACTTTCAACATGCACAGGGAACAGACACAGCGCCACCCATATGCAGCCACACAGTCTGCTTCCCTCACACACAGCAGGTGCAGCGAAGCAAAAGTACAAGCTTCTCTCACACAATGAGCAGGTTTAACACAAGCTGAAGCAGTCCAAGTGGCACACATACACATGTTTGTTGCCACCCAAATGTTATTCAGCTTGGCGCTGAATGACAGATCTTTATTGTTACCCGAATGGTACTCATGTTATCGACCTTAGAATGATGAAAGTCTCAGAGGACTATTTGTGTTGAACCTTTTACTATGAAGTCATGCAGGGACTCCTGGGATGGATGAATTAATCAACTGAGTCACCAGCTACAGATCAGTAACTTGCGCCCTGGTGTCCAGGGGAGAGTGCTCTACGCCGTCTCGGGGGGTGGGGGGGGAGACCTGGAAGCGAGCGGTCGCTGCACCATAAGTGGAGCTGCGGAGCTGACACGGGCATAGAAATAAGAGAGGACTGTGCTGTCTTAGCAGCGGCTGGCAGGTAGAGGCCGGTGAGCGCAGGAGCGGAGGGACCCGCACAGAGCAGAGAGGGGCGGGGGGCGCGAGACATAGAACAGGCTGAAGAGAGGGGTCCCGAGAGGCAGCAGACACACGCCCGCAGAAGACTGGAAGGCTGGGGAGGGGACTCAGGGACAGACCCCGGAGAGAGGGGGGAAAGGACTGAGGATACCCGGGGGGGGGGGCAGAAGCTGTCTGGGGGTAATTGGGGCAGAAGCTGTCTGGGGGTAATTGGGGCAGAAGCTGTCTGGGGTAATCGGGACAGTGGGAAGGAAAAGAGGCTGCTGCCCGAGGCACTAGGGGAAAGGCGAGTCAGCAGCAGAAAGAGACTGACCTGACCGTTGGACAGGGAGAGACTGCCACCTGGTAGAGATGGATGGGGAGACGGACTACCCTGGTACAGAGACAAACTCGCGGTAGCTCTGATGGGTGCAGTGGGCAAGCTGCTCAGAGGAGAGGCGTGGAAGAGCCCATCCGAGGATCAAAGCCTGGTGCAGGGGGGGAAAGCAGCTCGGTGATTACAGACAGGACGGGCCAGGCAGAGAGCACCATGTGTACTGGGAGAGGTGTGCCTCCCTGTCAGGGCGGGTCCTGGGAGGGAGAAAGGGGTGGCCACTTTAATGTTGTGCGACATTCTGGGGCGCGTGCGTTCTGCACTAAGAGCGCCGAGGGGGAGTGAGAAGTTGGCGAGGGTTCCGGAATTTTCTTTATTAGGCTGTGCGAATAGGTGGTGTTGCTGAGCGTTGCGCGTGGCGAGAGTGGTTGGCGGGGGGTACGGGGGGCCTTTTGTGCATGCTGTAAAAGCATTGGCAAAACGCGTATGAAAAGGGGGGTTCCGTGTTGCGTGGGAGCAGGCCATCACTGCGGCGGCTGGGAGGTAGTTCCCACACGTGTTGGGGGGGGCGGCGCCTGACACTACAGGGCGCCGCAGCGAAGGGTCAGGGGTGGGCGCCATTCATACAGTGGCGGGAGTGGTTGGCGCGGGGGGGGAGGAATGGAGGCCCCAGTCCGGCAGTGCGTGCCTAGCTGGTGGGACGTCGCCTGCATGAGACTGCCAGGATACAGTGGTTAGCGCGATCAGAGGCCCCCCAAAACCCCTGGTGCGGATGGGGGGTTTGTGAGCGGGGATGGAGTGGCGTACGGTTGCGAAGGAATTTTGGAGCTGATAGTTACCCGGATGCCGTAGGCGAATTGCGGACTCCATGCAGGGGATTAGTGTGGGAGTACTCACAGGGCATTTATATAGCGCGTACCGGGTGCGGAGTAGTGGTGGTGAGGGGGGCACGCTGCTCCAAGGTGACGAGTGGCGAAGCGGGCACTTACATGTGCACCAGGAAGGTTTCCTTTGAGCGACCTTGGGAGGCTCTTCTTTCTCCAAAGTATTCAACATATCATGCGAGGGGCGTGGCAAAACCAGTGGTGCGCGCAGAGGAGCCTGGCAACGAGGCGAACGCGCGCTGCTGAGCGTGCTAGCCACCGACGGGAATGGGCGGAGCAAAGGCGGGACATGCGCCCGCCTTTGCCCAATCGCGTGCATTTCTTTTTTTTAAAAAAAACGCTACAGCCAAAGGCAGCAGGAGAAAAAAGAATCACACGCATGAGCGTGTGGTCAGTTTCCAAAAGCCCTTACAAGAGGTCTCGGGCTGCGCGAGCAGTGCTACGCACTGCAACGCTAGGCCCGAGACCTAAAAAGGACTACCTCCTCAGCCAGCACACCAGCAGTGGCCCTCCTGCAAAACCAGTATACCTCAGGCCCTGGGAGGAGAAGGTGCGGGCCATCCTACCACCAGTGAGCATATACGGACTAACAGACATCCCAGAGCCTGGTGAGTACACAACTAATATACACAATATGGTGTGACAACACACACACATCACAGTCAAGGGGATAGGCAAACCATGCACCCTTAGCAAATACACAGCAACCAAAAGATATTCATCCCAAGATGTGAATGCTAGTCAGACAAACACAATACCTCCCATCTCATAGTGATATGTAACTGTGTCATGACATGTACAAACCTAACAACAAATACAGCAAGGCAGTGGCACAAATAGAACCAACAAACACTCCCAGATATTTAAACACCACTAGAACACCACCTCACAGGGAAGCTCACCGAAAGGAAGGAATTCTGTGTATGCTGGTCAAGTCAGTGTAGCCAATAGCATGATGGGAGTGGTAGTCACAGATATTGGTCACACCCACAATTGGCCCATCAACACCACTCTGAACCATGCTCACATCACAGGGAGTGGAAAACAACTGACAAGATGGCTGACACTGGGTACTGCTGTGGGGAGCACAAGGCCCTGATGGGAACTGGGCACCAACAAACAACAGGACCACACTGTCAGCCATCTTGCCATTGCTGTCACACTCACACACAGTGAAGTCCACTCAAAAGGAAGGAAGTATGGGCATGCTGGGAAGGGGGTGTAGGCAATAGCATGATGGGAGTGGTAGTCACAGATATTGGTCAGCCACACAATTGGCCCATCAACACCACCCTGAACCATGCTCACATCACAGGGAGTGGAAAAGGACTCACAAGATGGCTGACACTGGGTACTGCTGGGGGAGCACAAGGCCCTGCTGGGAACTGTGCAACAACCAACAGCAGGACACCACTGACTGACATCCTGAAAGACAACTTGCACTCCCTGCAATGGAAGCACGTACCATGGTGGGCTATCTGGCTGGGTGGGAAGGAGGACTCACAGCACTGACCATAGTTACAAGCACCTCCACTCACACACCCCCTCAACACTAACTCCACATAACCCACCTGGGAGAATGCAATGCCTCACATCCTAACTGAAGATCCCTCAAATAACCACCACCCTGGGTCATGCTGTGTGAAGCACAGGGACACTCTTGGGACTTGTAGCCAAACAACTGCCAGGACAACACTCCCAGCCATCCTGTCAGCACAGGCACCCTACCCCACAGGGAAGCAGAGTCAAAAGGAAGGAAGGATGGGCATGCTGGGAAGGGGGTGGAGGCAATAGCATGATGGGAGTGGTAGTCACAGATCAACATCTCACACCCACATGGCCCAGCAAGTTAGCACTGAAGCATGCACACCTCACAGAGAGTCAAAAGCCACTTCAAAGATGTCTGACACGGGCCACAGCTGTGGGGAGCACAAGGCCCTGCTGGGAACTGGGCACCAACAAACAACAGGACCACACTGCCAGCCATCTTGCCATTGCTGTCACACTCACACACAGTGAAGTCCACTCAAAAGGAAGGAAGTATGGGCATGCTGGGAAGGGGGTGTAGGCAATAGCATGATGGGAGTGGTAGTCACAGATGTTGGTCAGCCTCACAATTGGCCCATCAACACCACCCTGAACCATGCTCACATCACAGGGAGTGGAAAAGGACTCACAAGATGGCTGACACTGGGTACTGCTGGGGGGAGCACAAGGCCCTGCTGGGAACTGTGCAACAACCAACAGCAGGACACCACTGACTGACATCCTGAAAGACAACTTGCACTCCCTGCAATGGAAGCACGCTTCATGGTGGGATAACTGGGCTGGGGGCAGAAGGAGGCCCGGATGGCAAGCAAATACCACCAATGCTGGTCATGCACACACCTCAACATTCACATTGACATGCCACAGGTTGGCAGGACAATGTGCTACACCAATATCACTCTCTGACTGTCACAATTTAGGAGAATGCAATGTCCAGGCCCACATCCAGAGGTACAGTCACAACTGTCAGGTGTTTGAACAATTGACGCCAGTAGAAACATAACATACAATCTGTGTCTCTCCCCAAAACAGGTGATGATGGGGACACAGCAGCAGACGAGGAGGAGTCCCTGACCCAGGCTCCAGGGAACACTGAGCTCACTGGTGTGGATCAGCCTCTGCACTCCTCGGATGGCGAAGAACCAGCTGGACCCTCCGGTGTGAGTCATCATGCAGCACCAGCAGGACCAACATCTGCACCCCCTGCACCCACCCTTCCAACAACTGCCAACACACAGGCCACCCCTGCCAACACGGACAGACCAAGGACCACAGATGACAATAGCGCAGGGACCCAGACCTAAACTGGAGCTGGTGACAATGAGCCCAGGAACAACACCCAAGTGGGCCCACGGTCACCTGTGCGTGCCACCGCAGGTCCTGCACGTGTCGCCAGGGGTGGTGGGAGGGGTGGTAGACATAGGTCGCTCTTTGCAGAGGGGTCTGGACTGCATGATGACCCACAACTGGCACGCATCGCGGATGCGTACCAGACTAGCACCGGAGAGGTCAGCCAGGTAGTGGGGATCCTCAAGGACATACAACAGCAGCAGGCTGCCCATCATGCCCGCTTGGACTCCCACATGTCCCGTGTCGAGACACACATGTCACGTGTCGAGACACACATGTCTGGCATGGAGTCCAAGTGGGACACATTGGAACAACTGACAGCGGTGCATAGGGACATACTGACATGCCTCCGCCAGATCAGCACCAACATGGCCACACCTCCCTGTGTGCCCACAACATCTGCTGCTGAAACAACTGCAAATGCCACAGGGAGGAGGACTCTGGCAGAGAGTCCCTTGCACCGCCGCAGCCTGCACCTGAGGGTCCCCCCCCAAGAAGAGGGGCCGTCCGAGGAGGCCAAACTGAGAGGCCGATGGCCATCTACATCCCCCAGGAAGCCAACACCTGTTCTGGAACTTTTCCTCTGTGTGCAAACTGCACGCCCTGTCGAAGCCAACCCAACTCTCCCACATGACATGGGGAGCTCTAGTTGGCCAAATTCATCAGAGGACTGTGGACTTTACTCTGGACATCTCAGCTACCAAGACTTCCAAATCACATGGGAACTTTGGATTCCAATTTCTATGTACAGCACCCACCATCCTGTGCACCATTCTCACACCTGTATGTAAATAAACTCACCAATACACCATATCTGCCTCTGTTGTGATTCCAACGTGCTCTCTGTCATGGAGATGGTGATCAGAAAAATGACACTGTGCATGCTAACTGCTACAGCAAGTCCAACACCGTCATGTCAGTCATGGCGACGTGACACATATGAGGGAGACACACCACTAGGGCCACACAACACATACACACCAGGGCCATCAGACTAATCACCTATACTGATGTTGCAACTAAATACAGTGGAATGCACAGACACGCCACCTATTCACAGTCTGTCAACTAGACTACAGGTGCAGTAAGCAAATGTCAGTCAGATGTGTGACCACAGACAATGCACATCCCAAAGTGAAGCACAGGTTTATTACACATTTGCAACATGTTGTTTCCACTACAAATGCTAGCTAATCCAACCTGGCTGTGGCCACAAAGTCAAAAAGTGCAGAAGATAGAAAGTCCAGGGGTGTGTGGAACATCACCTGTAGGGAAACGACTGCTTCCACCTTGCAAGTTGATTCATGGATTCGTGGGATCCAAGTTGATCAAACAACTCCGGCAGCACCCTGTGAAGGACAGACATGACACACAGTCAAAACCACTGAAGAACAGCACAGAACGGCAATACTCATGTCTAATACATGTCACGAGATAACTACACAAAACCAAGTTAGCATGTCAACACTGTTGGGCAGTACAGACCACCTGCAAGGACACATCGCTGCACGCATCCAGTCAAGTAGCACATGGCCACACTCAAACAGCAACAGAGCACCACACACACATATCATGCAAACTCAAATCATTGATATTACAACCCTCTGGAGACTCACATTCAGCTGAAGAAGTTGGTGATGAGCTGTGTGCGGACATCACCATCATCATCTTCACTGGCATCGTGACCGAGGCCAGGATCTTCCACAGGTGGCGGACGTTGGTCATCGTCATCCAGGATGAGAGGCAACTCCTTCCGCACTGCCAGGTTGTGCAGCATGCAGCAGACGATGACAATCTTGCACACCTTTGCTGGGGCATATGGGAGGGCCCCTCCTGTCTTGTCCAGGCAGCGGAAGCGCTCTTCAGGAGACCAAAGGTCCGCTCAATCACCCTCCTGGTCCGACCATGTGCCTCATTGTAGCGCATCTGGGCTGGTGTCACAGGGTTCCTGAGGGGTGTCAGCAACCACGGCATGTTGGGGTATCCCGAGTCACCTACAGACAGACAATTGCACATTAGCCGATTTGAAAATGTGTGCGGAAAACAACATAGCAGAACACACACAATGGTACAAAGTCAGTACACACCAACAAGCCAGGCACGCTGGTTCGGCATCTGTGACATCATCCTCGGGATGCGACTACTCCTCATCACGTAGGCATCGTGTGCCGAACCGGGGAAACGGGCACACATGTGTGATGGTCATATCTGCAAGACATACCACCAGAGCATTGATCAAATGGTAATGTTTACGGTTCCGGTATGCCTGCTCATGTGCCTGTGGTGGTATCAAAGCCACATGTGTCCCATCAATGGAGCCAATTACATGTGGCATCCTCCCCAGGGCATAGAAGTCACTCTTGACGTCAGTGAGTCGTTGACATGTTGGGAAATAGATGTACTGGTTCAGGTAAATCAACATTGCCCCCAAAACATCGCGTAGCACACGGCTGAACTTAGTCTGTGACATCCCACCGGCAGTCGCCACAGTGTGTTGAAAGGTACCGGTGGCAAAGAAGTGTAGGGCTGCCATCACCTTCACCTTGGGGATCAGCGCTGTAGGATACGGAAGGCCAGGCTGCAAATGTGGGTCCAACCGCACTGCCAAATCCTCAATAAGCTGCCTGGTGAAGCGGTACAGTCGGATGCTGTCACGTTCCACCATCGTTGCCAGGTCTGGGAATGGTCGATGGACAGCAGGAGCCCTGCAGTGCATAGGTGAAGAAAGCAAGATTGTCAGTCACCCCAACTATGTGCCGTTCACCATACTCAATTTCACATGATACATCATTAACAAACACAAGTACTTGATGTGTGTGTCGTTCTGTTTGGACATATATGGCACCTACATGGACATCATCTAACATCTCTGTTCAACAAGTGTTGACAACAGGTTCCAGGGTGTGCTATGGGAAACCATTAGGCTGTGTCACAGTACCCATTTACTGCTCTCACGTTCCACACACATACCACAGTGACATGTCTGGACAGATGCTCCACAGGCATCACAGCTCATTGACAGGTAGATTCCCAGGGACCCTGTCTTGCCACATGGACACTGGCATGATATTGCGTATCATGTACACGTCAGAGAAACTAACATGACACCCACAGGTAGTGGCCCCTGTAGCCTCTGCAGGACAGACATGGACGTCTGTGACACACACACACACAACATCAAAGTTCATGCACAAACCACGTGGATGTGGAGACTGTCTCCCATTGTGCACATGGAGTCAGAGACATGCGAAACACAACATGCACACAGACTGCGGAGGGACATCACTATTGTGGCAATGGGCCACCCTGTGACGTACATGCCTTCCCACATGTGAGCCTGGGGGTATGTGACATGTCATACACATACACAACCTGGAAATGTGACCATGACACATGCCCATAAACGAAAAGTTGCACACCACAGTGGTCAGGTGCACAACACACAAAGGACCCTGTCCCCATGAACACGTGCACAGCCTGGGTGTGTCTGCCCCCAAATGCCACCCCAAAAACCACATGTTCACCCCCATACACAGATAAGGTTATGCTGCCACACATGCCTTAGATACAGTGTGGACTGGGTGTGGTGTTGTAGGTGTGCCCCTGAGTCCCTGGAAAGTATATGTGGATGGCATAGGTTCACCAGTGACCAGCATGGTGACATATGCGTGTGACCTGTCCAGGGACGCGTTGAACAGCAATGGACCGATCGGTGTGCCCGGCCAGCCCATTGCATTGAATGTGAGCGGGTACGCGTTGTATCCCGGGTACGCGTTGTACAGCAATGGACCGATCGGTGTGCCCGGCCGGCCCATTGCATTGTATGTGAGCGGGTACGCGTTGTATCCCGGGTACGCGTTGTACAGCAATGGACCGATCGGTGTGCCCGGCCGGCCCATTGCATTGTATGTGAGCGGGTACGAGTTGTATCCCAGGTACGCGTTGTACAGCAATGGACCGATCGGTGTGCCTGGCCGGCCCATTGCATTGTATGTGAGCGGGTACGCGTTGTATCCCGGGTACACGTTGTACAGCAATGGACCGATCGGTGTGCCCGGCCGGCCCATTGCATTGTATGTGAGCGGGTACGCGTTGTATCCCGGGTACGCGTTGTACAGCAATGGACCGATCGGTGTGCCCGGCCGGCCCATTGCATTGTATGTGAGTGGGTACGCGTTGTATCCCGGGTACGCGTTGTACAGCAATGGACCGATCGGTGTGCCCGGCCGGCCCATTGCATTGTATGTGAGCGGGTACGCGTTGTATCCCGAAATACGCGTTGTACAGCAGTGGACCGAACGGTGCGCACACATTGGCTGGGGCCTGGCATGGCAACGGACGCGTTTTCGAAGCTCCAACGAGTCTGATGCAGTGAATTCAGTTGGCCAGCCACAACAATGTTGCAAAATCATGGGTGTCATGAAGTTGCAGATTTGAAGGATGCTGTGGGTGTGTATTAGTGCTGCTATTCCATGGATTGGTCAGATTCAGAAGATGCAAACGACTTGGACCTATCACTTTGGACACATGGGACAGTATCTGCCTCTGCAGCACACATATAATGCTGGCTGTTCCTCTGAGAGCTCACTTGCCTGCACTCCATGCTCCAGGACGACATCTGCCACCAACACTGCTGCTGTTTATGCATCCTCTGGCTCCTGCAATGGCACGTACTGTGGAGAGAGCCCCAGCCTTCAGCCTTGAGGAGAACCAGGCCCTGCTGGACAGCCTCCTTCCACAGTACAGCAAGCTGTATGGGAAACCAGGGGAGCAGGTGAGTGTGCTGTCCACTGCCTCACTAATTGTGCATGTTGTCTGACTAGCAGGGCTTTCAGTGTGCACACCACTGGCTAGCATGCCCACTGAGTAGTTGTCACACCCCAAAGTGTGTAGTTAAATGCACTGAATTGGTACAGTGCAGTAACAGTGCATTCCAACTAGGTTTGCTTTCCATGCAATGATACCATGTAGTGACTGCTGGCAAACTGTTCATAGCCATTGTTGCACTGCCTGTGTACATCATATGCCCCTGTGATTGAGACATGTATATCCAACTGTGTGATGCACGTATATGTTGCATGTGTAGTAATGGCCTTTTCACTTTGTCATCCTCACAGGTTGATGCCCACCAGAAGCAGGAAATCTGGCTGACCATCGCCCGGAAAGTAAGATCCGTGGGGGTCTACAGGCGCAGGATCCGCAACTGCCAGAAGAGGTGGCAGGACCTTCGTGGCTGGACCCGGAGGATCGCAAGGGTCCAGCTGAAGCTGTCGCCTCCTCGCAGGAGGGGCAGACACCGGACCCTGATCCCCCACATGCTCCGGATCCTGGCGGTGGTCTTCCCTGACCTGGATGGGCAGCTGAAGGACAGACAGCAGCAAGGAGGGGTGAGTCCATGACTGCACTGTGCACTTTGTCTGACATGCTATGTGCCCTCCTCTGGCCTGGTTAAACTTCCACAGTACATCAGTCATGTGGTCCAGGACCCATGTCCCTCATTTGTGACATGCCCACTTCTCCTCTGATACGCATATGTGTGGCCCTTATAGTCAGGAAATTGTGTCATTTGGGGACTGTGTCATTGCATTTAGCTTTGCTCAAGCTGGGGGACAGCATTTGTTCCCGTGACTATGTTGTGCGATTCATGGGTGGGTCAATTGCTTACACAATGCCTAAGTTCTGACATGTAATCTGGGTGTAACTTTGATATGTGGTCCGCTTGCTGCTCTGACTCACCACTTGTCCCTGGGGAATTTGGCACACACCCATGCTGCTGGTGGGAACAATGTTTGGGCCTCAGGAGTATGTGTATCCAGTGTGTCACACATGCTTAGCCACCTGCCTACTGTCCAGGACTCATCCCTCTTACATGTGGAGCTGGACAGTCATGCCTACT
Source organism: Calotriton arnoldi (assembly GCA_963921515.1). Classification (NCBI taxonomy): domain Eukaryota; kingdom Metazoa; phylum Chordata; class Amphibia; order Caudata; family Salamandridae; genus Calotriton; species Calotriton arnoldi. The sequence continues at coordinate 1,738,856 of CAWUFW010003159.1, forward strand.
CCAGGGCATGCAATGCACTCTGTACTCCCACTCCCGTGTATCATCTGGCATGTTGTGATCAGTGTAATGTATCCTCAGGTGTCTGCCTCTGTCTCATTGTGCTGTGTCTTCGTTGTCAGGACTACTGGTATGTTTATCGGTTAGGGCTCAGCATGCCATCTGAGATGTGACCATGATAGACGATACTTCTGTCACTTATAGGTGTCTGATCACTTGACTGTGCACACAGGTGTTTGCGACTGTGACTTTCAGTCAGCTGTATAGTCATTCACAGCACACTGTGAGGTGCTCATGTTCAGAGAGTTGTGTTTCATGTCCCCCATATATCCAGTTGGTTTTTGACGTGGACAAATAGTAGTACAGATGATGTGGTATTTGGGGGATGGACATGTGCACTTGTCAGTCACATAACTTGCATTCCCCATGCCCTCCGATTGTGACACAGTGCAGACTGTTGTTGGCTGGCTGCCATGGCCATGTGACTTGAGACAGTAATGTATGACTTTGCACGCATTCCTGTGTCATGGCATTCAACTTCCTGAGACTGATCCTGCAGGGGAGTGACATGTGCAACATGCACCCCATTGTGGCATTGACTATCCGGACATGGGTGCATCATGGTGTCTGGTGCTGGTATGCATCACATCCATTTCTATTTAGACTCTGGCCATCCCTTTATCCGGACACCTGCACTGACTCAGTGGCAAGAGATGTGATGTGTGCATGTTCACATACTTCACCGTGTTCCCTGCAATGTCCAACAACTGTGTAGGTGGTGCATGTGTCCACACTGGGGTCTTACCATCAGACAGGCACCGGACAGATGGGTGCAAGGGCAGGAGGGGTGTGAGTCCCATGGTTGACCATCAGACTGACAATTGGCTTCCCCGAATCTGTGTGAGGACTTTAGGCAATGTTCAACTAAGGATGCCAGGGCTTGCTCTGTAATGTGCTGTACTTACTGTGGTGTGTGCGGTCAGTGCAGGTGACTGATGTTTGTCTGTTTCCCTAATTGTTTGCAGATACATCCACGGCCACAGGAGGGGACAGCTCCACGGACCAGGAGGAGCAGCGGAGCCAGACTGGGTCAGCATCGGACGAGTGGTCAGTGGGACCCAGTGGCACGGAGGGCGAGGGGAGCCACACGAGGAGTCCTCAGCACCATCCACCTCAGCTGAGGACCACAGCAGCTCGGAAGATGACTCCCTTGTGGAGGCGGGTCTCAGCAGCCACCAAAGGCCAGCTAGTCTGTCTGGCCCCGCCACCACCACCACCACCACCGCCCTCCCATTGGCTCCCATTCCTGAGGTCCGTGGGGGCTCCCGTACTCGGGAGCGTGTCTCCTTCGTGCCAGGCACCGCAGCCCCTGCCCCTGTGTCCCCTGCTGCCCTGAGTGAGGAGTCTGTGTACCTCCTTCGGCAGCTCCATGTAGGGCAGACAGCAATGCTGAGTGTCCTCCATGCACACACCACTCCGTTGACACAGCTGGTGTCGTTCATGGAGGGCATCTCGACGGGTATGTCTGCCCTACAGAGGAGCAATAGGTCCATGGACTCCTCCCTGACAGCAGCAATGTCCCTCCTCCAACAGTCCCTCACCCGTCCCACCTCTGCCCCATCCACACTTCCTGCCCCCCTACCTGTCCAAAGCACATGCACACCTGCACAGTCACCCAAACACATAGACATGAGCAGCACAGACACACCCAAGAGAAAGGCAAGACGTGCACACACGCATCCTCAGGGGACTGATACCACAGACACAGGGGACGGGGAACACACACACACACAGGCATCCACATTAACTCCGCAGTCCTCCAAATCCTCTCCCTCCAAGACCCCTTCCCTTGCCTCGCCTGCTAACACACCTACACAGCAGATCTTCCTGTGTGACCTCGGCCTCATCCCCTCCAATACTGCTGATCCAGCATACCGGGGGAAGAGGTAGTCCACCCACACTGAGGGGAGTGCCCCTCACCCCCGGACACCCTTCCCCAGGCACAGGCAGAGTGAGCCCCCCACCCGCAAGTCCCCCCGGTCCCGGAAGAGCAAGACCCCGCCACCGCCCTGCAAGTCAACCACCCAGTCTCTCACCTCCATCCCCCAGGCCACTACTCCACAGGTTCCACCGCCACACCCTGCCCCAGGTTCCCCCACACACCGATACCGCATCCCCAAACTGCTTAGGCCCTCCCCCCCTGCCACTTGCTCTTCCACCCCCAAACCAGGCGCTCTGCCTGTTTGTGCCACTGGTGTGGAGACCGTGTCCCCCCCTCTGTCCTGCCCAGCTCTTCTGCCCCCCCTTCCACTACCTTGGAGTCATGCACTGCGGTGGAGTCCACAACCACCCTGTCTGACTCAGGCACTGCATTGGGGACCCAGTCCACTCCATCTGACCCGCCCACTGCAGTGGTTGCAGCACCAACTCCATCTGACTTGAGCCCTGCGGTGGTGCCAGCCCCCCCTGAGTCAGACACCTCCACTGCAGTTGCCGGTGACACTCCTGCACCCACCTCCCCTTCACTGCCTCCTTCTGGCATCCCCTGATCCTGTCCTTGCGGTGCCTGGCCTGCCCCTCGTATGCCCCTCCAAGGGGGATGTCCCCTGTCGGTACCTGTGCAGGCAAGCAATTGTTGACAAGTTGTCACACATCACCCTGTTGGGACTGTATATTTGGACTGGCCATTAGCCTTAGTTTATTTTGGACTTTTGATTTGAGTTGCACACTTGCTGAATAAAGCCTATTTTTGTTTACTTGTGGGTAATCTTTGGAGGTACATGATGTAGATGTGTAGAATCATGCATTTGCTGTTGTAATAGTGTTCAGATCAGGTAAATGAAGTTTTGCTGTGATGGGCTCCATGTGGTCCATGGGATATGTGTCCTAATCTAGTCTGGATCTATAGCATCCTTTGCTGCAGTCTGAGGGTGTAATGTTCAGCATTTGACACAGGGATGTACGTTTAGCATTTGTAGATTACCATCTTTGTCCTACACTGATGCACATCTGGTGGGCTTACCATGTCCAATGTTCCTAGTACCCTGACTGTGTGCCCGTCTCCAATGGACATGCAGTTTAGCACATCAAATTTGGAGGACTCATCTGTGTACACAGGGCAAGTTGCTTGACACGTGTCTTGGGTGTATGCAGATGACTGACGTGACACTCCCGTGCCCAGGCTGATATGAGCAGAGCCTTCAGTGTGTTGTAGTTGTTGACTCACTGACCGAGTGTTCTGCTGACATGTTTGAGTCATGCACAGACAAGGTTTGGCACAGCTGACCTTCCACAGGAGTGGAGTGCCCTCATGGCAGTGCGTGATTCCGTGATATAGGCTGTGCCCATGTTGTGGTAGGCATGTCTGTGCGTGTTCCCTTCTCCTTTTCCTACACAGGCTGTGTCCCTACGGATGTTCCTGTTTGTGATGCTTGCTGAGTTGTTCTGTGTTCATCCAGCATCTTGGACCTGGTTACTCCGGGATGTGGGTGCATGGCAAACTAATGTTCATGAGGTTGTCATCCCTAGTTGTCTTTGTTGTCAGGGCTGGGGATGTGGGCAAACGCAGATGGGACACAGTCAGGATTCCTCTTGGCACTTGTTGGTTACACGAATAATGTGATTTTCTGTTTGTGTATGCTTTCAGTGATTGTGACACGTTGTGTGTGTGACTGCTGCCACTCCTCAGGGTCAGAGCTGCAATGTTTGAAGTTGTCTATGTGTGTCCTTTGTGGGTCAGCTTGGCTTCTTCATTGGTGTGTGACTATGGCCAGGATCCCATTGTTTGGGGTGGATTTCACGTCATGCCCATGTACGGCATACTGTGCAGTGTGTCAGACATACACAAGTATTGTTGACTGGCCATGTGTGATGGGTTTCTGCACCTCATTTCCCCCACCACCCCTGGGATTGTCATGGGTGCATGTGCAATGTCAGCAGTCCATGTGAGCTTCAACGCTGCACATTGGTGGAGTTCAAGGTGTGTGGCGTTGAGTGTGTGCAAATGTGAGTTGTTGCACGGCTGGGGCACTACCTCCATATTTTCCTTGGCTGGCAGGCCGTGCTGAGTGCTTTGTGCTTGTATAGGTGTGATGGTAGTTTGTTGCTCAGGACACATGGCTGTGGTTCACAGTGTGGATGACATCTACCTTTGTCATCACAGTGTGATTGTCATGCAGGCTAGTGTACCACAATGTGGGGTCCCTGGGGGAGTGCTGTGGTGGTTCTGTCTCTTGCTGTGTGTGTTGCTGTTCCTACAAGCTTGTGTGACATGTGTAATTTGGGCTCCCTCTCATCTCACAATGCCTGTTTGCCCACATAGGGGAATCCAATCCATGAGTTACTTTTGTATGTGACTGTGTTGACATCTGTGTATCAGTGAATCTGGCCTCCTCATGTGTTGTGTGTTTGCCTGGGGACACTGGCACACAACCCCCTCACCTGTTGTGTATGATATGCAGTGTGAGTCTGCCTGTTTGTGTTTGTGCTTTTGCACCACTGCATTGGCATATCTTTCGTTTGCCATTGGCTGTATGTTGTTTGTTGGCTTTCCCCTGCTGGCCCTGGGACTGCTAGGTCATCAGTCAGCACATTGATCATGGTTAGTATGTCCCATTGCTGCCATGGTATGGTATTTGTTCACCTGACATCTACATTCTCCACAGGATATCTACATTTATGTGTCCATTGGTGCTGATATGTGGGTCTGCATTATGATGCTCACTTCTGTCATTGTGTTATTTGTGAATGTAGACAATGTGGGCCCCCATGGCTGATGTTTGTGTGCACATGGCCAGAACGATGTGTTGTTGGCACTGCACTGCTTGCCTCACACAATCTATGTTGCTATGGGACACAAGCACTACAATGCCACTGTAGTGTTTGGTGTTGTGTGGCCAGGAATAATCCCTGCAGTTATGTTTTTGCAGCTTTTACCAGCTCTACACTTCCCTTTTGGGCACTGTGGTGATGGGGCTTTGGGCCCCATTGCCACACTGTTCAAAATGTGCTTCAGCTATGGAGCACACACTTCCCTTTTGGGCACTGTGGTGATGGGGCTTTGGGCCCCATTGCCACACTGTTCAAAATGTGCTTCAGCTATGGAGCACACACTTCCCTTTGGGCACTGTGGTGATGGGGCTTTGGGCCCCATTGCCACACTGTTCAAAATGTGCTTCAGCTATGGAGCACACACTTACCTTTAGGCACTGTGGTGATGGGGCTTTGGGCCCCATTGCCACACTGTTCAAAATGTGCTTCAGCTATGGGGCACACACTTACCTTATGGGCACTGTGGTGATGGGGCTTTGGGCCACATTGCCACAGTGGTCATGGTCTGCTTGCATTGTGTAGGCCACACACACAATTATGTGTGACACATGTGTTAGGGGGTCACATTGTATGTTCAATGTCATGTTCAGTGTTGTATGCATTTGACACAGACCACACACGCTTGTCATGGTGTTGGGGGCTGGGATGTAATTTACAGACAGTCCTTATGTGGGAGTATGCTAGTTGTGTCATGCATTACCCATCCTATGAGTAGGGGTGGTTGTAGTGACAGGCATCCAGCCCCCCATGAGTGGTGATGGTAGTAGTGGTAGGCATCCATCCCCCTAAGGGTGGGTATGGTAGTAGTGGTAGGCATCCAGGCCCCCATGAGTGGGGATGGTAGTAGTGACAGGCATCCAGGCCCCCCCCCCCTGGGTAGGGGTGGTAGTAGTGGCAGGCATACATCCCCCTAAGGGTGGGTATGGTAGTAGTGGCAGGCATCCAGGCCCCCCTGGGTAGGGGTGGTAGTAGTGGCATGCATCCAGCCCCCCCTGGATAGGGGTGGTGGTAGTGGCAGGCATCCAGCCCCCCCTGAGTAGGGGTGGTGGTAGTGACAGGCATCCAGGCCCCCCTGGGTAGGGGTGGTGGTAGTGGCATGCATCCAGCCCCCCCTGGATAGGGGTGGTGGTAGTGGCAGGCATCCAGCCCCCCCTGAGTAGGGGTGGTGGTAGTGACAGGCATCCAGGCCCCCCTGGATAGGGGTGGTGGTAGTGGCAGGCATCCATCCCCTAAGGGTGGGGATGGTAGTAGTGGCAGCCATCCAGCCCCCTATGGGTGGGGATGGTAGTAGTGGCAGCCATCCAGCCCCCTATGGGTGGGGATGGTAGTAGTGGTAGGCATCCAGCCCCCCATGAGTGGGGATGGTAGTAGTGGTAGGCATCCAGCCCCCCATGAGTGGGGATGGTAGTAGTGGTAGGCATCCAGCCCCCCATGAGTGGGGATGGTAGGAGTGACAGGCATCCAGGCCCCCCTGGGTAGCGGTGGTAGTAGTGGCAGACATCCATCCCCCTAAGGGTGGGTATGGTAGTAGTGGCAGGCATCCAGGCCCCCCTGGGTAGGGGTGGTAGTAGTGGCATGCATCCAGCCCCCCCTGGATAGGGGTGGTGGTAGTGGCAGGCATCCAGCCCCCCCTGAGTAGGGGTGGTGGTAGTGACAGGCATCCAGGCCCCCCTGGGTAGGGGTGGTGGTAGTGGCATGCATCCAGCCCCCCCTGGATAGGGGTGGTGGTAGTGGCAGGCATCCAGCCCCCCCTGAGTAGGGGTGGTGGTAGTGACAGGCATCCAGGCCCCCCTGGGTAGGGGTGGTGGTAGTGGCAGGCATCCATCCCCCTAAGGGTGGGGATGGTAGTAGTGGCAGCCATCCAGCCCCCTATGGGTGGGGATGGTAGTAGTGGCAGCCATCCAGCCCCCTATGGGTGGGGATGGTAGTAGTGGTAGGCATCCAGCCCCCATGAGTGGGGATGGTAGTAGTGGTAGGCATCCAGCCTCCCATGAGTGGGGAAGGTAGTAGTGACAGGCATCCAGGCCCCCCTAGGTAGGGGTGGTAGTAGTGGCAGGCATCCATCCCCCTAAGGGTGGGTATGGTAGTAGTGACAGGCATCCAGGCCCCCCTGAGTAGGGGTGGTGGTAGTGACAGGCATCCAGGCCCCCCTGGGTAGGGGTGGTAGTAGTGGCAGGCATCCATCCCCCTAAGGGTGGGTATGGTAGTAGTGGCAGGCTTCCAGCCCCCGGTGGGTAGGGGTGGTAGTAGTGGCATGCATCCAGCCCCCCCTGGATAGGGGTGGTGGTAGTGGCAGGCATCCAGCCCCCCCTGAGTAGGGGTGGTGATAGTGACAGGCATCCAGGCCCCCCTGGGTAGGGGTGGTGGTAGGGGCAGGCATCCATCCCCCTTAGGGTGGGTATGGTAGTAGTGGCAGGCATCCATCCCCCTAAGGGTGGGTATGGTAGTAGTGGCATGCATCCAGCCCCCCCTGGATAGGGGTGGTGGTAGTGGCAGGCATCGGTCCCCCTAAGGGTGGGTATGGTAGTAGTGGCAGCCATTCAGCCCCCTATGGGTGGGGATGGTAGTAGTGGTAGGCATCCAGCCCCCCCTGGATAGGGGTGGTGGTAGTGGCAGGCATCCAGCCCCCCCTGAGTAGGGGTGGTGGTAGTGACAGGCATCCAGGCCCCCCTGAGTAGGGGTGGTGGTAGTGACAGGCATCCAGGCCCCACTGGGGAGGGGTGGTGGTAGTGGCAGGCATCCATCCCCCTAAGGGTGGGTATGGTAGTAGTGGCAGCCATCCAGCCCCCTATGGGTGGGGATGGTAGTAGTGGTAGGCATCCAGCCCCCCATGAGTGGGGATGGTAGTAGTGGTAGGCATCAAGCCCCCCATGAGTGGGGATGGTAGTAGTGGTAGGCATCCAGCCCCCCATGAGTAGGGATGGTAGTAGTGGCAGGCATCCATCCCCCTTAGGGTGGGTATGGTAGTAGTGGCAGGCATCCATCCCCCTAAGGGTGGGTATGGTAGTAGTGGCATGCATCCAGCCCCCCTGGATAGGGGTGGTGGTAGTGGCAGGCATCCAGCCCCCCTGAGTAGGGGTGGTGGTAGTGACAGGCATCCAGGCCCCCTGAGTAGGGGTGGTGGTAGTGACAGGCATCCAGGCCCCCTGGGTAGGGGTGGTAGTAGTGGCAGGCATCCAGGGCCCCCTGGGTAGGGGTGGTAGTAGTGGCAGGCATCCAGGCACCCCTGGGTAGGGGTGGTAGTAGTGGCAGGCATCCATCCCCCTATGGGTGTGTATGGCATTGGTGTTGGCCATCCCACCCCTATGGTTCTGCTGTTGCTAGTGTACGTTATTTGTGCATCCCTATGTGTGTGTGACATATTTCGTGTACGTGTGGTTTGTTTGTATTGTTGGTATTTGACTTACCGTCTGCGCCGTACGCGTCCGTGCTGGTCCCGGTAATAGATGTAGAGTATAGGTAGGACCTGCGCAATGGGATTCATGCTTGGATCGTCTCGTTCGGGTTTCTCGTGTCTTCGAGTCGTACTCGTAGCAGGTTTGTTCGTCTCGTAGCCGTGGATCGTCTTGTGGCGCGAAACGGAGCTTATGTACGGCTCGCCCGGATGCTCAAACGTGCCGGACGTAGCGACGAGTTCGGCGCATACGGAAGACGCATCGTACTAGTCCGGCCGGAAGGTGCTGTATATTTGGTTCCGTGCGACTCGATTCGGCGTTTACGGATCCGGCTCGGGCGGGGAACTGTAGCTGGAATGGGTAAGTACGGCTCGCTCGGAATCTGGGCTGTTATGCGCATTGTACTTGTTCGTTCGGTCGGAAAACACGCGTTCGGCTGGTGTTTTTTCCGGACGAATACTGTTAGGTGCGCTTCCGGCCGACATCGGAATCGACCCCTTAGTCTTGGAAAACTGTGTAAAGCAAGTTCTACTGACTTTAATTCACCCAGATCAAGTAGGGTTTTTACCACATCCCTCCTCCACAGGCTATCTGAGATTGCTAGCCCATGTGTTGTGGCAAGTATGGCCTGATAGTGATGAGAAGACAGCAATCGTGTTGGATGCAAAGAAAGCATTTGACAGAGTAGAGTGGGACTATTTATTTAGAGTGTTGTAACTTAGGAATTGGCCAAGAATTTATCTCTAAAATCAAGTGGCTATACTCAAACCCATCAGTGGTAGTTTCTTATAAAGGCTTCTTGTTCCCAATGAGATGTTGGGTTACTGTTTAAGGGGGGTGAAACTCTTACTCAAGCTCAACCACAATCCTTGTCAAGGTGAGGCACAATCAAACCCCAAATTAATCTGTGCTCAACCCTCTGTTAGCTTGGCACAGAGCTTTCAGGCTTAACTTAGAGTCAATGTGTAAAGTATTTATGCAGCACTTCAAACAGTAATAAAGTTAAAACACAACACAAATAAAATTAATACCACACTGATGTAGAAAAATAGAACAATTTTTAATAAATAAAACAATACCAAAACAACAAAAATCCAATCAGTAGAACGGTAGATATGCAGGTTTAAAGGTTTCAGTAAATATAGCGCTGTAAAGCACGAGTGCCAACTGTGGTATCTCGTCATGCTATACTGGGACAAAGTCACAAGTTCAGGTTGACCACGAAGGTTTACAAGCCAGCTTCATGGACCTGGTTAGGCCTGCTGAACGAGAGTACCTTAAATCCTGATTGCGGAGCTTTGCGAGATCCGGCGCCGAGGATACGTTGGTTCCGAGGAGCTGTAAAGCTGTGATGCGAAGTCCTGCATCATCGTTGAGGATCCCCTCGATGAGGGTTTGTGATGCAAAGTCCAGCGTCTAGGATGCATTGTGTAGTCGAGGAGATGCATCGGTTCCGTATGGCTGTGAGGCCGCAATGCGAGAACAGGTGTTGCCATTAGGGCTGCCGTTGATGATGGATTTGCAATGTGAGGGCCTGTGTTGGGAAGGTTTTCACAGGTGCCTATCTCGATGCAGGCTTCGAGGTCAATGTGGAGTCCTTTGCCTCAGGAGAATCCTTGCAGCTGTGGTGATGCGTCAGTTCTGCCCAGGATTGCGGCATGTAGAAGAGGAGATGCGTCAGGTCTGCTGGCTCCACAGATGGGCCAACAGAGCACATTTAGGCCCACTTTCAAGGATCCAGGACTGGGGTGGCAATACTTGGCAGAGTAGAACTCACAGATGTCAGAGCCCAGGTGCTGATTTGAAGGATGTTGGAGCGTTCTGTCCGTAAGGCTCTAGTCAGGAGGCCAAACAACTAGCAATTGGAGTCATTCAGGGGTCCTGGGTTCAACAGACCCAGTCCCTCTCAACCAGGCAAGAGGGCAGAAGGTCAGCACAGCAGGGCAACAGTCCTTCAAAGCAGCAGTCCAGCAGAGTGGCAGTCCCTTCAGCAGCACGGCACTCCTTCTCCTGGCAGAGTATCTACAGGTCCAGACGTGTACTGCAGAGTTGGTGCCTGGGGTCCAATATTTATACCTGGGTCTTCCTTTGAAGTGGGAGAAACTTCTAGAGGTTTTCCTTTGAAGTCCCCAGGCATTCTGCCTTCCCTGTCCTGGCTCCAAACTAATCGCAGGGGTATGCAGCCCTTTGTGTGGAGGCAGGACACAGTTTATTCAAGTGTAAGTAGGGCTGTGCCCAGCTCTGCCCTCCCATCCTGCCAGTGATGGCACATCCAGGCACAACTAAGCCCCCTATTGTGTGTGGCTGTCTAGCAGGAATACACAATGACCAACTGTCATTACACCCAGTCATGTGAGCCAGAAACAGCCTGCTGGCACTAAATGCCAACTTTCTAAAAGTGGCATTTTCACAATTGTAATTTAAAATCCGACTTCACCATGAGAGAGGATTTCTAATTACAATTCCAAAGACATCAAATATGAACTGGTTACAATGTTTGCCTATGGGAGACGTAGGCCTTGCTGTAGTAAAGAATTAATTTAAGAGTTTTTCACTACCAGGATATGTAACAATAAAAAGTACACGTCCCACTTTTTAAAAATACTGCATGCTGCCCTCTGGGCTGTCTAATGCCTACCCTAGAGGCGCCTTATATGTATTAAAAAGAAAGGTTTGGGCCTGGCAAAAGGTTTATTTTACCACGTCGAAATTCCTGTTTAAAACTGCTTATACAGGCTGCAAATGCAGACCTGAGACATCTTTGAAGTGCTACTTAATTGGGGGCCATGTGCACAGGTTGTGCCACTTTACTGGGGACTTACAAGTAAATTAAATATTCCCATTAGGTAAAAGCCAATTCTACCATTTTTTAAGGAGAGAGTACAAGCACTTTAGCACCGGTTAGCAATGGTAAAGTGCACAGAGTCCCAAAGCCAGCAAAAACAATGTGAGCAAAACAGAAGAGTTGAAGGCCAAAAGTTAGGGGGGAAAACTACACCACGGATGCCTGATCTAACATTACCGTCATAAGAAATCAAGAGAAGGAGAAGGCAGGGATGTTCCCTATCACCCCTTTTGTTTACCATAACACTTGAGCTATTAGTGGCAGGGATTCAGTCAATGAAAGAGATTAAAGGCATATCAACTCAGGTGGGTAATACAAAGCACTTTTTTATGCAGATGATATTATAGTGACTCTGAATGAACCAGAGAACTCAATCGAGGCTGACCTAATCAAATTAATTAACGAAATTCAGTGTCATAAAAATTGGCCCCTTTTAAATTTCTCCCTGTGGGGAAAAGCTCAAACTGCTCCAAGTTTCTGCAAACGTGATACACATAATAATTAAACTGTGGAACGTGTTTCTGTGGCATGGCATAAAGTTTAGCCTTAAATTATCTAAACTGCATGTATCCATAGAATGTAGAATTCTTAGATTACCACATTTAAAGTCTAATTGGTTGTCCTTCCATGTGGCCCAACTCCAGTATCATCTACATACTGCTGCTGAAACACTGAAATTAGTCAACATTGGAAATTATATCTTATGTAAATATGGAGTCCTAAGATGGGTGTACACTAAGGACTTCTGGAATTTGAAAATAATTATCATACTCTGCATGCAATGGAGTTTGCATAGCATAAAACCCATGAGAACCTAAATAAATAGTAGACTACATATAGAGGATCTACTATAGGGCAATGGAGAAGTTAGTATAGGACCATAGAGCAGTCTGGTCAGATTTTGAGTCCAAGGGAATCTTCAAAACAGACCATATATTACATGGAGACAGAAGTAAAGCATTTGCTAACATTCAATCCGATTATAGTGTCTTCCCAGCCTAGTCTTGAATTAAAATGCCTGAGGAAGTGCATGAGGAATAATTTTGGTTGTGGCCCTATAGTCCTTCATTACTCTTCAATCTTTAAATTACCTTTCAACCTGAGGCACATGTAAAGGGATGGTTTCCAGAATCTATAGAATAATACCAGCAATACATGCTGACGACCTGTAGCCGTGCAGTTGAAGTGCTGGTGGTATCATAGACTGGCATTTGATTACGCAGCGTAAGATTGGCTTGATATACTGCAGTCGCACTATAAAATCCCACTTGAAGTTTAGTGATTACAAAATCTTTCTTAGGTGGCATTGATCCCCGAAGAGATTGGAAACAGCAGGCCTATATACAATAGAGGTGTTGGAGGTAATCCTCCCCAGATTGCGATATATACTATTGGAATGGCTATTATTTAAAGATATTGGCAAGACGTATGGCTTACAATCATCTGATCCCTAACAGTAGTCAATCCGCTGAACCTTAGGGCGGCGGTCTCCCATGACTCCTCCGCATACCCTGAAGTCATGCCATGTAGAGACAGATGTTTGCAACAGCGTTGGAAACTACTAAAATATGTATTAAAGTTGTGGAAGACGGATAAATGTCTGAGGGTTGAGCTCTGGATAGAGGAGCAGATTATTTATCAGCAAAACGACCAAGTGATAAAGTCCATGAGGTTTGTGATACTTCCTGACCAATCTGTAGCAGTGGGTAATAAGTTCATGCAGGATCCTCTGCGTCACGGGGAAGAGGGATTTGAATAAGAATATCTGGGCGACGCATTGGAAGAGAGATGAGTACATTTTCTTTTTCATTCTCTTTCTTTTGTTTGTCCTTCTCTTGTTCTCATGCTTTTGACACACTTGCTGTGGAAACTCCTTCACATCTGTTTATAAGATAGTTAGAATGACGAGTTTTAGAGGGAAGCCACACATACTGTCTTAGGGTCAGATGTACGACCCTTTTTTGCGGCCGCAAACGGGAGATCCTCCCATTTGCGACCGCAAAAAAGGGTAATGGCATGTGCAAATGCTATTTTGCGAGTCACTGACTCGCAGAATAGCATTTGCGACTCCTGCTATTAGGAAGGGGTGTCCCTTCCTAATAACAAGTCACCATGCCATGTACAATTGTTTTGCGACCGCATTTGTGGCCGCAAAACACTCACAGTTTACCACCAAATTCAAGTAGGTGGTAAACCACTCGCAAACGGGAAGGGGTCACCTGGGGATCCCTTCCCCTTAGTGAGAAAATAGACCACTGCCTGCACTTAAAAAAATGAAACTGAAAAGTTTCATTTTTCTTTTTAAATGCATCCCGTTTTTCTTTAAGGAAAACAGGCTGCATTTAAAACAAGCATTGGCATAGCCAATAGGTCTCGCCTTTGGGACATCATAAGTATTTAGTTATGCAGCACAATATCCTTGGTGCAACAAAATCAACTGTTGCATGGCTAAACACTTATAATGTCCCAAAGGCGCCTATTGGCTATGCCAATGCTTGTTTATAACGCAAGCTTCCTTGAGCTTGAAGAGATTTCCATATTGTGTTGGTCTCCCTAAAGTGGATGTTAATAAGAGGCTACATTGTGACAACAAAATATGGAACAGTGGCCTTCTGGCACAAGGGGTAGCAGAAAAGTGTGCCCTCTTGGGTTCTTCTATAGGTTGCAGTTTAGATGGCTAAGCCAGAGCACTCACATTTCCAATTCCATGGCTAAGTAGCTCATTTACTCCAGGTTTTCACTTTGCACTGTGGGATATGCAGTCCTGCTGCTCCAATTCTAAAATGAGGTCTATATTTATCAGAATGCGACAAAAGAACCTGGAACGGTCAAGCTACTCGAGGGCTTTAAGACCATCTCTGGTGGGTGTGACACATTCGCAAAAAACTTTAAGTGAATGTTATCTGGACTATACAAGTTCCAAGCAACAATAACATGCATTACATACATAACACATTTTACAGAGTGGAATCGTTGTCGCAAAACGGCTGTGCCCCATTTGAGATGAAAGTTCATTTCTAGCGTTTCCTCCATGGACGTTGCTGTTTCCAAGCATGGCGATATTACTAGCCGGTGGAATGGGGTTGGATTGACTTCAGAAGGATGAAAGGGTGAGCCGGTCCCGCAGACATTGAGACCCGTACCCAAAAGGTTACTCTCCACATCTCAGTAGCGAGCACTGGCTGAAGCTACTTCCCCGACCCGGGTCAGGAGGGCAGATTTCTGGTATAGAGGACACATTTCTGGTACACAGGAGGGCAGGATTCTGGCTCCAATCTTGCCACTTCCGGGTCAACAAACTACAAGGACAACCGGGTCAGCCTTGTGACGGGAAGCCGCTCTCTGAAACTTTCATTTCTAACTATTCATCCAAAAACGTGTGGCTGTTTTCTAAGAATATATAGGATTACTTACACACGTGCAGCTTTCAGTAAGGGGGTTGTCAATCTGCCATAATGGTATGGACATGGAGAGGGCTCCTAGACGGGAAGCAGCTCAGTGCATCATCCTGCGCCTACTCTGGTAACTGAACACCTGTCCTGTGAGATAAAGCTTTGCCGAAATTCAGGGGTTCAGTCAGAGTGATGATGGCAAGTGAGCACTGCGAGGCGGCGGCGGAAGAAGATGCACTCAGAGGATGGTGAGTGCTGACTAGGTGGTGCAAGAAGAAGGTGCACTCAAGAGAATGGTGAGTGAGGACTGCGAGTCATAGGAAGACTGCACTCAGAGGTTAGTGAGTGATGACTGGGTGGCGCTAGAAGAAGGTGCACTCAGAGAGAGTATGGCGAGTGCTGACTGGGTGGCGTTGGAAGAAGGTGCACTTAGAGAGGTTAGTGAGAGATGACTGAGTGGCGTAGGGAAGAAGGTGCACTCAGAGAGGATGGTGAGTGAGGACTTGGTGGCGTAGGAGGAAGGTGCTCTGAGAGGATGGTGAGTGATGACTGGGTGGCGTAGGAAGAAGGTGCATTGAGAGAGAGGATGGTGAGTGATGAATGGGTGGGGTTAGCAGAATGTGAACTCAGAGTGAGTTGATTGTGAGTGATGGCTGGGTGGCATTAGAAGGAGGACAGACACGGACTACAAGGAGGACAGACACGGACTACAAGGAGGACAGACACGGACTACAAGGAGGACAGACACGGACTACAAGGAGGACAGACACGGACTATAAGGAGAGTGCGTAGTATCAAAAGGGTGGCACACAAGAGGGAGACCTGAGGGCTACACATACTAACTGCTGATGTTGGTATCGGACAAAGATTTTTATGGAGGCAGCGAGAAGCTGAGTGAGGAAGCCCCAGGAGGACGGGATAGAGAGCTATAGTGGAGAGTAGAGATGTGGACTGTGTAGCCTGTGAGTTCAGGACATAGCAGAACAAGCATTGGCCGCGCGGCCGTGTGAGACGCGCTCTGTGGTGGGGGAGGGGGAGGAGTGGGAGAGCAAGTGACGCGCGGCCAATGCTTGTTCTGCTATGTCCTGAACTCACAGGCTACACAGTCCACGTCTCTACTCTCCACTATAGCTCTCTATCCCGTCCTCCTGGGGCTTCCTCAATCAGCTTCTCGCTGCCTCCATAAAAATCTTTGTCCGATACCAACATCAGCAGTTAGTATGGCTCCATACCTCCTTCGGGCTCAGCGAGCACCAGAAAAGAGCGACACCTTCCCCACCTTTATAGCCTTTGATAGGTGGGCGGGGCTACTCTGCACTAAAAGCCGGACCGAGGACAAGTTATTTTATCGTGGAAGAGGCGGGGTTCTGGATGCTAATAACGTGGTGATTTCCTCAGGGCAATTAGACGTCTCTGGAGCACGTCTATTGGCCATGGGGACGGGTGACAAGAAAAACCGGAGCCCCCAGGCTCTTACCTTTAGAGATCCGACTGCCCGGGAGACATCGAATTTGAAAAGCATCCACCTGAAGATAGGCAATGGAAACAGTGAAAGGACTTAGCGGTCGACACCCAGAGAAACAAGCACTGACACACAAGTGCGGCCCCGCGCAGCGGCCGCGAAAGTGAAACAGTACTCCGGGACCCGGGTTAAAGAAGTGGGAGGGGAGGGGTGGGGGGAGTGCGATTCCCTTGCGGGAGCGAGCGGCGCCAGGAGCATAATTGCTACCATATGGCGCCAGCTGCTCTCTCCCGCAAGTGAATCGCCAAACGTGCACGCGTTGCCATTGAAGGCAATGGAACGCGTGCACGTTTTTGGCTGAAAAGCCGAATCAATTGCAAAAGGTCTTTTTGCCTATGCAGCGCATGCGCGCTGCGTAGGCGAGACCTAAAAAAAAAAAGACTGCTTTATTTAAAAGCAGTCCCAGACATGGTGGTCTGCTGACCCCCAGTAGGCCACCATCATGAGGCATGCAGTTTGCGACCCCATTAGGAATCGCAAACAGTGTCTGAGGCACTGTTACACATCCCAATTTGTGAGTTGCAAATTGGTGGGTCGTACATGAAAGGGGATTGAGCGGGGCGTATGAAGTAGGATAGAAAGATGGGGAGGATGTAGGAATATGTAGATTGAATGTTAGGATATAGAAGTTGAAGTAAATCATCTATGTAACTCTATAATTCTGACATGTTTTGAAAATAAAATGCCAGTGTAAAGGTTGTTCTATTTACAGTAAAATGATTAACGCTAAAATGCACACTCACAATTTTGCCCCCCCCTTTTCATGAACTGTTTGAAAGATCTGTACAAAACTTGCCATGAAGGAATTACAGTGGATTCACGTTTTTTCGAAAGTTCCGTGCAGATTCTTTGAAGTGCCCCAAAATCATTTAAAAAAACAAAATGTAGATTTCCTATGGAAACTTCGACTCTGCCGTAACTAAATGGCACCGCTTAGCACATCTGCACACAACTTTACCTCTTGTAATTGAAGGAATAGGATCTGTTGTCCCTTATTAACTGAAGTGCCAAAATGAAGCTGTGCGTTTTGGGGGTGGCTGTACTTTATTAAGTGCAATGATTAGTGATCACTGCTTGAAGCCATATAAGCTTGCATACTTCAATTTACAAGCATAAGACATATATATATGTTATAATGGCTCGAATAGAGTCAAGTGAAAACAAGGCAAACACTTTGCTGGTTGGGCAACCATGTTGATCCGGGATTGGCGAGGGACCTGAGTTATATTACAATAGAAGGGGGGGCAATATTATGGAAAGTACAAGTGAAAAGCAGAAACCATACATAGCACGTTTTACAAAATCTAGCTTAAAAGCGGCAGACTAGATGGGATTGGTGACTTAGCAGACTGTGAACTTTCTAGTTGTTTGCATTGCAGGTGTTACCATTTTTACCACTAAAATAAATGACTGTACGCCCCTAAGTAGCTTGCTCACTATTTTACGAGAAGAGTAGGAGAGTTGCTAATTTCAAAAAATGTTCGGCCACGATTTGGCCAACCAAATAAAAGCCATTTGCTCAACATCCAACACATTCTGGAAATCGCTTGAAATGCAAAAACATTTGACATCAAGCAATGAAGGGGCATATTCTCAAGACTTATCGCCCTATTCACAAGCTGGTGCAAACTGTCGACATCGCCAGTTTTCCTGCGATAGCTGTCGCAAAACACATCGCCACGGATGAGAGCGACAATCAACGCTAATGACATGCAGAGTAGGCGTTCCCGTGCAAAAACACACGAAAACACCACTTTGCGATATTCTCAACGACCAGCCAGATCTACGATGCCGGACAAAAACAGGCGATAAGGCGCGTTAGCAGCAGGGACTTAACACCTGCTTATTACTGGTCTTAAGAAGGATGAAAACCTGCAGTACAGAGGGAGCCCAGGCCAGAGCCACATCTGAAGACCAACACATGTCATGGATCTAATGATCATGCAGCTCGGAGACCCAAGAGGTCCACAACACCCACCGCCACCACCCCCAGGCCCCCCCCCTCCCGCCCCCCCACCCCGGACTACCACCAAGGCAGCGCAGAACAAGACAGCTGACCTTCCGAAAACGGCATGGCCCCTCAGCCACACAATTGCAGAATGTGGGGAGAGGTGGGAACCAAGTATGTGTGAAGGAGGCAAGTCACCCATGAATAAGAATGTACCCAATGCCAAGTGTGGCGGTGATGTGCTGGACAGACTCCAGTATGCAGAGCACAGCCATGTCCCTGTGGACACATACTGCTGGTGTGTGCAGTGTTGTGGACAGTGGACGCAACCATCTTACCTCAGGCAGTGGGGAAGACCTCGCTCATGTAGCTGTGTCGTCCCCCCCTGTACGTGGAAGCGGAGTGGGCTGGTCCGGCGTACGCCACACCAGTGTAAGAGTGTGAATAAATAGACCGGGGCTCTGGGCGTGGTTCACTTCTGGGATGGCCAACGCGTCTGCCAAGGTGGCGCCCCTCACCCTGCCATGAGTCTGCCGCCGTGACCGCCAGCCTCCTCAGCCGATCGCTGCCTTCCGCGACATAGGCCCCCGGCGCACCCAGCGGCACAGCACCGCGGAGTAATGTATGTGCTGACTACTGACTTCTGCCTACACTGCGGTCAGCAGGGCGCTCAAATCAAATCCAATCCTGACCTGCGAGGACACGCCATCATCACTGGCTGCACACCCGATGAGCGCTCCAGGTGCCACTAACTCTGTGCAGCTCAAGTCAATGCCACGTGGCTGTGGGCCCCTGCTGAACACTGCCTCCGGCCTACACTGCGGTCAGCAGGTCCCCCAAGTCAAACGACGCATCATCGCAGGCCGCGCACCCGCTGAGCGCTTCAGGTGCCACTAACTCAGTGCACCACAAGTCATCGCCACGTGGCTGTGGGCCCTTTCTGATCGCTGCCTCCGGCCTACACTCCGGTCAGCAGGGCTCACAATTCAAATTGAGTCTTTATTTATTTATGGCGCAGTCCAGTAGGTAACAGACATTGCTTCCAGGGCGGCCCGCCCGGACGATGCATCATCGCAGGCCGCGCACCCGCCGAGCGCTTCCGGTGCCACAAACTCAGTGCAGCTCAAGTCATGGACCCTTTATGATGTAATCTTTTGTGTGTGAGTCCAGTTCTGGTGCCCCTACCTCAGTGCACTGCAAGTCATGGACCCTTTAGGACTGAATCTGTGGGTGTGTGATCCGATGATCACTGTTCTAGTTGTTGCCAGCACCAACCACTCTCTGAGGGCTGGCTTACACTCACCCCACACCCATCCAGCACAGGCATCACTGGACATGTGACCCTGGTAATAAAAAGGGGCTGGGCGCACGTGCCCGTAGCCAGTTCCACCATACATCTAAGTGTGTCCGTGTGGTCATTATGTATGCGTGATGGCCCCTGGCCCTATCACATCACATCGTGCTGTGGACAGCGGACGCAAGCATGCCACCTCAGGCAGTGGGTAAGACCTTGGACATGTAGCTTTGTCGTCCCCCCCTGTAAGCGTAAGCAGAGTGGGCTGGACCGGCGTACGTCAGTCCAGCGCAGGGGTGTGTAGAATTCACCCGGGGCTCAGGGCGTGGTTCAGTCCTGGCCTGGACAAGGAAGTCACCAATGCGTGTGTCTCTGTTGTAGTGTCGGCGCCACCCGGCCCGCAATCGACAATGTTGCAATGTAGCATGCACCCGGAGGGCGGTCTCGCACGAATGGAGAAATGAAGGAGCGCTAGACTGCTTGGGGTCTTGGCTCATACATGCCAAGTGTTGTGTGTGTCTGCATTGCCACAGCATGAGCCAAATGCCTAGCCTTAATCGCAGCACGAGTTCAGCCAGGCATGAACTCTACATCTGTGTCTGCACTATCCTTACCATAGGCCTACACTCACGTGGCCGCCCACTTTCAACGGCCAACATCACAGTGTCCTTGTCAGGCCTGTGGACATGCGCAGACAGGCATGACAATGGTGTGCCGTTGGAGGGCAAGTGATGCAACCGCGCAGCGTACACAAGTGAATAGGCTCGGGGGGAGGGAGGAGCAGCTGTGAGGCAACGTAACACACAGTGATGCCGCTCATTTGCCACATGCAAGTCATGTCTAACATGAATCCCAAAGTCGCACGCATCCCACCCCACACCCAACAAGCCACATCACAATTCCTGAATGCAAGCAGATGACAAACTGACATTAGGGATGACAGCTCCTTTGTCTGAACTATCAGGCGGAAGCAGATCTGCACATCCGACCTCGGAATGGCATGTGCCCGGCACCCCCTGACAGATACGATAGCAGTTGAGGACGACTCCCACACTACGCACAGCCCGACGACAGACCAACGTATACACACCCCACACACAGAAGTCCTTGCTCGGAGTTATCTTGCATGGAATGGCCTTCACACTCACTCCCACCCCATCCCAGGCGTACAACCGTTGCACACTTAAACAACTCATTGATCCGAGCTGTGGCATTTCATCCACAGAACTGGCGCAGGTCAGAACAGTGCCGCTTCAACCAGGGCCACTAATGCAATGGCAGAACATCCCGGACACATGCACAACCCCTGTCACGTGGAACTGTACCGTGCACGTATGCTGGTTTTACTGGGGGCACTGCCATTGGCAGTGTTGCGGATCAGTTACCGGCTAAGCTTCCGCCTTGCCAACGTCACCTGCGTTCAGCCTGTGTTGCATTGTCGATCGTGCATATTCGAGTGGTCCATGGATGTCTGCCTATCCAACAGGACTGTAGCCGAACTGGATTTTGACATGTGTGTGCGCCCCCTGTTGGCCCACGACCAGGAGTGTCACTGTGATACCCGTCTATGGGATGCCTGGATACTTGGCATACAGCTGGACCTGGGAAATTGCAGAACTCCTCATGTGCAGTGACCACATTGAGCCGCTCCCCTATTGGGCTGTAGTGCTAATTGGTGACAGGGTGTGGACGCAGCACATCTGTCCGGACCTGCTAATGGCTAGCCTCGCCGTCCTGTTCGATGGAGTCGACAACGACCTCATGTTGGAAATGATTGCCTACGAAGCTGCAATCGCTTTCATGGACGTGTAACTACGTACCTGCAGCCACAACAGTTTGGAACCCATTGCACTCGTCCCGACACCTTGTTGCATCTTGGGGTTCTGGTCACATATCCCACGACAACAGTGGACATGTCTGCATTCGCCTGGACCCCGAATACGTGGGCGGACAACCACGCGGGGTAACACACACCTGTGAAAGGTGAGGCACTCCCCCGGAGTGGACAGCGGCGCTTGGCAACGTTCCTCATTCTGACATACTGCTGCATTGGTCTGCATGTTGTGGCACTTCTCTTGCCCGTACTGACACACATATGCTAATAAAGTCTACGCACATTCACCTGTATTCAACTGTGATGTGAGTTGTTTTGAATGACAATGTGTGTCTCACTGCCTATCTGGGTCACGGCCATACATGCGCATTGATAGCATTGCCCAGGGAGTACCATTTATGTGGAATCACTGTCCCTACATTCATCAATACTTTCATGCTTAATTGATCAGGGCCATGACACATCAGTGTGAATTTGAATATTTTATTCGCATTCAGTGGGGTGTTTCAGCTGGACCAATATATAACAATGATGAACATATTATAAGGAGGTAGAAGGGTCGCTTATAATAGGATTTTAATTCCTCCTGTAGATATTTATACATTTCTACTTCTTCGATGACTGAAGGATTTATCCTATCCTTACAAGACCATACCAGTTTCTGGAAGTTACAGCAGCATACCCTAATTATCATTGGTAAGCTTTGCCATTGAAGGGTTAATATAAGTAAAATCAATACGTAATGCAGTAAAACCATATTGGGTAAGCATTACGTTAGTACGAAGATGTGGGAATGTTTAGGGAGAAGAATGAATGTGATTGGCTGGGTTAACATTTTGGGAAGGGTATCATGTGTCCTGGTTGACCACTATTTGATGTTTAAAAAAAAAAAATGTTCTTGCAATCTTATATCAGTAGGATTATGTGTTGAATACAGTGTCTTAATTAAAAAAAATGTATTTTTATTATGACATGCATTTATTTTGTGACACTAAGCTATGTGTTTTTATTATACAGGTGCTTCCTGATTGCAGCACTGTTGCTTTTTAATTGTTTGAGAGTCGGAAAATTGTTTTTGTCTTGAGAAAGATGGTATTATCTACTAACCATCGAAACGCGTCGACGCACTTTTAAATACAACCCAATCTGTGTTATGGTCTGGGCCTTTGGAGTATTCAATCAAGTGAGACATACCGGGCTCCAGTCCTAAAAATTTGAGTAATCACGGATGGTTGTGCTAATGACATATTATTTTTTGTCTGGTTCTATGTACTCTCATATGTTTTTTTAATTTGTTCTTTGAGATCCATGTGTATGAAATTTATATAGATATTTTGTATTATATTATTTTATGATTGGTGCTTTTGTGGTTTTATATGTTCTATGAAACAATTTTTAATAAAAGATTTTGATACTTTTCTAAAAATGTGGTACATCATTTAGTTTGTCATTCAGATATATGAGTAGCCTTCCCAACAGTATATGTGATTGTGATATCATTTGAATGTGGTCTGCACGACTGTGTTAGGATTTTAATTTCCAGCGTTGCTGTTTATAGGTGTCCAGTCCAAAGGATTCCTTCTCTTATACTCAGCTGGACCAGTACAGGGCCATGCAAACCCCACTTTACATTGTCGCCCCGTGGAGAGCCAGCCAGAGTCCTTTAGGGATGGACAGGTTCATCAGAAGAGGAAGACTTCAGTCCGCAGTGTGATTGCTGTGTCATTGGTAACCAATCCAAATATGGCAGTCCATGTCGAGGTCCAAGGTGAGTGTTGTTGAGTGTAACAGGGGACAGTGGAAGATGTTATTCCAGGTCATGATGCAGAGGGCAGAAACAAGCTGAAACAGGCCATATGGCGGTGATGTATGCTACCACTTCAATCTTACCAACAAGCCAGATTCATCATCATCTTCGTCCTCTGATGTGTCAGGTGCCTCACATGTGGGTGGTGGTGTTTGGTCTGCCGCACTGTGTGGCACTGACACTTCAGGGGGCGGAGATATGGATGGAGTAGTAGCAGCAGCAGTCATCCGCTCCAGGCCGTGTGGCAGCAATGCCATGATGAGGATCTGCAGGGCATGGAAGATCCCAGCTACATCTCGCTGGTGTGCAGCCGTGGCAGCCAAGCATTCTGCATGCATCCGCTCCATGTTCTCCATGATCCTCCGCATGTGCCCAAACTCCCGGCTGACATCGCTGGAGCCACTCTGACTAGACACTTGTTCTTGTCTCCGAGTCATGACTCCAGCGATGTCAGCCATGGATTGTTGGAGAGCAAGGAGCGGACAGTGGGTGTCCGTTAGGGACTGTAAGTGGACCCTGATGGGACTTAGACACCCACGTATGGCATCTAGTTTGGCTGCCATGAGGTCGAACACCACCCACAGCTGATCAGCCATCTTCTCCTGGCACCCTAACACACGGCGTTGGAATGTCGTGGGGGTCCTGGGAGCCAGCTGTGATGGTGGGTGCTTCCTGCTGTGTGGTCTGTGCAGGGTGTGGGGTCTCCTCGATGCAGCTGGGCTGCCCTGCTCCTGGAGGTGGGGTGCTGAAGCTGTCCATGAGCTGCTGGAGGGCGTCGGTGTCGATGTTGGGGAGGTCCTCTTCGTCGTCAGTGCTGAGTTGGTGTGTCTGCTCTGCAGGAGGTGTTGATTCTCCCTCTGTAATGTGAAGGGGAGATGCAGATTGACACTGTGTTCACATGTATGTTCACGCATTGTACAAGTTTACTAACGGACTGCATACCAATGTACATTGTGACTGTTTGTGAAGAGATGCCTATTTGATGCGGGATAGTTGACTTTTCTACACCATCAGGGATGTGAGGTTGTACTTGTCCATTGTCATCTCACAGTTTCCTGCTATGTCAAATGCGAATGGCCATTTTCTACACACAAGCGGCAGCAGTTGTGTCCTCTGTTCTGTTGTGAGAGTGTTGCAGTTTGTACCACATTGTTGTCAATGTTGAGGTGCTCTGATTCTTATGTGTGTGTGCTGCATTGTGGGTGTGTTGCCCCTTCAGCTCTGATTTGGCTAGCCCTTCTCCCTTTCAGGCGGTGTGCCTTTCACTTCTGTGCTTATACAGTGCTGAGATGTTGCAGACTTGGGTAAATTGGGCTCTTGGTCGGAGTTGTGACTCTTGGGCATGGTTTGTCCGCAGATGTGCTCTACTTACTTGTGCATGTGTGTCATTGTGCCCATCTCCCCCCGTCCCCCCAGTCCCTGGTCGTTACTCACCCTGTTGCTGTTGGCTCAGGTCATGTTGTGCAGTGTCCGGTCCACCAACTCCTGCCACCGTCTCCCCATTGATGACTCGGGTCACCATTTCCTCCACCTCATCCAGCTCCTGGTGTGTCGCTGGACTCCCACCTCCAGTCTGCATTGCTGCTCTCAGGTTGGCAGCGATTTTCAGCTTGGTTTTGCGCTTCACATCAGTCCAGCGCTTCTTGCAGTCGTCCACTCCCCTTCTCTTCACTCCGACTGCATTCACCTTGGCCAAGATGGACTGCCATATTGTATTTTTAGTTGCCAATGTCACAGTGGAGGTGATGAACAGTTGGTGGTGGTGTTCTGTCACCTCCGTAATGAGGATCCTGTTTTCCTGCAGACTGTGACGCGGGTTCCTCTTATTCTTCTCCTTGCCCTTCCCTGTCCCCGAGGTCCCAGGCTGGTCCTCCGTGGGGCTTGTGGGGTTCTGGTTGTCCTCTGTACTTGCTCCGGCTCCCTCCATGGTGCTTCGCAGTTGTTTGTGTTTTGTAGGTGTTTTTTTTTGCTGCTTTTATAGTGATTGTTCCCGCCTTACTTGTGGGACTTGCGGGCCTGGCGCTGCTTTTCGCTGGATTTTTATCGCAGTTGGGCCCATCGCAACTTTTTTCACGTTCGGGTTTCCTTTTTTATCGCCGTCGCGGTAGTTGTATCGCGGACATTTGAGGCGTTCTCGGGAAACTATCGCATGTTACCGCCGTGTTGGGAATACGACGTTGACACAGAGTTATTTTCCCGCGATAGACGGCGATATGGAAAAGTGCGTTAGCCTATTTTGGCAATGTTTATCGCACGTTCTTGTGAATATCCCCCGAAATGTGTTTAGAAGCAAAGGTGTCATGAACTTTGTAAAAGTCCATATTAGCTATCCAGGACTTTGCCAAATTGGACTCCATTTCATTCTGCTGCGCTGCACATTGTATAAAAAGAAAATAGCACAAGCGGAAAGGAACACGGAGGGGCATATTAGCAAGCGATTTATCGCCGCTTTAGCGGCACTTTTTGCCGCTAAAGCGGCGATAAATCTATCGCCCTATCAGCAAGCTGTCGCTAACAGCAGTTAGCAACAACTTTCTGACGAAAGCGATCGGTTTGGGTGCCGCTTTGCATGTCAGCGATGTTTATCGCTAATGACATGCAAAGTAGGCGTTCCCGACCAACATACCCTGTAAACAGCCGCTAACAGGCCTATCACCTATTAGCAAGGAGTCCCTGACCCCGGTTAGCGACGTGAAAAGTCGCGCTAACCGGGGCCATCGCCATTTTTTTATCACCTGCTATTTTCCTGACTTAGCCATACATTACATGGGGGTGGATTATGCTGATACGACCACAGGGTCGTATCAGCAAGGTTTTCCACCTCCCCATGCAACATCGCTGGTTTTGTCGCGATGTTGGCCCTTCCCTCCCGCTATCGCTGGAATATTTATCGCCATAGCGCTAAATGTCGCTAATACATCGTTAGCATGGCGATATATTCCAGCGATAGCCGGCGATAAAATAAATCACGCTAAGCAGGGTTAGCGATGATTATCGCCTCTTCTTGCTAATATGCCCCGGAGTTAGATAACACATTTGCTGTAAAAAAAGGTGCTTTATGAACCTGGGGGCATATTATCAAGGACCCTATCTCCGCTTTTTTGGCTTTAAAAGCCAGAAAAGCGGAGATAATATTTTCGCCCTATTTACAAGGCGGTGCTAACATGCATTAGCGCATGTTAGCAGCCGTTCTCAAAACGCCTCACCTCGCATCGCTAATGAGATGCAAAGTAGGCGTTTCTTTTCAAAACAACACGGAAAATATCGCTAACTGCACTATTCTGTATTAACAAGCCGGACCAGGACACCCATAGTGATATAAAAAGCTGCGCTAACCGCGGTTATCGCCGTAAGCTAACGTCTGCAAAATTTCTGACTTAGCTATATTTATTAAGGGAGGTGGATTCTAAGGCTAAGTCCACATCTCCCTATTACCAAGGATTCCCTCATCTCTGCAGTTGTATCGCTGGATTTCCAGCGATGTTCCCTCATTTCGCCACTATCGCCGGATTTTATATCGCCGTGGAGATAAGCGTTGATGATAACGCGTTATCTCGGCGATTAAATCCAGCGATAGCCGGCGTTAAACAAACTCGCACTAAGCGCGCTCTGCGATATTTATCGCAGTTTGTTGTTAATATGCCCCTAAATGTCAGGGGTTTACTTATTATGAGGTGAAAAATTGTGTTTGGCGATAGCAAAGTCATGAAACGCCAACAATAGATCAAGTTCCAGACTGAAAACATTAATTTTACCGTTATGTTTTAAAAACGAGTCCTCGTTTCTTGATGGCAAAATTTGACTGGAAATAAAATGGAATGTTTTACCGTTCAGTAGATGATTTAAAATCTACATGTTTTCTTGTGAGGACGCATAATTTCTGCACACATGAACATGTTTTTCTCATATTGTTTAGGATTTAACAGGTTTATGTACTGGAAAGACATGCTGGGATAGAGCAAGCTTCAATATTGGACAAACGCACGAAACTCTTCAGTTATGTAGACTAACTGTTAATGCGCATCTTCCATCTTTTAGACATTTATGAGTACCAGACATCAGAATCGCACTAGCCCGATTCACACATTACGGCTTCCATGCGCCATCTAGTGGTGAAAGACTGGTATTGTGCAGGGAGTCTGCAAATTAATATCTGTAATTGCACTCTTGGTCCACACATCGACATGGCTCATCTAAACAAGTCTGGGAGAACAGAACATATGACATCCACATCGCCCAGCCAAAACACTAACCTTTTCTGTGGTAACATTCACTTAACCATATAATCAAACCTCGTTCTCTAGCCCGTTGCAGGGCAAATTTCTTTTCACTCTGCCACAAGGATAGAGAGCGGATAGGCTTGCTTGCAAACTGGCAGCCTCGAGATTCTGCTTGAAATTGGGAGATTTTGCTTGAAATCGGTGAACATAAAAAGTGGCCGTTTATCCGTGAGGCGCGCTCAGATTTTTTTGCGCATATTCATTTCTGGGATAAAAATCTCCAGTTCATATTACACACGAAGGGGTGGTACCGAAAGCACGCTTAGGGAAGATGATGTAGCCTAACGGCTAGGGCGGTCGATCTCAGATCTGGGGAACCGGGTTCGAGTCTCGGCAATGATGCTCAACATTCTGTGATTCTGGGCAAATCACTTAATCTATCTGTGCCTAACAAAAATGAATGTGTCCTTGTGTAACACAACTGGTGCTCATGTAAAGCGCCCTCATACCTTCGGGTCAAGCTCGCGCTATGTAAAACTACGAAAAAAAACATAGGTGGAAACGTTACTGGCAGCTTCTCAGATTACGTTTTTAATGGCAGGTATATCATCCATACTCGAATGTTAATCTGCATTTTTCCTGCAGCTGCATCACACCTTATCATAAAAGGCTCCTGTACCTGCCTACGTTATGTATGTCTCGAGTGCTCACGTGCTCACAATCATTCTATCATGTAGGCTCTGATATCTACGTATTCGTTTTCATAAGTATAACTATTCTCACCTTCCTTGAAAGCGCACTGACGTTTGACTGGACAGAGCCTGCGTAATATTACAACAGCATTAAAAAAAGTGCAGTGAATTCAGATGCAGTGTTGAAAGTTCATGAATACAACATATGTTTCAAAGGAAATCTCTCAGACAAAATCTGATACATTAGCAGGGATATTCAATTCAGAAACCCTGCAGGAGCAACAAAAGATTAAGGAATTCTTCTATTCAATGGTATCATAAATCGCATCAATAAAGAGACAATTCCAATTGATGAAAAAGGTGCTACCTGTGATGGCGGAGTGAAAGTGAAGAGAAGTGAAAAAGTTAAAACATTTTTTAGTGCGCTTAAACACTGTAGTCTTAACCAAAAGGACAACAATTTGAAAAGAGAACCCTAATGCAAAACTGATCAAAATGGGTCAGATTGTCTTAATGCAAATGTGGTTAAGACAGAACAGCCGATGTTTCGATCTCTAGAGGTCATTTGGCAGGGTCTTCCTCAGGACAAAATAGTAGCAACCTGGTCCAAAAGAAACCAAAGATAATGTAATGCCTTAAGCGTAGGGAAACCACCAACATCCTACAAAATTTGCCACCAGAGAGCGAGGATGAGTTCTGCACACATGCCAAGAAAAACACAAGGATAGCATCATTTATACCGCTATCACACTTCCGCTGTGCAGCAGTCACAACTCGTAGGTCTGTGTGGTCAATCTGAGCATTTAAGAGAAAGTTCAGGCATTTTAAAATCTGATGTCACATAAAATCGGTCCTCTCAAACAGTTAATGATTGGTAATACTATTGAGACAATAATAGATTGTGCCTATGAATGGGAATGAGCAAAGAACAAATAATATATAAATTAAGGGATACAAAATGGGTTTTCATTTCCCTTCTTTGTGGTATCAAATTAACTGCTTCATATGCGGGCCATAATATATAAGGTGCAACAAATACTCAGTCAAAATTAAGTGATGCCAAGGTGAAAACCCAAGCATCCTTTACTCTTCTATCCTGTACAGTACCGTTTGTGGCATGAGAGAACACGTTCAATCAGAAAGGGACTCTCATCCAACCACCTGAAAGTACTTCAATTAAGTCAGGTCAGGCACAGCAACCTGTAGCTGGAAGAGCCCAGTTATGTACCAATTCTTATACATAGACAGTGTGTTGCTTGGTCACCTGAAAGCCATCATCCCCATAACTGGCATTCTCATGATGTTAGGAGCAGTGCAACTCACTATCAAGAGTGCAGGAAATTGTATTAAACTCACTGCCAGGCACCATGGTTGAAATTGGGTGATATATAGTGCTAGCCACTGTAGGTGAAATTGAATTCCAAAAGATTCTGGCTATTCAGGCCCATTACAAGTGGGCTGGTATTCCTGTTCCTGCTCAAACCTTGTGTTTTTGGCCAAACTGGATTACAAGTGTCCCAGTATTTTGGGGCACATATTCAGCTGCTAAAAGCCAATGGAATATGTGCCTGGAAAAGGGCCTGGATTGTCAGAAAAATCTGTAAAAAACAGTGCAGTATTTCTAGAACAGGCTTGTCAATCGCCACTCTGGGCACAAAACATGTAATTGCCCAGTAATGGTGCAGTAATACTGACCAGTAAGGGTGATACTGGGTGTGACATTAATACACACTAGTTACCTGGCCACATATAATGAATGTAAATAAGTGCATCTGTGAAAATGATTCAACCTAATGTCAGATATTGTTGGTAAACTTGTTGCCATATAACACGAAGAACATGAGGTGAAACTAAGGGCAGTTGAGGCATTATGTATTGTCCGTGATAAATGATACCACGGGGTACGTTATTTATCGGGTGTGATACATAACACATATTATGAGTTTATGGGGAATAATATGCGAATGTTGGTGTCTAACGCACCAAAATCCACATGATATGGTAAATACTGTATGTTTGCCACTACTAGATCTGGCAAAATTTAAGAAAAGCTGGGTTATTTAATGCGTTCGATATCGGCTGCATTAAATAAAACCAAACTCGTAATTCCGTCCCTAGCGTAAACAGGGGTTTGCGCTTTGGACGGAATATAACAAACCACTCTTACTTAGGCCCTCTGTGTCAATTACAGCCAGAGGCTGGGTAGTTCATATATTACTGGAGACTATGGTTAAATTTTAGGGTCACAAAATGGCAGCCATGGGTAGTAAAACTGCCGAGGCTTTCCCCTTTATGAAATAATCTTTTGGGCTTATTTCTTTATATCATTGCTGTATGGTAAGGTATATGAAATAACAAGTCCAAATTCAACATCAATCTAGTACCAGCGACAAGACCAGATGCTCTTAATTACACCCTCCATTTTGCTTTTTTGCGGTACAAGTCCACCTTCTCAAACAAGACCACATGTAAGATCGTCGGAGAATTTGACATGACGTCACTCCATCAATAACCTAATCCGTCTCGAGCACGATTCACAAAGCATTGAATGAAAACTCATGCTGCATCCTGCGATATATATTCAGTGAAACAAGATGACAACTTTGGCAATAATGCTTTCCTAATTATTAAAAATAACGGTAAACTAATGGTCAAGGTTAATGGTCCATAAATATGAATTATGTGTCTGCCTATGTCTTTGGGCAGGCAGGAAAAAAGCAAAAAGCTGCACATATGGAAAAGTGGAGTAAAATGTCAAAAAATAGAAAGAACTAAAATAGAGATTGAAGTTTGCCTGCGATGCTTAGGCAATACAAACACGGTACAAAAGCAATATAGCCAGAAGTCCATAGCAAATGATTAGAGTTTCCCTTATGGCCCATCATTTTAAGTTACTATAGAATATTGATGTAGTATACCGCTGGGTTTTTAATTCTGGGGTGCAAGAATACCTCGGTGTTCCAAATTTTGGCTGGAAAAATTTGATTTTACCACACAAATCTCTTCCTCTGCTCCAATTCTTGCAGAAGTTTCACGATTAGCAGGGCATTTTTTCCACTGCGCATTACACTAGGCTTTATATGGTGAATTGTGAGTGGGAAAACCAGAAAATCAAAGAGAAGTGCCCTGTTCCCACAAAACTTGAAATCCCAATACATATTTTCCTTTACTAGGCTGAATCAGGGTTACCTCCAAACTCAGATTGAGTGCCTAAATCTATGAATTGAAAGACAAGAGCAGTGCAGATCTATTTGATGGTTCTCAGTAAAGGGACTTGTGTCTGAATAACAAAACAGCATCACATTTAGCAACATTTAAGGCTTTAGAAGAGTTTCGAAGGGATGAATGTGCTTTGGGCTTACTATATTATGGACCACTGACACAAAATGTGGAAAACAACAATAGCAAATCGCTTTTTTAATATTGTATTTTTAAATATTGCATTTTTGTCAGCAAGCATTGCCTGTACTAACTGAGCACAGAGTAGATGTGGTTGATAGAGTACAAATGATTGTATCTTAATTTAGGTCCTGTAGTTTTGTTCATTATTAAAGTCGGTGTTTACGAAATCTTCAAGGTGTGTTTAACTACTGATTACCTTATGAACAAAGCTCGAAATTCACAACTCAGATTATTGTTTTACTTTACTGTAGACATTAATATCCATCTCATGGATCAATCTGAAATACTACTCCTTTTATTGGTTGAAGATGTTGATTCTCCACGCAGTCTGATTGCTAATAAAATTATATAAAACAGTATGAAAATAATAAAATATGAAAAAATAATGAACAAGATTAGCATTAGCTTTTGGAAAATGTAAAATTGCATGTGAACTAATTAAAAAAAATAGCACAAATGTTGGAATTAAAAAAAGCATTAGGTTAAGGTTAAGATGGCCTTACATTAATTTAGGCTGACGGTAAAGCTTAATGTAGGAATTAATTCATTTATCAAATTAAACTTTCTTACGTTAAACTAAATATAGTTTATTAAATTTCGATGATATGTATAATTATTATTGAATGAAAACAGATTTGTAATGCAACACAAAAATGGTCTTTTCTGGGTAATATGAGTAATTCTGAGCAATTTTACCTCAATCCAAGGATGTTTCTGTAGAGGACAGAAAATTATGGACTATAAATGGAAAATACTGTTTTTACTTCTACTAAAATGATTTCAACCCCTTGAAAAATCTGCACAACATTTAATATGAATAAACTATGTTGAATGCTTCAAGCAACTCAGTTTCTAAGGAATATGCAAACACCACTATGTCACTGCCATTTGTAGTGCAATCTGTGGCCATGGGCTGTGAGTGTAGGGCATAGACCCACTTACTGTGGGTTTCAAAATTATCCCACTGCTTTGGGCCTTCAACTCTTAGGATTTTGACTTGTTGTTTCAATCTCTTGAGGGTTCTGGTGCTTTATCCCTCATCTTCGTGTTTCTGGGTATGGCAATTCCTTGCGTAATAATATTGATGCTGTGCGAGGAATCTGAGCCTAGATGCAGAGTTATGTATATTTACTGGTGCCAAGGAAATCAGTATTACCAGAGGAGGATAGATTCATAACTGTTATTAAACAACTGAGTAATAACAATCACATGACACTGGTAATATATGAAGGAGAAATGCACTCCTGCAAAAATAGGAAAAAGAAGTCAGATTTCAAACCACTGGGCCTGCTGGGGAAGCCACGATATGTCGGACATCCCTTCAAGAAACACTGAGGGGCATATTAGCAAGAACCTCGTTAAAATTATCGCCGTTTTAGCGGCAGGAAACTGCAGCTAAAACGGCGATAAGGGACTTGCTAATATGCGTTATAGAATTCCAATAGAAGCCCAGGTTAGATGTCCTGCACATCTAACCTGGGCTTCTATTGGAATTCTATAACGCATATTAGCAAGTCCATTATCGCCGTTTTAGCGGCAGTTTCCTGCCGCTAAAACGGCGATAATTTTAACGAGGTTCTTGCTAATATGCCCCTGAATTATGCGTTTGTGCGATCATGAGGGAGAGAGTGTTTTGATGTAACCTTCAGCAGGCATGTCCTCCATGGTGTATGGGAATTTGTCGTCCACAAGATCAATTTCATGAGCTGATTAGGGAAATCAGATGTAGATTTGTTTAAGCATCATCTTAGCTTCACACACTTCTTCATTTTGGTGCTTGTTGCTCCAGTTTCAGATAGATATGCTCTTTGTGCTCATTGACACTGGGAGCAACAAGTGACACATGAGCAGTCTATCAGCCCATTGATGTTAAAGAAAACTCAGTACCATAAAACTTTGCTTGTGTGTCTTAAATACAGTATTCTGGGGACTAAATTAAGAAAGGCACTCATTACTTTTTTCAACTCTTTATGGACAGTGAGCTATGACATGCTTTACAGCTGTCACACTGGGATCTGGTCTCTGCAAGTGGCAAATGTGTGATGGCATTAACAATGCTTTAAATTATTCTGAGCTGTTTTGTACTTACTTTCAGACCTCTAAGGCCATACTCGTTTATAAAGTAATGTGTTCAAAAGAAGCTTGGATGGTGTTATCAGTAATGCCATCAAATGTCATTTGAGATGTCTTCAGTGATGTCATAAACACTGTCATATAACATGTCAGGATTGATGTAATATATGAGGTCATAAGCAGCTCATGACATCATCCAATGAGTTGACTAGTTTTTTTATAGTTTACATAGTGGCAGGTAAGTACCATATTATTTTTATACCTAATTTTCTAGAGTGTGTGTCCAGCTAATGGGTGTAACTGTTTACAAAACGCATATGCTTCTAATGCATCATAGGTGTATACAGGTGTTAAACACGTTAGAAATCTTTGTATTGAAGAGTAACTCTGTGTGTAGGTAACAGTTGACGATTTGTGGTCATTATGCTCCACGCAAATGTTTTTGGTACTGCAGAAAAAGTTTCAAGCACAGCAAAGATTCTACATACAACATACTAAGTATTGTAAGTAGTCTTGAGTTATTAGGCAGAAACGTTTCTGCATGACTATTTCTACTCAACATAGAAGGCTATGTCCATCAGGTATTAAGGTATATACATGTGCTTGTTTTGCTTCAGAAGATGTGCTCTCTGTAAAGTTTTCGCCGCAGCATGAACGTTGCAGATAGTATAATATTTATCATCTTCAGGCGTTGCTTATTTTAAGCGAATAGCATCTTTTTTGCCAAGTATTTCATAGAGTGTATACTGTACTTAATATATACTTTTTAATACTCTGTAGTGTATTTCTCATGAGAGTTTCACTGTCTGCAAATAGTCCAGTACAGGGTAAACGTTCTCCATATGGTCAATACTATTTACTGTACCCACTTCTCTACTTATATCAACTTCATTTCTCCGTATAGATTCGGTGACTGTATGGGGTTATATACAGATAAAAGCTGTCTGTACAAGGGCATTCCTTTTGGAACAGATGTTCAGTATTTTTAGGAACTTGGCTGTCTCTGAACAGTTGCATACAGATTGAACACTGTATGCATTGAGGGTTTCCCAAATATATGTGGTTCATTGCTAATGTGAACTATGCGACCTGTGAAGTGTAAGGTATAGGATCAATGTGGCACATAACCCATGCTTTCTACACCTAAGGTAGTTGTTTCTGTGATGCCATTATTGATTCCTCATATTCTTCTGAGCTATTTTGTACATACATTCAGACTTCTAATGCTTTACCAATTCGTAGAGAAGTGTGTACAAAAGAAGCTTGTATGATGTCATCAGTGATGTTTGAGATGTCATGAGTGATGTAATAAAGGATGTCATAGAACATATAATGAGTGATGTAATATGTGAGGTCATAAGCAGTGCGTGGTGGGGGCACAAGTTACAGTTAGCTCTGCTAACTATAACTAGTGAATTTCTGTGGTTTGTTTTAAAAACAGATATTTGTATCACCTCTAACTACAATGTTATTTTAACCTTTGTTTTTTTAGTGATGTCTAGTTTTTTTTTTTTAATGTAAAATAATATTTAATTACCATACGTAAATTCTTCCGTGCGGGCAGGGAAATAAGATCAAAAGTCTGCACCCAGCGGGCGGGAGCATTTTAAAGCTCCCACCTGTTGATAGCAGCCTTGGTGTGTGCTTAAGCTTGGCGGGAAATAAAAAATGCTCCCGTCAAGCGAGAGCAAACACAGTTTTCTCTGCCCGCACCTGTGCAAACAGGGAAACCGCTATGCCCCGGGGGTGGGATCCCCAGGACATAGCTACGGAGCCGGCCTTGGGGGATGGGGGCGCCGGGCCATTAATGGCTCAGGGAGAGGGCCCGCATGGCGCCTCTCCCTTAAAGTAATCAGACTTTCTGAGGGCCCCCTCCCAATATAAAGTAATTTTAGCACCAGGTGAGGGCTCCCAGGGGCCTAAACTTAGTCAATGTGGCCTGGCTGCCATTTTTTTTCCGATATTGCCGGAGCCCCACGGGATTGTGGCATTTTTTGCTGATTCTTTTTCTTTTTGGCCCCGGGGGTCCCTCTGGGTCCTTTCCATGGGGCCTAGGGGGGTCAGGGTATCCCTACCTGCTCCCTTATATTATTTTTTTTAACTTCAAGAAAGGGGTCTTAGTTCCAGAGTCCTGTAATGACAGCCAGCAATGTTTTTCTCATCTTTCTGGCAGGCAATCAGAAATCTCGCTCCCGCAGGAGTCTGGCTCCCACAGGAGCGAGGTTGCCCAAGGTAAATAAAGCTCCCTGGGCCAATCAGAACGCTCTATTTTTAAACTGCCGCTCTTCTCGCGGACCCAACTTTCTAGTCATACAATTATTTTTGTACCTTAATTTCTCAAAAGCTACTGAACAGATTTACACCAAATCACAAAAAGCACAATCTGTGTACCAAGATCTAGCTTCCTGCCAAATTTGGAGTAATTCCATTCATCAGTTTTTTCTGTAGCCTTGTCTAAAGAAGTCTATGGAAAATGTATGGGAATTTTGTGTTTTGGGACCCCCCTTTTTTCCTGGCCCCCATTTGACGTGCACAAACCAGTGAAAAAGTAGTACCTTTTTGGAAAGTTTTTCGGAAATTCGTCAAACGGTGCCAAATGTATTAACATCACATAAAACGCTTATCCTATGGAAAAGCAATCCTAACTATACCTAGTGCCGACCGCCACTAGGTAAGATATATATATATATATATATATATATATATATATATATATATTATCTACTGGCGGTCGCCAGTAGATAGTTATAGTTAGGACCTATTTTCCATAGGAAATCCGCAACATTCTATTTGCAATAACGTTGGCGCCGGTTGACGAATCTTCGCGAAAGCTTCCAACTTGTTGGGGCGCTCCAGTCCGCTCCTATCCTGAAAGTCTCGGGGTGATTCGTCAAGCGGGGGCCGAGAAAAAGGGGGTCCCAAAATGCATTTTCCCCATTCATTTTTCCATAGGAACCTTTAGTCGCAGCTACAGCTCGAACTGCTGAACGGAATTACACCAAATTTGGCAAAGAGGTAGCCCTTGGTTCAGTGTCGTGCCTTTTGCTTAAATGGTGTAAATCCGTTCAGTAGTTTCTGAGAAAATCACAAATAAAATCACATATATATCTATGGCCGAGTAGGGTCCGCGTACTCTCCCGATCACGAGCTGCATGCTAATTGGCTGTCAACACTCCAAATCAGGAAGTGTTGGCAGTCATTTTGTCCCTCGGTAGAACCGAGGGACAGAAACAAGTGCGCAAAGCGCAAAAGGGGGCAGGGTAGAAACACCCTGACTCCCTAGGTCTGCTCAGGGGTCCCACAAGGACCCCCTGGGCAGAAAAAGCAGTTTTTTTTTTAAATCGGCGGGATGCGCTTAGGGTGCGCGGATCCCGCCGAGGAAAAAAAGAGAAACAAGTGCGCAAACGCACAAAGGGGGCAGGGTAGAAACACCCTGACCCCTAGGTCTGCTCAGGGGGTCCCACAAGGACCCCTGGGCAGAAAAAGCATTTTTAAGAAAACAAAATCGGCGGGATGCGCTTAATTCCCACCCAAAAAAACGAAGCGCGGTCTCCCGCGCTTCGTTGTTAATTGGCCCCCGGGTGGCCCAAGTCCCTGGGGCATGCGGGGGGTAGGTTTATGTTTTATGTGGGGGGCCTCTAAGACCCCCGAGCCCCGGGGACCGCCACCCCCCGGGGCTTTAAATAAAACATGGTGCGGGAGGGCTCTCCGCCCTCCCGCAGCCCCGGGACCGCCACACCCTGGGGCTTCTTTTTTTAAATTAATCACCTGTGTGGGGGCTCCAGCCCCCACATGCCCCGGGGACCACCACCTCCCCGGGGCACTTAGAAAACAAATGTGGGGGTCCATTTCGGACCTCCGAAGCCCCGGGACCACCACCTCCCCGGGGCTGTGCAACTGAAGGGAGGGGGCTGCGCGGCCCCCTCCTGGAGCCTGTGGTGGCCCTGGGGACCGCCACCCCCAGGGCCAGCTCCTGCAGTGTCCCGGGTGCCTACCCCGGGACACTGTAGTTTGCTATGACAGGACGGGAGCCTCGCGGCTCCCGTCCTGTCATAGCAAACTGCTTTGGATATTGAAGCGAGAGCAGGAAACCTGCTCTCGCTTCCAATATCCAAAGACAATTGCTTTCCACATGGGGAGCTGCATGTTAGCAGCTCCCCATGTGGAAAAGCAATGCCGGCTCCCGCAGGACGCTGGGAGCCGGCATGGTCCGTGGGGGAGTTGGGGTCCCCCCACGGACCTCAAAGGATAGGGCCAGCCTCGAGTGATGAAGTCCCCGGGGCAAGTAGTGGCCCGTGAGGGGGGCCACGCGGCCCCCCTCCCCAAATTAGAAAAATAAATAAAAAAAATTAAAAACGGCCGGCCCCGGGGATGGGGTCCCCGGGGCCTAAGGAGGCCTGAGGAGGGGGCAACGCAGCACCCCTCCATGAAAATAAAAATAAATAAAAGGTGGCAATGACCCGGGGATGGGGTCCCCGGGCCGAAGTGGCCACGGGAGGGGGCCCACGCGGTCCCCTTCCCGTTCACATTTAAAAAAAAGGGGTCAGGCCCTGGGGGATGGGGTCCCCAGGGCCCAAAATAATTAAAAAGAAGAAGGGCCACACAGCCCCCTTTAAAAAAATAAAAAAAAATAAAAAAATCCAGCATCGCGCCGGAGGCCACGCCCCTCCTTGTCAGCACTCTGCAAACGCGCCCTGGCGCGTTTGCAGAGGGGGAACGAATTCCCCTTGAATACTGGGGTCCCTGGGGCCAACTAGCCCACCAGGAACCTCCAGTATGCGCCAGGGGCTGCGTTGCAGAGAGGTGTTCTGAGGCCACGCCCTTTTTACACCTCTCTGCAACGCAGCTCTGTGGCGCTTAATGGAGGTAGCTGGTGGGCTAGTTGCACCCCAGGGACCCTCAGGATTCAACGGGAGTTAATCCCCCGACTTAAAACGCCCCACGGGGCGCGTTTGCACAGTGGTGAAGGGAGGGGGCGGGGCCTGAGGTGACATGTGTGCAAACAGGCCCTGTGGCGCGTTTTAAGATAGGGAATTAAATCCCCTTCAATCCTGAGGGTCCCTGGGGCCAACTAGCCCACCAGGTACCTCCAGTAAGCGCCACGGAGCTGCGTTGCAGAGTGTTGTAAAAGGGGCGTGGCCTCTGAACACCTCTCTGCAACGCAGCTCTCTGGCGCATACTGGAGGTATCTGGTGGGCTAGTTGGCCCCTAGGGACCCTCGGGATTGAGGAGGAATTAATTCTCCAACTTAAAACGCGCCACAGGGCGTGTTTGCAGACATGTCACCTCAGGCCCCACCCCTTCCTTCACCATTGTGCAAATATTCCTCTAAAATCAGCCGAAATACGAATTTCGATTTACTCACCTGTTATCAGGAGAGACCTCAGTGCTGCATCTTTGAGCCCAGTACTGATCCTCAAAAGTGATTTTAACCGTACTTACCAGTAACTTGAATTTCCTTCCATAGGCTAACATTGACTGGTTTCACTTGGAATATCTTCTAAGTGTGGAGTTTTGGAACTTTATAATATTCCTCTAAAATCAGCCGAACTACGAATTCCGATTTACTCACCTGTTATCAGGAGAGAACCCAGTGCTGCATCTTTTAGCCCAGCACTGACCTTGAAAAGTAATTCTAACCGTACTTACCAGTAACTTGAATTTCCTTCCATAGGCTAACATTGACTGGTTTCACTTGGAAATTCTTCTAAGTGTGGAGTTTTGGAACTTTATAATATTCCTCTAAAATCAGCCGAACTACGAATTCCGATTTACTCACCTGTTATCAGGAGAGAACCCAGTGCTGCATCTTTTAGCCCAGCACTGACCCTGAAAAGTAATTCTAACCGTATTTACCAGTAACTTGTATTTCCTTCCATAGGAATCCATTGTCTGGTTTTCAGCAGAAAAGTTTCAAAGTGTCGATTTTCACAAACTACAAATATTCCTTAAAAATCGCCTGTATGACTTAAATGCATTCTTTCAACTGTTTACAGGAGATGCACCAGTGCTGGATCCAGGATCCACCACTGAGTAAGAAAAAGTAACGATAACACTACTTACCTGCTAAGTGAATTTCCTCCCATAGGATAACATTGGTGATTCTATGTGAAAAAGTTTCTAAGTGTCAACTTTTAAAATACAATAATATTCCTTAAAAATCACTACTGTAACCAAAACGCTTTTACTCAACTGTTTACAGGCGATGTCCCAGGACTGAATCTAGGATCCAGTCCTGTGGTTAGAAAAGTAATCCATAAAGTAACTAATTGCATTTAACTTGAAATTCACATTGAGCTCAATGTTGCATTGTGTTTGAAATTGTGTTGCCCATTGCAACAACTGTAACTACTGTACTTAAAAGTCTATTGCCTATTTGCAAAGTATTTAAACTAAAGTAATTCGTTCTGAGAAAGTATATTTTGTAATGTAATGTATAATGTAATTACAATGTAATTTAAACAATAAAATATCTAAAAATAAATAGTTTAAAAAAATGTTGTAAATCAGTATCAAAAAAATAAATATAACAATTAATACATTTAAAAATTGTCATTTACAAAACCTTTGAAATTCACTGAAAAAAACCATAGGTTTCAGACATGTTATAGTTAGGAATTAGCATTTAAAAAACCTTTGAAATTCACTGAAAAAACCATAGGTTTCAGGCACGTTATAGTTAGAAATTAGCATTTAAAAACCTTACAAATTCACTGAAAAAACCATAGGTTTTAGGGACAGTTATAGTTAGTTGGACATTGCACTCGTACAAAACCCGTGAATTTCCCCCGTTATAGTTAGTTCAGGTAACTATAACTCGCGCCCCGCAATGCACTTCTGATGACATCACATATTACATCACTCATGACATGGTCAGTGACATCACTGATGACATCACTGATGACATCTCAAATGACATCACTGATGACATCACTGATGACATCATCCATGTGATAATTTGATGCATCTTCTCACACCCTAATATAACTTTTGATACACCCACTGTAAATTACAGGCTGCCATTGTCAAAACCATAGACACTCCAACACCAATTACTATATACACACTCACTGATTCTTAGGTCTACACACACACATCTACTCACTCACCCGTACAGTCACTCATACTTATAGTCACTCAGTACAGGACTATTATATGCACTCATACACCTATATAAACACTCACACACCGCCACTCATCCATAGAGGTACTCACACACCTAGTCAGTCATGCAATAAATTAAGCACACACCCATTTACTCATCTATACAGTTATACACACACCAGCTCACTTACTCATACAAATACTAGCACATTCTTACGCTCTTATACAATCACTGATACAAGCACACACTCATCCATACAGTCACTCTCACAATCACACACTCTCGCTTATAGCTATTTATATACTCCAACACACATATATACTGCCTTTCACATATGTAGTTACTCACACATGTACCACTGGGACATACATTCACTCACTAACACACTCTTACACACACTTACCCACCCATATAGTGTATCACAGATGCACTCTTGAAACCATCCACCCAGTGAATCACCCACTCACACATCTATGCACAGAGTCGCACACACCCCACCCACACAAACACTCAGGCACCCATACAGATACTCAGACAACCAATCAATAACTCATATAGACACTCATGTAGCTATTCACAAACCCATGCAGCCACTTACACAGCAACAGACAGACGGATACAGACATTCACCCAGTTTAGTCACTAACCCATGCATTCAGTAAGATACGTTTAATCACTCACTTATAGAGTTAGTCACGCACCTACTAAATCATCCATTCAGACATTTATACACCCACTCATTCTTCAATACGCCTTTCCCTATATATATTAAACATATTTAAACTTTACAGAAACACACAGTCACTGGATGATGTCATCAGTGATGTCATTTGAGATGTCATCAGTGATGTCACTGACCATGTCATGAGTGATGTAATATGTGACGTCATCAGAAGTGCATTGTGGGGCGCGAGTTATAGTTACCTGAACTAACTATAACGGGGGAATTTCACGAGTTTTGTACGAGTGCAATGTCCAACTAACTATAACTGTCCCTAAAACCTATGGTTTTTTCAGTGAATTTGTAAGGTTTTTTAAATGCTAATTTCTAACTATAACGTGCCTGAAACCTATGGTTTTTTCAGTGAATATATATATATATATATATATATATATATATATATATATATATATATATATATATATATATGTTATAAACAAAGCACCCTCGATTCAAGACGCACTCCATGGTAGATCCATTTGGCAATCAGCACTTCTTTGGTCG
Source organism: Calotriton arnoldi (assembly GCA_963921515.1). Lineage (NCBI taxonomy): Eukaryota > Metazoa > Chordata > Amphibia > Caudata > Salamandridae > Calotriton > Calotriton arnoldi. Next base: position 1,780,437 of record CAWUFW010003159.1, read on the forward strand.
GATTAAATCCTTCACCTACCGCGTTTCGGAGCGGCATGTTCCTTGATCACAGGCACACAAATGAAGACGCAGACATTACCGGAAGGCACCTTTAGCAGCACGCTTTATTATTACCACCCTCCAGTGGGCTACAGGTGACTTTCAAAAGTTTGTAGCATGCTGGGAAATGAAGTCCGCTATTATTTACTTAGTAGTCTTGGTATTGCCTTCCAGTTGTTTAATACCTATAGTAGGCTCCGCATTCTCATGTAGTTTTGTGTTTGTTTATATATATATATATATATATATATATATATATATATATATATATATATATATATATATATATATATATATATATATATATATATATATATATATGTATATATACTTGAAGATGAAGGATCACAAGAAAATATATATATATATATATTTTTTTTTTAAAGCAAAGGACGCCGCACTCAGGATTCTTGGTTACTTTTGTTAAACCAACAGTCCCAGTCTGTCAGACTGGGACTGTTTGTTTAATAAAAGTAACCAAGAATCCTGAGTGCGGCGTCCTTTGGTTTAAAAAATAAATTTTGGGCAACGGATTCGGCCCCACGACTGCACCCGCTGTTGAGCGCTCCAGCTGTGAATCCCATTGTATGCAATATATATATATATAAAACCATGTTCTCTTCTCCTGAAAAGAACGAGCCCACGCGGGTGCATCAGGAAACTCGCTTTATTGAAAACCAAGGCGTAGGCATGACGCGTTTCGTCGTAATGACTTTCTCAAATGCCGCCATAGAATTGAGGTTCCCAGGTGTCCACATTAAAACACAGTTGCCTCACTGCGATTGGATAAGGCATCGTGACAGGTAGAGGGGGATGTCCTGAAACCCGGCACTCCGAGTTTCCATAAAGCAGTCAATCAACGTAGGTACTCTCCAAGTGGGCGGTGACTGCTTCCTCCCCTCTTTCCCAGGATCTTACTGTGGAAGAAAAGCGGCTATCCTGGACCCTCACCCCGCCGCTAGGATCCCAAATCCAACTTGGAAACATCACCTCAGTAAGTGGTATTTCCTCGTGCAGTCACGGTCCAAATGAATGGCAGAATTGTAGTTGGGGAAAGCGGCGGTTCGGCGGTTCCCAAGTCCATTAGGAAAACCAAAAAGATGCCACTTCAGCCGCCGAACTGTTTTTGGGGTGGGTGCTCAGTGTGCTTTGGCCGCACACAAAACATAAAACCATGTTCTCTTCTCCTGAAAAGAACGAGCCCACGCGGGTGCATCAGGAAACTCGCTTTATTGAAAACTAATATATATATATCCTTTCAGATTTAAATCATGCATACATATATATATATATATATATATATATATATATATATATATATATATATATATATATGTATATATATATATATATATATATATCCTCCAAAAAGTTGCTCCAATGAATGAGCCTCAGACCCTGCAGGGCGGGTCAGTGTAACAGGATCGGAGCCCCCCGTTCAAACATCCACACAACGCCTCTCTTTCCTGAAGAAAGGCACACCGACACTCAATGGAAATAGAGAAAAAGGCTTTTAATCCAAGTGGGAAGTTGCACAGGTAAAGTACACCCAACGCGTTTCTCCTCCTGCGAGGCTTGATCACGGGTAGAAGTCTCTGCCTTTGACTGGCCACGTGAATAAACACTGCGGTTTAAGTCCTCCTACAGAGTGCAAATACAAACAGGTGTGTCCGTTTTTTCTCTTCACGTAGACAACAGCATGGCAAAAACTTTATCAGTCCACATATGCACAATCGCTGCTCTTCGGTCTTTAAGTGAAGACAGTTTGTAAAATGCAGTTCGTTTTAAACCTGTTCTATCTTGCATCTTACTTTCCCACATAACGTTTTTCATACACATTCCACCAGCAAGCGGAAAACATCCATCTCACTTCCCTTGCCTGCTCACCTTCCGATTTTCATCTAGAAATTATCCGTGTTTGCTCTTTAGGTGGCTAGGCGGGCCGGGCTCATTGAATATCATCCTCCAAAAAGTTGCTCCAATGGTCTGAGGCTCATATATATATATATCCCAAAGTTTGCCTGCAATGAGGGAGCCCAAGCAGGTGAGTACATCTTGCCTTCGATTTATTGAGGAAAAACAAATTGAACAGCTCGGCGCTTCAGCCAAATTCAGAGTCTTGCCTGACGCGTTTCGTGTCGTGGACACTTCTTCAAAGGCTCTAGGCTCCAACAGCGTTCTGACACGGGCTGATTTCCGGCATTACATGAAGGTATAATAATCCCCGCCCATGTGGGCATGGCCACCCCCGTGGCCTGTTGGTTAATGTAGTGCCCGTCTTCTCAAGTGAGTGAATCGCCCTGCAGTCAACTCTGCATATGAAAATCCCAAGTGGGTTGCTGAAACACTGTCGCTGTACAGGTTGCCGTATCACTTCCCTCAATGGCTTCACTTTGCCCCTAGCACTCCTCCGCCGATTGGCGAAACAGTGGGACTGCACGAACGTACAGTGGGACTCTCCTCGCGGCCCAGGCAAAGGCCGCAAACATCAATGACTGCAGGGCGATTTACTCACTTGAGAAGATGGGCACTAAATTAACCAACAGGCCACGGGGGTGTCCACTCCCACATGGGCGAGGACTATTACACCTTCATGTAATGCCGGAAATCAGCCCGTGTCAGAACGCTGTTGGAGCCTAGAGCCTTTGAAGAAGTGTCCACGACACGAAACGCGTCAGGCAAGACTCTGAATTTGGATGAAGCGCCGAGCTGCTCAATTTGTTTTTCCTCAATAAATCGAAGGCAAGGTGTACTCACCTGCGTGGGCTCCCTCATTGCAGGCAAACTTTTGGATTGATGTTTGCGGCCTTTGCCTGGGCCGCGAGGAGTGCCCCACTGCATGTTCGTGCAGTCCCACTGTTTCGCCAATCGGCGGAGGAGTGCTAGGGGAAAAGTGAAGCCATTGAGGGAAGTGATACGGCAACCTGTACAGCGACATTTCAGCCACCCACTTGGGATTTTCATATGCAAAGTTGACTTCAGGGCAATTTACTCACTTGAGAAGACGGGCACTACATTAACCAACAGGCCACGGGGGTGGCCACGCCCACATGGGCGGGGACTATTACACCTTCATGTAATGCCGGAAATCAGCCCGTGTCAGAACGCTGTTGGAGCCTAGAGCCTTTGAAGAAGTGTCCACGACACGAAACGCGTCAGGCAAGACTCTGAATTTGGCTGAAGCGCCGAGCTGTTCAATTTGTTTTTCCTCAATAAATCGAAGGCAAGATGTACTCACCTGCGTGGGCTCCCTCATTGCAGGCAAACTTTTGGATTGATGTTTGCGGCCTTTGCCTGGGCCGCGATGAGAGCCCCACTGCACGTTCGTGCAGTCCCACTGTTTCGCCAATCGGCGGAGGAGTGCTAGGGGCAAAGTGAAGCCATTGAGGGAAGTGATACGGCAACCTGTACAGCGACAGTGTTTCAGCAACCCACTTGGGATTTTCATATGCAAAGTTGACTGCAGGGCGATTTACTCACTTGAGAAGACGGGCACTACATTAACCAACAGGCCACGGGGGTGGCCACGCCCACATGGGCGGGGACTATTACACCTTCATGTAATGCCGGAAATCAGCCCGTGTCAGAACGCTGTTGGAGCCTAGAGCCTTTGAAGAAGTGTCCACGACACGAAACGCGTCAGGCAAGACTCTGAATTTGGCTGAAGCGCCGAGCTGTTCAATTTGTTTTTCCTCAATAAATCGAAGGCAAGATGTACTCACCTGCGTGGGCTCCCTCATTGCAGGCAAACTTTTGGATTGATGTTTGCGGCCTTTGCCTGGGCCGCAAGGAGAGCCCCACTGCACGTTTGTGCAGTCCCACTGTTTCGCCAATCGGCGGAGGAGTGCTAGGGGCAAAGTGAAGCCATTGAGGGAAGTGATACGGCAACCTGTACAGCTACAGTGTTTCAGCAACCCACTTGGGATTTTCATATGCAAAGTTGACTGCAGGGCGATTTACTCACTTGAGAAGACGGGCACTACATTAACCAACAGGCCACGGGGGTGGCCACGCCCACATGGGCGGGGACTATTACACCTTCATGTAATGCCGGAAATCAGCCCGTGTCAGAACGCTGTTGGAGCCTAGAGCCTTTGAAGAAGTGTCCACGACACGAAACGCGTCAGGCAAGACTCTGAATTTGGCTGAAGCGCCGAGCTGTTCAATTTGTTTTTCCTCAATAAATCGAAGGCAAGATGTACTCACCTGCGTGGGCTCCCTCATTGCAGGCAAACTTTTGGATTGATGTTTGCGGCCTTTGCCTGGGCCGCGAGGAGAGCCCCACTGCACGTTCGTGCAGTCCCACTGTTTCGCCAATCGGCGGAGAAGTGCTAGGGGCAAAGTGAAGCCATTGAGGGAAGTGATACGGCAACCTGTACAGCGACAGTGTTTCAGCAACCCACTTGGGATTTTCATATGCAAAGTTGACTGCAGGGCGATTTACTCACTTGAGAAGACGGGCACTACATTATCCAACAGGCCACGGGGGTGGCCACGCCCACATGGGTGGGGACTATTACACCTTCATGTAATGCCGGAAATCAGCCCGTGTCAGAACGCTGTTGGAGCCTAGAGCCTTTGAAGAAGTGTCCACGACACGAAACGCGTCAGGCAAGACTCTGAATTTGGCTGAAGCGCCGAGCTGTTCAATTTGTTTTTCCTCAATAAATCGAAGGCAAGATGTACTCACCTGCGTGGGCTCCCTCATTGCAGGCAAACTTTTGGATTGATATATATATATATATATATATATATATGTATATATTATCTACTGGCGGTCGCCAGTAGATAGTTATAGTTAGGACCTATTTTCCATAGGAAATCCGCTACATTCTATTTGAAATAGCTCTTGCGTCGGTTGACGAATCTTCGCGAAATTTTCAAACTTTATGGCCCGTTCCGGTCCGCTCCTACCCTGAAAGTTTTGGGGTGATTCGTCAAGCGGGGGCCGAGAAAAAGGGGGTCCCAAAACGTGTTTTCCCCATTCATTTTCCCATAGGAAACTTTAGACACGGCTACAGCCCGAACTGCTGAACGGAATTACACCAAATTTGGCAAAGAGGTAGTTCTTGGTTCAGAAAGAACCCTTTTGTTAAATGGTGTAAATCCGTTCAGTAGTTGCTGAGAAATCAAAAGTAAAAACACATATATATCTGGGCGGAGCCTAACCACACATGTCATCGTGAGATCTGATTGGCTGAAAGCACTTCATCCTGGAATTGCTGGCAGCCATCTTGGGACCAATATAAATCATAGTACCCCATTGAAATGCATTGTAGTGAATCAAAGATTTTGAGGGTTACCAAAAGGAGAACTATAAAGGGTGATAACAGACTTTAGTTACATTAGAATTCATTTGTTGATGGTACCATACTAATTTCAGGAATTGTGGTGTGTTCTAAGGTGATTTTACCCTGTGAAAAACCTTCTGCTGGGATATCATGAATCATGTTTGAGAGAAAACTATTTTCACATGCTTGTCCCATACAGTTTTGGAAGGTGCTCCAGAAGCTAAAATGAGAGCATATTTTCTGTAAATTCACATTATCTTTCTCAGTCATGTGAGAATGAAGTCTGACATTCTCAGTAAAACATGTACATCCAACAAGGGCAGAGACTGTCAGTTGATTCCTTTGTGTTCTACTGCAGCTTCCTAGAGTGTTCTAAAGAACAACTAGAGTGCTAACAGCCTTACTTATGACAAAAGTATGGCACACCTGAAGCCATCTTGATTGGAATAAACTGGTAACACTTAAAACATTTAATTTAAAAAGGAACAAAATGATGGGGTTCATCTTGTCATAGAAATTATGGTTAGTGCTCTGGAAAGAAAAATTAGGACATGTTTCAAGTGTGATCTCAAATATCTTCCTGTTATATTTCAACAGGAGCAGCCTGTCAGTTGATGCCTTTGTGTTCTACTGCAGCTTCCCAGAGTGTTCTAAAGAACAACTAGAGTGCTAACAGCCTTACTTATGACAAAAGTATGGCACACCTGAAGCCATCTTGATTGGAATAAACTGGTAACACTTAAAACATTTAATTTAAAAAGGAACAAAATGATGGGGTTCATTTTGTCATAGAAATTATGGTTAGTGCTGTAGAAAGAAAAATTAGGACATGTTTCAAGTGTGATCTCAAATATCTTCCTGTTATATTTCAACAGGAGCAGCCTGTCAGTTGATGCCTTTGTGTTCTACTGCAGCTTCCCAGAGTGTTCTAAAGAACAACTAGAATGCTAACAGTCTACTTATGACAAAAGTATGGCACACCTGAAGCCATCTTGATTGGAATAAACTGGTAACACTTAAAACATTTAATTTAAAAAGGAACAAAATGAGGGGGTTCATTTTGCCATAGAAATTATGGTTAGTGCTGTAGAAAGAAAAATTAGGACATGTTTTAAGTGAGATCTCAAATATCTTCCTGTTATATTTCAACAGGAGCAGCCTGTCAGTTGATGCCTTTGTGTTCTACTGCAGCTTCCCAGAGTGTTCTAAAGAACAACTAGAGTGCTAACAGCCTTACTTATGACAAAAGTATGGCACACCTGAAGCCATCTTGATTGGAATAAACTGGTAACACTTAAAACATTTAATTTAAAAAGGAACAAAATGAGGGGGTTCATTTTGCCATAGAAATTATGGTTAGTGCTGCAAAAAGAAAATTTAGTGCATGTTTTAAGTGAGATCTCAAATCCTCTTCTATTTCATTAGAAAATTCTGACATGCAGACTGAAACAATCACTTTCAATACCAGCAGTAGACTTCCAGTTAACTCCTTGGTGAGCAGTAGCTTTACTACAGTGATCTAATGAACAACTAGAGTGCTAACATTCTGAATTTATGGCAAATGTGTGACACATCTGAATGCCTTCTTGATGGAATAAAAGTAAAAAACTGAAAGCATTTCCTACTGAGGAGACTGCAGTAAATGAGGAAATTAGGAAACTTCATAACAAAGAAGTCTTCCAAGATGGCCACCAGTGAAAAAAGAGCCCAAATGTAGCACAAATATTACCCAGATGTAGCCCACATATAGCCCAATGACAAAAGTGTGAAAAACACTTTTTATTTTTAGTTTTTTTGCAGTTTTATGTAGTGCAGACTGGTCAGGTATTGGAGCGTTGCATCTTAAAACATGACCCCCTACACTACAAAAACACCACTGCACTACCCTAAACCCTAAAACACTACCCCCAGCACGACCCCCTACACTACACAAGCACCACTGCACTATCCTAAACCATAAAACACTACCCCCAGCATGACCCCCTACACTACACAAACACCACTGCACTGCCCTAAACCCTAAAACACTACCCCAACACCACTGCACTAACCTAAATCCTAAAACACTACCCCCAGCACGACCCCCTACACTACCCAAACACCACTGCACTACCCTAAAACATGACCCCTTACACTACACAAACACCACTGCACTACCCTAAACCCTAAAACACTACCCCCAGCATGACCCCCTACACTACACAAGCACCACTGCACTACCCTAAACACTAAAACACTACCCCCAGCACGACCCCCTACACTACACAAACACCACTGCACTACCTTAAACCCTAAAACACTACCCCAGCACGACCCCCTACACTACCCAAACACCACTGCACTAACCTAAATCCTAAAACACTACCCCCAGCACGACCCCCTACACTACCCAAACACCACTGCACTACCCTAAAACATGACCCCTACACTACACAAACACCACTGCACTACCCTAAACCCTAAAACACTACCCCCAGCACGACCCCCTACACTGCCCGAACACCACTGCACTGCCCTAAACCCTGAAACACCAGCCCCTGCACGGCCCCCTACACTGCCTGAACACCACTGCACTGCCCTAAACCCTGAAACACCAACCCTAGCATGACCCCTACACTGCCCGAACACCACTGCACTGCCCTAAACCCTGAAGCACCACCCCCTTCACGACCCGCTACACTGCCCGAACACCACTGCACTGCCCTAAACCCTGAAACACCACCCCCAGCACGCCCCCTACACTGCCCGAACACCACTGCACTGCCCTAAACCCTGAAACACTACCCCCAGCAAGACCTCCTACACTGCCCAAACACCACTGCCCTAAACCCTGAAACATCACCCCCAGCAAGACCCCCTACACTGCCCGAACACCACTGCCCTAAACCCTGAAACACCACCCCCAGCACGACCCCCTACACTGCCCGAACACCACTGCACTGCACTGCCCTAAACCCTGAAACACCATCCCCAGCACGAACCCCTACACTGCATGAACACCACTGCACTGCCCTAAACACTGAAACACTACCCCCAGCAAGACCCCCTACACTGCCCGAACACCACTGCACTGCCCTAAACCCTGAAACATCACCCCCAGCAAGACCCCCTACACTGCCCGAACACCACTGCCCTAAACCCTGAAACACCACCCCCAGCAAGACCCCTACACTGCCCGAACACCACTGCACTGCCCTAAACCCTGAAACACCAGCTCCAGCACGACCCCTACACTGCCCGAACACCACTGCACTGCCCTAAACCCTGAAACACCACCCCCTGCACGACCCCCTACACTGCCCGAACACCACTGCACTGCCCTAAACCCTGAAACACCACCCCCAGCACGACCCCCTACACTGCCCGAACACCACTGCACTGCCCTAAACCCTGAAACACCACCCCTGCACGATCCCCTACACTGCCCAAACACTACTGCACTGCCCTAAACCCTGAAACACCACCCCCAGCACGACCCCCTACACTACACGAACACCACTGCACTGCCCTAAACCCCTAAACACTACCCCCAGCAAGACCCCTACACTGCCCGAACACCACTGCACTGCCCTAAACCCTGAAACATCACCCCCAGCAAGACCCCCTACACTGCCCGAACACCACTGCCCTAAACCCTGAAACACCACCCCCAGCAAGACCCCTACACTGCCCGAACACCACTGCACTGCCCTAAACCCTGAAACACCACCCCCAGCATGACCCCCTACACTGCCCGAACACCACTGCACTGCCCTAAACCCTGAAACACCACCCCCAGCACAACCCCCTACACTGCCCGAACACCACTGCACTGCCCTAAACCATGAAACACCAGCCCCAGCACGACCCCCTACACTGCCCGAACACCACTGCACTGCCCTAAACCCTGAAACACCACCCCCAGCACGACCCCCTACACTGCCCGAACACCACTGCACTGCCCTAAACCCTGAAACACCAGCCCCAGCACAAACCCATACACTGCCCGAACACCACTGCACTGCCCTAAACCCTGAAACAGCAGCCCCAGCACGACCCCCTACACTGCCCGAACACCACTGCACTACCCTAAACCCTCAAACACCAGCCCCAGCACGACCCCCTACACTGCCAGAACACCACTGCACTGCCCTAAACCCTGAAACGCCAGCCCCAGCAAGACCCCTACACTGCCCGAACACCACTGCACTGCCCTAAACCCTGAAACACCACCCCCAGCAAGACCCCCTACACTGCCCGAACACCACTGCACTAAAGCCTGAAACACCACCCCCAGCAAGACCACCTACACCGGCCGAACACCACTGCACTGCCCTAAACCCTGAAACACCACCCCTGCACGACCCCCTACACTGCCCGAACACCACTGCACTGCCCTAAACCCTGAAACACCACCCCCTGCACGACCCCCTACACTGCCCGAACACCACTGCACTGCCCTAAACCCTGAAACACCACCCCCAGCACGACCCCCTACACTGCCCGAACACCAATGCACTGCCCTAAACCCTGAAACACCACCCCCTGCACGACCTCCTACACTGCCGGAACTCCACTGCACTGCCCTAAACCCTGAAACACCACGCCCAGCACGACCCCCTACACTGCCCGAACACCACTGCACTGCCCTAAACCCTGAAACATCAACCCCAGCAAGACCCCCTACACTGCCTGAACACCACTGCCCTAAACCCTGAAACACCACCCGCTACACTGCACGAACACCACTGCACTGCCCTAAACCCTGAAACACCACCTCCAGCAAAACCCCTACACTGCCTGAACACCACTGCTCTGCCCTAAATCCTGAAACACTAGCCCCAGCACGACCCCCTACACTGCCCGAACACCACTGCACTGCCCTAAACCCTGAAACACCACCCCCAGCACGACCCCCTACACTGCCCGAACACCACTGCACTGCCCTAAACCCTGAAACACCAGCCCCAGCAAGACCCCCTACACTGCCCGAACACCACTGCACTTCCCTAGACTCTGGAACACCAGCCCCAGCAAGACCCCCTACACTGCCCGAACACCACTGCACTGCCCTAAACCCTGAAACACCAGCCCCAGCATGACCCCCTACACTGCCCGAACACCACTGCACTGCCCTAAACCCTGAAACACCAGCCCCAGCACGACCACCTACACTGCCCGAACACCACTGCACTGCCCTAAACCCTGAAACACCAGCCCCAGCACAACCCCCTACACTGCCCGAACACCACTGCACTGCCCTAAACCCTGAAACACCAGCCCCAGCACGACCCCCTACACTGCCTGAACACCACTGTACTGCCCTAAACCCTGAAACACCAGCCCCAGCACGACCCCCTACACTGCCTGAACACCACTGCACTGCCCTAAACCCTGAAACACCACCCCCTGCAGGACCCCCTACACTGCCCGAACACTACTGCACTGCCCTAAACCCTGAAACACCACCCCCTGCACCACCCCCTACACTGCCCAAACACCACTGCACTGCCCTAAACCCTGAAACACCACCCCCTGCACCGCCCCCTACACTGCCCGAACACCACTGCACTGCCCTAAACCCCGAAACACCACCCCCAGCACGACCCCCTTTACTGCTCGAACTCCACTGCACTGCCCCAAACCCTGAAACACCACCCCCAGCACGACCCCCTACACTGCCCAAACACCACTGCCCTAAACCCTGAAACACCACCCCCTGCACGACTCCCTACACTGCCCGAACACCACTGTACTGCCCTAAACCCTGAAACACCACCCCCTACACTGCCCGAACACCACTGCACTGCCCTAGACCCTGAAACACCACCCCCAGCACGACCCCCTACACTGCCCGAACACCACTGCACTGCCCTAAACCCTAAAACACCACCCCCAGCATTACCCCCTATACTGCCCAAACACCACTGCACTGCCCTAAACCCTAGAACACTACCCCCAGCATGACCCCCTACACTACCCGAACACCACTGCACTACCCTAAACCCTAAAATACTACCCCCAGCACAACCCCCTACACTACCCGAACACGACTGCACTGCCCTAATCCCCCTAAAACACTCCCCCCAGCACGACCCTCTACACTACCCAAACACCACTGCACTGCCCTAAACCCTAAAACACTCCCCCAGCACGACCCCCTACACTACCCGAACACCACTGCACTGCCCTAAACCCTAAAACACTCCCCCAGCACGACCCCTACACTACCCAAACACCACTGCACTGCCCTAAACCCTAAAACACTACCCCCCGCATGACCCCTACACTACCCAAACACCAATGCACTACCCTAATCCCTAAAACACAACCCCCGCATGACCCCCTACACTACCCTAAACCCTAAAACACTACCCCCGCACGACTCCCTACACTACCCAAAGACCACTGCACTACCCTAAACCCTAAAACACGACCTCCTACACTACACAAACACCACTGCACTACCCTAAACCCTAAAACACTACCCCCTACACTACACAAACACCACTGCACTACCCTAAACCCTAAAAACGACCCCCAGCACGAACCACTACACTACCCAAACACCACTGCACTACCCTAAACCCTAAAAACTACCCCCAGCAGTACCCCTACACTACCCAAACACCACTGCACTACCCTAAACCCTAAAACACTACCCCCAGCAGTACCCCTACATTACCCAAACACCACTGCACTACCCTAAATCACTACCCCCAGCACGACCCCCTACACTACCCAAACACCACTGCACTACCCTAAACCCTAAAACACTCCCCCAGCACGACTCCCTACACTACCCAAACACCACTGCACTACCCTAAACCCTAAATCTACCCCCAGGATGATCCCCTACACTACACAAACACCACTGCACTACCCTAAACCCTAAAACACTACCCCCAGCACGACCCTCTTCACTACCTAAACACAACTGCACAATTTGTTACAGGCGTTGCAACGCAGGCCTGTGGTGCTTACTGGAAGTACCTAGTGGGCTAGTTGGGCCCCAGGGACCCTCAGGATTCAAGGTGACCTAATCCCCCAACTTAAAACGCACCACGGGGCGCGTTTGCACAGTGGTGAAGGGAGGGGCGGGGCCTCAGGTGACATGTGCGCAAACACGCCCTGTGGTGCGTTTTAAGTTGGGGAATTAATTCCCTTTGAATCCTGAGGGACCCTGGGGGCCAACTAGCCCACCAGGTACCTTCAGTAAGCACAACAGAGTTGCGTTGCAGAGAGGTGAAAAAGGTGTGTGGCCTCGGAACGCCTCTCTGCAACTCAGCTCTGTGGTCCTAACTGTAGGTACCTGGGGGCTAGTTGGGCCCCAGGGACCCTCAGAATTCAAGGGACTTAATCCCGCAACTTAAAACGCGCCACGGGGTGCGTTTGCACACATGTCACCTCAGGCCCCCCTCCCTTCACCACTGTGCAAACGCGCCCTGTAGCGCGTTTTAAGAGGTAGTTTTAATCCCCCTGCCCTATTATGTACTAGGGACTTGCAGAGGAGGTCATGCTAATCACAGGGGTACCCCAACGCATAGTGTTCCCTAGTGTATGTAGGTGTTTTCACTGTATTCTAAGTGTTTTTTAGCATAGCACTGGCTCTGGTTAGTCAGAGTCAGTTACCACCAGTACCCGTCTGAAAAAGTTGTGGGCACAGGATGATTTTGCAACAAGGCCTCTTTCTGCTCCTCTGTTGGTTCTTTCTGCACATCTTTTGCTTCTTTCTATGCGTTTTTTCTTCTTTCTTCACATGTCCTACCTCTGTAGGCATAGTTAGAAACTAGCATTTAAAAAAACCTTTGAAATTCACTTAAAAATCATAGGTTTCAGGCACGTTATAGTTAGAAATTAGCATTTAAAAAACCTTTGAAATTCACTTAAAAACCATAGGTTTCAGACACGTTATAGTTAGAAATTAGCATTTAAAAAACCTTTGAAATTCACTGAAAAAACCATAGGTTTTAGGGACAGTTATAGTTAGTTGGACATTTCACTCATACAAAACCATAGAAATTCCCCCGTTATAGTTAGTTCAGCTAACTATAACTCGCGCCCCGCAATGCACTGCTGATGACGTCACATATTACATCACTCATGACATGGTCAGTGACATCACTGATGACATCACTGATGACATCTCAAATGACATCACTGATGACATCATCCATGTGATAATTTCATGCATCTTCTCACACCCTAATATAACTTTTGATACACCCACTCTAAATTACAGACTGCCATTCTCAAAACCATAGACACTCCAACACCAAAAACTACATACCCACTCACTGATTCTTAGGTCTACACACACATCCAATCACTCACCCGTACAGTCACTCATACTTAGTCACTCAGTACAGGACTATCATATGCACTCATACACCTATATAAACACTCACACACCGCCACACATCCATAGAGGTACTCACACACCTAGTCAGTCATGCAAAAACTTAATCACACACCCATTTACTCACCTATACAGTTATACACACACCAGCTCACTTACTCATACAAATACTAGCACATTCTTACGCTCTTATACAATCACTGATACAAGTACACACTCATCTATACAGCCACTCTCACAATCACACACTCTCACTTATAGCCATTTATATACTCCAACACACATATATACTGCCTTGCACATATGTAGTTACTCACACATGTACCACTGAGATATACATTCAATCACTAACACACCCATACACACACTCACCCACCCATACAGTCCATCACAGATGCACTCTTGAAACCATGCACCCAGTGAATCACCAACTCACACATCTATGCACAGAGTCACACACACCCCACCCACACAAACACTCAGGCACCCATACAGATACTCAGACAATCAATCAATAACCCATGTAGACACTCATGTAGCTATTCAGAAAGCCATGCAGCCGCTTACAAACCAACAGACAGACGGATACAGACATTCACACAGTTTAGTCACTAACCCATGCATTCAGTAAGATACATTTAATCACTCACTTGTAGAGTCAGTCACTCACGTACTAAATCATCCATTCAGACACTTATACACCCACTCATTCTTCAATACGCCTTTCCCTAAAAATATTAAACATATTTAAACTTTACAGAAACACACAGTCACTGGATGATGTAATCAGTGATGTCATCAGTGATGTCATTTGAGATGTCATCAGTGATGTCATCAGTGATGTCACTGACCATGTCATGAGTGATGTAATATGTGACGTCATCAGCAGTGCATTATGAGGGCGCAAGTTATAGTTAGCTGAACTAACTATAACGGGGGAATTTCTATGGTTTTGTACGAGTGAAATGTCCAACTAACTATAACTGTCCCTAAAACCTATGGTTTTTTCAGTGAATTTCAAAGGTTTTTTAAATGCTAATTTCTAACTATAACGTGTCTGAAACCTATGGTTTTTAAGTGAATATATATATATATAAACATTTTATAAAATAGTTAATAAAGTGGGTGTTAAATAAGCAATTTGCTGTAGTTAGGTGGCATGTAAAAGAAAAACTCTGGAAGAAGCCACAGCCTTGGAGAGAGAATACATATGTATAAACTTTAGCTAACAATTCACTGGAAACTAGCCTCTCTTACAGTACTTTGTTCATTGCAAAGACTGAAAAATATTTACCAAGATATATCTGCAACACAGATATTTTCATTCTATTATTCAGGCGCCTTGTAAGTCCTGGGGTGAAACGATTGTTTAATGAGATACGTAGTATGCATAAGACAGCAGGGCACCTTGCAGATAACTCACTTTATGAGAAAAGTGTAAATATACTATGGTTTTATTTACGGCACGTAGAATGCAAACAAAGAACTCTGTGTTCTTACCACAACATTTAAAAACTAGACGAAGCACAAACAATCAGTGTTAACATAATCAAAAGAATACAGGATACATATTTGCTACTGTGGTAGAGCTAATGCATTAGAATATGAGACTTTGTGCTGTGTCCTGAAATAACCACTACAGTGGTTATTGGACAATGTTCCTGGTGTGTACCATGACTGACCACTGGCGAATTCAGGTACTACTATTGCATTCCAATTGAATACCGAAGTTACTCCCTTTGTACAGTTATTTCTCCAAGGGTAGTCAGGGTGAGCAGTCAATGCTTGGGGCTCTGATACAAGTGTTTGATTGCACACAATAAATTCAACATCCAATCAGGGACAAATCTTAAAAAAATAAAAGTCTTTTATTTGTTGTGTTGAATTGTATTGTAGTTGCCTTTTGAAAAGCCTCAAACCCTTGCTAAATCTTTGAAGAGCTTTGAGCGCAGATAGCATGCGACTCAGTTGGGAGTGTTTAGTTAGTTGAGCGGCTTGTGTGACAGGTCTTTTGTTGTGTGTGGTGACCAAAGATATGCTGTCATCATGCCTTATATCTCTACACTCTGGCTGGTAATGCTATGAAAATTAGAGATAGAGCACGTAACCTCATATGAATATGATGTGTCGTGTTGGGAGGGTGCGAGAGTGTAATGTAACCTACGTTTGGTTTGTTTTCATCTCATATGTGATTAGTGGAGGCTGCTCATACTGTGTCACCACAAATTTGTAGCTGTGCTTATGCATGGAGTTTGTTAAAGCAAAATGAGTGAAAGCTCTGATGTGCTTGTGACTACCATTCTTCAGAGAGTTTTGGTTCCAATTCTAGGGTAGTTAGAGCTTCAGTTCTGTTGTGTCCATGCCCTTCTTGTTGGAGAAAGTTTCTTATGGTGGTTCGACAGGTCTTTTCTGCCTTCCTGAATTGCAGGTGGTCTTAACATTTCTTGCCTTTTCTGGACGGGAGTTGCATATATATGCTGATTGTAGGGAGTAGGAGGTTTCACCGATGCACTTCGTCTTGTAAAAGAGGAGAATTAGCTGTTCTGCATTCTGGAGCCTCGTGTTCTTTTCTGTGAGTGAACTCAGGGGCATATGTACAACGAAGTGGCAGAGTGTGATGTTAGCCTTCTTGGCTTAACGACATGTCTCACCACTTCTGAAACGCAGGGCTGCACCATATTCACAACAATATGGTGCAGCCCTGCGTTTCCCCCTGCGCTAGTACTAAATTTAACAGCCTAGCACCAATGCAGTCACCCTTTCATCATAGTTCAAGGGTGTCTGCGTTGAGGAGAAGATTGTTTATGTGCAGGAAGGTCTCCCTTCCTGCACATAAACAATCTTTAAATGGTGTTTTATCACTTCTATGTGTGCTGCTTAATGCAGCACACATAGAAGTTACAAAATGTCATTTTTTTAAAAAGATTGTTTATGTTCAGGGAGGGTCACCTTCCTGTACATAAACAATCAATGGCCTGTTGCTGTTTCTATGTGTGCTGCACAAAGCTCCTATTTACGCTGCCCTTGTAAATAGGGGGCAGCATCAAAATCAATGGGTGTTGCGGTGGAACGCCTACCGCAACACCCATTGCCCTCCCCTTTCACGCTGAGTACAGCGTAAAAGGGTGCCTTATCTACAAGGCAGCATTAAGCCATGTTAAGTGGCTTAACAATGCCTTGTAAATAAGGCAAAGCACATATCGCCACAGGAACATCACTAAAAGTGACGTTCCTGTGGCGATAGGGACTTGTAAATATGCCCCTAAGTGTTTTACTTTGAAGAAGGCTAGGCCCTTCGGGTGTATGACACTGTGGGTAAAACGGAACACCTTGATGGTGTTTTTAATTGTTTTGCCCCCCCTCCTTCTCCTCTCAGCTACACTAGAAACATTCAATATTGGATTGTTAAAATTAGGACAAAAATAAAAACAGAAGATATTACCACCTTCTCGGACTGAAATATGGTGGAAAGTGCAGAACTGAATCCAAAAATGTAGATAGCAAATTATACAACTTCTCTTTACCCAATGAGCCCCCAATGTGAGGCTAGACAGACAAAGGAACTTGTGCCTAGGTTGCTGTAAATTCACAAAAAATGCCAAAAGTGTAATTTCGCCAGAAGCACAAAAAACAGATCACCATATAAAGTGAACATCCTGCTATATTAATTGCCAACATAGAAAAATTAAAGTTAAAAGGGGAGGTATTTAGCACAGATTCTTGAAACAAGCATATCTATACTACAAATGATGTTGGCCTCTAGGGATATTTTCACTTAAAGATGAGCTGAAATAGCAATGCAAGATATCGCACAGCCATAGTAAAAGAAGACCATGAGCAAATAGCAATTGAAATGGAAAACATATTCAATATTGGTCATTGCTGACCCTTATATCACACAATGAATTAAAAAAAGAATATGTTCTTGACCATAACATTTTAATACTATATGTAAAGCCAACCCCTCGCCGTGCAAGGGCGACCGGATTTGCTTTACAGATAGACTCCTAAAGGCAGCCAACCCCAGGCGGTGAGGTAGGGGTGCGCAAAAATTCCGCTCTGCCGTTGGTGTTTTGCCCACTCCACCGTCCGCTTGGAACGCGGAATTCCGACAAAACTCCACCAACCACATTGTGGCAGTTTATTCTTGTGCGTGGCTAACCAGCATTAAGTTGGTGAGCGTGAGACAGAATGTGCGTCCCCTAGCATGATTTTCAGGCGCTTGAACACCTCCCAGTGAGATTTCTCAATGCATGCTTGCGTTGAGAAAGCTGCCTCACGAGTAAAAAATCTATTCGAGCAGCAGAAGGAAGCAGCGCCCTCTGGGGCGCTGTGTTGTGCTGTTCACTCTGATTTTACAGTGTGGGACAAGCCCCCAGTGGTACAAATCAGTGCAAGCAGTGCATCGTGTCAAATTCCCACCACTCGCAGAACTCCACGGAATCCCATGGAGTTTTTATGTAACTCCACAGAATTCCATGGAGTGGAACATCGCGAGTTCCGCCCACTCCTACTGGCCGCGAACCTGGCCTGTGGCCAGACCCTGTGGCCAAGTCCCCACCAGTCAGCCAACCCCCCACAAGCCAAGCCCTGTGGCCAACACATCCAAGGCAGCCAACCTCATAATGCGCACAGCCTTTGCCTTGCTTAGCAAGAGGTTGGCCACAGGACCTGGCCTGCAGCCAGGGTGGTGTTGGCCCCTGGCTGTGCACAGAGGGGGGGCTGGTCACAAGATTTGTGGCCAAACCACCTGGAAGCAACCAACCACACTCTGTGCACAACCTTTGGCCATGCGAGATGAGAGATTGGCCACACAGCCTGGACTGTGGCCAGGACCGATGGCCAACCCCACCTGCAGGCAGCCAACCCCCCCACTGGGCACAGCCTTTGGCCATGAGCAGTGGGGTGTTGGTCGCAAGGTCTGGCCTTCAGCCAGGCTAACCCACACGAAGGCAGCTAATGCCCCTCACATGCTGCCAAACCCGCGCCGCGCACAGCCTTTGGCATGTGCCTCACCCTCACTTAAATATTCGGCAAAGCCTTTATCTTTTCAGTCCCTTTGCCCCTTCCAAAACACAGTGGCAGCCGGCTTCGAATGGGGGTGGGTGTGGGGGGTTAGGGGGTGTAAAAAACATACCTGATGCCGCATCTCTCCTCCAACATCCCTCCATTGTCTCTCCCGGCCAGAACAGGAAGCACCAGGCTCCCCATAGCCAAACACAATGCTGCAATGCAGCGTTGTGATTGGTCTGAGTGCCATGGTTCGGCGCTCAGACAGGCAGTGGGAGCCTGGGCATGTTCTCCACCCAGCCTGTAATGCAGCCTGGGTGGAGAACATGCAAAGTGCGCATGACTGTTTGGCCGGCCCGAGACAGCCAAACATTCATGCGCACTTGGGGTGGGCAAACCATTCCTCCCCCTGCTCCTCCTGTGTGAGCAGACCAGCCCCGCCCCACCCAAAAAGCTGCTGCAGCAGGAAAACATAAAATGATAATAATATTGAGTTATTATCATTTTATGTTTCCTTTATTTCACTGCTGCAAAGCGGTGGGCGATGCTCCTCCGCCTTAGCAGAGGAGCCGCCACTGCCAATACACCATCCCCTTCTGCTTGACCTACAACCCACACCATTCACTTTAATGATCCCCGACTTTTCTTCCTCCAAACTCACCACCCTCAGTCTTGCCCTAACCCTCAGAGCCCGAATCTTTTTGCATGTATGTGCCCCCAGTGGCGGAGCCTCGTGCCTCCATAGAAGCGCCTGAAGGGCAGTGGGCTCACAGGAAGCGTCACTTCCTCTTGTAGGATATCCTGCTGATGGCACATCCTGCCGCGGGTAATCGTCACTGCTGCCTGGTTGGCGGTGCCAATTTTGCTTTGCATGAAGCCGGAAATCTTCGCCCAACTGCAGAGTTTCAAACTTCGCCAAATTTCGCCTGACAATTCAATGCCTCACAAAGCCCCAGTAGCGTAAATATACTATGTAAATGCTGATCACATATCACAACATAACATGCGTATTCGTCTACAAATAAACCCATGACTTTCTTAATTCTTTTAGGGCAGTTAATCATAAAATAGGTTGCCGAAAGCGCAGTTAATGTTAGAGCTAATTCAATCACCACAGTGTGTGACCGGCCGTCTTTAGCAACGACTAACACGAGACACCCTATAAACTGCAGGCATAGTGAGTGGCTCGGCTGCCATCGCTTTATTAACTCGACATTTCTAACTGTACTTTACAAGGGAGCAATAAGCGTTTGCAGATGTTTCCCTCTTATAGTCACGGCACTGACGTGCGACCAAGCAGTTGTCTCCATATTTTTAATTTCACCTCATTTTTCAGAGCGGATTTAACCCTGCCCGGTTCAGCACTCCTCCCACCTCCTTGTAAACTCCGCTTGATACGGAAAATGGAAAATAAATCAAAGCGTTGCACTTTTTTATCAATTCATGCTCTTCCAACAGCCTATAGAGTCTCTATAGGCGGTGAGAACAGAGGCACTTTTCGACCCCGAAAACTATTCAGGAGACATGTCCCCCCCTTATTGAAATTGGAGTGGGGGGTGTAGTCTATGGGGCGAGCGTGTGACCTGCTCTACTAAGTCATAGTCAGTCACGTACACATCCATGCCACATATGTGTATTTACTTATTTTTTGAATTTTGCAGAGCAGCTGGTGTCACCTTGCCACTGCTTCAGAGCCCTTGATTATACCCAACAGAGTGAAAGCAGAGGCCTAGCTATCAGAAGTGCAACAATGCAGCATCGAGAAGCCCATTCACCACAATTGTGAATGCATTTTACTACACAATCGGGCAGAGGGGCCTATTTTCCTTGCCTGCATTACGGCCCATAGCGCCCTTGCTAGACAACTGAGAGGGAGCAAGCTGCTGTCAACTTTTTCGGTAATTCGAAGGCTCAAACCAGATGTGTGGCGCGAATCTCTGTTCGGTATTTTTCAGGGCTGGGTTCAAGAATTAGCACAGTTTGGGGCCCAGGACAATCTATGATTTCTAAACATTCATCATTTCCTTGAATGCCATTTGACGAATCAGATGCAAATCAGTTGAAGTAGTTTCCTGATAGGATTTACTCTTCCCCCTAGGTCATTACAGACACTCATGGAGTTTTGTGTGATACACTCGTGCATTGTGGGTGTTGTAGTCTTATTTTGCTTCAATTCAACTACCACACCCGAAATAAATAAATTGTAGGTGAACAGATCAGGACTGAAGGCAGTATGGGTAAGGACCAGTGGCGTAGCCAGGGGGGGCGATGGGGGCGGACCGCCCCAGGCGGCACAAGTTTTCGGGCGGCAGACGGCCCCCCTTCCCCCCGCTCTTACCTGCGGCCGCAAGAATCGGCCGCTACCACCCCCCGCTCTTCTATCGTTTTGACGAGGGCGGCAAACGCAGGGGCCGCTACGGGCAGCCTAAGGCCTAGCTACGCCCCTGGTAAGGACCTGGGGCAGTTAGCGGCCCGTGGTGGGAGTGCTGCCGGGCGGTGACGCAGGGCGGGGGAGGGGCAGGGTGGGGGGTAGTAAACTACGGATTTCGGCCGCACTGAGGTAAGTAAACAAAAAAATAAATAAAACGAATTTCGTTGCGCGCGCTGCATCGCCAAATGCCTGACCTGGGGTGGTGTAGTCTCCCCAGTTTACGATGGAGTGTTTTCAGCTGTTTTTTCATGTATCCTTTTACCCACAATCCTAAATTGTGGGTCACATACTTCCTATTTGGTGCATTGGCCAGTACTGGCCTAGCAGCAAGGGAAGAGTAGGCGCCTACCTAGGGAACAGCTACGACTAGGGTGCAGATTGTCAGAACAAGCAGCACCTCCTCTCAACCAGGCTTAAGGTGAAAGTGAAAGGCGTAAAACATAAATTAATTTAAGGGAAAGGCCCAAAACATAAATTAGCCTCTGGCGGCACACTCCGCACACGGCACATGGCATTGAGCCATACCAGCATGTGGTATCAGTGTCATACATCTGAGAAGGTGACCCCACTGGCCACACATCTACAATAAGGCACATTTAGCTTTAAGAAGAAGGTGTGGCCGTATACACAAAAAGTTCTTATAGTACGCCTCTGATCCCAGCATCTGCAGCAAAGAGTAGAGGTGGGTTGTTGTAAGAGGTACTGAAGAAATTCAGATACACGTTTGAAGGACAGTCTGGTCCATGTGAGTAGTTGCTGGATGTGGTATCAGTGGTTGAGTATTTTATGATATAAGTTATTGACTTTTGTGAGTAGATATACAATTAAAACCGGGACCATCTTCGTAACAGGGGATGTTGTTGATTATGTTATGAGCACAGGCACAGACTTTTCTGGTGCACCTTTTTAGCATCGCTTTTTCTGTAGTGATGAGTAGCAGTGGACAGTATTAGGTCAATTGCTGGTTTTTTGTGTCTTAACATAGGCGTATTTTTTGTGTGAATAGTTAAAATGCCTATGGTGGTTGCTGTGATGCATTTAACGAGAGAATCGTCACATTCAGTATCACAAACACATTTTGCCGAATTTTCAGACCTTCTTAGCATTATACAGAGAGTCACCTACAACCTTACTAGACAAAGAATCTGCACTTATTATAAATAGAAATTGTTTCGTGGGGCAAATAGAATAGAATGTTCACCAACAAAAAGAAACTGGCATACATGGAATGTAGATAACATAAATCTCACAGAAAAGCAGGAAGTACTAAATGTTGAAATTCTGTAAGCTCTGACCCTGGAGTTGGGAAATAAAGATACATTTATACAGTGGCGGCCGGCACAAATGAAAAGTGGTGAGGTGGGTGGAGGTGGTGCAGGGGGAGCGCGGGCGGGGGTTAATAATAAATAAATAAAACTTACCTGATGCTGGCAGCCACCTTGCGCCTTGGTGCTCCTCTGCTTCCTACTCCCAGCAGTCCCTGGAACAGCATCAGACACTTCCCATAGAATCCCCGCACTGCTCTCATGCTATATTACCAAGCATGAGAGCAGTACGGGTATTGGCCTGAGCAGGCTTGTTTAACACTCGCTCAGGCACAGGGATCTGTGCTGTTTCTCCACCCGGCTGTGCAACACAGCTGGGTTGGAGAAACCTAACTGCACTTGTCTGTTTGGCCGGCCTAAGACAGCCAGCCAAACCAACATGCGCACTTAGCAGTGCACATCAGTCCGCCCCATTTGCCATGGCCCGGCCCCACCCATCCCCACACATGCTGGCTCAGCCAGCAGCTGAAAAATAAAACCATAATATAATATAGTTTTATTTTTCAGCTACTGGCTCTGAGCCAGTGGGGCGACGCTCCTCCACCATTGCGGAGGAGCCGCTGCTGCATTTATATAGTCATATCTTTAAAAGGGAGTTTTGTCGGTCTTAGAGTCATCATAGATAATGTCTTCAAAGGTGAAAGTTTTGTTGGTGAGGCATTTGCTCAGTATTTAAGTGGGCCAGGAATGGTTTCTGGG
Source organism: Calotriton arnoldi (assembly GCA_963921515.1). Taxonomy (NCBI): domain Eukaryota; kingdom Metazoa; phylum Chordata; class Amphibia; order Caudata; family Salamandridae; genus Calotriton; species Calotriton arnoldi. The sequence goes on from CAWUFW010003159.1 coordinate 1,803,570, forward strand.
GTATCAGTTGGGATTTATTGCTGAACTTGGAACATCCAAAAAGGGAGGTATGTAGGTGAACTATTCTGGGAAACCAATTAGGACAATTCTGGGAGTACTAGACATGACCAAACAGCACAATATCAAGTTAAAGGAGCATTCCACTAATTCCACTGTAACTTTCCTTGGCGGCACATCTCTGTGTCGGTCTGACTGGTGATCCCTGTACAGGATCAGGTATGCTACAAGGTCAATGTATTGTAAATACTATATAGCATTGGTCTGCAAATGTTTTTATGGTCAACCTCCTTTTACTAAATGAAAATTTGGTCCAGTTTGCAAGTGAAAAAACTTGCCAAAATGTTTAACAGTGAAAGTACGATACTGCTGGCACAACATTTCAGAAATTTACCATTGTTTGGCCTTAAATTTAAATTAAATGTAAAGTGTGCTCGCCAGTGTATACAGCACAAGCAGTAACAGCAGCACGAGCTGACTTGGAACACTGAGCAGGCACCGAACAGGCAGCAATGCAAGCTTCTATCACTCTGTGAACTGGTACAGCACTGATAAAAGTACTGCAAGCTTCCCTGCCACTCACATAACGAGTAGAGAATAGGCTTCAGTAGTCCACACGTTCCCTGAAACACAGAACAGTACAGGAGAGGTGGCATCTGCTCACACACAAAGGACACCAAGTGCAACAGGCCTGTGGGCCGGGCCTAACGTGAGTATCTCTTGATTACAAAGGGTTATGAATGCAGAGGAAGAGTAGGACCTGCTATGGGGTCCTCGTGTACCAGACAGTGCTCATCAAAGTTAATGTCTGGGAAGCGAGAGTAGCAATAGAGGCCTGCTCAGATACCTGGAGCAGGGCCTGCTGCTGAGGCCTCTGACAGCTCTCACATCTCCTTTATCGCTCTTCAGAGCCCCTAAGCAGACCACTTGGCCTCTTAGAATTTTTCTATTGGTCCCTGGCAGTCCCCAGCCTGTTCTGAGTGTCCCTTGACAACTGTTAAATTGGACCTCTGTTTGCTATCACAGGTCATATGTTGGCTCTCAGTGGCCCTATCTCGGCTGCATACACCCTCTGCCAACCCTACTGGATCTCAAGCTAGACATCAGCCAAGAAAACTACTTAACTAGTCTAGACAGGACCTTAGGGGACCCTCAAATTGCCTAGGGCAGTACACATAGACCCTCACAGACCTCCCAAGACAGCTCTTACAGTCCCGCAGTCCAAACCTGAAGCCACCGGACGCCATGAGTACTATTTATGGCCTCACAGAGCTGGTCACTGAGCCCTGAAGTGCTGTTCAGAAGGTCCTGAGAACCTCTCAATCCACCCGCAGATATCCTCAAAGCACGTCTGCTGTCCCTCAATCCCTCCTGTGAGCTTTATATCCCATTCTTTCTGCTGAGACCCTCAGAGCCCTTTAGATGCCTGTCACTAACCCACAGAGCCCTTTCTGACCCTGACAGTGCATGGAACTCCCCGCAATCATGCCCTCAGCTCACAAGCCATTCGACCCCCAGACATCTGCATTCACTGTGCAGATGGGCAGTTCACAAATCTGCAGCTCCTAGGATACCACCCGTGCCTCGAACCAAATGTGGGCTTCAGCAGTACTCGAAACACACAAAGTACAAACATATATTTGTGCTTGAACAAAAGTTGCAATTGTTTACCATTTATAGCATTACAGTTTAGTAGAAATGCCATTGTTCATTTCGAGCACCACTGTGTGTGACCTGCAGGTCACATATTCAAATACACAAGATACTTCGGTGGATCTTTGCATTTGTTTCAGAGATTATTGTGTAACCTGCAGGTGACAAGTTCCAATCCTATGCACCTCCTGCACCCCCCGCAAACAGCTGTGTGTAATCTGTGCGACCTGAGTCTGAAGCCTTACAGGACTTCGTTCATTGGACGTTGAAAAAATGAATGCTGTTGTGTTCGGTGGTAATACCAGTAAGTCCACAAAACCATTTTTTAAAATTCTGTGGTATATGAATGATGATTATTTCAGTTGCAACCGGTGCAGGTAAGCGCGGCGGGAGGGGGGAAGTCGACAGACGACGGAATAGGATTTATTTTCCCTATTCCAACGTCTGTCGACTTCCCCCCACGCCCCGTCCTGCCCCTGCCCCGGCCCACTCCCCTACCACGCTTACCTGCACCGGCCGCCACTTGATTATTTAGAGAATTAGAGATATATGTCTATGAAACATTGCACATTGTTACATGAATTAAGACATGATCGATGCCCACCACAGGTGCTCTAAGAACCCAGCTGTCCTCCAATCACTCATTGACTCTAGAGATGCATCTAGCTCTATACAGTGCTCCACTGCCTTTTGTCTAGGTTCAAGCTATACGAATCGCATAGGCATACCTACATGCAGCATTATAGCTCTCTCTCTCGTTCTGGCTTCATTACTCACGTTTTCTTTGAAACTAGTTTTTCAGGGAACTTAACAAATAAATGCTTTCTTGAATATATAGAAAACGTTTTCATACCTGTGCCTTCCCTTTGTCAACTTGTGATGTGAAGTGACAGCGTTCAGCTTTCTTTTCTCTGATGGTCTCCCCAGTGCCATGGCCAAGTGCAAATTGACTTTTGAAATTACAGGCTTCAGATTGCAGATGGGCTGGGAGTGTAAATGGGGCTATCTCTTTTGTTAAATTCATTCTTGCTCAGATTAACGGCCTGGCACACCATTGAGCCCAATCATGGTGTTTAAAGCCTACAGTGGAAAGTCTCTTGTATAGGGGAACATACTTCAGTATAAGCCCAAGTGTTCCATTCTGGTTTGCTGGACATCTTGTATTCCCCCAAATGAAACACACTCACAAGCTGGCTGAAGTGGTATTTTCAGAACCTTATTTACAGCTCTTGTCAAAGCAGGCAAAATTTAAACAAAGCACAAAACCCACACAACAATGATACACACACTAAATCCTCATCTTACTCCTGCAGTCCTTGTGGCTCATTCACTAGAGAGGAATGAGCTCTCCCTTCATTCCATGTCGGGCAGGGACAGCTCAACCCTCGATGTGTGGTTTTGTAGGCTAGAAGTGTCATACATGTGCACTGGGCAATGAACAACAAGCAATGAGGCATAACTTGGCATGTAAACAACAAATTGTGACTTTTGAAAATGTATAAAAAATGTACTCTGTAACCCACAATGAGCGAATCACTCAGTAGAATACTTGGCAATGCTATAATAACGGGCATTTTCAAAGGTAATAGGAGTCACCATTGGGCCTATCGGCTTTGCCAATGGTTTTTAGCGATGCTGTACAGCATCGGCAATGCAGCATTGTCAATACAGAAATAAATAGGATTCATGACGAGGTGGCTGCACCATTTTGTAGGTGCGCGCATGCATGTTTTTTAGTTACTGAGTTTGGTTGGTAAATAAAAAGATAAGTACTGAGAAAGTGTTTTTTTTTTTTAAGCACGAGTGGATGGAGCAACACGGGGGGCATAGGTGGAGGAAGCATCACAAAGAACGTCAATGGGAGAGGCATCGCAAAGGGCGAGGGTGGGGGAAACAACACGGAGGGTGTGGGTGGGAGGAAACAATTAAGAGGGCACGGGTGGTGGAAAGCAAAACTGAGTTTGTGGAGACAGAAGAAAACCAGAGGTTGGGGGTTTAGGGGAGGAGCAACAGGGGAGAGAGAACAGCGTGGAGTAGCCAAGGGTGCAGCACATGGGTGAAAAAAGCAATGGGGGGGAGAAGTACATGAGGGCAAGCTCAGCATGGATGTGGTTGGGGGGAAGCACGTGGCTGACATAGAACAACAAGTAGTGTGGCCAGAGGAGAGAAGTACACAATGAATACACATAGGGGCATATTCACAAGGACTTATCACCGAGTTATTGCCACCTTAACGCATCAAAAGTGGAGATAGATTTAACGCCCCATTCACAAGCGGGTGCAAACTGCAGACAACGCCAGTATTCCCGCGATAACTGCCGCAAAATTTACCTCCTCGTGTGACACCACCAACTAACCCTAATGAGATGCTGAGTAGGCATTCCCGTACAAAAACACACAAAAACACCACTACACCACATTCACAATGAACTGCCAGATCTGCGATGCGAACCAAAAACAGGCGATAAGCCGCGGTAGCAGCAGGGATTTAACACCTGGCTCCTGCTGGTGTTGAGCACGACGACTACCTGCAGCATGAAAGGGAGCCCAGGCCAGAGCCACATCTGAAGACCCACAGATGCCATGGAGCCAATGATCATGCAGCTCGGAGACCCATGAGGGCCACAACACCCACCGCCACCACTCCCAGGCTCCCCCCCCCGGACCCCCCCGGACAAACACATACTGTGCACGACACAAGAGCCACAAAAAGCGCATGATGCCGCACAATGACAACAAGAAACACAGATGTGTGGTCAGAAGAACGAGAAACAGTCACTCATCATTGAAGTAACAACCAAAAACTTTATTGAAATACAACACAAAACACCAATGCGGAAGACTCCTGTCGGGTCCATCCGGGACAATCTTGATGTCACAGCCTGGAAAATAAAGCACAAAATCAGAACGTGTGTCATGCGCACATCAAAGGAGCGAGACACAGAGAAACAGAGAAGGAAAGAAAGGCAGAGAGAGAAAGAGAGAGAAGGAAAAGAAAGAGAGAGAGAGAGAGAGAGAAGGAAAGGAAGGGAGAGAGAGAGAGAGAGAGAGAGAAGGAAAGGAAGAAAGAGAGAGAGAGAGAAGGAAAGGAAGGGAGAGAGAGAGAGAGAGAGAAGGAAAGGAAGGGAGAGAGAGAGAGAGAAGGAAAGGAAGGGAGAGAGAGAGAGAGAGAAGGAAAGGAAGGGAGAGAGAGAGAGAGAGAGAGAGGGAGGGACACTGCCGCCCCCGCGCACCCAGGCACCACTGCTCACCTGCTGCCACCGGTGTGTCTACAACCACGTGCCGGTATACACTGCAAGCCACCAGGTCTGCAATCTGTAATCGAGGCCAGAGTCAATCATGCAGAGTCCATCTCACTGCACACGGCAACAACGCCTGTCCGTCCCTGCGCACACATGCAGCTACACCCTACCCCCTCCTGCCGGCCAGCGCTGGCTGTCCGCACTTGCGCACCCAGGCCCCACTGCTCACCTGTCGCCAACGGTGTGTCCACCAGTGGGCACACCACGTGCCCGTGCAAGCTCCAGGCTCCGGTCCCGCCACCATGGCATGCTCCACATCATGCGGACCCGCACCGTGGCCCAGCAGGTCCCACACATGATGCTGAGTCCTGAGGCATCAATGGCAGAGACCACATCAGTGCACATGTCATCATCGCAGGCTGCACACCCGCTCAGCAATTTCGGTGCCACTAACCCTGTGCAACCCCAGTCAGCGCCACGTGGTGGTAGGCCCGTGATGGCCGCAAGGCTTCGGGTGCCACTAACCCTGTGCAACCCCAGTCAGCGCCACGTGGTGGTAGGCCCATGACGGCCGCATGGCTTCGTGTGCGACTAACCCTGTGCGCAACAACTCATGGGCCCTTTATGATTGAGAATCGTGGAACGTCGAGTCATCCAGTCACCACCGGCAGTGGGGAATGTGACGTTGTCGGGCCCTTATATTGGCGGGGTCACATGGCCTGTGACGCCTGTGCCGGATGGGTGTGGTGTGTGTGCAAACCTGCCCTCAGGGAGTGGCCGTGGCATGCTGACAACTAGACCAGTGACCTGCAGACCACTAGTGTGTAAACCTGCGACTTGTAGCTATGTGGCCCCCCCCTCGGAGCATAAGCGGAGTGGTCTGGCATGGCGTACGCCGGACCAGCGCAGGGCTTGCAACAATGACTCGGGGGCTCTGGGCATGGTTCAGTCCATGTCCGGACAAGGAAGTGACTAATGCGTGTGTCCCTGTTGTAGTGTCTACGGCACCCGGAACGCAATCGGCAATGTAGCACCCTGTGACTGGAATCCCACTAGATGAGCATCATTGATGTTAGGGGGAATCACTGACGCTACATTCATCCACACATTCATACCTGAATGATGAAAGACATGACACAGCAGTGCATTTCTGAATGTTTAATGCACATCCAGTGGAGTTTTGCAGCTGGAGCAGTACAGGGCCATGCCAACCCCACTTCACAATATGGGCCCGTAGAGGGCCAGCCAGAGTCCATCGGGGAATGACAAGTACAGCGGAAGAGGAAGGGTACAGTCCGCAGTCTGGTCGCCGTGTCATTGGTCACCAACCAGGATATGGCAGTCCATGTCGCGGTCCAAGGTGAGTGCAGCAGAGTGTATCCGGGGTCAGTGGAAGGTCATGGGGCCATGTGCGGTACCAAGCAGCAACAGGCCAGGTGGCGGACATGAATGCTAGTGCCTCCTCCTGATCTCAAGCCCATCCACGTCCTCGGATGTGTGCTCTGCCCCACCTGTGGGTGGTGCAGTTCCGGCTGCGGCACTGTGTGCCACTGACACATTAGGGGCCGGAGGTGGATTGTCGGCCGCACTGTGTGGCAGTGACACATCAGGTGCCGGAGTGGAAATGCCTGCCGCACTGTGAGGCACTGACACACCAGGGGGCGGAGATGTGGATGGTGTAGGAGCAGCAGCATTCATCTGCGCCACGCCTTGTGGCAGCAATGCCATGAGGAGGATATGCAGGGCATGGTATATCCCAGCTACATTTTGCTGATGTGCAGCGGTGGCTGCCATCCTTTCCGCCTCCATCCGCACCATGTCCTCCATGAGCCTCCGCATGTGTGCCAGCTCACGGCTGAGATCGCTGGAGCCACTCTGAGCGGACAGGTGTTCTTGTCTCCGAGTCATGACTCCAGCGATGTCAGCCAGGGCTAGTTGGAGACCATGGAGCGGCCTGTGGGTGTCCGTTAGGGCCCGGAGGTGGTCCCTGATGGGACTCAGACACCCATGGATGGCATCAAGTTTGGTAGCCATGAGGTCGAACCCCACCCGCACCTGCTCAGCCATCTCCCTCTCGCCCTCCAACACACGGCGTTGGAAGGCCATGTGCTGTTCGGGGGGGTCTTGGGAGACAGCCGGGGTTGTGGGTGCCTCCTGCTTGGTGGTTTGTGGAGTGGGTGGGGTCTCCTCGATGCAGCTGGGCTGCCCTGGTTCTGGAGGTGATTGGCGGATGAGTTCAATGATGTCTTGGAGGGCTTGGGTGTCGATGCTGGTGGTGTCCTCCTCGTCATCAGTGAAGAGTGGCTGGGACTGCTCTGCAGGAGGTGTTGACGGTGCCCCTGCAATGTGAAGGGGAGATGCTGTGTTACAATGTGTCCATATGTATGTAGCCGCATGGTACATGTTCACATTCAGACAGCATGGCAATGTACATTGTGACAGTCTGTAGATCAGGGCCATGATCCAGAGTCATTGTGGGTGTGCACTGTGCTCTGCTTGATTGTGCATGTGTGCTATTGTGCCCATCTCCCCCCGTTCCCCCAGTACCTGGTGGTTACTCACCCTGTTGCTGTTGTGTTGTGTCATGTCGAGCAGTGTCCGGTCCCCCGACTCCTGCCACGGTCTCCACACTGATGACTGTCGACACCAGCTCCTTCATGTCATCCAGCTCCAGCTGTGGCGCTGGGCTCCCACCTCCAGTCTGCATTGCTGCCTTCTGGTTGCCTGCGAGTTTCTCCTTGGTTTTGCGCTTGATGTCAATCCATCGCCTCTTGACCTCGTCCATTGACCTCTTGTGCTCTCCGACGGCATTCACCTTGTCCACGATGGACCGCCATTTTCCATTTTTGGTGCCCAATGACACGTTGGAGGTGACGAACAGTTCTTGATGGTGTTCCATCACCTCCGTGACCAGGATCCTATTCTCCTGTGGACTGAACTTCGTCTTCCTCTTCTTGTCCTTGCCCTTCCCTGTCCCCGAGGTCCCAGGCTGGTCGACCGGGGTGCTTGTGGGGTTCCGCTCGTCCTCTGCGCCTGCTCCGGCTGCCTCCATGGTGCTTCGGGGTTGGTTATTTTGTGTTTGTGTATTTTTTGTACTTTTGTAGTGATTTTCCCGCCTGCCCTGTGTGTATTGCAGGCCTGGCGCTGCTTATCGCTGATTTCCTCATCGCGGTTTGGCCCATCGCATGTTTTTTTGCGTTGGGGTTTGGGTTTTTATCACCGTCACGGTTGTTGTATCGCGGACATTGTCCGCGTTTTTGGGAGACTATCGCATGGTATCGCTGTGTTGTGAATTCCACGTTAACACGGGGTTATTTTCCCGCGATAGACTGCGATGTGTAAAGTTGCGTTAACATTTTTTGGAGATGTTTAGCGCACGTTCTTGTGAATATCCCCCATAGATTCTCATGGAGTACTTAACACAAGATAAAAAGTAGTGCTTGAAATGCAAGAAGTGGAAGGGCACAATTAATGTGTCCATGCTCCAGGGAAGGGGCAAACACAAAAAAGAGGACGGAAAGCCCACACAAGCTAACGAACGAAAACCAAGCAAATGAGAGTGACAGTAAAGCCAGCCAATTGACAGGCTCCAAGGCTACTGTAAGCCGAAAATAGGTCTTTTCGCCAACAGACAGATTTCTTTGAATGGTAGGCAAGACCTAAATATAGACTTTTTTTCAGGCATAGATGCATGATTTAATGAGCAAGACAAGCAGCTTATAGCTCCCAATACCTACACTATGAGTATATAGAGGCATTGATTTCGGTTTCTGCAGAAGACGGGATCAACCAAATTTACATTAAACTTTTTATTGAACCTTTAGCTACACCTACTGTTTTTAACAGTGATGCATACTTTTATGAGAGTATCGTCCTAAAATGGTTCTAAATTCCTTGATGTGTGCCTTTGTAGTAAAAAGTCAAAATGTAGACTAGCTCTCTGCCATCTATTCAAAGTGACAGAACTGTATTATCTGCAATGAGCGTCCAATCTGTGTCATCACTATAGATTGCCAATATTATTTTCCTCAAAATGCAAATACTTTTTCTTTGAGAGAGCTGGAAAGTATTAAAATATTTTAAGATTAGTATCAGATCCCTGTGCTAATGCATCGACAAAATGAGAAAGTAAAAAAAAACACTATTAAAAGCACCAAGCAACAGGAGAAAATACTTTCTAGTTTGCCACAAACTTCGATTTTGTTGTTGAAGTTCTGACTCTGAATCTTGTCCCTGTCCTATCCCAGGGACAGCCAATGTCGAAGAAAAACGAGTATCTTAGGTAATCTGACATCTCTTTGTCATACGTCCGTGGCGTGATAGTCAGTTTCTTTGTAATGCCAGCTTCCTTCCATCCTTCTAGCGGCCGCTGTTATTAAGTGATCGGTCATTTAAACGTGAGGTATAAAGACCTTGTCAGTAGACGTGATGAGATAACTGGAAAATGTTACTATCACCACTGCTGGCCGGAGTGTTTCATTTCCAGCCGCTGCAATTGATTTGTATCAAAGGTTTGCTTTTCCTGTTGCAGGCATGCACCAAATTTCATTTCGCTTGAGTCTGGCTACAACAGGTGAACGCCTTCCGTGTTGCCTCATCCTATACAGGCGCCTTAGATAGAGCACTGTAGCTTATTGGACTGCTGCAGGGATTAGAAAAAGCACATGTGTCATCCATTTCAATGCTCGAACGTGAAGTCATATGTTCCAACCAATCATGAACTGTCTGTGTCGGGCAATAGCAAGATGGCTGACTTGTTTGCTGATGAAAAATGACCTGCACATTGATAAGCCGTGATAAGCCCCTGAATACATCAGTTCCAGAACATTGTCTCCGGAAAGCGAAAAAAGATAAAAGGGTGAAGCCTCGCTAGGCAAACGTGACATAATGCTGATAAATGGGCCGGAGTCCGAAATGCAAGAGCCATGAGAGGAGCTAAAAAACACAACGCCATATTTACAAGGAAACTGTCAGAGAGCGGTGTTAAGCCAAAATTGCTAACTCCGCACCCCGACAGTTTCAAAACACAGGGATGCGCCGTATTTACAAGAATGGGGCACACCCCTGCCTTTCCCCTAGTGCAGGCGCTAAGTTTAGCTGCCTAGCGCCAATGCAGGCACCCTTGCACAAAAGTGCAAGGGTGCCTGCGTTGCAGGGAATGATTGTTCATGTTCAGGAAGGTGTCCCTTCCTGCACATAAACAATCAATAATGGTGATTTGTAACTTCTATGTGTGCTGCAGAATGGAGCACAAATAGAAGTTGCAACTCGTCATTTTCTAATGCTTGTTTATGTGCAGGAAGGGACACCTTCCTGTACATGAACAATCACTACTGGTGATTTGCTCTTTCTATGTGTGTTGCAGAATCCAACACACATAGAAACAGCAAAAACAAGGAGAAATTAATAATTCCTCCTCGTTGAGCCAGGTTAAGACTAGGTTTTCCCTGAACTTATTTTTGGTGGTGCCTCATATTTACGCCACCCTTGTAAATAGGGGACTTTGTCAAAAAACAATGGGTGTTGCGGCGGATCGCCCGCTGCAACACCCATTGCCTGCCCCTTTCACACTAAGGGTCAAATATCAAGATTTTGGCGAAGCGGTGGTGCAGCGGTGCGAACCGCTGCGCCACTGCTCCACCAAAGCTTGGACAGCACGCTCACCAGATTACGATTTATTCGTAGTCTGGCAGGTGGGCGGTGTGGCGGTTCCCCCTGCGGTGCCCTTTAAAAGGCTGTGGTGCCTTTTAAAATGGCACCACAATGGGAATGTCTCACAAGGTTCCTGCACGGCATGGACTCGTAAGTCCATGCCGTGCAGGAACCTATGTGCATGCACACAGGGGGGCACATTTTATGCCCCCTGTGTGCATCCACATATGTCTGAGGCAAGGGTTTCCTCTCCGCCAGGCTTTTCATGGAGTTGGAACCGCCATGAAAAGCCTGGCTCAGAGGAGACTCGTAATATGCTTGGCGGGACCGTGGCGATCCTGCCAAGCATATTGCAGCCTCTGACCGCCGCTCCTACACCCGGGAACGGCAGTTCCCTGATGGAGCCGGCAGTCCTAGTATGGTCTGACTGCTCGAGTCATAGTTGGGCAGTCGGACAGTGGGTGTGGCTGGATCCACAACCGCCGCGCCAACACGAGTCTGGCGGTCCGAGGACCCCCAGACTTGTAATCTGGCCCTTAGTGCTGCGTGAAAGGGGTATTCTTTACAAGGCAGCGTTAAGCCATGTTAAGTGGCTAAGCACTGCCTTGTAAATAAGGCCAAGGGGTTATCGCCACCAGAACTTCACAAAAAGTGACGTTCTGGTCGTGATAAGCCCTTGTAAATATGCCCCACAGTTCTGAACTGGTTAAGAGTCAACAGAGGGTCTATTAAGGCATTACGTACCAGACATTATGGCTTTATTAATCAATCGGAGAGAAGAAAACTTCCAGAAATATTAAAGAGCTCATGCTGAAACTTATGCATTTACTGGTATTGTAATTGTTTTTAATGGCCTCACATCCACTCCTCTTTAGAGGACACCCTTTCTTCTCATTTATTGGCCCATGGCCTGTGAAAGCTAGATGGACTAAGCACTTTGCTGGCAGAATTAAGACAAATTCCAAACCTTGACAGCCATTCCTTTTGTTCTTTATTCTCCTTACTTTTACCCCAACTCACACCCCCCTCGAGGGGTGGTATCTTGATTCTATTTATAACATTCTGCTGATTAACTCCTCCTTAAATTTCAAACTCATAGAAGGTGATTAGGTCTGGTTTTAGCCAAGACCTTTAGATTTTAATAAAATTATGTGCATAATATACGTACTTACTTAACAGGGCTAATGGGCAGTTGTCTTCATCCCTTTGTCTGCTAATGGGCCATTCACAATTTTCACGCGCCCACTACAGGAAACATTATGGGGCAGTGGATCAGCCTACTACAGCCTTTGGCTCACTTCACTGTGAGTGACAGCATTCTGTCTTTTCACAAGGAGCACACCCAAAGTAGTTCCTAAAGCAAGGCCCGACAGCTTAACCAACAATAACGTTTTGGAAAAAACATGAAAAAACAAAGCAAGCACTGACAAAGCCAAAAAGGTGGCAGCAGACGGCCGACCCATTGGCTTTGCCAATGCTTGTTTTAAATTATGTGCAAAGGGTTTTTTGTATGTTGCAAATATGCTGACGACTCAAAATCCCTTGTGGTTGAGGTGTATTTAAAAAAAAGTTAATAAGCCATGAGAGTTTTTCAAACCATTGATTCTAGCAAAAATGGATCTGGGACTCACACAAATTAGAGATGGGTGGGGAAATCAACGGGGATTCATATTGAGAAAGTCCTTCTCACATCACTTAGCAGTTCCTCCAGCTTCAAAGTTGAGTTCTGCAGTTTTGCAAGAGTTCTATTTACCAAGATAGGTAAAGTATTTGAGGAAAGATAAAGACCTGCCAGACCCTTTCATGCCATTCATAACAAACAGACTCTGCTCCGCCCTTTGTGCTGACTGCTTGCTGTTGCTCTGCAGTGCATTCCCAGAGTTTTTTCAATCCTTCAATTGTTTATGACTCAATCTATTCGAGTGGAAACTTATTTTATGCCTTTTGTATCATTTTCACATATTTTTAATGATACGATGGAGCATCGCCTATTCAGTATTCAGGCCTTTCAGAAGGTTTTGCAGGGCCCAGGTTAGAACCAGTATATGGTGACTGAAATTATATCCATCTTTATGAATGTAGAAAAATGCCTCTTTTTGCACGGTCACCCCCACTTTTTGTGGACTGATGCTGCTGTTTTTTTTAAATCTGAGCACTAGGACACTGCTAACGGGGACCCATTGCATGTATTTCTGACCTCTAGGAAATTTTGAAATTGGCTATACTGCTAATTGGCATATTTAACTTAGCTATAAGTCCCTAGTATGTGATACAAAGTGAAACCAGGCCTGAACGTTAAATGTCACTAGTGGACCCCAGCATCTATTGTGCCACCAGTACAGTGACAACGTGAAACATGGCTCCAGGCATACCACTGTAAGCTGGCTTTGAAGTTTTAAACTTTAAATTCGATCTGTCAAAATAACCCCCTTGCCAGGTCAAAACCTTCCTTTTAAATATTAATACGTCAGCCCTATGTAGATCTTACAAGCCCTAAGGCTGGGTACATGATATTAAAAAGAAGGACATGTAGAAATGTAATGTTGCACATGTCCTTACTGTGAAAACCCCCCAGAATGTTTTTACACTGTAGCAGAGCTGGTTGTTCGATTCGATGACATGGGATTACAATACTACATTTATTTATGCAAATTGTGGTTAGGAAGCTGCTCTTTGTTCATTCAGAAATTCTGAAACCTCCAATTGAATTACTGTTCGTAGGGTTGCAGAAAAAAGCATAAAATAAGAATGCAACCATCTAAAGAAAGGATCCTCTGATACCTTACAACAAACACGCACTGGCAAAGCCAATAGGGCGCAACTTTTTAACTATTAGTTTTGCCGATGCTTTTTGTCGATGCTATGCAGCATTGGCAAAAGAAAAAGGAAGAAAAAAGGCACAATGTGAAGAGTATATATACACTACACTTAATGTTCTTAAGTTTCCTGACCCAAATATGACAGTGGACTCGCTCTTATTATCACACTGTCTCAAAACTGGTCCCTCAAGGTACGTATGGGCAATAACCATGGTACAAATTAACTTTCCTTCCTATTAAGGTTGTAAGAATGGTGCCACTAAAATAGCTTTTTTCACTCTGCCAAACATAGCCTGGCAATCATTGTTCAATCCAAATGCTACATTTTTTAGTAGACTTCTGAACGTCTTTATAATACTCTCAAAATCCTTCAGGATCTTGGACTAGAAATCAATATTTCCGACAAAGGAGCGTAACTGTTCTTTGTCCTGAGGGGAAGGTGCATTGACAGTGCTATCAACGAAATTTGGTTTGGCCTCACACCATTGCTTGTTAGCGCATGACCCAAATACTGCACTTCACTCACTCTGAACTTGTCCTTTTTCAAAGTCACACCTTTGTCTTGCAAAATTTGAAGAATTCTATGAGAACTGCATCATATTGTTGCACATCAGTCCCAAAAATCAGGTGTTGTCCTGGAAGGCTACCACATTTTTAAATTTCTTTGAACATATCAGAGATGACTTTATGAAATACAGAGGCAGCTGATGTAGACCAAATGTCACATGACAAAATTGAAAAGGGGTGTCAAATGCAGTCAAGAATATTGATGCAGGCACTAACACCACCTAATGATATACAGCTTTAAGATCGATCTTAATATACTATTTGGCTTGACCCACCTTGGCAATGAGATATTCTATTCTGGGAAGCAGAATGTTTTTTGCCCGCAAGAGATCTTTCAACCTCCTGAGGTCTACACACAAATGTTTACTCATCTAACGTCTTGCAAGCCAGAGCAACCACAGATAAGCAAACGTGGCATTGACTGGATCAATTATATCTTGTTAGGAAGGTCATCAATCTGTTTTTACAAACCATCCCTGACACTGTAAGGTACATATTGCAGCTTATTTGCCACAAACATTTTATTGAAATTTACTGAGCCACACACTCGCCATATCCTCATCCTTTTCCGAAACATAGACCTTTTCACCAGCCCTGAGTACAATTTTACATTTAGTATGCTGTCAGCACTCCAAAACCCTGATACCTTTCTTTGTGATTGTTAGACCCAGCGTTTTCCGGCTGGCTCAGATGCATTGAAGCCAGTCAGAATCCACCGCTCTAGATAGAATGAGTACCATACACAAAATGTAAGTCTGTTTTTATATAGCGCAGCTACTCACCCTTACAGGTCTCAAGGCACTGGGGGCCGTAGTGGAAATTAAGTGAGCTATTGCCCAGAGTCACATGGTGCTGAGCTGAGCTGCCGCCAGAGCCGGGGATCGAACCGTGAACCCTGTTCTCCGAAGTCAGCTGCCCTGGCCGCTGCACCACACCTCTCCACCATACACTTGTCTGATAACCTGTGCTCATGCTTAGGTAGCTTGGCACCGAGCAGTCAGGATTCTCCTCAGGGTCCAAGTGTAAAGTATTGGCACAACACCTCCCTCGCAACACAAAAACACTCCACACCTTATGTATAACACACTTTTCTTTGTATTACACACACACACCGAAATCAAAACGAAATGCACATTGTATATACACTTCACAGTTATATGCAATGGTCAAACTTTCCCTATGAAATCAAAATGAGATACACATTGTATATACAATTTACAATTATATGCACTTGTTAACTTTCCCATTCGCAGAAAGGTCAAACAGTCACAAGTCTTCAACTTCGCCTCGTGACCCAGCCCATCAGTCTTCAACTACACCATCTAATGGTACACGTTGCCCTGGCTGGCACCCCATTGACTAGACAGTCGGAACCACCTAACACGGAATGAAACAGTTACTTAGTTTAGTCCATCCGGATTAAACGTCGAGGCACCTGACAGTACCTGCACAAGTGCTGGACTGTGATCCCCCCAGAGACAAAAGGTTGTGACCCAGGAAGTTGGCGTGCTTCCCAGCCTGGAGAAATGTTTCTCCTCAGGCAGAGCTGTGAACTGCCGTAACCCCCAAAAGTCAGCTGCAGATGTCCACCAGCCACACAAAACCCTCAGGGCTCGTCACGATGTTCTCCACAACAAAGTACCTTGTGACGTGGGTCCAGGGAGAGAGAGCCAACGACCTCGGACAGAGCCCGCAATCTCAGGCACTGTCATCCTCCTGATCTGCACAGCCCTCTCTAAATTTTGTTCTGTCTGCCATCCTACCCCGGGAGGTTTGATCACTATCTTTAGTGGGGCCAATACACTGTTCCTTTGAATGCAGTTGCCAATTCCATCGCTATTTAACCATCCCAGAACGACCCCTCAGAGTCATAGGACCGCTGTTTCCCCTGAGCCCCTTCAATCAGAAATGCACAGATGTAGCTGTCCCACTAGCACCCAGATTTGAATAGGAAGCAGGCCGACAGGCACACAGAGCCACAAGCATCAAAATGCCCACTTTCCCAAAAGTGGCATTTCCCCACACGTAATGTCAGATCCTCTCACACTAATGGAGAGGATTCGCAATTACAAACTCATCGATATCAAACACAATACTGCTACTATTCTGCCCGTAGGAAATACTGCTAAATAGCCTTTCCCTACATTCCACCATGCTAATCAATGCGAGAAGCAGGCCCCATCAGACCGAACACACCACCCGGTGCCATTCACGACCCTTGCACATAACGCACACACACACACACACACACATGCCCTACCTCTTTCCAACACTGCACCCTGTCACCAGGGAGAACTCCGATATAGTAAGAGACATGCAGAACCTTGGCACATAGCTTTTTAAATGCAAAACCGAGTAACAGTAACCTGTGTACATAGCCCCCACCAGGGCAAACCTGTGGCACAACCGATGAGCTACCTCCGTGGACACACAACCAGTGCTGCAGTCCCGTGGAGGAGCATTCGCGATACATGCCCTGGGTATATGTCTTACACCTTGACAAGGGACTTACAGCTAACTTGAATCAGCCAATCATGTATATGACGAGCACAGCGCTTTTGCACTGAATCAGTGTCAAATGCCCTCAAAGTCCTAAGGCTAACATCCAGAGCAGCAGAAAACTGGGAGGTAGAAAAGCAAAAAGTAGAGGGAAAGCACCCTAGAAAGGGCCATTTCCAACAGTGACATAGACTTTTTCTTTAATCTCACTTGCTTGATTGTGATTCTGGCCAAGAAGTAACTTATTAGTGCTAAGCTGCTCCCTTTGAAATCCCCCATGGTAATATCTGGTGGGAGAAAAACTTTGCTATGCCAATCAAACTCATATTTATCAATGGAAATTATTGTGATCCTTGCATCTGAATCAACTAGGAGTTCTATGTACTTCTCATCATCTATTCCAACCTTGATTCAAGAATCGTCTCATTTTTTTACCTCAATTTCCTCAGTGGTGTCTTCCACTTCAACAGCCAAAACTAACTCATTAATTTTGCCACTCACCAAGTCATCACCAACTACCTCTTTACTAGTTACACAGCACACCTCCACTCTCCACCATTTTTACACAAGCTGCTTAAATTTGTACACAATATGTCCTGCATGTTTGTCCTACAGCTTAGCAGTTCCTAGAATTGTCCCATCATGTGGTTGATTCATATTTAAAGCATGTAGTATTTCTAACATTCAGTCTATTTGTTTGGGTTTAGCTAATTACCTTAGCAGTTGTCGATCGGAAAACATGTGGGGTTCTCTACTTCTTTTCACCTTCTATAACAGCAATAGTATTTGTATGGGTATTGCTAATGGGCAAAGCATTGCAAGCGCTGAGCAGTTTGGTATCCTGATGGGATGTCTTGGTGCTATTTGAAATGTCCAGAGCTTTGTCCAGTGATGGATTCTCGCAACCTAACAATCTTTTGCACTGTTTGGTGATTGCATCTCACAGCTAGCTGGACTCTTATGATTTGGGATGCAAAGCCGTCAAACTCACAACTAGCAGCTAACAGCTTCAGCGCATTAATACATGCATCTTTTAATTAATTGGTGTATTGACCCTATGACGTTATACTACTAAGTGCTTTTGTCCATCAATCAATTTTATTTTGTTGCTGTTTCACTGCAGTTTGATATTCGTCTAGATCTTCAACTTGTTGAGCAGCATACACAGGTAAGTGTTTAAATACCTTTTGACTGCCATTTTCTAGATAATAGTACATTAAATTATTCTTCCAATCGTGTCTACATTTGTGGCCATCTCTGGCACCCAGGTATGCATTAAAAGATCTAATTCAGCAAATACACTTGATTTGGGGGTTTCCTGGTTCTTGCAAAAAGGGCTGGTGGAGAGGCATTCTACACTTTGATTGGATAGAAATATGAGTTAGCAAGAAATCGCATAAAGCTTTAATTTAAACTAAAATGCTTGTATAAATAGCAAAGTAAACACAATAAAATAACACTTCCAGAGACAGTGGGAAGTATGGGTAACTGCTGAAAGGTAGAAGCAGACTAAATAAAATTAAACCAGTTGTCTGAGAACATGACAGTGTGTACACAAATCACTGTGGAGTCATCCTTGTCGACTTGCAGCTGTATAATGCTAATAAATAAAACATAAAAAGCACTGTGGAGCCTGCACAGAATCTTTTAGAAAATAAAGTATTGTCTAATTTTTATATTCAGGCAGACAATCCAGAAAGCTTGCAAATCTCCCTTAGGCCCTCATTGTGAGTGACACAGTTAACTGGCAAAAATGAGTGACTCCTTAAAGTGTATATTGCAATTAAGAGTTTGGCAACCAACGCGGCACTGCTGCAGTTTTCTCCCAATGCATTTAGGAAGGACAAACCTGCCGAAATGTATCGGGTGAAGCATGCCAAAGAATCAAGCCACACATTTTGCATGTTATTAGCCATTTTCTGGGACAAGCTCCTAATAGGGAGTTACTTATCAGACCTGTTCAATTTCGACCCAGTGAATTTAACAGGGTCCAATCAGTATCAGCTCCAACACCCAGTCATTCGTAATGAGGGCAGTGGTGGACCTGCACCAGGCCCTTCGAATCAGCTAAAGCTGCCAGTAGCAGTTCAGCAGGTGGTGCTCTTATGCTGCCCAGTGTAGGCTAGAGTACGCAAGACTGGAGAACACGTCACCAAACACAGGATCAGATATCTGGGTCCTGACACTGACATGGGATGAGTACAACTAAGCTAACTCAGCTCACCACCCATTTCATCAATTGTGACCATGAACTGGAGCAAACATTAGGATGGAATTGCGTTCAGGAAAAAAAGCACACACATGAATAACTTACGGTGCTCAACTCGTTCTATCAGGTTGGAATCTTAAGGCATTCACCCTAATTGTTCAGTTCTGTTTCCAACATCACCTAGGACTCATAAAGATACATGTGGATCAAATCAAATGACGCTGTGTATCTGTGCCCCCCAAACGCATGCTCTCGTCGCCAAACTGAAGTGGGGGCACAGCACAAAGAAGTCACAAAAGTAGAAGAGTAGTTTATTAAACAAAGAACAGTGTCCAACCTGCCTTTCTACCAATGTCCAACTGGCAAACATAGAGCGCCGTGACATCCAGGAGTCGACTGCTCTGTGCTCGTAAAAACGCTTGTAATTACAACATTTATTAAAAGACCAAGAGGCATATGTACAAGCCCCTATCGCCACCACAACGTCACTTTTATCGACGTTGTGGTGGCGAAAGGGGCTTAGCCTTATTTACAAGGCAGCGTTCAGCCACTTAAGGGGTGGGCAGTGGTGTTGCAGTGGGCGTTTCACTGCAACACCCATTGATTTTGAAGCTGCCCCCTATGTACAAGGGCAGCGTACATGGGAGGCAGCGCCAAAATTAAGACCAGGTAAAACCTGGTCTTAAGTTGGCGAAACGAGGAGAAATGCAGAATTTCTCCTCGTTTTTGCTTTTTCCATGTGTGCTGCCTTGTGCAGCACACATGGAAAAAGCAAAATGCAATAGACTGCTTATGTACAGGAAGGTCCCCCTTCCTGTACATAAACAATCCTTAAAAAAATGACATTTTGTAACTTCCATGTGTACTGCATTAAGCAGCACACATAGAAGTGACAAAATGGCATTTCAGGATTGTTTACGTGCAGGAAGGGACACCTTCCTACACATAAACAATCCTCCTCTGCACGCAGACACCCTTGCACTATGGTGCAAGGGTGCCTGCGTTGGGCGCTACACTGCTAAGTCTAGCGCCATCGCTGGGGGAAATGCAAGACTGCACCATATCCTTGTAAATATGGTGCAGCCTTGCGTTTCTGAAGTGCGGAGTGAGGCTTTAAGCCATGACGGCTAACGCCTCACTCCGCCACTTCTATTGTACATATCCCCCCAAGCTTGCTGTTTCCTCATAGTGTTTCAGACTCTTATTAACAAGTCTTTCATCAAAAGAGAATATGCTGGGTGTTGTCACCCCACTACTGAAAAAACATTGTTTAGATATTTTGGAGTCCTCCAACTATGACCTATTATCCGACTTTATGCTTCAGTCACAATTTGATGTAAGCAAATATGAATGTGATTTCTGTATTAATTTGAAGTGCCATTTAGCCTTAGTATGCCTGCTAATGTTCATGACTCTAGTAGGCCTAGAAGCCATTTTATTCACATTAGTACATTTGCTCATTTCCTGCATTTTGAAGTAAAGTGTAGCATTGCTTTCAATATAGGCAACCAGAAGCATGAATTTAAGAAATTAATGATGTCAGCAGTGTGTTCCTGCTTTGTATCATTGGTTCATTGGTGTCTGGAATGTTCTCTGTGGGAAGATTCTGACACCAGCTTATTAGATAAGTTTTGATGTAAGTAACACAGTTATGTCAGGTGTTTACTGTTTACCCCTCCATAGACTTATGTTGAGGAAAAATGTATATAAACCATTCGAATTTGCCTGCATTTCAGCAATACATGCTCTAGCTGCCCATTTTCAGGGAAAGTTCTCATCGGTTGAAATTACAATTGTCTTTTGATTATTTGCTGCGTGGCTTGCTGTTTTTGCATTTAACGCAAGTTAGACTTTTGGCTTCCCGAATGTGTTGTGTTTGATTTTACCACATGCCAACAGATGTCCTGCTCCTAAGGCAATGACCACTTTGGGAAGACTGTACCCTGCTCTAGGCTCGCTATTTTAGACAGTTTGCACCATATTTCAATTTGGTCAATTTGCAGGTGAGTCAGCACCCCAATGCTATGCATCCAATTTGCAAAGTCACATGCATTGTCCAGCTTCTAACACTTTGGGAGCAACAAGACTAACAAGTCTTTTATTAAAAGGAAGAATGTCCAGTGTTGCCACCTCACTATTGAAAAAGCATTGATTAGAAGCTGTGGGGTCCTGCAATTATAGACCTCACATGTGACACTTATCTTTAGTCACATTCTGATTCAAAACCTGATTGATCAAGGAGTATCACAGCAATGCAAATGCCTAATCTATCAATGTGTTGTCACCCTATGCTTCGGAGCATCCCAGTCCCATCCTGGCCCAGGCAATGAAGCCAATCTAAAGAAGTCTTGACAAAGGCTAGAATATGTTACAGCCTTTTTCGCCATTCCAGAGCCTCGGCCTTCTGGGAGATCTTTTATTTTCCCTAGAGTTAAGCCTGCCTTTGAACTGAACTTCCTCCAACCTCAGTTATCACACTTAAAGTGATTTTCAGATCCAGCTAATATATGGCCCCATCAGTGCGGAAGTATCTAATCATAGCCTGGCTAAGTGAAGCCCTGTTTGTAAAAGCCACATTTGCTCGGCCACTGAATCCCAACAGAAAGAAGTTAGGAAGTTTGAACTTTTAATCTGCCAACAATTTTTGTGGGACATTTTGTTTAAATACCCTTTGCCTTTCTGTAAGTATCGTTAATGTGTCATTAGCGGGTCAGTAATTGTGGTCCAACCTGACCAAAAGGGAAAATTGAATAACATTTTCAAGCAGGGTGATCCAGAAGAAAATTGGAGTCAATTTGACCTAAATAGGGCCGATCATTAGTGCTTGCATATTTGGGAGCAATGAACCTATGTCGATGTTCATCCTTAGCCATTTGTCTTCCTTTCTGTTGAATAGAAATAGTATTCCTATATTGTGGAGGTAGAGCAGAGAAGCATTTAGCGCTCTCATTATTCGATGAGCAGGACAGCACATGAAAGGATGACCCCGCCCTACACGAACATAGCTCTCCCCCTGTTAGACTTAGTACAATCAGCAGGCTCTTCATGGCCCATTTCTGTCAAATAATACACCTAATCAATTAATGGTTTGTAGGGGGCAAGAAACAGGCTAATTCCCCATGTACAGCAATTATTCAGATTGATGGTGTGCTTTGGACTGCAACACAATCCCATCCCCACTGCTCCTGCCATCCCCCTGAAGACGTGGCTCACAGTTTGCCCCCCAAATCGCTTCCTAGCCTAAATCATCACATTTTTAGTAACTTAATTTTGTTATGGGAGCCATTCCGAGAATTAAAGAGTTTCTGTATTAATATGCGCTTTGTGGACCAATTACAATTCAGTGTTGTCAAATAATACACAGTTGTCAAATAATACACAGTACAAAAGTACACAAACACAATAGGAAGAAAGAAGTAGGGAAAACCTATATTTATGTGTATATGGCACCTTACAGCATGATGTGTGGCCATGCTCCTTCACTCAGATGTCTTGCCTTTCTCACTTCTGACTACCATGTGTAAAACATATTATTGTAATTCCTTTTGCTTTTACATTAATGTCCGCTTGCATCTGTATACCACAATGTGCAATGGTATATTTTATAATCAAATGTGAATGTTGTTTTTGTATTTACCTAGAGTGCACTTTATCCTTAGTATGCTTGCTAAGTTTCTTGACTCTAGTAGGGCTTGAATCCATTTTATTTGGGTATTACATTTGCATGTTTCCTACTTGTGGTAGTAAAGCATATCTTTGCTTTTGATATTGGGAACCAGAAGAGTGATTTATGAAATCAGCAGTATATACAGGTAGTGTATCTTAGTTTCAAGGACAATTAACATTTCCCTGGTGAGAAGATCCTTTCCACCTGTTCATTAGATAAGTTTCACTGAAAGTAACAAGTTTGTGCACCTGTTTGCGCTTCAGAGATTTATATTGACGGAAAAATGTAAAAAACACTGTCAAATTTGCATCTATTTTAGCATTACATGCCCCAACTAGACGTATTTGGGTTAGAGCTTTGGTCGATTGGAAAGACAATTGTCTCTTTATTTGCTATGCCATTTGCATTCAAAATAGGGATGCGCATAATTACGGACAATTACAGTAAAATTGTGCAAAATTTCCCGTAATTACTCGAAATGCAAATCCATTATTCTGCGCTATATTTTTGCTCAAAATGTATCCTCGCGTAAATTTTTGCTGCAAGGCTGCATTTACACAAGAGCACCTTGAACAATAGCTACTTGCTGTCTGTTGTTTCTGTTGCATTTTGGTAAATTTTTACAGTGAATTACCACAAATTGCACCATTAGTGTTACATTTTTACAGCAAATGGTGCATAATTATGCAAAGTGGCATAATTGCATAATTTTCGGAATTTCACGTCAACCTAGCATGAAATTACTGAAATTACATAAAATTACACTGTCGTAAATTAAATTTCGCCCAGGCTTACTTAAAAGTATGTTTGACTTTTGGCTCCCTGACATGCTTTTTATTTTAACGCATGCTAACAAATGTTCTTCTCCTATGGCATCCACCAATTTGGGATGTTTGTACCATGCTCCCAGATCGCTATTTTAGAAGTTCTGCACTATCTTTCAATTTTGCCAACTTGCAGGTGAGTCAGAACCCCAATGCTATGTCACCAGATGGAAAGTCACACACTTAGTCCTGTATATACAATTTTGGAGGTAGCTGTGCCTTCACCTAACCTCTATATATTCAAGGGATAAACACCCATTCCTAACTCTACATTGGTCGGGAATTCCATGCCATGGCTGTAACATGTCACCTCTGATATGTGTACTGTCCACAACTGCATTATTGAGTGCAACACATGGTGAACCCCACATTCTTAGAGGCTTGTGAAGGGTATTTCAGGATGAGAGCCAATGTCCTCACCTTCCGCAATACAGTAGTTATTGAGTGCAAGACCACAAAGTACTTTCATCACACTATGCCACAGTCCAGAATTCAGCCCACAGTCTGGGACTTGCATTATGAGTGCCATCTTATTCTGAAGAGCTGGTAACAGAAGTTCCTGACCCCTTCAGAATTCAGACAGCTGTGGAAACCTTGCAGATCTCTTAACTTTCACCTTGTGATTTCGGGTGCTGAAAGTAGCCGTACTCTCCAGGTGAAAGTCTGGCTCAAAAGGAGAGATCATGCCCTGAATTACTGATTCTCCAAATAAATCCTCATTTCGTGATGGACCTTCTTGGTCTAACTGGTAATGAGCTGGATATTCCCCACCCCCGGAGACATCAGTAACCCCGGTATCGGTAATCGCGGGGGGTCGTAAAATCGGACCTATTTACTGGCCACTCATAGTGAGGTTCTTGGAGTGTTATGCAGCAAAGGGCTTTTGTCCCCAACCACTATCTAGAGGTTCAGAAATACGAGCCCAATGGCCTCTCATCCCATTTCCCACAATCCTGCTGCGAGGAAATCAATTTAACTGTTCGTGGTTCTCTGTTATAAGTAGTAGGTAGTAGCAGCAGTAGCAATAACATCAGTTTGTAAAGTTGAGAATTCAGAGGTATTTACTGGGCAACCTGATGAGATCTGTAGTTGAGTTCTACTGCAGTCTCTGTCACAATTGATTACAGATAGTTTTAATTGCTTCTGCACCCTGAGAAAGCCCCAGCCAAGACTGCCCATGTAGGGCGAAACACGTGGGCAATACTAATTTAACTTAATCTATTATTGATGCTAACTAACATAGCATACTAGTGGTATTTCCTGTAAAAAGATTTATTTTCATATAACTTGCAAGTGAAATATCATTCTTTAAATGTAGGTGAATCACTAAGTATTGTAAGTACATGGGGTACCAGAGTTTAGATCCTATCCACTTGTGACTGAAGAGATCTGCTCATATCTCGATCCGTTCAGTACTGAGGTTCAGGCTGAGACACTTTCACCAGTTTCCTGGAAATGCAATTCCTTTGAAATGGGCTAGAATGAACTGGTTGGTACCGGGTGGAGTTGAAAAAGAAGGAAAAGTAACCTAGGAGTAAAAGAAATATACCCAGGTAACTTAAATTTTAACTCACAGAGGACTGCGGAAGAAAGTAGTACCAAGCAAACTATAGCACAGTGAAGTACAATTTGTACTAGAATCCATCAGAATATTTTAGGGCTTGGCTTGTGACACTTAGAAATGATATACCCTGTTTAAAAACCCAAGCCTTGATCTAGAAAAAGAGAATGACCCCTTAGCAATTGTAAGAGTACTTTGTTCCTCATTGACAGAGGACACTGGGAGAACTTGTTCCTCTCTCTGTCTTGAATATCAGCTTCGAGGTCTTGTTTGCAGAGATAGTTTCCTGTCCTTATCCACAAGGATAATTGGGACTTGCATCTATTGAGAGGATAACCATCTTGCAGCGTCTGCTTCCGGTAAACTGAGGGGTATATTTACTAGGAAATGGCTAATGTGGCGCTGCATGCAATTTTTCAGCGTTGCGCTGTGTCATTTAAAAAAATGCAGGGATGCACCATATTTACAAGAATACGATGCAGCCCTGTGTTTTCTCTTGCACTGGCGCTTAAAAAAAGCAGCATAGTGCCAACATAGACACCCATGCATCATAGTTCAAGGGTGCCTGCATTGCAGGTATGATTGTTCATGTGCAGAAAGGGACACCTTCCTGCACATAAACAATCATAAATGCCGATTTGCTCATACTATGTGTACTGCAGAATGCAGCACACATAGAAAGAGCAAAAACAAGGAGAAATAAAAGTACTTTTCTTCATTGCACCAATCCAACTCCTGCTATTCAGTGATGTTAGTTTTTGACGCTGCCTCAGATTTACAGATCCTTGTAAATCTGGGACTGCATCAATAAGCAATGGGTAGTGCAGTGGAACACACAGAGCAACACCCATTACATGCCCCTTTTATGCATAAAACTGTGTGAAAGGGTACCATATTTGCAAAGCGGATTAAGCCATGCAAAGTGGCTTAATAATGCTTTGTAAATATGGAGCAGGGCATTGCACCACCAGAACGCTGGAAAAGTGACGTTCCGGTGACGCAATCTCATTGTAAATATGCCCCTGGTTCTGAGAAAATAAAAAGATCCTGGACTGTGACTTGTTGCAGTCTAAAGAAACCTTGAAAAAAGAAGACTGTGGTAGGAAAAGGGTTGGGTAGAACTAGTCTTGAAGAAAACTACACAAAGGCTTTCATTCGGTAAAATCATCTTTAAATATTTAAAATCTTCAGTTCAGTACAATTTCCCATGTTGAGGTGAAGACCAATTCAGAACACTTGCTGTTGAACAAGCTTTGACCCATGGCCTTCTGAAGGCTTGCTTACTTATGCAGAAATGTTCCACCATCACTGTGCCAGTGTCGTGTAGTTCCTATAGTACCCATGCAGGACCTGCGCGTTTGTATAACATAAGCTGTGGGCTTGGTCGCAGACTAACTGCGCACCCTCAATGCGTATGTTAGATTGTTTTGCATTAGCTAGCTCACAGTGCCACTAGAATCTCCTTTTATCGGGGAGAGATTAGTTTCTGGCAACCTTAGATCATGACAACCCAAATTCCTCAGAATTGTGGAAACAATGTACTACTTTTCGCTCAGTCACTCGTGCTTACTTATTCGGTTTGTCTCAGAGAGTTACACAGAATAAACAGTCGGGCGTTTCAATAAGTATTTATTGAACAGTTGTTATTCTAGTGTAAAATATATGTGCTGGGGCAACCAGCAGACAATAGCAGAGATATATTATCAGCAGTACGATAAAAGCAAAGGGATAGAACAGTTCTACCATATTGCAATAATCATGGATACATACATGAATATAAAAGCATTATGCAAGTGCGCGTACTCCTACGATGCCTAACTAGATGTACCTGAGTGTACCTAGCATATGTGTAGGTCTAAAAGCCTAAGAGCCAAGAATCCTTCTAGGATTTAGTTGAACCCCCATACCTGAATAGAGAGAGTGTGGGACCCCGTCCTGGTCTCGAGTTGGACACCCCGCAAGGGCTGTGTCAGACCGCTGTCAGCTGGAGCGACTGCATGCAGGAGCCTCAGCGTCTATGGTCAGTGTGTCAGCATGGAAGTCTCGTTCCCTCTGTCTTACCCGGGCAAGATGTGGTGTATTTATACCCTAAAGAGTCTCAGTCCTCAGTATGGTTTGTATTGGTCTGTCGTTAGACATGAGGAAGATGTCAGGGGTGAACTTTGTACATACATATTATGCAGGTGGTGTATTCCTAGAAAGCCATGCATAATTGATGAGTACAGTGTGGGCCTGTGTTTGGGAAAAACCCTGCTGTATTCAAAACCACAGGATAGATAACGTTCAGCCCTCAGAGCACGTTGTGTACTAGTGAGGACCAATGTAGGTGAAAGATCATGCCTATATAAGGAATCATGACTATAATAGGACATGTACAGTTATGACCGTAATAGGGCATATGCAGCTTTGACCATAACAGGGCAAGTACGAATATGACCGTATTAGGGCAAATATGAATACGTCCATTTTAGGGCATGTATGAACGGGTCTACATTAGGGCCTCTCTACGGGACATAACACCCACTCCTCTTTCGAATTGGATAACAATGACCATACTTAAAATCTGGACAATTTAAAATCATATTTAAAAACAAATAAAAACATGGTTTTAAAATCCCTATAAAAAATGTTTCTTCTAAAATGTTAGTAATTCAACTAATTTCAATTGGCACTAAAAGAATGTCTATTTTGTTTCTCCATATAAGTTGCCTCACTCAAAGTGGAAGAAGGCCATGCTTTGCTCAAGCGAAAGTGTCAATTTAGGAAATGTTCCAATTTTGCTCGTTTGTTTTGAAACAAGTGAAGAAGCCGAATTCTTTCCCAGGACACGACGAGCCAATTCAAGATTAAGCGTCCTGGCTGGGAAGCACAACATTATCGGTGTTAGCTGCTGCAGACAACAAATCCAACGCCTCACAGAGAACGTCAATCGCACATAGATGGAATGTAGCACTGCCAACAAGTCGGTGCTGTGGCAGCTTGTGCGGCAGTTGTTACCTGGGTGCCTGTGGAGGAGTCACCTAACCCAGCAGGAGCAAACGGCACCTGTGGATTCTCCAGGAATACGTTCATCAGATTCGGAAGCCGCTGGGGACAACGCAGAGCATGGGCCTTTATGGGGTCCAGCATTGCATCCGTGTCCGGAGGCGCATCTGATGGAAATGTCAGACAAAGATCCATCGTGCATTCTTCTCCGCAAAACAGGCATCGAAGAACAGGTAAGATGCAGTCTACCCAGACTGGTCGAAAGGATAGAAACCAGGAGGCATTGAGTTCTCGCAGGCAAGAAATGCCCAGAAGTTGTACCATGCGTTCACGGTATTTCCGCTCCTGGAGCATGTTCGCCATTCCCTCGGGAATTGGGCCGTCCATTGCGTAGCAGCAGTATTATGAATAGGACCCCTGCAATCAGCAATATGATAAGCGGGAGTCCTCCAAATACGCTTCCCAATACGGAGTGTATAAAATTTGGGATTACTCTGAGGACTGTCTGAAAGGTGCTTAACAGTCCTGACCCTATGGTCTTAAATAGGTGTACAATACTGCTCGTATCAGACATATTGAAGATACGTGCCGCCATTTCTACGAAATGAAAGGGGCAGTTTGTACGTATAAGCGCCTGTATCTCAGTTGAGGTCCTTGCAACTTGAAGTTCATAGGTTTCTCGAGCGGAGGTTAAGGACACGGGTTTCTGTAAAAGCATGGCTTGCAGTCTGCTCAGAATATCAAATTGTATGAAAGAAACATTCAGTGAAGGCCATAACGGCGCCTTCCTGACTGTGTTCACTGGTGGAAACAATACTTGCATACAGCAAGTAACCCTGGAGTTAACAGTGACCAGATATGCGACGCCCGGAAGCATCCCACAGCAACCTTGATCATTTAGCATCAAGTAACTCCCATTTGAGAGCAGCTCGAAAACCGGCGTGATCACGGCAGCTGGGGTTCCAGTCATGTGACACGATAGGTTCGCTACTGAACCGTTACAGACTCCGTGTAGTGAAATATCCTGACACATGAGAGAACCGCTTAAAGCGTTCTTGCAGTTTGTACCACTCAGATACACTTCTCGATCCCCATTCCGGCATCAATATCTATATGGTAACTCCCAAGTTTCCTTAATGTAACCCTTACCCATCTTTTCATATTTGCCTGCCTGCCTTTGCTCAAGGCAATATTGAAACTGAAACGTAGTGACCGGCAGAGTGATTTGGCCATGAATTAGCCATTCTGTTGATGGTGATTCGGCTACAGTGAATGGTAACTTTTCCAGTTTCTCAATACGCAGCATTGTATATTTGGCTCCCCTTTGTGCCATTTCTGTCTATCAGTCAGATTGTATTCTGAAAACAGAGATGTGGTGTTTATAAAACGCCATGGCACATAGCCTGCACGCAAAGATTGCAGCGTCCAGCTTAGCATCATAATAGAACGTAGCTGAGATTGCTCGTGTTGTAACAAGGCCAGATCTTGTTCTAATCTGTCGATTGCCGAAGACACAATGTTGCCTAAGGACTAAATCCTGGAGGTAAAAGTAGTTAACCCATTATCCACTACAGCTAATGCCTTTTCTAAGTTAATACAGTCTATCTCCCGTATCCTTTCTGCGGCCTCTTGTTGGGATATTTTCCAGTTTTCATTATAATAGGCATAAATGCCAGCATATATGAAACGTTTCTGACGTGTTTTCCTTGGACCTAGTAGGAAATCCTTAAGGTCTACATCAGGTGTGAGTAAGGTCAAGTGATGTTTTACTTCTGTGAGTGTTGAGGTCTCTAGCCAATCAAGGCACACCTTCCCAAAACTATAGGATGTCACTACCCCCGGGTGATGTCTCTGTACATAGCGTGGGTCTGGCCTATGGATACTAAACCCTTCGGTTGTATTCATAAATCTCTGCTGACATTAGTTTGTGTCAATGGGCCAAACCAGCCATTCTGTCCAATCAGGATCTGATCTGTTGTACTGGAAAATGTCATCTAATCTCACCCCATGTGTAGTTGAATTCTGCCCCCACCCATCTGCGATGGTGTTGGAAACCCCGGTGTGTTCATTTCCTTGCCTTTGGCTAATCCAAGACAGGTTGTTTGTTGCACAGTTTCATTCAGAAATAAGACCTGCTGTGGAATGAGGCATGCTCTAAATAGTGCTTCTGTTCCCTGGACTTGCCAGTCCCTAGAACCCCAGATTGATTTTAAATCTATAGTGTCCTTCCATAGGTCGAAACCCTGTGTAGACAACTGGTTCAAAAAGGATGCAGAGTAAATATGTTTGGTGTTTGTTAACATAATTTTCTAAGCTGAAAATTTCGCCACTTTATAAAAAAATGACTTCGGGTCGGATGTGTTAAACCCTGAGAAATATGTGAATTTCTGTGCAAATGCTTGCGAACTACCTTTTGGAGGTGTTGGGCAGTGTTCCAGTGTTCCCACTGGTGGTATTCAAATACAGTTCTAGGTGTTATAGATTTGTGTAAGAAATGATGACCATATTGCTGGTAACAGTACAATGTATCATAGTCTGAAGTACCTTCTAACATTTCATTTTTCGGAAATGCAACAGTTTTTTCTAAATCAGACATCATAGCATTTACAGTTTCAGTGTCCCAATCATCAGAAAATGTCCTGTAGGTAATGATATCACTTAAAGAAATTTTAAATACATGTTTTAGCTTTAAAAGTTCAGTCGGACCGAATATATCATAATCAATCTTGTCCCATACTATACCGTCCGGTATAGGAACTGCTGTGATGTTCACTGAAGACAAGTCTCTTGGTTCACGATGTGAAGACTGGTGTGGTTTTAAAATCACATTGACTCTTTGGGCTGTAAAGCTTTGCTGGAGATATCGTCCATTAATAAGCAAACTCAAAGTTATAATTAAACCTAGCCAGAAAAGAAAAAGAAAATCCCAGTGATATACCATAGTTCTATCCAAGGTGACACTAGGTAAGTCTTTCTAAAAAAGTTCAAAAAGTCAGTGAGTTTCTGTTGGAGTGATTTTTTGGCGGCCGACGTTTCCGGCTCGCTTGGATCCAGTGAAAACGTATCAAAGTTCATGAAATAGCCAAAAGCAGTTCAATCAATTGTTGGAATTGCATCGGGATTTGTTGAAATAGGATTTTGCTCTTGACGAGGCATGTTGACGTAGATGTCTGTAGTCGGTCTTATTGCAACTTGGTTGTTAAGTTGGTTTTCATTTTGAAGATGAATTTCTTGTTGAAGTGGAACGAGTTCCATAGCATTATTGCTAAGTCCTTCATTCCGTACAGGTGGCTCTTCAAACGTGATGAGTCTTTCTGTTTGGACTTCTTGTATTGTAGCGAGAGGAGGGCGTCTGCTACTGTGGAGTCCACGAGGCCTACTGTTTAGTATCGGCCACATAGTTTGGTTTGATTAAGTCGATTGAGACAAAACTTTTCTCCTTTTTTCCGGCAAGAGGCGGCAGAAGTACAGTTCTTGTGCCTTGGATTGCAAGGACCGGTACAGGCTTTCTGTAAGATGGCCCAAATTCTTTCTTGTCAGCAATCTTCTCTCTGACCAGATCCCCAACTTTTGGGATCCAGACAGGTCTTGCCGTTACTGCCTTGACTTCCTCAGTGGCGGTCTGTTTTTGGAGCACGTTACTTTGTTGTGTTCTGGATTTATTTAGATCCTGTAAAACAGCCAAACGATCATGGATATCAAATGGTTTTTCATCCGCCACTGTGCCTTCACTATCAAGATCAGGTACCCACATTCTTGTCTCAAATAGGACCTCGTAAGGAGTGACACCCCCTAGAGAGCTTCTTGGCTGGTTATTGATCGCTCGCTGTACCCCATAAAGGTGATTGACCCATCACCGCCCTTGCTTAATACCCTAGCTGTTAAAGATTGCTTTAAGTCTCGGTTTTTCCTCTCCACAACAGAATTTCCATCGGGATGATACGGAGAGGAGTACCGCAATGCTACGCCCATTCCTTCCATGGCCTCTTTGTAAGCCCGAGAGCTAAATGCCGGACCACGGTCAGAATGTAACGTGCCAACTGCGTATGTGCCGATAAAGACTCGCAAATCTTTTATAACAGTTCGAGCGTCAGCCGAGCGCTGAGGCCAAACCTTGAGGAAACCTGAGCTGGACGCACACGAACGGACAACTTAATGCTGTCTAACAATGTTGTCTGTACTGGACGTGTTGCGGTGGACCCTTCCATCTGCTTGCAGATGTCGCAGTTCCAGACATAGTCTCTAATCTGCCTTCTCATCACGGGCCACCACTAGCGTTGTTTCAACAAAGAAACAGTCTCCCTAAGTCCCTTATGTACAGAACCTTCCCCTTCGTCTGCCGCCACAATTAAGCCTTGGATACGATCCATATTTGGTATTACTCTATCCCCCACTCCAGGAATCTGAGCATATGGAATGTTTTGTGCATCTAACTTGTAGGAGTACTTGAGTGGAATTTTTTAGGTACTGCTGTGCTGTCTTTGCGTGAAGCATTGACAGCTACCATTATCTCGCCGTCTACCCTTGTCTTTGAACGAGTAACTGCAGCTACAGCGGCTGTGCGAACAGCCCCCTTTGTGGCTTCATCAGCCAATGAATTCCCTTCAACGTGAACGCCATCACGCTGATGACTCAGTGTATGTATCACGTGAGCCCTTGGTAGTTCGTTTCTCAACTCCACTACCTGTTCCCATAGCATTTTATGCTTAATTGTGCCACCTTTTGCATCTTTGAACCCGTTTTGTTCCCAATGATGTAGATATTCATTGTACGACTGTACACAGTAAAAGGAATCACACACAATAAGTGTGGGGAATTCGTGATCCGTATTTATAAGTGCCAGTATAAGTGCTTTGAGTTCTGCCAACTGAGCCGTGCAGTCTCCTAGAGATTGCGTTTTAGTGCAACTCGGATGGAACTTTCCATCGTGCATGCGACCTTTAACAATCGCACACGCCGCGCTGTAAGCTTGCTTACTCCCTATGGCTGGTTGAGCAGAACCGTCAGTGTAAATAATGTATTCATACTGATCTAGTGGCAAAATTTCATTTGGTAGAGGATATTCTTGTTCGTATTGCAGGAATGCTTGTGTTTTTAAACTTGGATCAAATCTGTATTCAACATCAGTTGCAGTAAGAGAATTAGCCCACTGTATCCATCTCGGATGTAAGGCTTTCGCATTTGGAATGCTAGCTTTTGTAACAGCTTCTAAAGCTGGTACTGGGGTCACGACAATTATGCGTTTTCCCTGAGCCAGAGCTCTTTCTCTTGCTACAGCGGTCTGCACTGCTGTCAGAATTTTTTCTGTTGAAGTGAAACGCTTCTCTGCGTTTGTGTACAGGTGTGATTTGTATGCGATTGGTACTGTTTCGCCTTCATTAAAAGTTAAATAAGTGTACCCGCATTGACCCGCTATTACTCGGATCACAAAGTTCTGTGCGTTTACGCGTGTCTGTAAATGTTTAGAAGCTATCATGTCTTCCTGTAGGGAACGAAGGATAATTGTGTGTTCCTGTGTCCATTGTCTGACTGAAAAATCAGGTTTTATTAAGTCGTAGAAAGGTTTTACTCTTTCTGCGTAATCCAAAATGTATGTTCGACCAAAATTTAGGAATCCCAGAATTGATTGTAAATTCTTTAATGATTTTGGAGGTTGGAGCAGCGCACACTTTTCTAAAAAGTTAGCCGCTAGGCTTTTTCCTTCACTTGACAGCTCGTATCCTAAAAATAGGACACTGGGGTGGGCAATTTTGATTTTTTGAAATTAAATTTGTAGCCCTCAGAGGCGAATCCCATAATAATGGTGCTCACCCTGGTCAAGTGCCTCTTTAAGTCATCGTCCGTCAGATAAATATCATCCACATAGGACAATGCTTCTTCATCCAAATTTTGGAGTAACTCTGTTACCCTTGCTGAAAATACCCCCGGGCTGTTTTTATACCCTTGGGCTAGGCGACAAAATTGTCGCTGGGACCCTAACGCACTGAAGGCGGTCAGATACCTGCTTTCAGGCGCTATATTTTGGCAGAAAAATCCATTTGAGATATCAAGTGTTGTTTTGTATTTTTTCCGCACAATGTTATTCATTAATGCGCCACTGTGTGCATTTTGAACGGCAAATGTCTTTGTGCAAGTGTTTAAATGTCTGTAATCCAAAACTAAACGATATGTGTTGTCAGGTTTCATTACGGGAAACAAAGGATTGTTCATAGGTGAAGTGCAATTTTCTATCACCCCTGGTATTCAAGTTGATCTAGGATCTCCCTGACTTGTTTTTTAGCTTCCTGCTTTATAGGGTATTGCCTTTGAGCATTTGGGGAAACTTTTAACGGGATCACGTAGTGGGTTGAATCCTCATCCCAACCAACATGATTTTTGTACAATGCTGGAGCTAGGGCAACTGCCCACTCCTGCGCATATGCATGTTTTAGGTGAATGGGAACGAGGTCGGAAAAGGCTGGAAAAATTACAGTTTCTCCCCTAGGGCACTCCATGACGAATGCTGGCGGCCAGTCTTGTTCTGCTAATATAATGTCATAACCAGATGACAGATTTTTTCAAAAGAGACCTTTAACTTTTCTGGGCTTGTCCCCCTCCATCCGGAGTGTTATCTCATGTAACTTATCTGGGACACTTACCCGAGTATCAGGTGTTTCCACCGTGATATACTCACTCAACTCCGCTGTCACCAGAAATTCCTTCAGGTTCTGGCGAGCTATCGTTACTTCTGCCGCTCTGTCTAGCATCGTCAGAGCCCACTCCCCGTTCAGAAGCTGTGTCCTCAGAATTCTGGGCATGTCTTATCTTGAAACCTGCTACCTTCTTCTTTTTAAACTGAGGTTTCTGTTTTTGTTTATCTTCTTTTTTAGGTGCGTAGTCCACAGCGCGTTGCGTGTCTCTGGACTTTGTACGCTCCTCTGACCGTCCTTCCCTCTCTGAGTTTTTTGATGAACCCTGAAAGGAACGAGTATCAGTATCCTGATACCTGTCAGGTTTTTTAATATTATCCCTATTCCTGAGGTTATACCTCCTTTCAGAGGGCTCCTGTTGAGGAGACCTACCTCTGGACTGAGATCTGCTGTCTTTAGACTTTTGTTGTTTTTTTATTTTCCCACTTGTTTTTAGAAGAAGTAGGTGTCTGCTTTGTAGTGTCCTTTTCAGGACTGCCCACTAGTTGTGGTTTTAATGCTTTCCCACCTAGACTGTCTCTGCCTAGTTCTGCATATGCAGTTTCAATTATTTTGGCTAGTTCGTGTTGATGATCCTCTGGACCAAACTCCCTCAGGCATTGGCGGATCGCCACTGAAGCTGCTTCCCCCTTAATATTAGCTAGTATTATGCCTGATACCTGGTCAAAGTTATTTAGTCACTTCATCCCTAAGTTAAGGGCAGGTTCTGCTCCGTACTCATTTTGTATCTGTCTCAATACATCAGGTACTACTGCTAAGGACGGGATACCATGTGTTCTGGTATATATGGCAGCAAAGACTGAACCCCAAGAGGTGCAGTCTTCTACTTGTGGTGTGAGACCCATGGGCAAGCAGATTGTTAGAATTCTGTGTTTATCACAGGTGGTAGTATTCGGGAATACTGCCTCAAGCTGAGTTATTTTCTGAGCTATCCAGAATGGGATTTGTTCACGTTTTGCTGGCATTTTGCCCATTACCGCGTGTAATGTTTGTGGAGTAATTTTATTAACTGTACTCTGGACTGGAGTATCTTGTGCTGCAACTGGTGCAGGCTGAACTGTTAAAGTCCTCATCACAAATTGTGTGAGGTTTCTGTAGATTTTAATTAAATCTTTGTGTTGTACGAGTAATTCTGGCTGTGGCAGTGTGTTAATGTCAGGATGCGGTGTGTATGCCGCTAATATGGGCCATGTGGCTCCTGCTCCTCCGAGCGGGCCTAATCTTGCTCTTCCTCGTACGTGGGGTAGGGCGCCTTTAAACCAGTAATTATGCTCCTGGTAAGTGAGCGGAATCTCTAACTCCTCAAAAGGAGTATATTCCGCTGGTGTTTCATCTTTTAGGTAGTAGTGAAATATGAAACGAAAGGGGCAGTTTGTACGTATAAGCGCCTGTATCTCAGTCGAGGTCCTTGCAACTTGAAGTTCATAGGTTTCTCGTGCGGAGGTTAAGGGCACGGGTTGCTGTAAAAGCATGGCTTGCAGTCTGCTCAGAGTATCAAATTGTATGAAAGAAACGTTCAGTGAAGGCCATAACGGCGCCTCCCTGACTGTGTTCAGTGGTGGAAACAATACTTGCATACAGCAAGTAACCCTGGAGTTAACAGTGACCAGATATGCGACGCCCGGAAGCATCCCACAGCAACCTTGATCATTTAGCATCAAGTAACTCCCATTTGAGAGCAGCTCAAAAACCGGCGTGATCACGGCAGCTGGGGTTCCAGTCATGTGACACGATAGGTTCGCTACTGAACCGTTACAGGCTCCGTGTAGTGAAATATCCTGACACATGAGAGAACCGCTTAAAGCGTTCTTGCAGTTTGTACCACTCAGGTACACTTCTCGATCCCCATTCCGGCATCGATATCTATATGGTAACTCCCAAGTTTCCTTAATGTAACCCTTACCCATCTTTTCATATTTGCCTGCCTGCCTTTGCTCAAGGCAATATTGAAACTGAAACGTAGTGTCCGGCAGAGTGATTTGGCCATGAATTAGCCATTCTGTTGATGGTGATTCGGCTGCAGTGAATGGTAACCTTTCCAGTTTCTCAATACGCAGCATTGTATATTTGGCTCCCCTTTGTGCCATTTCTGTCTGTTTATCAGTCAAATTGTATTCTGAAAACAGAGACGTGGTGTTTATAAAACGCCATGGCACATAGCCTGCACGCAAAGATTGCAGCGTCCAGCTTAGCATCATAATAGAACGTAGCTGAGATTGCCCGTGTTGTAACAAGGCCAGATCTTGTTCTAATATGTCGATTGCAGAAGACACAATGTTGCCTAAGGAGTAAATCCTGGAAGTCAAAGTAGTTAACCCATTATCCACTACAGCTAATGCCTTTTCTAAGTTAATACGGTCTATCTCCCGTATCCTTTCTGCGGCCTCTTGTTGGGATATTTTCCAGTTTTCATTATAATAGGCATAAATGCCAGCATATATGAAACGTTTCTGACGTGTTTTCCTTGGACCTAGTAGGAAATCCCTAAGGTCTACATCAGGTGTGAGTAAGGTCAAGTGATGTTTTACTTCTGTGAGTGTTGAGGTCTCTAGCCAATCAAGGCACAACTTCCCAACACTATAGGATGTCACTACCCCGGGTGATGTCTCTGTACATAGCGTGGGTCTGGCCTATGGATACTAAACCCTTCGGTTGTATTCATAAATCTGTGCAGACATTTGTTTGTGTCAATGGGCCAAACCAGCCATTCTGTCCAATCAGGATCTGATCTGTTGTACTGGAAAATGTCATCTAATCTCACCCCATGTGTAGTTGAATTCTGCCCCCCACCCATCTGCGATGGTGTTGGAAACCCTGGTGTGTTCATTTCCTTGCCTTTGGCTAATCCAAGACAGGTTGTTTGTTGCACAGTTTCATTCAGAAATAAGATCTGCTGTGGAATGAGGCATGCTCTAAATAGCGCTTCTGTTCCATGAGGCATGCTCTAAATAGCGCTTCTGTTCCCTGGACTTGCCAGTCCCTAGAACCCCAGATTGATTTTAAATCTATAGTGTCCTTCCATAGGTCGAAACCCTGTGTAGACAACTGGTTAAAAAGGATGCAGAGTAAATATGTTTGGTGTTTGTTAACATAATTTTCTGAGCTGAAATTTTCGCCACTTTATAAAAAAATGACTTTGGGTTGGATGTGTTAAACCCTGAGAAGTATGTGAATTTCTGTGCAAATGCTTGCAAACTACTTTTTGGAGGTGTCGACCTATGGAAGGACACTATAGATTTAAAATCAATCTGGGGTTCTAGGGACTGGCAAGTCCAGGGAACAGAAGCGCTATTTAGAGCATGCCTCATTCCACAGCAGATCTTATTTCTGAATGAAACTGTGCAACAAACAACCTGTCTTGGATTAGCCAAAGGCAAGGAAATGAACACACCGGGGTTTCCAACACCATCGCAGATGGGTGGGGGGCAGAATTCAACTACACATGGGGTGAGATTAGATGACATTTTCCAGTACAACACATCAGATCCTGATTGGACTGAATGGCTGGTTTGGCCCATTGACACAAACAAATGTCAGCAGAGATTTATGAATACAACCGAAGGGTTTAGTATCCATAGACCAGACCCACGCTATGTATAGAGACATCACCCGGGGGTAGTGACATCCTATAGTGTTGGAAAGTTGTGCCTTGATTGGCTAGAGACCTCAACACTCACAGAAGTAAAATATCACTTGACCTTACTCACACCTGATGTAGACCGTAGGGATTTCCTACTAGGTCCAAGGAAAACACGTCAGAAACGTTTCATATATGCTGGCATTTATGCCTATTACAATGCCACAGCCAGAATTACTCGTACAACACAAAGATTTAATTAAAATCTACAGAAACCTCACACAATTTGTGATGAGGACTTTAACAGTTCAGCCTGCACCAGTTGCAGCACAAAATACTCCAGTCCAGAGTACAGTTAATAAAATTACTCCACAAACATTACACGCGGTAATGGGCAAAATGCCAGCAAAACGTGAACAAATCCCATTCTGGATAGCTCAGAAAATAACTCAGCTTGAGGCAGTATTCCCGAATACTACCACCTGTGATAAACACAGAATTCTAACAATCTGCTTGCCCATGGGTCTCACACCAAAAGTAGAGGACTGCACCTCTTGGGGTTCAGTCTTGGCTGCCATATATACCAGAACACATGGTATCCCGTCCTTAGCAGTAGTACCTGACGTATTGAGACAGATACAAAGTGAGTACGGAGCAGAACCTGTCCTTAATTTAGGGATGAAGTTACTAAATAACTTTGACCAGGTATCAGCCATAATATCAGCCATAATACTAGCTAATATTAAGGGGGAAGTAAAAGTACTTTTCTTCATTGCACCAATCCAACTCCTGCTATTCAGTGGTGTTAGTTTTTGACGCTGCCTCAGATTTACAGATCCTTGTAAATCTGGGACTGCATCAATAAGCAATGGGTAGTGCAGTGGAACGCACACAGCAACACCCATTACATGCCCCTTTTATGCATAAAACTGTGTGAAAGGGTACCATATTTGCAAAGCGGATTAAGCCATGCAAAGTGGCTTAATGATGCTTTGTAAATATGGAGCAGGGCATTGCACCACCAGAACGCTGGAAAAGTGACGTTCCGGTGGCGCAATCTCATTGTAAATATGCCCCTGGTTCTGAGAAAATAAAAAGATCCTGGACTGTGACTTGTTGCAGTCTAAAGAAACCTTGAAAAAAGAAGACTGTGGTAGAAAAAGGGTTGGGTAGAACTAGTCTTGAAGAAAACTACACAAAGGCTTTCATTCGGTAAAATCATCTTTAAATATTTAGGGGCTTATTTATGAAGAGTGACGCATCACTGCGTGAAAACAGCGATGCGTCACTTTTCACTGCGCTCTCCCTGCGACACCAATGATGCGTCATATTTACAGTATGACGCATCATGTTGCAAGGAGTTACAGATACGTCAGTATTTCTGACGTATCTGTAGGCGCAAAAGTGACGCATTCCTGGAGTGTGTCACAAAAGTGACGCAACTCCAGCAATGTGTACTTTCACATGGGCAAGTCCCATGTTGTTAGAGCCTGCGTCAGTCTTACGCCTGCCATGAGGCAGGTGCAAGATTTTGACGCATTAGCGTCCAAGAAATGGCGCAGTGAAATCTTATAGATTTCACTGCGTCACTTCTACGACTCTTTGTTGCGTCAAACGCCCCCTTGCATACAGTATACCTGGCGCAGGTATAATGTTGCGCAGGGGTTTACAAAGTGACGCATCTACCTAGATGCGTCACTTTGTAAATATGACGCAACCAGGCGCATTTTTACGCCACTGGTGCGTCACAAAAAGTGACGCACCGGCGGCGCAAAGTGGCGCAAGGGCTCATCAATAAGCCCCTTAAAATCTTCAGTTCAGTACAATTTCCCATGTTGAGGTGAAGACCAATTCAGAACACCTGCTGTTGAACAAGCTTTGACCCATGGCCTTCTGAAGGCTTGCTTACTTATGCAGAAATGTTCCACCATCACTGTGCCAGGTGAGTTAATAATTTTAAGCTGCACATTCAACAGCTACAATACAAATCTCAGGTATGTGTGTTTGTCTTGACTTGCTCTCAGCTCATATATCACTTTTACCGACATCGCATCATGTGTCAAACCCAAGGCCCACAGCTGCTTCGACGCTCCCCGTTGGACACTTCACCTTCTTTGAGCCGCAGGTATGGCATACTTGAACTAGAGCTTCAGCTGCCCACAGCTCTGACCGTACAAGGTTTGTGAGACCAGCACCTGCATTTTTCTACAGCTTGACCTTCGGGATTTTGATTTGAACCCGAAAACACTGCAAGTCTGAAGGTATAACCACCATTTAGCTCCTAATGACTAACCCCGGGGACTGCACTGCTTCTCGGGGATTTCTGACATGTCCCTTTGATAAACTTTGGATTTTGTTACCATATTTGTTTCATGTGTATTTGTTTCCATTTCAACATTTCAACTAATATTTGATCTAAAGTGGCCCTTGCCCCATGTTTGTGCCTATTTACATTGTTGCATGTTTTATTTAAACGTATAAATGTATTACGGACCTTTAAAGTCTTTAATTCTTAAATATATTATTGTTTGCTTAAACATCCTCATACATCTTCTCTGAATACTGCTCCATAGCTTTGTTCTAGCTACCAAAGTGAAGCTAAGAAACCCTTAGTGAAAGCTCTTCATATCCTGAAAACGACTACTCGGCATTCACTGGTAGGCCAGTTTCTCATACTTACTCTTTACCAATAGTAGAGACCTGTTTTTGACCAGAGCTTAAGGTATCTCTACCTTTCCATAATGGTGGGTTCCTTGGTCGAGCAGCGTTTTCCATATAGGTAGCTGTTAGACCTGACATCCTTGGCGTGGTTTTCACCTGTATTTTTGCTTCTGCCTCCTGTGATTTTGCTGTGTGCTGGATTTCGTTTTTGCTGGACTAGATGCTTTGGGCACTTTGCCACTGCTGTTCAGTGCCAATGTGCAAGTGCTCCCTCTGTAATTTGTTATTATGGATTGGTGTTTCCATGATTGGTTTATATGACTTACTACTAAGTCCCTAGTACAGTGCACTGTGTGGGCCCAGGACCTCTAAGTCGAATGCTGTTAGTGGGCCTGCATCCCTGATTGTTCCACCCACACAAGCAGCTGTTCAAATAGTCTCAGACCTGCCACTGCAGTGTCTGTGCACAGTCTAGTACTGTCATGTCGACCTGGCAAGTGCACCCACTTGCCAGGCCCTAACCTTCCCTTTTCTTACATGTGAGTCACCCCTAAGGTAGGCCCAAAGTACCCCTGTGGGCAGGGTGCAGTGTATGTGAAAGGTAGGACATGTACTGATGTGTGTTACATGTCCTGATAGTGAACTACAGTGTATTTCGTTTTTCACTATTGAAAGGCTATCTGTCCCATGTGATAGAATGGGAGTTTATTTATAACATCTTATAGGTATAACTTCCCAATGGGACAAGATAGGAAAGTGAAGTTTAGTATGCCTGCACTCAGAATATAAAGATGCATCTTTTAGTAAAGATGAGTTTTACATTCTGTGTTTCCAAATACCACTTTTAGAAAGTGGGTATTTTCTTGCTTAGCCATCCTGTGTGCCTCTGCTGGTTTGTGGATTGACTGTCTGGCTTTGGAGTAACAGGGGCTGGGGATCTGCATTCACTGTAGACTGCCACGGGTAGGGGGGGAGGGGGTTTGAGGCAGGTCCTGCCTTTCCTGGATGAGTCAGGGCTGGGCTGAATAGACCTGGGCTGCATTTAGAGTAGGGGTAGGAGATTTCCTTTTACCTGAATGGGCCTGGTCTGCCTTACACAATGCTGTCTCCACCTCCTGCCAGGAAGCTGGACCAAAGAGGACAGAACTGGTTTTGACTGAGCACAGGGCTTCTCTGCCACAAGAGAAGAAATAGAAATGCTGTATATATATATTGGGGCCCAGACCCCAGAACTTTAGATTACTTCTGGACTCAAGAGAACCCTCTGCAAAGGAAAAGAGCTGGGAAAGCTGAAGGAGAAGTACTGCCCCTTTGATGTGTGCTGTTTGTGGTTGGCATGCAGCAGATGTTTCTGCCAAGGAGAGGAACTGTGTGTGTATCCTGCTTGAAGAGTGTCTCCAAGTGCTAGAAGTAGAGCTTGCCCCCAGTTCAAGAAGTCTCAGGAGCAGCAAAGACTTCACCATCCCTCTGGGCACTGCCACTGGAACTGCAGGTTTCAGTTGCCACAGAGGAGAAGAGCAGCCAACTCCGTCATCGAGTCCGTCGCTGGTTCCGTGTCCTGCAGGCACCGCAGAAGGCACAGCTACACTTCCCACCGCAACCATTGTCTCACCGACACCGTTGGAGGACCGCATCCGAGCCGCTGCTTACACCGCATCCTATGGGGATGGCACTCCGCACGGCCTCGCTTCATTCTGCCGCCCGGACCGCACCGACACCATCACTGCCTGTCTGAACATCGAACTGCTCCGTCGCCTGCACTGTGACCTGCCAGCATCGCATCAAGCAGCGCCTCACTCTGCATTGCAGCCCTGGTCTCACCAACACCGTTGGACGACCTACACCGAGTCGCTGCCTGCACCGCAACTTGAGGGCACTGCACGCTGCACCGCTTCACTTCACAACGCAACCGCAATGGTTGCCCTGACCAACTTGT
Organism: Calotriton arnoldi; assembly: GCA_963921515.1. Lineage (NCBI taxonomy): Eukaryota > Metazoa > Chordata > Amphibia > Caudata > Salamandridae > Calotriton > Calotriton arnoldi. The sequence continues at coordinate 1,846,108 of CAWUFW010003159.1, forward strand.
ACCAACGTGATCACCCACAACAAAAAGGTACTATTTACAAGTCTGCCGACACCTCGACCACCGCGGTCGGACAGAACTGTTGGATTCTATTGTTTTCAGCACCGCGGTAGCACAGGGCAGAGCTACCGACTTCAAGGAACTGTGGTTTTGAGATATTTCTGCAATTTTAAGGTTATCTTGCAAAGTGCATATTTTTTAGCACTGTATGTTGGATTTTTGTCGTTTTTGGTCTTGTTTTGTTTAGATAAAGGTTTACTATTTTTCTAAATTGGTGTGGTGTCCATTTGTAGTGTTTTCACTGTGTTACTGTATGCATGCACAAATGTTTTACACACTGCCTATGAGATAAGCTTGCCTGCTCGTGCCAAGCTACCAAAGAGGGTGAGCAGGGGTTGTCTAAGGGTGTAACTCCATTTCCCTGACTAGAAGCAAGCGCCCCTACTTGGACAAAGGTGCAAACCATTGCCAACTAGAGACCCCCATTTCTTACAGTAGCCATGACCAATTCTTCAAATCATTCAACCTTCTTGTCTTCATCTACAAGCAATCCATGCCTTGTGGCACTTTCACACCTAGACCAAAGGCTTTATTGTGACTTTGGCGATGTGGCAGCAGGGTGACATGCCAGCGCCTGCTGCCACACCACCAAAGCCATAATGCGACTGCCCACCGGATTCCGACTGGAATCCAGGTCGGGTGGTCGTGTGGCGGCTGGTCCGTGGCAGTACAGTGCTGAGGCTTATACGTGAGCCCTAGCAAGGCACCACAATGGGAACACCATTGTACTTTCCTGCAGGGCATGGCCTTCAAGACCAAGATCTGCATGGTCTGGGGTTGCATTCAGACAGAGGGGCATGCCATGTACCCCATTGCATGCATCCCCTGGCACAGAGGCACCAGAGGGCCCTGTAAGGCCCCTTTTGTTTTCTCATCGCCACACCTTTCATTGCGGGCTCACTGCCATTAAAACTGTGGTGGTGAGGAAACTCCTAATATGCTTGGTGGTGCTGTAGTGGCACTGCCAGCATATTAGGGGCCTCAGACCGCTGCAAGAGTGCCAGGGATCGTGGATCCCTGGCGGCAGCAGTGGTCCCATGGTCGTCTGACCGCCCAACTTGTTATAGGGCGGTCGGACCAAAATAAGAGCCCTACGCAAATTGTTCATTGCTTGGCCTTCCATTATACCAACTTTACTGACCGCGGTGCATCCAACATACAACAGACTGTAACTCTAATTACTTAGGACCAAGGGATCATATCATCCCACCACTACATGCACTCAGTTGGATACCAGTTACATGACACTTTACTTTCTTGATTGCTCATACAGCAGTACATATCATTGCACCTCAATTCCACAAAACCAGTCTGGTCAGATATTACCATAACACACAAGATGATGGACGGAATGTTGCACATTGGCAAACATTCACCCCCAGTCACAGATCTGGGTTTAATCCATCGTTATTTTGCTTCACCACGCCACCCCAGTTCAGACATAGCCATATGCAAATCAGTCTTGACCCTGTGCCTCATGGGAACAGTCCAGACCGAACTGCCAAGCCATGTCTTCCCTGGACCGGAATCAAGCATCCTAGGACCGGTTTCGGGCTTTCAGCCCTCATCAGCCAGGATAGCTTGACTCCAGTGGCGTAGTGAGCACGAGACCCACGTCTGGGCATACCCTTCCCACTTAGGGCGAAATGCAAAACACACAAGATGATGGACGGAATGTTGCACATTGGCAAACATTCACCCCCAGTCACAGATCTGGGTTTAATCCATCGTTATTTTGCTTCACCACGCCACCCCAGTTCAGACATAGCCATATGCAAATCAGTCTTGACCCTGTGCCTCATGGGAACAGTCCAGACCGAACTGCCAAGCCATGTCTTCCCTGGACCGGAATCAAGCATCCTAGGACCAGTTTCGGGCTTTCAGCCCTCATCAGCCAGGATAGCTTGACTCCAGTGGCGTAGTGAGCACGGGACCCACGTCTGGGCATACCCTTCCCACTTAGGGCGAAATGCAAAACACACAAGATGATGGACGGAATGTTGTACATTGGCAAACATTCACCCCCAGTCACAGATCTGGGTTTAATCCATCGTTATTTTGCTTCACCACGCCACCCCAGTTCAGACATAGCCATATGCAAATCAGTCTTGACCCTGTGCCTCATGGGAACAGTCCAGACCGAACTGCCAAGCCATGTCTTCCCTGGACCGGAATCAAGCATCCTAGGAAACGTGGTTCTTTCTCATGGCAGTGTCCTAACCTCTTACTACCAATAGACTTATAGTAACTTGACATATTGTCGCAACCATCAATCAGCACACAGAAGATATGTAGGTACAGCAGCACCTAAAGCAACACCTGTTGCTAGGCCAATTCATTATTCAAAGCTCCCACCATGCCTAATTGCTGCCTCACATTGTCTCACCTTAGCATCGGTGTGAAAAGCTTCTTCTAGCAACAATGCATGTGCCCAACTCATCTTCAGGAAGTACATTCATACCCCACGTTATATACAGCATCACAAGCCACTAAATCATGTATCTCCTCTGCTTTTATAAATACGCCCACTCTCTCGGACTCTATCAGCCAATCACGACACTGCAGGAGCAGTGTTGTGATTGGTCTGAGCGGCCGAAACGACCGCTCAGGCTGTAACTGGGAGTCTGGGCATGTTCTCCACTGGGCTGTGCAACATAGCCTAGTGGAGAACATGCCTGGAGCTCATAACCTCTGGGGCCGACCAAGCCGTCATGCGCACTTAGGGAGGCGGTGTAAACCAATCCTGCTCCCTCTGACATGGGGGAACCCAGCCCTGCCCTGCTCGACCTGGCTGGAGTTGGAGTCCTGCAAAGAAAAATAAAATGATAACAACTTCTTGTTATTATCATTTTATTTTTCCTTTGCACTGCTCAGCGAGCAGTGGTCGACGCTCCTCCGCCTTAGCGGAGGAGCCGCCACTGCTCACAGTATCCTCTGCACTGCCCTCAAACCTAGATGTCCTCTTCCCTATCACATATCCACATCACCAGAACATTGCTTGCATGCACACGCTCCTCCCAGAGGCAAAAGCTCACCATTTGGCAACTCAAAATAGTGCTTATGAACCTCACCACCTTTGACATAGTCCGTCTTACAACTCTGCCCACATGCGTGAAAGCAGTTTCTGCATATATCCAGGCTAAGCCTTCATCCTTACTCACACAGAGTGCTTGCTGACCTATGTCACCTCTAGGGTTTTCAGACGTTGCACACTGAAGATTGCCTAAAACAGTGCTGGCTTTGTACACAGATAGATCATGCACACTGTAACGACACAACTGTGGTGAATGCGTACTAAACAGGTAGCCGTAACACATAAGCACATCTAAAGTATAGATTTGGGGTCTCCAACCTTTTCTGTAGTGAGAGTTACTTATGATCAGTGAAAATTATTGTGAGCTAGTGAATGCTAAGCAACTTATGCATTGTTACCAGACACCCCTGCTTCATTGACTTCAAGCCTAAAGTCAAACTGTGGTTTGAATGCAATACTTTGAATAGGGCCACTATGACAGGGCTGCCATGTGTGCCAGTGAGATAGTGGCTATTGGGGAGTATAAACATGTGGGTGTATGAAAGGAATTTATGTGTATGGGTGACTTCATGTGTACTTGTGGCACAGGATACACCTTTTGCCATATGTGACACCATTACATGTATAACACCAACATACAACATTTTTTTAAAGGGGAGAAATTTAAAGTGCAGAAAATTGTTTTGCAAAAATGTTCATAATATGGAACGTTTTTCTGTACTTTAAATTTCCCTAACCTAAAATAATGGCTGTATATTAAGTTATAAATATGGCACCATGTCTACCAGCCACTTGCTTGTTGTATATATAGGTGACACTTTGAAATGGGAGAAATTTAAACTGAAGAACGTTATCTTTATGCTTATATGGATTCCATAAAACTAATCATTTACATTTTCTCCCATTTCCAAGTGTCATATTTACAAACAGCAAGCATCTTGCTCCCACTGGCTTGTAGAAATGGTGGCATATTTATAACATATAAATACTGCCATTTGTTTAAATCTGAGGAAGTTAAAGTGAAAAATTTGCTTCATAAAACATTAAGACATAATTGGCTTAATTGGCTTAATTGAAAGTAGAGAAAAACATTAAGACTTAATGTTCCATAGAAATATTTTTCTTCACTTTATATTTCTCCTATGTAAAAAAAGAAATTATTGTATTTTTCAGTTATAAATATGGAACAGTGTCTACTGGCCACTGGGAGCAAGAGGCCTGCTGTTCGTAAATTTGACACTTTGAAATGGCGGAAAATTAAAATAAGGAGTAAACTTATTAATTAAGGAAACTTTTCATTTCAACTTCCCCCCATTTAAAAGCATTCAGAAACATAATTCTGTTCTCTCACTCCAGTATTGAGTTGGCAAGGACTTTTATTTAAGGGTTAAATACCTCAGTGGTCAGTTCTTCATCTCTGTGCCAAGCCTTGGTCCTAAATCTGACTGAGCACTGCTCATTATCAGGCACTGCTATCTACAGCCTGATAATGATAATGTAAAATAAGCAAGCCTTCCCTTAACTTTAAAAGGAAAATGTGACCCTGTGTTTATTTTAAAAACAACTCAAGGCTGTGAGCTACTCTGCAGGTGTCTAGGAGCTACTGGTAGCTCGCTATCAACTGTTTGAAGACACCTGGTATAGAACCTTCTTGTACGTATGTGCAAGAGTTTCTCAATTACCCTTACTACATATTACTACTACATACTACAAGTTTGATCTACCAGGATGTAGCTTGTATATGGGATTAGAATATGCTGCAAAAAGCATTCATGTCCTCCCCTGTTATATAAATCATACCTCTGCAGATATGAAAAGACTATGGTCTAGCCTCATAATTTAACAACAACTTCAAAGCAGCGTAATGCAAATTAAAACAGCATGCCCTGGGCTCACGCAACCCACAGATCCGTTTATCAAAGCAGCTTATCCGTGTCCCATACATAAGCAAATATATATGACATGTCATTAGCATGAGTCATATTTGTTCTGTTGTTGTTGCTGCCGACTTTATTCTCAGCAACTTGCAGCAACCAAGTCTATGAAATATATAAAAATATACTATATCATGCAGTCTTGGCTCTTGCTGTGTGATTTTTGTGAATTTTTAAAAAAAAAATTGTTTATGGTTTCCATGCAGAGAAACATCTCAAAAAGACATGAAATCAGAGGGAAGAAAGAGAAAAGAGGAAGAGAAAAGAGGGCAGCTCAACATATTGGCTGTGAGTTTTGTAGCTGTACAGCATGGTACACATCACAATCAAGTGTAGTATAGCTGGTCTATAGACACAGAGATGTATAATCAAATCAGGCCATGGGGTGAAGGCAGACATGTGTCCGTGAAGGTCAGGAGAGGTCATGTGCAAGTGGGAGAACTCTATGTTTTAGAGTTATATGACAGAGGGCCAGGGTACACCTCCACATTGTTGGGAGCTTAATCGCACACTCAGGGGGTTGGAGCATCCTAGAAAAGGACAGCCTCCGGAAGTAAGTAAAGGTAAATGGTGAAGAGGGACCAGATGTTCAGAGGGTGTGTTAGACCTGGCTTGTCCAGCGGGTTTATCACCAGACTTTGCTTTTTGGCTTTCTGTTTCTGACCTGTGTTTGTTGGTTTCATGACTCTGGGCACTTTACCACTGCTGATCAGTGCTAAAGTGCATATGATCTCCCTGAAAGTTATTGTCATGGATTAGTGTTGCCATAATTGGCTTATTTGATTTACTACTAAGACCCTAGTCTAGTACAGTACACTGCATGTGCCCAGGGCCCGTAAATCAAATGCTGCTAGTGGGCTTGCAGCACTGATTGTGCCACCCAAACAAGCAGTCTTGCAAAAGGTTCTCAGATCTGCCATTGCAGTGTCTGTGTGCAGTTCAGTACTGCCATGTCGACCTTGCAAGTGCACCCACTTGCCAGGCCCTAACCTTTCCTTTTTTTACATGCGAGTCACCCCTAGGGTAGGCCCAAGGTACCCCTGTGGGCAGGGTGAAATGTATGTGAAAGGTAGGACATGCCCTGATGTGTGTGGCATGTCCTGATAGTGAAATACTGCCAATTGTGTTTTTCACTATTAAAAGGCAATCTGTCCCATAGGATAGAATGGGGAGTTTACTTATAACATCTTATAGGTATAACTGCCCATGGAAACAAGATAGGAAAATAGAGTTTAGTATGCCTGAACTCAGAATGTAAAGATGCATCTTTTTAGTAAGAATGCTTTTTACATTCAGGGTTTGAAAATACCACCATCCAGTGTGCCTCTGATAGGTTTGTGTATTGACTGTCTGGCTTTGGAGTGGCAGGGGCTGGGGATGTGCATTCTGTTCAGACAGTGACTTTGGGGGGTGAGGTGTGTCCTGCCTTTCCAGGATGAGTCAGGGCTGGCTGAATCGACCTGGGCTGCATTTAGAGTAGGGAGAGGAGATTTCTTTCACACCTGAATGGGCCTGGTCTGCCTTGGACAATGCTGTCTCCACCTCCTGCCGGGAAGCTGCACCAGACACACAGAACTGGTTTTGGTCAAGCACAGAACCTCTCTGACACCAGAGAACAAAGAGAAATGGACTATAAATGTTGGGACCCAGACCCCTGAGATTTGGACTACTTCTGTAATTCAAGAAGAACCTCTGCCACGGAGAAGAGCTGGGAAAAGCTGAAAGAGAAGTACCGCCCCTTTGCTGTGTGCTGTCTGGGGTTGGCCTGCAGTAGCTGTTTTCTGCCAAGGAGAGGAACTGTGTGTGCATCCTGCTTGTGAAAGTGTCTCCAAGGGCTTGAGGTAGAGCTTGCCTCCTGTTGAAGAGGTCTCAGGAACAGCAAAGACCTCACCATCCTTCTGGGCACTGTCTCTGGAACCGGGGGTTTCAGTCGCCGCAGGAGAAAAGGGCAGCCGACTCTGTCACCGAGTCCGTCGCAGGTTCCGTGTCCTGAAGGTCCCGCAGAAGGCACCGCCGCACTTTGCACCACATCCTTGATCTCACCAATGTAGTCTGGACAATCGTCACTGAGCCTTTGCTTGCACCGCATCCTGTGGGCACCGCACTCCGCACCCCCTCGTTTCACCCTGCCTGGACATCACCGACACCGTCGCTGCTCAACCCGAACATCGACCGGCTCTGTGGACTGCACTGCAACCTGCCAGCACTGCATCGAGCACCACCTCACCCCACACCATAAGCCGTGGTCTCACCAATGCCACCTGGACAAACGTCACCGAGCCGCTGCCTGCACCGCGTCATGAGGGCACCGCACCCTGCCTGCTTCCATCTTGCAACACAACCGTGACGGTTGCCCCGACCGACTCGCACCAACGTATCGGCCATAATGAGAAAGGTACTGTTTATGAGTCTGTCGACGCTTTAGCTGACCCGTACCGACGTGGTTGGCTGGATTTGTTAGATTCTGTCATTTTCAGCATCGCCGTAGCCCCGGACGGAGCTACCGACTCAGAAGAACTGTTTTTGTGCATATTTCTACAATTTTAAGGTTTTCTTGTAACACTGCATATTTTTCAGAACTGTATTTTGGATTTTTGTTGTTTTTGGTCTTGTGTGGTTTAGATAACGATTTGCTTATTTTTCTAAACTGGTGTGGTGTTCATTTGTAGTGTTTTCACTGTGTTACTGTATGCATGCACAAATGCTTTACACACTGCCTCTGAGATAAGCCTCGCTGCTCGTGCAAAACTACCAAGGAGTGAGCAGGGGTTATTTTAGAAGTGTATCCCCCTTACGCTGACTGGGAAGAAGGGTCCCTACTTGGACAAAGGTGCAAACCATTGCCAACTCGAGACCCCCATTTCTAACAGGGTGATAGCCCGGAGACATCAACTTCCCAAATGCATCGAGCTGCTCCTGGCAGTAGGTCACATCACGCAGCCAGTTCTGTAGTCAAGTGGCAAGGCGATGGCACCAGTGGACCACAATCCATAACCCAGGAGGGCTAGCAGAGGGGATCTCTGGCGGTGAAAGTTAGTTATCATAGCAATATTGTCAAAGATGCTAGCCCAGAATTGAGCCACAGCTGGGCAGTCCCACGCTGGGTGTAGGAATGAAGCATTGTCTGCCGTGCATCTGCATCGTTGTGCATCTTCCGAGAGTCCTTTGCAATTCATCTGGGTGGGTGTATGCTACATTCTATGGAGGAATTTGATGTGCAATAGGCAGAGCATATAGTTCAATGAGAGCGCTCTTGTCAGAGTGCAGCAGTAAGACCATTGTTTAATTGTTAGAGGGGGGTCAAGATCTGTCTCCCAATTCAAGTAAGCCCCAGGAGTGCATACAGGTGACTTCTCTAACATGGTGGAGTATAGACGAGTTATTTGTTTATGAGGTGACGGGTTGGGTATTAACATGGCTAGTGCATAGAGCATGGGGGGAGCCTTTGGGAAGGTTTGTTGAGGGATCAAAGGGCTGCACAGAATCTGTGATATGTGAAGACATCAAGTGGGGTGTGCTGTGGAATCGTGAGTACACATTGTGCTGAAAGGAACTGCCCCACCAAGTAGAGGTCGTGCTGTGTGTGAATTTGTAAGTGATTTAACTGGCGAAGTGCACTTACATCCTTCAGTGCAGGGAGCATGGGATGTCGGCCAGAGGTAGATTTGGTGAGTACAGACATTTGATGCAGGCCCGCAGGCAGAGTCAGTCCCAGGCCCTCGTTGTGCAGGCTACAGTATCAATTGCAGTGCGGGGCCAGCAGACAGGCAGGTACAACATGGTATTCAGAGATCAGGAGGCTGCGCTGTCAGATTAGATGGCTAAATGTGGCTGGAATGGGATTGGATATATCCAAAAGTACACAAATTGCGATTGAGCACAGTAGTAGTACAGGCCAATATCTGGGGCGCAGAGACCACATTGTTCAAAAGGTAGGAACAATGTTTCACATGCCAGCCCAGGCCCGTGCAATTAAGTTTATACGAAGTCATCTGAAGGATTGCAGTGGGAGCCGTATGGGACTGTTAATGAATAGATATATGAATTTGGGGAGAACTATCATATTGGCATTGGCAATCCTCCCTGCCACTGAAGGCAGCAGTCGAGACTAAACTGGAATGCACTCCTCTAGCTAGGATATAAATTTACCATAGTTATTCCTCCAAATTTCATCTACATCTCTGCTGATCCAGATGCCAAGATAGCAATCTGGTTACTTTGCTCATTGTAGGGGATAGTCTGAATTAAATCTGTTAGTCACAGAAGTGAGCAGAAATATCACAGATTTGGACCAATTTATGTGAATTCCAGCATGATTGCCAAACCCAATGATTTCAAGGATCACAAGGGGAGTTTTGAGCTGTGGATCTCACTAATATAGAGAGACATCTTCTGCATAGATTGAAACCAGTGCTCTTCTGGCTGTAAATACGAGCCCTCTATGTGAATGATGTTGCCACAACTGGGTCGCCACAGGCTCCACTTTGATGGCAAACAGGAAGGGGGATAGGGAGTCATCATTGTCTGTTTCCCCTGGAGATGTTGATTGCACCGTAACTTCACGATTAATGTGCACTCTGGATCTTGCGAGCGTATAGAACAGTTTGATACAGCTAATGAAGTGGGGGCTAAGTCCAAGGTGCATCAGCAAGTGGAACAAATAGGGCCATTCCAAGGAGTCAAATGCCTTTGTGGCATCAAGAAGAATTGCAGCCACGTTAAGGTGAATGTACCCATGGATAAAACCTGACTTATTGGGATGGATAATGTCTGGCAACACTGGCAGTAAGCGGGTCGTGATTCATGTGACAAGGATTGTGTTGTCCAAATTAATTATTGATAGTGGACAAAAGAAGTCACAATGGTTTGACGGCCTACCAGGCTTCAAAATTGTAACGATTACCACTTTTCCTAAAGGGGGGGGGGGGTAGTCTGTCAATGTGACATGCTTCCTCACATACAGCTCGTAGGTGAAGGGTCAGGATCTGTGTGAAGGACCAGGATCTGTGTGTATTCTTTATAGAAAGACGTGGTCAGGCCTTCCAGACCAAGTGCTTTGTCCCTGGGCATTCTCTGAATAACCTGCACAATATCCTCGGACGAGAAAGTTGAGATATTGCCGATAAGAGATCTCCAGCCAGAGGAGTTGAATGGAGTTAAAAAACTCATCCATTCACACAGGATTGTGAGCTGTTGATGAGTTATAAAGGTCCACATAAAAGGTGGCCATTGTGTGTGTGATGCCTTCAAGAACAGTGTGGGAGGTCCGTTGGTCATTGATCAATTCCGTAGTATAATCGCTGGCCCAGGTTTTACAGAGCATCCTGGCAAGAGCTTGGCCAGCTGTATCTTGCTCTCCATAGTGTCTAGCTACCTCCTCTTTGCCCAGATAGTGAGTCTCTCTAACCACAGCCTCGTCATATTCATTGATTTTTTTCTGGATAGAAGCAAGGGTGTCACAGGTGGTATAAAACGACCAAATCAAGAGTGCGAATATCTGCTTCAAACACCCTCGCCTGTTTTGATATGCATGCACTGCAAATAATGCATTTGCATACCTCCCGTAGAGTGGAGGCTGATTCCTCAGACTGGGTGTTGTGGGAAAAGTACTCTGCGATGATGGATTGGATTTCGTCACACAAAACAGGGTCTCTAAGGGCTTTAGTAGAAAGCCTTCAGGAGAACACTCGGCCACAGGCAGAGGAGAAAATGAACTCCAGAAGGACAGTCTGATCAGAAAGCATTCTGGGTAGGTGTTCATTTGTGGTGTTCCAAGGGGCTGCGCCTTTTGTTTTTAACCAGTAATAAATTCTAGACCAAGTGTTGCGTGCGGTGCCTACACAAGTGCCGTCCCTACTTTAGGGATGTTTGCGTATCCATATGTCTATGAGGTCATTGTCCCTCATGATGAGGTGGAGTTGAGCTGCAGCCCCAGCGTGTTGGTGTCTCGTGCCACTGGACCCATCAATAAGGTGATCTAGAATGAGTTGAAGTCTAAGACCTAGAGTACAGTACTGGACCCCACACCACAGATCAGTTGCCATACTTCAAAAAGTTCGGGCTGTCGACATTCGGTCCATATACTGAGGCCAGGGTGAGTGGGGGGCCCTGTAGGGCACCATGTAGTATAAAGTATCTACTCTGCTTGTCACATTGTAGGCGTATGAGACAAGAGACCTTTACAGATAAGGATAACTACTCTGTGGGCATTGTACGCAACATTCCAGGTCAGACACCTAAAGGTGATTGTCGATAAGTGGCACGACATGTGTCTTGATAGTGGAGTTTAGGTGTCCCATGCTCTGCACATGGGGAGCAGTGTGTGTGCTGCCAGACATGGACATTTACATGCCCTGTGGTAGGATAGCAACGAGGGAAAAAAAAGAAAAACAAAACACCCCCTCCCACTTCAACACCCCTGGCCAGTTGAACAATCCATACTATGGCATGAAGGCTATGTTTAGATCTGTGAACATCTTCCTAATATCCTGGTCAGAAGAATGCTGATCAGGATGTTCGCCCCGCTGCGAAACGCCAGGTTCTGAGTCTGCAACACCAGCACTCCACTTGGCCCTGAAGGAGCCCTTTGTTTGTGCTTCTCCATTTTAGAGACGAGGTCGGATGCACAGCCAGCAGGGAATAAAGATGTAGTGCCAGATAGGTCATCCGCATGTAGGGGCCCGGATCCGGCCTCACCCCAGATTCCCAGATGGTGCACGAGGACACAAAAATGCCCAAGGCCCAGTGTGTCCTCCAGAACACCTGCAAAAATTTGCCCACTCCTCCCTCCACGGGTTGGAGGGCCGAGGGTCAGAGTTCAGCCATGTCCTCAGCCTCACGAAGATGGATGTCAGGACGCTGATCCCATGGGGCCCACGGTTCGGCAGGTGCTGCTCAGGGAGCACCAGATCTCTTCCAAGATCACCTGTCCCAGCAAAGGCTGTACAAGGGCGCCTCAGCAAATGGCAAGTCAGTCCCGGCCAAGGCCCGGCAAAGAGCACAGGAGTCCCTCCAGTCTTCTTCAGGCGCCATCCTCAGCCCACCCAGGCACACCCATTCTGTTTGGGTTCAGCCCACCAATACAACAGCTCAGAGAGTCAGGCCCTTCCTGCCAGCTGTGCAGCAAACCTCCCCGTGGAGAAGTACATAATGTTTAGGTGTAGGTCAATTTACTACATTGTGATAGTTATTATGGGATCTGTCAGAGGTACCGCTTCTCTCAATACTGCCCTACAACTACACTCAGATCTGCATTCACAGTCTACTTCACATTCACTTATTTTATACGTTCTCTTTGGGTGGTAGATGATTCTCAGTTATGACTGCCAACAACCTTGACCACTTTTCTTTTTCTCTACAGTACGATCTCTGTCATCTCTCATTCAGAAAACAGTTATAGACTTGGCTTTTGTCAGATAATTTTTTTCCTTCAGGGTCCAGTGCGGTGTTCCTTGTTTTCAGTGCAAGGATGAAACTTGAGATAACAGAGTTCTTTCAAATGCGAATCAAATCATAAGACCTCATGGACTGGAGGTATCGGTTTCTGAGCCTGCACTTTCTGTCTAACATGACCATTCTAAGCAGGAGCCTCTAGGATCTGTATCTGATGGGATACACTGCTGTCTGAAAGTTAGATTTGTATAACTTATATTGAATGAGCAATAACTCTGTTTAATGACCAGATACGATCTATAACCCAAAGAGTTGTGCTGCATGAGGTATACATGTACTGTTTTAGGCATATGACTGGGGCCCGTATAGCAGGAGTTATACATTTTCTTTCTAAACCATCAGTCAATTAGATATGACCTCAGGGATGGTTGAGCTCTAAGTCCCTAATTCCAGAGGCAGTATTACTCCCAGTGCAATAACTCCGTGGGGTATACCTCCCCGGGGCATCCTGAGTTGCCCGCTGTCTCCACACATGATAATTCTGGGCCCAGTGACACCTATTCCCTTTTACCGGGTATGGCTATGTAGCCAGTGAAACTGCTGCAAGGTCATGGGCAGGGCCTACATGAAGGATCACAGCCTGGGCCCTGCCTAACACTTGAAGGACTATAATGCTTTCCCTGGTCTATACCTGCCATGACCTGCCCTGAACCTCTGGGCACTCTAATGGACCACCACTGTCTCAGAGCAGGCAGAAAATGTCAGTGGATTGCCCTGGAGTCAGGTAGAATCACTGGAACAGGACCTGATATTCGTGGATTCTAATTGTGTTTCTCATTCTGGAGACAAATTTCATAATTTCTGGATTTTGGTGCAGGAAAAAAGTCCATAATTAGAGAGTCTGGCCACCTGGCATCCACACACCAAAATCTAGCAAATTCATAATGAGGGCCAAATGAGGAGGATCTCTGCAATCTAAAATCCTTCTGCTTGACTGCACATTCAGTCTTACGTATGTACTTCTGTATTCCGAGGTCAGACCCTGCAAGAACAGTAATAGCTTTCCTGTCTGAAGCCTAGCCTTGTATTGCTTTGTCTAACGTAAAGAGATTGCTCTGGTGTATTAAAGCTTTAATGTGTATTATTTGTGTAATTTGATCTAAAGTGCTGGTCTTTACCAAAAGATTCTATCCATCTGGTGATCCTAATTCTCCCTTAAAATGGTTTAAGATATTCTGCTTGATTATGAAATGTACTAAGAGCTGAATTATTCACAACATTATTCTGAACTAAATGGAAACCAAGAGATTCCACTTCTTTTGATTTCTAATGTCACTCATTACGACATCCTTTAATGGCACCCGGACAAAGGTGATTTGATGTAATTTCCACTATCCCTGGTAGTTTGGTGAATCTCTGTGCATGCTCAGGCCTCGACTAGCTAGAATATAGGCTTTGGGGTCTCTAAGGGGCATATTATCAACAACCGGCGATAAATATCGCTAAGCGCACTTAGCGCTAGGATATTTATCGCCGGCTATCGATGTATTTTATCGCTGAGATAGCGTGCTATTAGCAACGCTTATCTCAGAATCGATAAAATTCCTGGCGCAAGCTGCCAAATGTCCGAATATCGCTGGAAATCCAGCGATAATCGCACGACATTTGGCGATAGCTTGTTGATAGGGCTGGGCATACTTAACCATGATATCCACCTTCCATTGGATATCATGGCTAAGTCAAACTAAAAGCATGCGTAAGGAAAGTAGCGTTAACCAAGGTTAGCGCTACTTTTCTCATCGCTATGCTTGTTGGGGATTCCCTTGATAATTGGAGAAATGTCGGTTAACGACATTTCTCCAGTTATTTTGGGACGGAACGCCCACTTTGCATCTCATTAGAGATGCAAGGGTGGGCGTTATGGAAAAGGGCGATAGGGCAAGGATTCACGCGATAGCGTGACCTTGCTAATACAGCGATAAAATTATCGCCGCTTTTCGTCTGAAAACAGACGCTAAAGCGGCGATAATTTCTTATCGCCGGATTGATAATATGCCCCTCAGTGTCCAGTGTTCTTCCCTACACTATTAATGTTGCTGTGCTGGTCACAGACACATTATTTATGAAACAAGATTCTGAGGCCTGATTTATAGTGTGGTGGGCTGCATGCTGTCAGTCTGGGTGGTGGAGGTTATTACCTCTTCCTCCCAGGCCGGACTACCACCTACCATATTTAGAGATCTCTGTAAGCCCTCCACAGATCTCTAGGCCACTGTGGCTCCTCTGAAGAGACTGAAAGTTGGCTGAAGGGCCAGCATGCTTCATACAGCCAATCAGCAACATTTTTATTTTTCAAAAACATACTCCAAAAGTGGGTGTTAGTTCTTGAACAGCAAAATACTAATGACCTGACACCATGGAAGTTTTTCCTGGTGGTCCGGAACAGAAAAAATAATACATCGCACCATCCGCTCTAAATAGTGCCGACTGTCTGATGTATTTACTCTGACTGCCCGACTCTCTTGTAGGTGTAGGGTTTCCACCTGCAGAGCCAACTGGGGTACCATTGTCAGAAACATGACAGTCTACGTAACTTTAAATAGTGCATAGTGTGGGCGATTGTCAGTTTGGCAGACAGGGTACTCCATCGCAGAGGAGGTCCTAAATTTTACATTTTACTAAAACAACTTGCCTACACTTAGGAAACATAAAATGGTTATTTAAGCAAGAAAAACGGGTTTCACTGAGGAATATAAGTAGTTTGAAAGGGAAAGGCTAGAAAGAGGACATTATGACTTGCTTAAGAGTATTGGAACCCAAGCTGCTTTGCGAAACGTAGGATCTGATTTAGCGTTTGGCTGAGAGGTAATCTGTCACAAACGTGACGGATATCCTGTTCGCATTAATACAAGTGCCATAGGATATAATGCACTTGGCACAGTGGCGGTTCCTCCTAAAGGGTGAAGGAGCGTCGCCCCGCCTTCTGCGAGTGCAGCAGGTAATTGTAAATTAAATGGTTATTACTATTACAAATGTATTACAACTTGGGCCAGCAGCACATCATGTAAATTATATGATGTGCCCTAGCGTGAGTGTCAGAGTGTGAGGGTAGGGTCGGGCTGATGGCAGCAGCAGGAGGACATGCAAAGCTGGCAGTAGGGAGTGCCCATGTAAGATTGGCTGGCTGTCTTGCAATGGCCAGCCCAACATGCACACTTCAGCTTCACCATATCAGCTGTGTTAAACTGCCGGGGAATTGCAGGCACAGGCAACTAGCCTCCTTAGGGATGCTAGGTTAGCCTCCTCAAACCAATCCTGGTACTTCTCTCATGGTGAAAACAGCATGAGAGCAGCTCCAAGATTAGTTAGATTTGCACTGGCCCTCCATCTCTGCAGTTGAAGCCATTCACAAGCATTTGCAGATGGATTCTTGATTCATTATAAAATGGCTGGCGCCGATGGAGACCTGAGGCACTAGGTATGAAAAGGAATACAAGTCTTAAACATGGAGTATATAAAAAAAGGAGGGACTAGGGGCGCTTATAGGTCCAGCATACGTGCCCCCGGGGTTTCAAGCAAGCAAATATGGTATGCAGTTCCTTAGAGAGGGAGAAGCTAGGTCGGTCTAACACCCTAATCCTCTGGTGGAGACAGGGTGTCTCCCACTTTGGGATTTGGGCCCCTCACACACCCGGCTGGGTGTCATGCTTCATCATAGGGCATGCTCCTCGTCAGGCCGGCGCTGCAATGCCTAACGGGCACCCTATGAGGGGCTCTTTAATAGAGATCTTTTCATCCCAAGTCGTTGGGTGCAGTGTGGGTATAGGGGTTTGTGGTGTAGATGTGGGTGCAAAGTGTGAGGGAATTGTGCAGAAAGGGCTAAAATGAGACTCCGTTAAAGAGCCCCTCATAGGGTGCCCATCAGGCATTGGAGCACCAGTCTGACGAAGAGCATGCCCTATGATGAAGCATGAGGGCCCAAAATCCCAAAGTGGGAGACATCCTGTCTCCACCAGAGGGTTAGGGTGTTAGACCGACCCAGCCTCTTCCTCTTCTTCTCTCTCTCTAAGAAACTGCATACCAGATTCGCTTGCTTAAACATGGAGTAGCCATGAAACGGTGCCGATTACAGCAACACCAGTTTCCAACTGGGTAACCCCGCTGGGGCCATTAGATACAGGCTCAGGAAATGACAGCGCAAACTGACTGTCAAAATGGAAAAGAGCCCCATCAAAGCAGCCCTGGCTATCAAGATGAAAAAAAGGCCCCTCAAAGCAGTCCTGCTGTCAAACAGGGGCTTGCTGCAGGGGGAATATTGCTCAGGTTAGACCTTTGTACACCTGTTTTTTTTCAGGGATTGGGGGGGGGGTTGGGGTGGACTAACTAAAATTGTGGGTACCACTAGCGACAGGGTAGGGTTCAACTCTTTTGTGTTGCGTCTTTGCAGCACTGTGCATAGCGTCCCCTGTAATGTTGGCTACACAATAACTCTGTGATTTGAGTATACATTGTACAAAGTAAGATGGAAGCTACATGAATGGGCGTGGATACATCAGAGCTTGCGTATTTCATGAACAGCTCAAGCATTTCATCAAATTGGAAGGGGGAGTACGCTCATCAGGACTCCATTACTGTTTTTTTAAATTTATTAACTGGTGTCCATTTCTGTGCACATTCCGAAGACATGAAGCAGGATTGTGAGGTATCAAAACCAGTATTTGTGAATGAAGGTAGATAAAAGGATTTGGAGTGTTACTATTAATATGATATCGGAGTCCAGTCCTGCCATTGAATGTTTCTTCTTGCTCAATGGTTACTTTCATCTATTTTTATTGTTGCCCATCCCAATTAAACTGCATCCTCCAATGTGTTTCTTAATTTTTTCCTGCATATTTTCGATCAAGGCACCGTTCTTGCGATGCTCAAGCTCTCCCTGCTAGTTCAGTTTGCGGAAGAGCATGTGCAGTACTCATTAACACGCGTGGCAGGCTTTGTGCCGTTGCAGATTGAGTTATTGGACTGTTACAGTTGTGACCATCGCACTGTGTAATCTCATTTGTTATAACCACAATGCAGAGTTTCTGCATATCTTTTGGAACTTCCTTTTCACTTGGTCCTGTCGATCTTCTTCATGAGCGTCTGAGGGCGACTTTGGACCACAGCTGGGCATCAGCATCCTCCGGATAGATTTGTCGTTCAGGTAGGCTATCAGTTTTGCCTAGTTGCCAGTTCAATATGCAGGATAATGTAAAATAATGTTAGCTACTTCCTGGATGTTGTTTCTGTACTTTTTCATGTAGCACATGCACATTACTCTTGTACAGTGCATACTTTGAACTCAGTGGAACCACTTGTTTGCACAATTGGGAACTCTGGAGTTGTGGTTGAAGGCACTATGGGGTATATTCACAAGAACGTGCGCTAAACAACTCCAAAAAATGTTAACGCAACTTTACACATCGCAGTCCATCGCGGGAAAATAACCCCTTGTTAACGTGGAATTCACAACACGGTGGTACCATGCGATAGCCTCCCGAAACCGCGGCCAATGTCCGCGATACAACCACCGTGACGGCGATAAAAACACAAACCCCAACGCGTAAAAAGACGCGATGGGCCCAAACGCGATAAGAAAACAGTGATAACCAGTGAGAGGCCAGCAATACCCACGTGCAATGCGGGAAAAGCACAAGAACAGCATACGGAAAATGCCACTAAAAAGGAAATGAACTGCGGAGTACCACGGATGCACCCTGACCGACTGCAGAGGACAACATGAACCCCACAATCCCCACGGAGGAACACCCAGGAATCCAGGGCTCGTGGAAGGACAATGAGAAGAGGAAGAGGAAGACGGGGTACAGTCTGGAGGAAAACACGATTATCGTCTCGGATGAGATAGAACACCACCACCAACTGTACGTCACCTCCAACGTGTCACTGGCAACAAAGAGGCAAAGATGGCACAACATCTCAGACCATGTGAATGCCGTCGCAGCGCCAAGGAGGACAATGGAACAGGACAAGAGGCGCTGGATTGATGTGAATGGCAAAACCAAGCAGAAACTCGCTGCCAACACGAAAGCAGCAACGCACTTCGGAGGAGGGGGGCCAGCAGAACACCAGGAGCTGAATGACATGGAGAAGATGGTGGCCACAGTCACCAGTCGGGAGACGGTCACAGGAGTTGGGGATCCGGACACTGCCCAACATGACCCGACACTACATCAACAGGGTGCGTACCGACCAGGGAGTGGGGGGACGGGGGAGATGGGCACAATGGCACACATGCACAATTAAGCAGAGCACACTGCACACCCCCAATGACTCTGGATCATGTCCCTGATCCCACGGGAACACTTCAGCACACACACAAACACCAAGTAGTTCCACGTACACCATGTGCCCAAAGGGGCACCCACCCAACACATCAACAATCACACAACCAACACATGCACACGTGCGAAACACAGCAAACATGTATATACGTCAGCCACACTGACAATGCAAGAGACAGCACATGACGAGTAGCATGGCTGCAGTCCAATCATCATGACAATATACACGGCACAACACTGAGGTGGCTGAGTGCGGACCACTACCGGAAAGGAGCAGGTCACACTCGGACACAACCACCTGCACAAACAACCCCTGACATCAACAACACATCTGCGGACAAACCATGCCCAAGAGTCACAACTCGACAAAGAGCACAAGTTACCCAAGTCTGCAACATCTCAGCACTGTGGAAGCACAGAACTGAAAGGCACACCGCATGAAAGGGATAAGTGGCAGCCAAATCAGAGCCGCAGGAGCGACTCACCCACCGTGCAGCATACGCACATAAGAATAAGTGCACCTCGACATTGACAACATACTGGTACAAACAGCAACAGCTCCACAACAGAACACAGGACACAACTGGTGCCGCATATGTGCACAACATGGCCAATCACATCTGGCACAGCAGGAAACTGTGACATGACAATGTACAAGTACAACCTGTAACCTGCAAATATTTTTTATTCAGACATGCTGTGCTTGTGGACATTTTGTACTGTCCCATGATTGCCAGGGATGGCCACAATGTGACGTGCTCATGAGAAGAAATTGGCAATGAGGGTGTTCCTACGGGCTAATCCTGCCGCAACTGCAGTGGGATGTGGGCCACCTGCCCCATCGTCCTCATCATCGTCCGGTACTTCTGGAACTTGGATCCATGGGGCATTGGTGCGTACACAGATGTTGTGCAACACACAACATGCAACGATCATCTTGCACACGATGTCTGGGCTGTACAGGAGCCTTCCACCTGTGACGTCCAGGCACCTGAAACGTGACTTCAACACGCCAAATGTGCGTTCCACGATGCCCCTGGTGCGTATGTGGGCCGCATTGTACTGCCTCTGGGTGCGTGTGTTCGGGTCTCGGAGGGGTGTCATCATCCAAGGGCAGAGTGCATATCCTTGATCACCTGTGACAGTGCAGAGAGAAAAGAGTCAATACTTGGTTCGGCATGATGTGTTGGCAGGCCCACTAGTCCAGTGACGCCTGTGCTGGCTGTGTGTGGGGTGAGTGTAAGCCAGCCCTCAGGGAGTAGCTGGTGCTGGCAACAACTTCAACAGTCATCAGGCACTCAGGAATGCAATGTTCCAACAGCAAGGGACCATGATTTGAGTTTCACAGAGTTAGTGCCCTGGATGCACAGTGGCCGACACGGGCGTACCGCCACGGGACGCTGACTTGCGGGAGACTGGGGTAGGGTCATGAGGGCAGAGCAGGGTCTCGTATGTATCAAAGGTGGTTTTCGCGGAGTGTCTCGGGGGAGAGTGGGAGGTGTACCCCCAGGGCATGATGCAGAGGGCACATGCCGCATGTGTCCGGCAACATGGCGGATATGAATGCCACAGACTCATGCCAAACACCAAGTCCGTACCTGCCAGTTGCTGATGACAACCCCCAGGCCACAGGCTCAGACACCAACAATGTTCTGCCGGAGGCTGACAGTGACTCACAGCGCACAGGGTTAGTGGCACCAGGTCAGTCCTTGCTACTGGTTGACCTCCTCCGTAACGGTGATCCGTGTTTCCACCGGACTGAAACGCATCTTTCTCTCACTCCTCTCCCTGCGTTCACTGGCATGAACTCTGCCATTGATTAATGAAGGCTCAGTTCCAGATGTGGGACATACTGGACTGCAGTGTAGGCCGGCTGCAGCGGTGGAGTATGTCAACGAATGAGGACTCCTGGGGGCCTGTGTCACGGAGGACAGCGATGGTCTGAGGAGGCTGCCAAGGTCACGGGCATGGGTCTTGGAGCTCGCAGCGGCACGTGGTGGGCCCTCTTTGACACACGACGGTGTCGGCAGGTGAGCAGTGCGGCCTTGGAGCGCTGGGGCGGGCAAGCCGGGTCTGGGTGTCAGCGGCCTGGGGTGCAGCAGGCGCACAGGCTCGCAGGCCCCACTGCTCACGGCATCGGCCTTGTGGCGGGCTGAGAGGCGCCGCCCTGGCAGTGACGTTGGCCATTCCGGGAGAGCACCACGCTCAGCGCAACGGTGTTTTTATCCACACCCCTGCGCAGGCCTGGCGTGAGCCGGGCCAACCCACTACGATCACGCACACAGGGGGGGACGCAGCAAGCGACATTTCCGTGATCTAACCCACAGCCTGGGGTGACATGGTTGCATCCACTGTTCACTACTCTCCAGACACCAGCAGTTAATATCTGCATGGACATATCTGTGGTTTGCATACCCAGGTCTGTCCAGCACATTCACGCCACACTTGTCGTTGTGTACATTCCCATTCATGGGTCACTTGCATCCTTCGCACATTCCTGCTTTCCGCCTCTCCACACGTTCAGCTGTTGTGTGGCTGTGGTGCCATGATATAGCTGGCTTGTGTACATGGGAAGCCCAGGATCCCAATGGAGTTGTGTTGTCGTGTCTGGTAGGTGGGCATGTTGATTGACATGTTGTATGTGGTTTGGTCACGTGTGCATTCCCACAGTTGTGCGTTGTGTGATGGTGGCTTTGAGGTGTGTGGTGTGTTGATTTGGTACTTACCAACGAGCAGTCCAGTTCCATAGGTGCCATCCTGGAAGCGCTGGTTGATGATGGACTGTCGGAAGATGTAGGAATCGTGCACACTGCCTGGGTAGTTTGCGACGACATTGTTGAACATTCCCCGGTGGTCCACTATTGCCTGCACATTGATGGAATGCGTGTGCTTTCTGTTGCGGTAGATGTGTGCAGTGTCCGCAGGGGGCACAAGTGGGACATGTGTGCAGTCAATGGCCCGCAACACGTGTGGGAATCTAGCAATGGCGTAGAAGCCTTGCTTGGTCTCCAGCTGTTCTGTTGTATTCCGCTTTAGGTGTCCGTATATAGATTTTCCTGAATCATGTCCTTATATAGGCACAATTCGCATTGCCCTTATATAGGCATAGAATCCCTGTCCTTATTTAGGCATTAACCGTGCACTCCAAATACAGGCATGGTCACCGACATCCGTCCACCCTAACGTCACAACGAGTTCTTAGAAACCAGACCCTTAAGCTTCGGGAGTTTCCCTAGCACAGGACTATTGATTTCTCCAAGAACTCATCTATTATGTATGAACCGTTATACCTTAAGGGTTCATTCCTGACGTCTTCCTCTGTCCGACTACACGTCAATGCTAACATTCCGAGGCACCTATCAGGTATAAATATACCTTCCCTCGCCCAAGCAAGTTAGAGGAGACCTCGACTTTAGAGGAGCCCGTATCCCGGCCTGACGCACTGAGAAGACGCTGTCATTCCTGCACACAGACGAATCCAGCTTCCAGTGTTCTGACTCCCTTCACGGGGTGTTAGAATTCCAGATCCGGCAAGAGATTCCCACCTCTCTCATTCTCAAGGTATGGAGCTGACTAGAACCTAGAGGGACTCTTGGCATACTTGGCGTACTATACTTAACATACTCTTAGTATACCAGACTAGAGAATACTCCACCTACTTTTACCTTTCCCTACACCTAGACTAGGTTAGGTACATCGGGGTAGAACTAGCTTAGAGACGCATCATATGAGTACTCGCATTTTTAGCTCATGTTATTTATGTACATGAATATATGCTAAAAGATAATGCTAGCGCAGTATTATTTATTTCTACTGCTTACGCTGTACATTATTTATCTTGCATACTGTCTTGTGATCATAACAGCACATATCTCTTACACGAGAAACAAGACTGTTCAATAAAACCTTTTATTGAAACGCCCGTCTTTCCTTTCTGTGTAACTCTGTAGAAACTAAGCATGCACCATTGACTGAGTGAAACTGTTATCTATTGTTTCCACGATTCTGAGACGTGTTCCGATTCTAACGGGAAACAAAGTTGTCATGTTTTTCGGTTGCCAGAAACTACTCCCTTCTTGTTCTCAAGGAGTTTCTAGTGGCCTCTGAGCTAGCTGGCACAAGTAATTAAGTTTAATATACTCGATAGGGACATACCGACCTTAGTCCTATGTCAAGCCTATAGGTTATATTATTCCAATGCGCAGAGCCTATTAGGGAAATAGGAACTACACTACATGGCGCCCAAACGTTTGGAAAGGCGTAATTTAACGCTAGATACTGAGTAACTCAGTCGTGCTTTTCTCAGAGACCCCTACTCACATACTCCATAAGACGTCTGGAGTGGGTAGGGTTAAATATCCGCCATAACTAATTAGGACAAAAAACCCTATATATTAGTTGTTTGGTTTGTTCAACGTTGAAGGATACAGTGTTCCAAAATATTGTGCACCTTATCTTTTGTTTCCTTGAAACTTGTTCTACATTTTTCAAAAAACAAATGTCCACACGGGACAATGCCACCGAAAACGGTGGAGCTGCGGCTGACCCAGTCATAACAGTTTTTAACTTTACAGGTTTAAATGAACCTGAGGAAGGTGTTATAGACATCGCTCCAAACTTAAGAAGAGCCATCACTCTAAAACTTATAAAACACGGCCTACCACCTAGAGGCGGTAGAGCAGTTTTCGTGATAGAGGCACACAAATCTTTTCAGACAGAGGTATTCTATTCATGGGTAATATTTCCTGAATCAAATTCAGTAACAAGATTGTTTCACTTCTACAAAGAAGATGAACCACCAGAGGAATATATTCCTTTCGAGGATATTGAAATTCCACTAACATACCAGGAGCATCAGCTCTGGTTTAAAGGCGCCCTAAAACATCACAGAAACATTACCAGGCTTGGTCCACTAGGTAGACCAGGAGCAACATGGCCGATTCTGACCGGCTACACTCCTCATCCTGACCTCGAAATAATGTCAGACGAGGAACTACTTACTCAACTTACAGAGTTGATAAAAATTTACAGACAATTAGTCCAATATGTCATGCAGACTTTCACAGTCCAACCACCATTAACCATTCCAAATCAAACTCCTCAACAGGGGAATACACTAACAATTACACCACAGACTCTATACGCAGTCATGGGAAAAATGCCCACAAAACGTGAGCAAATTCCATTCTGGATAGCTCAAAAATTACTCAAATAGAAGCAGTATTTCCAAATACTAGCCCTTATGAGAAACACAGAATCCTAACAATCAGTTTACCAATGGGGATCACACCACAACTGGAAGACTGCACCACTTGGGGCTCAGTCTTTGCTGCCATCTATACTAAAACACATGGTATTCCGTCAATTGCAGTAATACCTGATGTCCTGAAACAAATTCAAAACGAATACGGGGCAGAGCCTGCTCTGAATTTAAGTATGAAATTACTGAAAAATTTCGACCAGGTCTCAACAATAATATTATCTAATATTAAAGGGGAGGCAGCAGCAGTGGCGATCCGCCAACGATTAAGGGAATTCGATGTTACAGAACATCAAACAGAACTACCCAGAATAATAGAACAATCTTATGCAGAATTAGGCAGAGATAGTTTGGGTGGAAGACCATTGAAGCCGAAACTATCTGAAAGTCCTGAGAAGGACTCTATTAAACAAACTCCTACATCTTCTAAAAGAAGTGGGAAACTAATAAACATAATTCAAACGAGAAACGTTCTCAATCCCGAGGTAGGTCTCCTCAAAAGGAGCCCTCTGAAAGGAGGTATAACCTCAGGACTAGGGATAATTTGAAAAAGCCTGACAGGTATCAAGATACTGATACACGTTCCTCTCGTACCTTTCAGATATCGTCACAGACATCGGAAAGAAGAGGACGGTCAGAACATAGAGAAGAACGCGCGAAATCGAAAGACGACAAACACGTTCCGAAAAATAAATTTAAACCTCAATTCTCAAAAAAAAAGGTAGCAGGTCTGAAGGTCAGACATGCCAAGGATACTGAGAACACAACTCAAGAACGGAGAATGGGCTCAGACAATGCTGGACAGTGTGGCAGAAGTCACAATAGCTCGCCAGAACCTGAAGGAACTTCTGGAGATAGTGGACTTGAATGAGTACATCACAGTTGAGACTGTAGACACCAGGGTTAGTACTCCACAAAAGTTATATGAAATAACACTCCGGATGGAGGGAGACATACCTAGACAGGTGAAAGCACTCTTTTGGGAAAAACTTTCAAGGGGTTATGATATACTTCTAGCAGAAAAAGACTGGCCACCACAATTTGTCAGGGAGTGCACACATGGTGAAGACATTATTATGCCTGCCTTCTCTAACCATATTCCAATTCACCTAAAATATACTTATGCCAGGAAATGGGCAGTTGCCCAGGCCCCAGCATTATATAAAAATCATGTAGGATGGGATGAGGACTCACCTCACCATAAAATACATCTAAAAAATGAACCTACTGCACAGAGGCAGTACCCAATAAAGCAAGAAGCTAAAAAACAGGTCAGGGAGATCTTAGATCAACTTGAATACCAAGGGGTGATTGAAACATGCACCTCTTCAATGAACAATCCTTTGTTTCCTGTCTCCAAACCAGACAACACCTATCGTCTAGTTTTGGATTACAGACACTTAAACACTTGTTCTAAAACATTTGCAGTGCAAAATGCACATAGTACAGCCTTAATGAATAACATTGTGCGTAAAAAATATAAAACCACATTAGACATCTCAAATGGTTTCTTTTGTCAAAACATAGCACCTGGAAGCAGGTACTTAACAGCTTTCTCAATAATGGGGACCCAGCGTCAATTTTGTCGACTCCCACAAGGGTTCAAGAACAGCCCGGGGTTATTCTCAGCGAGGGTAACGGAGTTACTACAAATTTATGATAATGAGGCATTGTCATATGTCGATGACATCTATCTGACAGACGATGACCTGGATAGGCACTTGAACAGGGTGAGCACCATTATACTGGGCTTCGCCTCTGAGGGCTATAAGTTCAACTTTAAAAATCCAGAATTGCCCATCTCAATGTCCTTTTCCTAGGATATGAGCTTTCAAGTGAAGGCAAGAGCTTGGCAGCCAACTTTTAGAAAGGTGTGCGCTACTCCAACCTCCAAAGACGCTGAAAAATTTACAATCCATCCTGGGTTTCCTAAATTTTGGAAGAACTTACATTCTAAATTACGCAGAAAGGGTTAAACCTCTCTACGCATTAATCAAACCTGATTTTTCAATCAAAAATTGGACACAGGAACACACAGAAATCTTGCGTTTACTCCAAGCTAACATGTTAGCAACATCACTTACAAACACGCGTAAGTCAACGCAATTTAGTCATCCGAATAATTTCAGGTCAATGCGGATTCACCTACTTAACATTTAATGAGGGTGAAAAAGTACCAATTGCATACAAATCACATTTGTATACACAAGCAGAAATGCGCTTCACTTCAACAGAAAAATACTGACAGCAGTTCAAACCGCTGTAGCAAAAGAAAGAGCTCTAGCCCAAGGGAAACGCATTATTGTCGTAACCCCAGTTCCGACCTTAGAGGCAGTCACAAAAGCGAGCATTCCAAATGCTAAAGCATTACATCCGAGATGGATACAATGGGTTAATTCTCTTGCTGCAACAGATGTTGAATATGTTTTTGATCCTGATCTAAAAACACAAGCGTTCCTGCAATATGAACATGAATGTCCTCTGCCCACTGAGATTCTGCCTCTCGATCAGTACGAATTCATAATTTACACTGACGGATCCGCACAACCCGCTACAGGGAGTAAGCAAGCTTACAGTGCAGCGTACGCAATCGTTAAAGGTCGCATGCGCGATGGTAACTTCAGACCTATGGTCACTAAAACTCAATCTCTAGGAGATTGTACAGCTCAGCGAGCTGAACTACAAGCATTCAAACTGGCACTTGAAAGTACAGATCGAGAATTCCCCACACTAATAGTGTGCGATTCTTTCTACTGTGTGCAGTCGTATAATGAATATATACAAACTTGGCTTGAAAATCGGTTCAAAGATGCAAAAGGTGGCACAATAAAGCATAAAACGCTTTGGGAACAAGTAGTTCAGTTAAAAAGCGAACTACCAAAGGCTCACGTGATCCATACACTGAGTCATCAACGTGATGGCGTTCACGTTGCAGGGAATTCATTGGCTGACGAAGCCGCAAAGGGGGCTGTTCAGACGGCTTCCATAGCTGCAATCACTCGTTCAAAAACAAGAATAGACAGTGAGATAATGTTGGCTGTCAATGCTACGAGCAAAGGCAGTGGTGCAGCGTTACCAAAAAAGTTTCCACTCAAGTACTCTTATGTAATTGATGCGAACAACGTTCCTTTTGCTCGAATCCCTGGAGTGGGGGATAGGGTAATTCCAAACAAGGAACGAAGATTAGGACTAATCCTAGCAGCACACGAAGGGATAGCCTCTGCCCATGCAGGCATTTCTCCAACAGTATCTTTACTGAA
This sequence comes from Calotriton arnoldi, assembly GCA_963921515.1. Taxonomy (NCBI): domain Eukaryota; kingdom Metazoa; phylum Chordata; class Amphibia; order Caudata; family Salamandridae; genus Calotriton; species Calotriton arnoldi. Next base: position 1,873,383 of record CAWUFW010003159.1, read on the forward strand.
ACAAAGATATTGGTGGCCTGGCATTAGGAAACAGACCAAGAACTATGTTCTGGAATGTGAAATATGCCAACAGATGAAAGTCTCCACAGTGAAACGTCCTGCGCAGACACCCCTGTTAATTTCAGACAAACCATTAGCTTGTGTTTACCTGGACCACTGCGGTCCCTTGCAAAGGGACGGTAACTATAAATATATAATGGTCGCAGTGGATTCTTGCTCTAGGTTCCTATGGATATGGCCTCAGTGCTCGGCTGATGCTCGAACTGTTATAAAAGATTTGCGAGTCTTTATCGGCACATAGGCAATAGGCACGCTACATTCTGACCAGGGCCCTGCGTTTAGCTCTCGGGCTTACAAAGAAGCCATGGCCAGTCTGGGCATTGCATTGCTGTACTCCTCTCCATTTCATCCTGAGGGAAATTCTGTTGTGGAAAGGAAAAACCGGGACATAAAGCAGTCTATAACAGCTAGGGTATTAGGTTCGGGTGATGGGTGGGTCAAACATCTTTATGGGGTCCAATGCTCATTAAATAATTTGCCAAGAAGTTCTCTAGGGGGGGTCACTCCATATGAGGTCCTATTTGGGACAAGAATGTGGGTGCCAGATCTAGAATGTAGAGGCACAGTGGTGGAAAATAAACCCTTTGATATCAAAGATCATTTGGCTGTTTTACAGGATCTAAATGAACTAAGATCGAAACAAAGCAACGTATTCCTGCAGCCAACCACCACTGGGGAAAAACCGGCGGTCCCAGCAAGGCCTGTCTGGATTCCAAAAGTTGGGGATCTAGTCAGAGAGAAAATTGCGGACAAGAAGGAATTTGGACCTTCTTACAGACAACCAGTACCTGTCCTAGCCATACACGGAACAAGAACAGTACTTCTGCCGCCCCTTGCTGGAAAAAAGGAGAAAAGATTTGTGTCCATCGACCTCATCAAACCACAGTATGTGGCCAATACTAAATAGTAGGCCTCGTGGACTCTGACCTAGTAGCAGACACACTCCTCTCGCTACTATCCAAGAGGTTCAGACTAAAAGACTGATAACCATCGAGAATTCAGCAGTAACAGATGAAGGACTGAGCAACAATGCTATGGAACTCATCCCTCTTGAAACTCAAGTAACAGTTTGTCCAAATACACCTGTCTACACCAATGTAACAAGTGATCAACTGGTTCCAGCGATTTCTACAAATCCTGATGCAATTCCAACAATTGACAGAACTGCTTCTGGCTATTTCATTAACTTTGATACGTTTTCTGAGGATCTGAGTGAGCCCAAGACGTCGCCAGCATCATTAACTTTCAAACAGCAAGTACAAGACTTTTTTCATTTTTTGAGAAAGACTTATCTGGTTTCACCGTGGATTGAACTCTGGGTTATTTCTGGAATATTTTTCTTTCTGCTTTGGCTAGCTTTGGTTATGACTATGAGCGTGCTTATAAATGGCAGATATATCCATGTGAACACTGAAAGAAAAGAAGTGAACTTACTTTTGAAACCTCACAAATCAACCCATCGTGAAACAAGAGACTTGTCTGCAGTGAACATCACAGCCGTTCCTATACAGGATGGTATAGTGTGGGACAAAACAGATTTCGATATTTTCAGCCCTACGGAACATTTGAACATTCCACATTTATTTAAGATTTCACTAAGTGATTTTGTTTCATCCAGTACCTATTCTGATGATTGGGACTTTGAAACTGTAAATGACATGTTTGACCTAGAAAAATCTGCTGCATTTTCTAATAATGAATATTTAGAGGGTTCATCAGACTATGAACAGCTGTATTGCTATAACCACTATGGTCATCATTTTTTGCATAAATCTGCAACACCTAGAAATGTGTTTATGTTTAACCAATGGGAGCATTGTCCTACACCACCAAAAGGTAGTTCAAAAACATTTGCTAAAAAGTTTCCATATTTTTCAGGATACAATACATCTGATCCAGACACATTTTACTATAGAAATGTAAACAAAACAGGACTGAAAATTATGTTAACTAATACAAAACAGATTTACTCTGCAGCATTTATTGCCCAACTGTCTAGACATGGTTTCGACTTATGGAAAGACACAATAGACACAAAATCTGTCTGGGGTACTAAAGATTGGCAAGTGCAGGGGATAGAAGCTTTGTTTAGAGCCTGTATCGTCCCTCAGCAAATAATGTTTTTGAATGACACTGTGCAACAAACTTCTTGCCTTGGTTTAGCCAAGATTAAAGACATGAAAACACCTTCTGTACCAACACCTGCAAGTGATAACAATACACAGGCAGCGGTTACAGTTGACACAATACTACAACTCAACAGAACAAATCCTGATTGGAGAAAATGGTTGATCTGGCCCACAGACACAAACAACTGTCAAGAGAGATTCCTGAATAAAACACAGGGGTTTACTATTCATAGGCCAGACCCATGATACGTCCAAAGACAGCATCCGGGTGTAGTAACAACATACAGTGTAGGAAAATTAAGCCTCGATTGGCTGCACAAATCTACACTTAAGGATGTGAAACAACACTTATCTTTACTTAAAGAAGACGCAGACCTTAGGGAATTCTTGCTTGGACCAAGAAAACCGCGTCAAAAACGTTTCATATATGCCGGCATCTATGCTGCTTATAATGAAGCATGGAAGGTGTCACAGATGGAGGCCGCAGAACGAATACGTGAACTTGATCGTATTAATTTAGAGAAAACTCTCTCTGTGGTCGCAATGGGTTAACAACTTTGTCCTCCAGAATTTATTAATTGGACAGTATTGTATCCTCTGCTATCGACATACTGGAACAAGATTTAGCCATGTTACAACAAGGCCAATCTCAGTTACGTTCTATTATGTTATTAAGCTGGACGCTGCAATCTTTGCGTGCGGGCTATGTGCCTTGGCGTTTTATCAACACGTCGGCTCTGTTTGCAGAATACAATCTAACTGATAAACAGACCGAACTGGCACAAAGGGGAGCAAAGTATACAGTGCTGAGCATTGAAAAACTTGAGAAATTACCATTCACGGTGGCAGAAAAACCAGCTACAGAATGGCTTATTCATGGCAAAATTAGTCTACCTGTGACTACTTTTCAGTTTCAGTATTGCCTCACACAGATGCAAGCAGGCAAATATGAAAGGTTGGGTAAAGAATACATTAAGACATCCTGGAATTTACCTTACACATATAGATGTTGGAGTGGGGATCGTGAAGTGTTTCTAAGCGGTACACACTGTGAAAGTGCACTAAGCGGTTCACTGATTTGTCAGGACATATCTTTACACGGGGCTTGTAATGGTTCTGTGGCAAATTTGTCCTGCCACCAGCAGGGTACACCAGCTGCTGTGATTAATCCAACGTTTGACCAACTTTCTAATGGGAGTTACCTCATGTTGAATGATCAGAGTTGCTGTGGCATGTTGCCAGGCATCCCATATCTAGTAACGGTCAACTCCAGGGTCACTTGCTGTATGCAAGTATTGTTTGCCCCAATAGACACAGTCAGGGAGTCGCCTCTATGGCCTTCGTTGAATGTCTCTTTTATACGATTTGATACCTTTAAGCAGAATGAAAGCCATGCTTATACAACAATCAGTGCCTTTGACCTCGGCCAAAGAAACCTATGATCTACAAGTTGCAAGGACTTCGGCAGAGATACAGGCTTTAATTCGTACAAACTGCCCTATACATTTCATAGAAATGATAGGACGTATCTTTAACATGTCTGATACAAGCGGAATTGTACATGTATTTAAGACCATCTGTTCTGGACTATTAGCACCTTTCCAGGCTGTCCTCGGAATCATCCCAAACTTCGCACATTCGGTGTTTGGTGGTGTGCCGTTAATTCTAGCACTTGTTGCAGGAATTCTGTTTCTATTCCTCCTACTACGCTATGGCAAGCCTATTCGCCAACATCACTCCGAGCGATGTGGAGAAAGCTCTGCTTGAACGGAAATGCCGTGAGCGAATAGTACAGCTTTTGGGCATGCCTCGTCTACGGGAACTTAATACAACGTGGTTCCTGTCATTCAGACCAATCTGGCAAGATTGCATCTTACCTGTTCTACGCTGCCTGTTTTGCGGTGAAGAATGCGTGCTAGACACCTGTCTAACACTCCCATCAGTCGTGCCAACGGATGTCGATGCTCTGCTGGACCCGATAACGGCCCATGCTGTGTGTTGTCCCCAGAGGCTTCCAATCCTGATGACGGCATTCATTGAGATCTCACAGACGCTTCCGGCAGCTGCTGAGGTACGAGATGGATCAACAGGCACACAGGTAACAACGGACGCGAACATTGCATCTTCTGCTGAAGGCAATGTTTCTCATCTCTGTGCAATTAACCTTCTGAATGAGGTGTTCCAAATGTCACCAACTTCGGTGGACGATATTTTGGCTACGGAAATAGATGATCTCATGTTTACGCCAGACCCATACACTGACTTTGATTTGGCTCAAAGTGTACCAGGGCAACAATGAAATTTGGCCTTCATATTTTCAAAAATTGTAACTTTTCCCAGAAATTGAACTTTTTTCTTTTTAATTTTTTTTTTTAAATGACATGGCAAATGAACAATCTGCTTACAGTAGAACTAGTCTTATAAAACTGACTTCTTTGAATACTTCCAGGGACACATTGTCACCTTACTTGTCTAACATTTCATTTAATTCCATGATATGCAATGGCTTTGATTTTTGAGAACTTATCGACCATTTCATCATATGTATATATTTCTGTTTCATTCACGTTGCATTTTACTTCTATTATATGCTTAGAATGAAAACGATGCTTTAAATGTACAGTACCTATTGCATTTCAACAGTTTTGAGCTTCTTTTAAAATGCTTTTAGAAATGTTTTTAGCAACATGTGGTACTCAATTTTATGTTTAGCATTTAAATGTTTAGCATTTAGTATTATCGTTCATTCGAAAATGGAGTGGGTGTTGTATTCCGCTTTAGGTGTCCGTATATAGGTTTTCCTGAATCATGTCCTTATATAGGCACAATTCACATTGCCCTTCTATAGGCATAGAATCCCTGTCCTTATTTAGGCATTAACCGTGCACTCCAAATACAGGCATGGTCACCGACATCCGTCCACCCTAACGTCACAACGAGTTCTTAGAAACCAGAACCTTAAGCTTCGGGAGTTTCCCTAGCACAGGACTATTGATTTCTCCAAGAACTCATCTATTATGTATGAACCGTTATACCTTAAGGGTTCATTCCTGACGTCTTCCTCTGTCCGACTTCACGTCAATGCTAACATTCCGAGGCACCTATCAGGTATAAATATACCTTCCCTCGCCCAAGCAAGTTAGAGGAGACCTCGACTTTAGAGGAGCCCGTATCCCGGCCTGACGCACTGAGAAGACGCTGTCATTCCTGCACGCAGACAAATCCAGCTTCCAGTGTTCTGACTCCCTTCGCGGGGTGTTAGAGTTCCAGATCCAGCAAGAGATTCCCACCTCTCTCATTCTCAAGGTATGGAGCTGACTAGAACCTAGAGGGACTCTTGGCAAACTTGGCGTACTATACTTAACATACTCTTAGTATACCAGACTAGAGAATACTCCACCTACTTTTACCTTTCCCTACACCTAGACTAGGTTAGGTACATCGGGGTAGAACTATCTTAGAGACGCATCGTATGAGTACTCGCATTTTTAGCTCATGTTATTTATGTACGTGAATATATGCTAAAAGATAATGCTAGCGCAGTATTATTTATTTCTACTGCTTATGCTGTACATTATTTATCTTGCATACTGTCTTGTGATCATAACAGCACATATCTCTTACACGAGAAACAAGACTGTTTAATAAAACTTTTTTATTGAAACGCCCATCTTTCCTTTCTGTGTAACTCTGTAGAAACTAAGCATGCACGATTGACTGAGTGAAACTGTTATCTATTGTTTCCACGATTCTGAGACGTGTTCCGATTCTAAAGGGAAACAAAGTTGTCATGTTTTTCGGTTGCCAGAAACTACTCCCTTCTTGTTCTCAAGGAGTTTCTAGTGGCCTCTGAGCTAGCTGGCACAAGTAATTAAGTTTAATATACTCGATAGGGACATACCAACCTTAGTCCTATGTCAAGCCTATAGGTTATATTATTCCAATGCGCAGAGCCTATTAGGGAAATAGGAACTACACTACAGTTCCTGCGCAGTGTGGGGGAAGTGAAGGTACTGGGGTATGAAGCTGATGATGGCATCCAGGACAGGTGTGAGGAACTTTGATAGGGCTGGCTGTGAGACTCCTCCGGCTCTGGCCGTGTTGGTTGGAAGGTACCAGAGGCCAACTTGTGCAGCACAGCCAGCAGCTATGTCTGTGGAGAGATGTTGGTTGTCCGCTGTGTTAGGACAGTCAGCCTGTGGCCGATGTGGGTCATGATGCGGAGGATGGTTGTCCTTTTGAGCCTGTAGTGGGCAATGACTTCCTCGGGCGTTAGGTCTGTGAGACTGGTGCATTTTCTGTAGGTCCGCTGTCTTACTCTGCGCTGCCTCTGTGGTGGTCCGGGGGGGGGGGTGCCGGTCCGGGTTCTGGTGGTGGTGGCGGTCCTGGGGTGGTGGCAGTGGGTGTTGTGGCCCTGTTGGGGCTTCAAGCTGCATGATGAGTAGCTCCATGGTGTCGGATGTTCTTCGGGTGTGGCTGTGTGCGGGGCTCCGTTGCCTACTGCAGGTAGTCGTCCTGCTTAACACCAGCAAGAGGCAGGTGTTAAATACCTGCTGCTACCGCGGCTTATCGCGTGGTTTTGACTCGCATCGCAGATCTGGCAGTTCGTTGTGACACTGGTGTTGTGGTGTTTTCGTGAGTTTTTGCACGGGAACGCCTACTCTGCATCTCATTAGGGTTACTTGGTGGTGTCACCCGTGGAGATGAATTTTGGGGCAGTTATCGCGGCAATACTGGCGATGTCAGCAGTTTGCACCCGATTGTGAATGGGGCGTTAAATCTATCTCCACTTTTGATGCGTTAAGGTGGCGATAACTCGGCGATAAGTCCTTGTGAATATGCCCCTATGACTTTCTCACAGGGTCTGTCAGTGGGTCAAAAAGGTGTTCAGAATACATGGCCATCCAATCATTGACCTCTGTGCAGAATGCACAGGATAGTGGTCACATATTTCAGTTGTAATTATGACTCTATGCAAATGGGTGCAATGGGGCCCCCATCATGGGGGGTACACAGTTTTCAAAATGTGACAAGGCGAAAGCAAACGAAAATGCATTGGTTGTTCGCTACTTAAAACTCATCCCTAACTTTTACGCCCACCACTTTCAAAAGTTACCAGTCATCACTGACTTGGAATAAGGTAGATGGAAATCCGTCACGCTTGTGATGGAGTAACCCGCCCACAATACTCCTAATCAGGCCCTTAGATAGTATACATCAATGTATGTAACAACTAAGAAAAGTATATGACATCTCTTAAACTCACTTTCCAAGTGACCTTGCTGCACTAATTAAAGTAAGTTACACCCCACAGGAAGATGTATACAAGTAACTGCATTGCAGCAAGTTTGTGTGTTTTATTTTCACTCTTTTCTTTGGCCTGTGACTTAATGAGGTGCGAAAACACGACAGGGTGTGCTTTACTGCCCAATAACGCGCATCACAACTGTAATTCACGAGGCAGGAAAATCGAATGAAGCGAATCAATCATTTTAGAAGAGAAGAGAAGCCATGAAAAAGTGACTTGAGATTTCAGTTACTGAGAAATAGCACTGGGAAAATGAATCAGGCGTTTCTGCAAGACTATTTTCTTAAAAAGGGCCTCTTTAGTTAACTCAAATCCAAATATATGTCAATGATATGGTGAGAAAAAAAGGAGTGCCTGGCCTTACACTGTAATAAGTAGCAGAGGGCGGAGGTTCGTTCAGTCGCATCAAATGGTGTCCCCCCAGTGCTGGTTGCGGCTTGGCAAAGGTTCATAGGCCCTAACCTCTGCTTGGGTAGTACATACCAGCCCTAACTAGGGTGCATTTGTACCCCTGCATGTCTGGGCATTGGTGCCCGTATTGATAGCTATGCTGCGGCTGAGCAATTCCAATTGAAAATCAAAAGGGCCGGCATTTTTACTCAAAGGTTAGAAGTGTAGCCCTGATGCTCTCAAGGCCTACATTCCCTGCATTACCCACATCTGGTCATACAGACAGCTGTGCTGCTCACATGGCAGGCAGCGATCCTGAAGAATCTTTCTTGATTTCTGTGAAAGTAACACCTAGCACCATGGAATTCAAATGAAATAAAAAAATATGCTTGGGGAAGCTGAAGTGACATGCCGCATTTTTTGACCCCCTACAACATTATAGGGGCGATCCCTTTTCCCATGATAAAACTCTAGACAGACTCCCATTGGCTTCTCTGGGGCTAGGGCAATGGAAGGAGAGGGAAAATCAGAAGGTAAACATAGATCTTTAAAGTTCATTAGGGTAAAGTTGGCAAAAGGAGACTGGCATTAACATGGAACGTCTGCAAAATTATTAATTCAAAGACTTAATAAAGTAGTCTGCAGGTCTTTATTTGCAACAATAGAGACAAATTAACAGAGGTAGGACAACAGACACGTTTTGCTATGGACCAAGGAGCTTTTTCGAGGCTGTTAAATATTAAATTCATTGCAGTACATTCATAATAGGTGCAAACACTGTACACCCAGTGATAACATCATGCTATTAAAATACTCATGTTGTGTTCATGTCATAAGAAAAGAACAGATTGAAAATATGGATTTGGAAAGAAATGGGAGAGAATCACAACTTTTGCAAAGGATAGGATTTTGATGATAAGAAGTGACACTCAGCTTGTGAGAAAAGACTTCAGGGAGTAAGCAAATAATAATATGCTTGGATAGCCACCATAGTTTGCTGGCTTTCCCTTCCAGCCGGATCATCTTCAAGACCAATGGCATCATCTATAAAACCCTCAACAACTAGACGGCAGCAAACCTAGCAAACAATCAAGCCACGTCTGGGCGATAATCTGGACCTCAAGCCTGGACACAGCCAGACTGGAGAGAAAACATTTCAAGGAGGAAAAAAATGGAAGGCAAGCCTTTGATGGTCATGCTCCCAGGCTTTGGGACCGCGTCCCTATCGACATCAGATTTGCACTGACTCTTCTATAATTTAAGAAAAAGTGAATAAATATGTCTTCTTGGAGTATTACCCCTGACCCGACAGTCTACCTTTGACCTTCCTCTACTGAATGAATCGTCCCCGGGGCCATGCCCCCCTGCTCAGCGCTCCATTGCTCTCAAGCTAGGCTGCCACTCTACCAATGTCTACACATACATATATTTGAATAGAAACTATATTGGGGGAAAGTAAGACATGGTCTGTCATCAAGCAGACTATTATATTGCTCACTCCCGTGACTGCCATCCATTCTGTAGACTATGTTACTATACCATATCTTCTAATTGAATTAGTATTCTGTTCTCCTTTGCTTAGTGTCATAATTTGCCTTGACTTTGTTACAATTCAGCTTTTTGACTACACCGGCCATTTGCCATGGCCTCTTTCAATATTCCACCAATATGGCCGCTCTCAAAATGCGCTAGCGTCTAAGATTCTTTCAGTGCAACATTCCTTCTACTTTTACACTTCTACTTTTAATTTACTCCCCATTTGATCACAGCCACATCATTGCTAGATAGTCAACATTCATTGCCCAAACGCTTTAATTTTGATTTTCCTTTTATACTCACTACAGCTACTTGATTTTTCCATAATCCCTGAAGTCCGTGTTCCTGTTGAACTTTAAATACACTCAGTATGGCAGATCATCCCAATTTACACTCCTGTCAGTAGCGGCTCCTCGAGGGAGTGCTGAGGGGCGGTGGGGCGGGGCGGGGGAGGGGCAGGGTGGGGGGTAGTAAACTCCGGAATACGGGCGAACGGAGTAGAGTAACTAAATAAATAAATAAAACGAATTACATTGCGCGCTGCATCGCCGATTTGGCGTTGAAGCGCGCGCAATGTAATTTGTTTTATTTATTAATTTCGTACCCCAACCCCGTACCCCCGTATTCCAGAGTTTACTACCCCCTCCCCCGCCCTGCCACACCGCCCTGCAGCACTCCCTCGAGGAGCTGCTACTGACTCCTGTTATACTCCTTTGTCCCCTTCTGGCACTTGTGATGCCTGGAATCATGGCTGCAGTTTTAAACTTTAATAAGTGTAAATTGCTCAAAAATGTAAGTACCCTTTGTGAATCAGGCCCTCAATATTTTCGTAGCTCACCGCATTGACAGCCTGCAGGTCTGGGCCCTAATTTTTATTTTTTTCAATGAGATTAATACTAACACGTTGTTGGAAAGATGGTCTGAGATTAATTACCAAATTAATTTGTTGTTAAGCGATTCTGTAGAGGGTCACGGTAAGTGACTGAGAGGTGGGGCGTGGTTTAAGCGTTAAATGTGTGCCTGCAGTCTCATTTACACTTTTCTGAACTCACAGTTTGCAATTGACTGATCTTTCAGACTGCAAAGACTCAAACAAAGGAAAACAGACCTGTTTGGGGCATTGGTGGTCTGGAAAACAGTTTTCACCTTGAAATGCCCTTTTGTGCTCATTCCTAGAACCACCCCCCCATACTGTTCCCCTCGCCCACAGACTCACTAGAATCATTCAATCACACAGTGTATCATCATTGTGTAATTCACTCACCAGCTCTTTGAAATGCTCCTGTTTTCCCTCGTAAGGGCACACTTGCTGTTCCATTTCTCTCCCCAACTAAACCCCAAAGAAACACTGCAAATGCATTCATTCACTCACACTCCCCTAGTTCATTCCCTCACGCTCCCCTAGTAGTCCAATATCAAGCCTAGAGAGAAATGGCCTAGGCTCTACACACTGTAGTGTCTTTCAAGTTAGAAATGATGGAACTCTTTTGGCTCCTGAGGAACTCTTTAGAACTGTTACGTAAGTGTTAGAGCAGAATGCAATGAAGGCTAGTTTAGAATATTGAGTTCACGATTACTCGCAAACGAATAAAGACGTGTAATACTAAGCTCCAGGTGTGGCATAGTCATTGGTGGGTACCCAGGCTGGGGATGACGCTACAACTGGCGACAAGTTATGGGATAAGTAACCCGAATTTCAACAGTGTTCTCCCTGAGAGTTTGCCGTGGTCTGAGCAAACTGCTCGTATGTGCCACTTGTGTTGCAGTTGAAGTACGGAACCGATGATTAATTCATGTGGAGTCAAAGCGCAACTCCAGCCGTTGTAAAGAATTTGAAAAACAGCGAAAGCAATTCAAAGAAATTTACATTTTGGTGACCGAGAACCTGCTGGTCAGACCGAACATAAAGGTACTGCGCTGTTATGCAATATACAGTCATATGGAATACGGGGCGCTAACGCTAAAGGCGAATGCAACCAGGTTTTGAAAGAGCAGCAAATAGTGACAGAGAATTGCCAGATAACGCTGCGATCAAAAGCGCTGCGAGGCAGAGATCAACCAGGTGTCAGACAGTACATAAAAACACCTAAAAAACAAAGCAAGTCAAATACAAGAAATTGTCAGAACTGAATAATGAGAGTCAGACCACAGAGTTGGGCAGAGTAGCCCCAGAAGAAGTGCTCGGGGTTGTGTTTAAGGAGCTTTTGATATCTAAATCGCCACACCATCAAAGTTGCTGGGTGGCAGCTCAGAACAACTCCAGAGGTCTCCAGAAAAGTGAAAGGCTCCAGTGGAGACCAAGAGGGAGGTTACGGTTCCAGTCGGTGGCCAGAACAGCACAAGGTCTTAGAGATGGTATGCATGAAGCAGGTCCTTTTGGAGAGCAGAAAGTGTCAGAGAGAGCTCCACCCTCAATTTCAGATACTGTCAAAAATGGCTGCAAAGCTGCCGCTATCTTTAAACCACCACCACAATTCGATATGGCCAAAAAGCAAAATATTGGCAATAGGTGGACTGCTTGGATGGAGACCTTTGATGATTTCATTGATGCACCTGAAGAGACTGATAACAAAAGATTATCAAGTGTCTCAAAATCCTGCTGGAGTTGGTGCAAAAGAAGTCATAAAGAAAATGCAGCGAACTGACGAAGAAGTCACTGATTGCCAGATTAAAGTTGTGCTGAATCTCAAGTTTAATCCAATACCAGAATTTGTTTACAAATGAAAAATCTTCAACCAACAACACCAGAAAGTTGGTGAAACCATTGATGAATTTGTGGAGAGACTCGACACACTCATCAGACATTGTAAGTTCAATAAATTAAATGATGAAGCTATGCGTCCGAGAGTTATTGACGGATGCTTGTCACACTCATTCAGAAGACGAATGCTGAGAGAAACTCTTAGCCTGGAGTGAGAATTAGTGGCTGCCAAAGCTGAAGTGCAAGTTGATAGACAAGCTACTGACATGGAGGTGCCCTGAATGAATCCGACATGAGTGTGAAAAGTAAGCCAAAACAAAAGACTAAAGGACACAAAGTGATGTCTACCCGTCAAAAGAAGTTGTGTTTTAGATGTTGATTTTCATTTCCACACAAAGATAAATGGTCCGCTTTTGGACAGATATGTAAATACTGTGGGAAGTAGAACTATTTTGTGACTGTTTGCAAAGCGAAGGTAAAAGTAACTAAGTATTGGCACAAAGACAAAATGGCCACCAGAATGTTCCCTAAGCAACGTTTGGTGCACACCCACAAGGCCAAGTGGCGACATCAGTTGAGACAAATCGACACTGAACTAAGTAAATCTTCATCTGAATCATTGCCAAACAGTTCTTCTGTGTCGGTATCAAGTGAAAGTGAAGAAAATGATTATGCCATGTCGATGTTTGCCTCAGAAAAGCATGCATATGTTGGTTTGGCCGCTTGTGAAGAAAAACTTCATTAAAGGAAAGATCGACATGTCAAAGCACCAAAGTCATTCAAACATTGTCCGAAGATTACACTAAAAGTAAATGGTTGTTTGATAACTTTCAATGAGGACATCCGTCCTGTTGCTCAGAGACATAGACAAATTGCTTTTCAACTGTAAGAAGCTGTTGAAAAAGTACATGAATCGTTACTTAAGCATGATATTATTAAGCATTCCACCGGTCCAGCGCCATTGGTTTCTCCCATAGTAGTAGTACCTAAAAGGGAGAGTAAAGGAGCTGAACGCATATGCATTGATATGCGTCAGGTAAACAAGGCAATTGAATGAGAACATCCAGGCCTACACATTGCTGACATGATAACACAATTAAGTGGTGCAAAGATCTTCTCTCGTCTTGATTTAAATAAAGGTTATCAGTTGGAACTGGAAGAAGATTTCATATAAATTGCAACCTTTTCTACACATGTTGGTCTGTTTCGATACAAAAGATTAAGTTTAGGTGTATCGTCTGCTGCAGAACTGTTTCAAGATGTCATTCAACGTATCATGCAGCCTGTCATGAATGTGTTCAATTAGAGCGATGACATATTGATTTTCGGAGTTACACAAAAAGAGCACAATAAAGCTCTTACACAAGTATGTTGTTTACTTGCCGAATCAGCTTTGACTTTGAATGCAGACAAGTGTGAGTTTCATAAGACAAAGCTATAGTTCTTTGGCTATATCTTTTCTGATGGGGGTATGACACCAGATCCTGCTAAAGTACAAGCGCTGTCAAATGCTGATCCCCCACAAGATGTTTCTATGATGCGCTCATTTCTTTGCATGGCTGTTTACTGTTCCAGATACAAACAAAACTTTGCCACTGTAAGTGCTCCGTTGAGAGACTTGACAAAAAAGAATGTTTCATTTCACTGGTCACATGAATGTGAGAAAAGTTTTAAGAAAATCAAACAAGCTATTGAGAATGCTACTGAAATGGCATATTTCAATCTGACGCTTCATACAGTCGGGCTAGGCGCTACACTTGCACAGCACAGCAGACACCCGAATGCTATTAGGCATATTGTGGCATATGCCAGTAGGAGGTTGTCTCAATGTGCTTATTCACAACCAGAAAAAGAAAGTTTAGCCATGGTATGGGCTTGTGAACATTTCCATGTATTCCTGTACAGGAAACATTTTAGGCTGGTAACTGATCATCAAGCTTTACTGACTATATGTGGCAATCCAAAGGCCAAAATGCCTCGTTGCATTGAATGATGGGGACTTCGGTTACAAGAGTATAATTATATCATAGAGCATCATCCAGGGAAGGATCAGAGCCCTGCTGACTACTTTTCCAGGGTACCTATACAAGATCATTGTCCTCCATCCAAAACGGCTGAGGCCTATATTAATTTCATTGTAAATTCAAACACACCAGCTGCTATTTCATTAACCCAGATTATCACTGCCAAGAGTCATGCTAGTGACATGTTAAAGTTGAAAGATATAATTACACATCAGTCATGGAACCAACACACTCGACTGCTCACCAGTGATGATGAATTTCAAAACTACAAAAATGTCAAGGATGAACTGTCCATAACTCAGGAAGGAGATATACTATGAGGATCGAGAATTCGGATTCCGGAGAGTCTGCAATAGAAAATAATTGAAGTAGCCAATGAAGGACATTGTGGAATCGTTGCCACAAAATGAGCTCTCTGAGACCAAGTCTGCTTTCCTTATCTTGATGACAGGGTTGAAAAGGAATTAAAGGCTTGTCATCTATGCAACTGCCTTTCTACAAAACCTACTCACCACACCTTGAACGTCAGAACTCCCTAAGCATGCACAGGTGAGAATAGCCATTTACTTTTTCGGTCCACTCGACAATGCACATCACCTTCTGGTGATTATGGACGAATACTCATGATTTCCGTTAATTGAAGATTTTTTGTCTACTACTCAAGAACTAGTCATTGAAAAATTAGGTGTAATCTTTGTGATTTGGGGTGTTACAGCCATAATGACGTCTGACAATTGCCTGCCTTTCAACAGTCGAGAGTTTAAAGATTTCCTGGAGCATTTGAATGTATAGAATCAGAAGAGTACACCTTTCTTGCTGCAGGCCAACTGACTTGTTGAGCATTTTATGAGTACGCTAACGGAAGAAGTGCAGCATCCTACTCTTGAGAAGCTCAATTTTAAAACTTTGTTGAATTATACCTTGAGGGCTTATTGTTCAATACCCCGCTCGACCACAGGTAAAAGTCCTGCGTCATTGATGTTTGGGAGAGCAGTGAACACCAAGTTACCTCAATGGACCAATCAGAGAAAGAAAAATGAGTTTGAGACAGCAACTCATGAGAAGGATTTGGTTAACAAACAAGATAGCAAAGTTTATGCTGACAAAAGACGACATGTGAAAAACATCGTCTTTAAGGAAGGAGATCCAGTGCTCGTACGGCAAATGCAGAGAAGAAACTCTGATGCTCCATTTGATGCATAAACTTATCAAGTGGTGTCTACTGAAGGACACATGGGGGCATACTTGCAAGCTCCTACCTCCACCGGAGCG
The DNA here is from genome assembly GCA_963921515.1 of Calotriton arnoldi. Lineage (NCBI taxonomy): Eukaryota > Metazoa > Chordata > Amphibia > Caudata > Salamandridae > Calotriton > Calotriton arnoldi. The sequence goes on from CAWUFW010003159.1 coordinate 1,888,803, forward strand.
TCACTTTTTTGACGCTCCGGTGGCATAGCGCGATTTCCCATATTTACCAGGTGGAACTAAGCCACTTAATGTGGCTTAACGCCAACTAGTAAATATACCCCTTTCCGCGTAGTCCTCTGCTGCTAAGGGCCTTGCAATGGGTGTTTCGGTGGGCGTTCCACTGCAACACCCATTGCTTTTTGACGCTGCCCCAGATTTACAAGGATGAGGAAGCACCGAAAACTAACGCCATGGAACACCATGCGTTAGAATGGCGATACGAAGAGAAATTATTAATTTCTCCTCATTTTTTGCTCTTTCCATGTGTGCTGCATTCTGCATTTTGCAGCACACATGGAAAGAGCAAATCACCATTATTGATTGTTTATGTGCAGGAAGGTGTCCCTTCCCACACATAAACAATAGTCTCCGCAGTACAGGTACCATTGCGACATGGCGATAGGGTGCATGAGCTGGCGCTAGGCAGCTTTTTTTGCGCCAGCGTTAGAGGAAACACAGGGGTGTGCAGCATTCTTGTGAATACGGTGTATCCTTTCGCTTTCAAAATGTTGGAGTGCAGCGCTGCCAAATTTGACGCAGCACCGTGCTGTGACATTTTTTTGTAAATATGCTCCCTGGTGACTGGCCAGCACCCTGGGAAGTCTATTACCAGAGACTCTTCTCATTTCAGGCACTTAGCTAGTCGTTCATCAGATCTAACTGTTGAAAGAGAGACTGGGTCTGAAACATCAGTGACTGCTGTTGCCTCTACACCGTTGACTCAGAACCTGGACATTGGTGATGACACTACCTAGTTTCCCAGAACAAGATCAGGTCGAACAATTAAAGAGCTAAAAATATTGATTGAAGAGATTTAATTGCAAATGTTTATCTATTTATATTTTGTAAAAAAAAATCATCAGAGAGGGAGTTGTAGTGTCTTGCAAGCTGAAAATGATGGAAACCTTTTGGCTCCTGATGGACTCCGCAGAACTGTGATGTAAGTGTTAGAGCGGAATGCACTGAAGGCTATTTTGGAATATTGAGTTTGCGGGTACCCTCAGACAAATAAAGACGTGCAATACTATGCTCCATGTGTGGCTTAGTCATTGGCGGGTATCCAGGCTGGGGAGGACACTACACGAATAGGACACGTTACAACGCATGTGAATACATAGCATGCCATTACAACGTGGTCATTACAACTACTGCGTTGTTACATAGCATACCATTACAACGCAAGTCGTTACAACAACTTGCTGTAGGGGGCGTGCTGGATTTTGGAATAGTATAATTTACTATTCCAACTCCAGTCTGTACAACATTAGGGAAGGTGTTGGATTTTAAATCCAACACCTTCTGCCCCCTACAGCAAGTCGTTGCAACAACTTGCGTTGTAATGGTTTGCGATGTAACAATGCAGTCGCTGTAATGACCGCGTTGTAATGGCATGTGATGTATCGCATGCGTTGTAAACGATGTTTCCCCGCTACACACTCTACATCATTCTAGGTGTCGACTCATAGCCTATCAAGCCAATACCATAGATGCTTCAATAGATTACCAGCCATCTAGGCATCTTAGGCCCAGTGAGTGAAAGAGCATGACCTTCAGCATCCTGAGAATTTCTGCTTCCTGAGATCTGATGCTTCTGCCCACCTAGACGTAAGAGTTCCTTAGAAAGTGTATGGGAAGGCACATATTGGCCCCAGTTCTCTCTGCCACCACAACACGCTGTACTTATTGGTTTGACAAGTAATATAATGATCCAGGAGAGGCTGGTTTGAGTAGAGTCACACACTGAGCCATTTCCTCTTCACATTTCCTCTTCACATCCTACGCGGTGTAACCTGCTACCATTTCATTGCGCCCCATTCTAGGTAAAGTCACTGAGAAACATGTTAACAGCATTATCTCACAATTTCTGGAGGAGAATAATATTCTACACCAGTCCAAGATGGGGTTCCGTCCTGAACACAACACAGAATCTGCTCTCCTCCTAGTCACTGAAAAACTTAAATGATACTGGGCTAGGGGGAGTGGCTGCCATCCTTCTTCTTGACCTTAGCGTAGCATTTGATACTGTTGATCACAGTTTCTTAATACATAGACTAAGGGAGATTGGGATTCAGGATAAGGCCATCCTTTGGCTGCCTCCTTCCTAAGTGAAAGGATATTCCAATGCATGGAATCTGGCTTCCTCTCAGACTCGTTTGCTGCCCCATACGGAGTTTCTCAGGGTTCGGTGCTGAGTCCCATCCTGTTTAATGTATACATGAGCCCACTTGCACAAATTTTGGATTGTCAGTTGTGTCCTATGCCGACGACACGCAAGTGGTAGTCTCAGTGTCTGATGCAACTAACTCCAATCATTTGCAGCTGGTTCCTTGCATGGAAAAGATAGCAAACTTGATGGACAACTGTAGTCTAAAGCTCAACGGTGAGAAAACTGAACTGATGTTCCTGGGCAACTGCACAGGCCCTTGGAACAGGATCAGCTGGCCTGATAACTGGGGTGTGCCCCTGCCCCCAAGCCCTCCATCAAGAACTTGGGGATGTGGCTAGATCAGAATCTATCTATGGATACCCAAGCAAAATAACTTTCAGCCACCTGCTTCGGTATTCTACGTCTGATCCGGAAGATCATAGACCTCCTTCCAGATCAGGCTCGGAGAACGGTGATCTAGGTACTAGTGGTCTCAAGATTGGACTACAGTAACTCACTGTACCTAGGGGCCCCCAAATACGTAGTCAATAGGCTTCAGGTTGTCCAAAACGCAGCGGCCAGGATGCTACTGAAGATACCCAAGCAGGAGTCAGTGAAAGCCTCACTGAGCAAACTACACTGGCTACCTATCCAATCCAGGGTCAAGTTCAAGGCTCTCTGTCTAGCCCACAAAGCTATGCACGGCAGGGGTTCAGCCCTGTTACAATCCCTCGTTTCTCCATATGTCCCTAACAGGTCCCTCAGGTCATCATCTGACTTCCTCATGAGTGCAACAAGGATAAAAAGAGCCAGATGGGGAGGGAGATCCTTTTCCCATTTGGTCCCAAAACTCTGGAACTCAATGTCCACGGAATTAAGACTCCTAAAGGACGTACATAGTATCAGGAAGAAACTCAAAACATGGCTCTTTCCATAATTGCTCCTCCACAATACCCCGCCCTCCTCTCTGCAGCGCTGGGAAGCCCTTGGGCAGCTATGCGCTCTTCAAATCACATAAACATAAGCATACCCATGAAGGCAAGTATTCAGCCCCTTAAATAGGGGTATTAAGCGCAGTATAAATGTTACAATTGAGAAACACTATGCCTTTGATCAAAACTATGATCTAACTCAATGCTATGAGATTGTTTAAAAATGGAGCTGTCCTTTTTCCTGTATATAATTCAGGTTTTAGAATGATAATTTACTAATTTTATAATTTCAGTATTTAATTTAAAAATCTAGGACTTTCCGCATGCTCCTTTTTTCCCAGGAACTGTAGAAGCATTTTATAACCATAATTTGTGCTTTCAATATGTGGTGAAAACTCTTTGTAAAGAGTGGCAGGAGGAAACTTATGAATTATTATGGCACATATTTCATTTCTACTGCACATAGTTATATTAAAAAGTATTTCGCTCGTTGCACGACCCTCACACAGCTCCTGCTGAAAGTCTTCTAAAACTTCTGTGTCAAACCTCCAGAGGCCATGGGTTTGCAGCTCCTCTACGCCCCCAGGTTTAGTGAGATCATGTGCATGGTTACTTTCTTTATGAGTGACAGGTGCTTCACACATGCAAATGAGCTATCATTATTAGTTCCCATAATGTCTTAATTAGCATGAAAGACATCGGAGATGGAAGAAAAGAAACAAAAGGTATTGTTTTTTTCCCGGGGTACCAATATGAGACAGAATATTCATAAGCACGCCTTCCAGAGAACAATGTGACCATCACCCTGATGGCTCTGAAAAAAAAGTAAGTTGGGAGCCGTGGAAAGGATCACATACCAGAAACGAGCAGAATACAAAAGAAATTTACATCACATTAGCCTTTGTGTTGGCAAAGTAATTGTGCGGTAGGAAAAATGATGAAGTTAATTTTTCTTTGAGGAAGTGAGGCAGTTCGGGAGATGAAGCCTAGAACAGCAGACTTAGTTGAACCCCATCCGCGATGGAAAGTCCCCAAAAAATGTGATGATGTTGCCAACAGTCCAGTCTGTCAGTACTCTGACCTTCCTGCCCTTCCAAAGGCCCCGTTCTCTTTGGAAGGTATCAGTTCTCTCAGATGTCACAGACTGCTCAGCAAAATAGCTTCACGAACACTGAGAACCGCTATACATTGTCTCAGTCCCTTAGCAGAGGGTAAAAGGGGCGCTCGTGAAAAGGATTCCTTTTGACAAATGTATGTATGCACATGGTATTTCTAAAGAACTAACCTAGTCTAAAGGTAGCATGGATGGTTAATGCATTGAGGTGTAGACCGTGTAGTGTCCTTTAAAGAGGCGAGTCTTCAACTCTCTCCTAAACTGGAACACTTGGGGCGGTCCTGATGGATACAGAGGTGTTCCAGCTCCTGGGTTCAGGGGTAGAAGAGATTTGCTGTCCTGTTTTTTCTTCTTGTATACACTTCCCAGTGTGCAGTCTGATGGTGTCCTGGCTGCGGCTGTGCCAAGATCCACCAAATCTGGAGATATTGTCTGCAAGATAAGCAGGGGTGCCATTTATAGGGACATATTCTATAGAAACTGTAAGAGCAACATACACGCAAAAAGATTTCTGAGTTGGGCCCTAAATTGGTAAGGCATGGCACAAATAAACATTTCCTCTAGCAAGCGAAAATTAAGTGGGATGCAACAAGTGAGACAGAGGACTTGATCACAATGGGGCCAGTCATCCTGTTTCCGATTCAAACTCCACCTTTCATCCAAAACAAAATTACAATGTCGGTGCAAGACACGGTAGCAAATGTCTCACACCGTGGAATGGGGAATAACATTTGCTGTTGGTACTTTATTTCACTTTACATGGCGTAAAGCCTGGAAGGAGGCACAATTTGTGTACTGGTAGTTTGGGGACTTACACACTGACGCTTATTAGTGGGTGCAGAATTTGCACCATTATACCGCAGCCCCATCGTAGCAGCGCCAGGAGATGATAGGTGGTTGTGAATGACAGATGCTTCACGTCCTTATAGTACGAAGCTGATTTCTGCACCATTCATGCGACAAAACAAATATGTGCCACATGATCCCCGAGCTACTCAAAGTGATTGCTCTGTAACAAATCCCTCAAGGCTATTAAAAGTACAGCGAGGCTATGGGACACGAGTTCTATGGAATTAGAGCTCAATTATGTGCTTTTCCTAAATACTTCCTGTTACAGCAGTTTGTCATTGACATACTTAATTAGGCATTTAACAATATTTTCCAGATGTTCCCATTTGGCTGGACACATGTTTCTTATATCTGCATTAACTCGGTCAAGTTGTGAAGCTATGAAAAAACATAGCCTTGGGCCACACTGCAAGCCCACTGTAAAAAGAAGCAACTTGCACTGTAAAAAGAAGCAACTTGCACGAAGGGCGCAGCATCCTGATGTAGCTTGTTGTACGGAATATCGATTATGAGATGTCGTGCCACCTTAATAACATAGGGCCTGATTACGAGTTTGGCGTTTTGGATACTACGTCACAAACGTGACAGATATCCCGTCCGCCGTATTACAAGTACCATAGGATATAATGGAATCGTAATATGGTAGACGAGATACGCGTCACGTTTGTGACGGAGTAATCCTATCTGCCAAACTCGTAATCAGGCCCACAGTCAAAATATTGAGGATAAAAATGTCAAGTGCACTTATGTGTAGATTTACTATTCTAAACTTCATAGCTTTGTCCCTTAATACATTGATTCCAGTGATTATCTATCTATCTATCTATCTATCTATCTATCTATCTATCTATCTATCTATCTATCTATCTATCTATCTGTCTGTCTGTCTACCTATCTATTGAGACGGGAACTGTCCTCCCTGGATGCACTGCACTGCTTATGACCTCACATTACATCACTCATGACATATTAATAGATAATATGTGAGGTTATAAGTAGTGCATGATGGAGATATAAGTTAGAGCTAACAGACTAAATTATACCTAGTGAATTTTTGTGGATTTTGGGTCATTTTAATGCTAGTTCATGTCTCCTTTCAACACCTAACTTTAACGTCACTTTAACGTTTGTTTTTTTCCGTGACTTTCTGAGGGGTTTTGATCATATTTTAAATTGAACCCAGACAACCAAGTGTACGAGCCCCCAACCCCTGTTGCACATTGCCTTAGGCCCTGCACAACAGAGGTTGGCCACAGGGTCTGGTCTGATTGTCAGGATGTGTGCCCAACCATGTTGTGGCACCCAACTACACTGTACCCAATCTATGCACAGTAGGGTTTAGTACAGGGCCTAGCCTCAAGGCCTGGCCCTGCACCCACACCCTCATCAGGCGGCCATACCCTCTCTGTGCACAGCCTCTAGCTGTGTCCAGAGGGAGTTGGTCACTGGGCCTGTGCCCAATCCTCAGCGGGTGTCACTCTGCAGGCACCCATCCACCACTGTACACAAAGTTTGTCTACCAAAAGTTTGATTATGTTAAAATTAGGGAGCTGCTTGGTGACTGTCAAGATGTTTTTCGTGAGTAAACTGATGAGGAAAGGGGATGCTGTACAAATGCTGCTGTCTCGCTCTTTAACTATTTTTAGCCCCTTTAAAAGTATATTATGACTCAAATTACTAAAATACAAAACCTCCCCTCACATCTCTAACCTGCTGGTTTCATACCTGCATTAACATCTCAATGCTCATTTACTTCAGCCTACTCTCTGGAAAGGCTTTAAATTCAACAGTTAATATTCCAACAAAATGATGTCAGGAGTGCCTGGCTTTTGTCTTGAAAACAAAATGTTAGTGGTCTAGTTGTTCCTCAGAACTTCATGGTGAACCTGCAATTAATCACTAGGAAGTTCACTGATGACTACTGTTGGTGTTGGAGTACATATTTAACTCTACATGTCAGAATGTTTTACAGACAAGGATGAAAAAGACATTTGAGAACTTAAAGAAAATGTGTCCTCATGTTCGTTTTCTAGAGCCCTAAATATAATTTCTATGACAGAAACAGTTGCCTCGTTTTGTTCATTTCTAAAGAAAATCCTTTCAGTTGTGCAGCTTTGATACTATTAAGCTTTTGTTTAGGTGTGCCACACTTTTGTCTCAAGTACAGAATGTTAATGCTGTGGTTGTTTGTTAGAACAGTATGGCGAAGCTGCAGTAGAACACTGGGGAATCAACTGACAGGTTGTTGCTGCTTGTTGGAAGTACGTTTGACCCAGAATATCAGACTTTCCTCTCACATGGATGAGGAAGATAGCACGAATGTATAGAAAATGTTTTCTCATCTTAGCTTTTGTGCGCCCTCCATAACCTTCTATATTATTTATGAGAAAATCATGAGAGAAAACTGTTTTCTTTCAAACATGGGTCATCAAATAATAGCAAAAGGCAGCATATATTTCACAGGGTAATATCATCTTAGAATACTTCAAAATTCATAAAATTAGCATGGTGCCACCAACAAACTTTTCATTTTCATTGTGACTAAAATTTGTTAGCACTCCTCATAATCTTTTTTGTGACCCTCAATAGCAGGCTTTGCACTACAATGCATTTCTGTAGGGACCATTTCCCTAGTTCTGTAATGGCTGCCACAATATGTTGTCCATGTTGTGGCCAGTCAATCAAAAAAGGGTACCTTTGGGCCCCTCACATGACCCTGAGGGTCAGGGTGGGCTCACTCTGCCTCATTTTACATTTTTTTATTTAATTTTCAGGACCCAAGGACCATGTTTCCGAGTCCAGTAATGACTGCCACAACATTTTGTTCTTGTTCTGGTGAGCCAATCAGGATTGACCAATACTCTTTAAATTGACCAATCAGAGCATTTCTGAGCACCAATGGTCTAGATATCACTAACTGTTTCTGGTGGTTAAGCACTTCATTCCCACCCCGACCACCTTTAAATGCTAATATCTCAAAAACTGCTAAACATATTTACACAAAATAATGAAAAGCTCTGAATAAGGTTCTAATTTTCTGCCAATTTAGTGTAATTCCATTCAACCATTTTTTGTGTCAAGAGAGCAAACTTTCCTATTGGAATAAAAATGGAAAATGGTAAACATTTTTGAACTGCCCCCCTTTCTTGACGGATCAGAGTGAAACTTTCTATCAAAGCCAAAGTGGATGAAATCTTCTTGGAAACGTTTTGTGCAGATCCATCAATTGGCGCAAAAGTTATTAGGATTATTAAGAACATAAAAAATAATGCCTTTGAAAGTCTGACCTAACTATAACTATTGTGGCAGATATATACATACACACACACACACACACACACACACAAACACACATACACACACACACGCACACATATATATATATATTCACTGAAAAAACCATAGGTTTTAGGGACAGTTATAGTTAGTTGGACATTGCACTCGTACAAAACCCGTGAAATTCCCCCGTTATAGTTAGTTCAGCTAACTATAACTCGCGCCCCCGCAATGCACTTCTGATGACGTCACATATTACATCACTCATGACATGGTCAGTGACATCACTGATGACATCACTGATGACATCTCAAATGACATCACTGATGACATCATCCAGTGACTGTGTGTTTCTGTAAAGTTTAAATAGGTTTAATATATATAGGGAAAGGCGTATTGAAGAATGAGTGGGTGTATAAGTGTCTGAATGAATGATTTAGTAGGTGCGTGACTGACTCTATAAGTGAGTGATTAAACGTATCTTACTGAATGCATGGGTTAGTGACTAAACTGTGTGAATCTCTGTATCCGTCTGTCTGTTGGTGTGTAAGTGACTGTATGGGTTTGTGAATAACTACATAAGTGTCTATATGAGTTATTGATTGGTTGTGTGAGTATCTGTATGGGTGCCTGAGTGTTTGTGTGGGTGGGATGTGTATGACTCTGTGCATAGATGTGTGAGTGGGTAATTCACTGGGTGCATGGTTTCAAGAGTGTATCTGTGATGGACTGTATGGGTGGGTGAGTGTGTGTATGGGTGTGTTAGTGAGTGAATGTATATCTCAGTGGTACGTGTGAGTAACTACATATGTGAAAGGCAGTATATATGTGTGTTGGAGTATATAAATGGCTCTAAGTGAGAGTGTGTGATTGTGAGAGTGGCTGTATGGATGAGTGTGTACTTGTATCAGTGATTGTATAAGAGCGTAAGAATGTGCTAGTATTTGTATGAGTAAGTGAGCTGGTGTGTGTATAACTGTATAGGTGAGTAAATGGCAGTGTGATTAATTATTTGCATGACTGACTAGGTGTGTGAGTACCTCTATGGATGAGTGGCAGTGTGTGAGTGTCTATATAGGTGTGTGAGAGCATATGATAGTCCCGTACTGAGTGACCGTAAGTATGAGTGACTGTACGGGTGAGTGAGTGGATGTGTGTGTAGACCTAAGAATCAGTGAGTGGGTATGTAGTTATTGGTGTTGGAGTGTCTATGGTTTTGAGAATAGCAGTCTGTAATTTAGAGTGGGTGTATCAAAGGTTATATTAGGGTGTGAGAAGATGCATCAAATTATCACATGGATGATGTCATCAGTGATGTCATTTGAGATGTCATCAGTGATGTCATCAGTGATGTCATCAGGGATGTCACTGACCATGTCATGAGTGATGTAATATGTGACGTCATCAGCAGTGCATTGCGGGGGCGCAAGTTATAGTTAGCTGAACTAACTATAACGGGGGAATTTCACGGGTTTTGTACGAGTGCAATGTCCAACTAACTATAACTGTCCCTAAAACCTATGGTTTTTTCAGTGAATTTGTAAGGTTTTTTAAATGCTAATTTCTAACTATAACGTGTCTGAAACCTATGGTTTTTTCAGTGAATTTCAAAGGTTTTTTAAATGCTAATTTCTAACTATAACGTGCCTGAAACCTATGGTTTTTTAAGTGAATTTCAAAGGTTTTTTAAATGCTAGTTTCTAACTATGCTTACAGAGGTAGGACATGTGAAGAAAGAAGAAAAAACGCACAGAAAGAAGCAAAAGAAATGCAGAAAGAAGCAACAGAAGTCCACAAAGACGAAGAAAAGTGCAGGAAGAAGCAAAAGATGTGCAGAAAGAACCAACAGAGGAGCAGAAAGAGGCCTTGTTGCAAAATCATCCTGTGCCCACAACTTTTTCAGACGGGTACTGGTGGTAACTGACTCTGACTAACCAGAGCCAGTGCTATGCTAAAGACACTTAGAATACAGTGAAAACACCTACATACATTAGGGAACACTATCCGTTGAGGTACCCCTGTGATTAGCATGACCTCCTCTGTAAGTCCCTAGTACATAATAGGGCAGGGGGATTAAAACTACCTCTTAAAACGCGCTACAGGGCGCGTTTGCACAGTGGTGAAGGGAGGGGGCCTGAGGTGACATGTGTGCAAACGCGCCCGTGGCGCGTTTTAAGTTGCGGGATTAAGTCCCCTTGAATCCTGAGGGTCCCTGGGGCCCAACTAGCCCCCCAGGTACCTACAGTTAGGACCACAGAGCTGAGTTGCAGAGAGGCGTTCCGAGGCCACGCACCTTTTTTCACCTCTCTGCAACGCAACTCTGTTATGCTTACTGAAGGTACCTGGTGGGCTAGTTGGCCCCCAGGGTCCCTCAGGATTCAAGGGGAATTAATTCCCCAACTTAAAACGCACCACAGGGCGTGCTTGCGCACATGTCACCTGAGGCCCCGCCCCCTCCCTTCACCACTGTGCAAACGCGCCCCGTGGTGCGTTTTATGTTGGGGGATTAGGTCACCTTGAACTTTGAGGGTCGCTGGGGCCCAACTAGCCCACCAGGTACTTCCAGTAAGCACCACAGGCCTGCGTTGCAACGCCTGTAACAAATTGTGCAGTTGTGTTTAGGTAGTGAAGGGGGTCGTGCTGGGGGTAGTGTTTTAGGGTTTAGGGTAGTGCAGTGGTGTTTGTGTAGTGTAGAGGGTCATGCTGGGGGTAGATTTAGGATTTAGGGTAGTGCAGTGGTGTTTGGGTAGTGTAGGGAGTCGTGCTGGGGGGAGTGTTTTAGGGTTTAGGGTAGTGCAGTGGTGTTTGGGTAGTGTAGGGGTCATGCTGGGGGTAGTGTTTTAGGGTTTAGGGTAGTGCAGTGGTGTTTGGGTAGTGTAGGGGTCGTGCTGGGGGTAGTGGTTTAGGGTTTAGGGTAGTGCAGTGGTGTTTGGGTAGTGTAGGGGTACTGCTGGGGGTAGTGTTTTAGGGTTTAGGGTAGTGCAATGGTGGTTGGGTAGTGTAGGGGTACTGCTGGGGGTAGTGTTTTAGGGTTTAGGGTAGTGCAGTGGTGTTTGGGTAGTGTAGGGGTTCGTGCTGGGGGTAGTTTTTAGGGTTTAGGGTAGTGCAGTGGTGTTTGTGTAGTGTAGGGGGTAGTGTTTTAGGGTTTAGGGTAGTGCAGTGGTGTTTGTGTAGTGTAGGGGGTCGTGCTGGGGGTAGTGTTTTAGGGTTTAGGGTAGTGCAGTGGTGTTTGTGTAGTGTAGGAGGTCGTGTTTTAGGGTTTAGGGTAGTGCAGTGGTCTTTGGGTAGTGTAGGGAGTCGTGCAGGGGGTAGTGTTTTAGGGTTTAGGGTAGTGCATTGGTGTTTGGGTAGTGTAGGGGTCATGAGGGGGGTAGTGTTTTAGGGTTTAGGGCAGTGCAGTGGTGTTTGGGTAGTGTAGGGGGTCGTGCTGGGGGAGTGTTTTAGGGTTTAGGGCAGTGCAGTGGTGTTCAGGTAGTGTAGGGGGTCGTGCTGGGGGAGTGTTTTAGGGTTTAGGGCAGTGCAGTTGTGTTCGGGTAGTGTAGGGGGTCGTGCTGGGGGGAGTGTTTGAGGGTTTAGGGCAGTGCAGTGGTGTTCGGGTAGTGTAGGGGGTCATGCTGGGGGGAGTATTTTAGGGTTTAGGGTAGTGCAGTGGTGTTCGGGCAGTGTAGGGGGTCATGCTGGGGGTGGTGTTTTAGGGTTTAGGGCAGTGCAGTGGTGTTCGGGCAGTGTAGGGGGTCGTGCTGGGGGTGGTGTTTTAGGGTTTAGGGCAGTGCAGTGGTGTTCGGGCAGTGTAGGGGGTCGTGCTGGGGGTGGTGTTTCAGGGTTTAGGGCAGTGCAGTGGTGTTCGGGCAGTGTAGGGGGTCGTGCAGGGGGTGGTGTTTCAGGGTTTAGGGCAGTGCAGCGGTGTTCGGGCAGTGTAGGGGGTCGTGCAGGGGGTGGTGTTTCAGGGTTTAGGGCAGTGGTGTTCGGGGAGTGTAGGGGGTCATGCTGGGGGTGGTGTTTCAGGGTTTGGGGCAGTGCAGTGGTGTTCGGGCAGTAAAGGGGGTCATGCTGGGGTGGTATTTCAGGGTTTTGGGCAGTGCAGTGGTGTTCGGGCAGTGTAGGGGTCATGCGGGGTGGTGTTTCAGGGTTTAGGGCAGTGCAGTGGTGTTCGGGCAGTGTAGGGGGTCGTACAGGGTTGTGGTGTTTCAGGGTTTAGGGCAGTGCAGTGGTGTTCGGGCAGTGCAGGGGGTCGTGCTGGGGTGGTGTTTCAGGGTTTAGGGAAGGGCAGTGGTGTTCGGGCAGTGTAGGGGGTGGTGCAGGGGTGGTGTTTCAGGGTTTAGGGCAGTGCAGTGGTGTTCGGGCAGTGTAGGGGGTGGTACAGGGGGTGGTGTTTCAGGGTTTAGGGCAGTGCAGTGGTGTTCGGGCAGTGTAGGGGGTGGTGCAGGGGTGGTGTTTCAGGGTTTAGGGCAGTGCAGTGGTGTTCGGGCAGTGTAGGGGGTCGTGCTGGTGCTGGTGTTTCAGGGTTTAGGGCAGTGCAGTTGTGTTCGGGCAGTGTAGGGGGTCGTGCTGGGGCTGGTGTTTCAGGGTTTAAGGCAGTGCAGTGGTGTTCAGGCAGTGTAGGGGGCGTGCTGGGGCTGGTGTTTCAGGGTCTAGGGCAGTGCAGTGGTGTTCGGGCAGTGTAGGTGGTCGTGCTGGGGCTGGTGTTTCAGGGTTTAGGGCAGTGCAGTGGTGTTCGGGCAGTGTAGGGGTCTTGCTGGGGCTGGTGTTTCAGGGTTTAGGGCAGTGCAGTGGTGTTCGGGCAGTGTAGGGGTCGTGCTAGGGGTGGTGTTTCAGGGTTTAGGGCAGTGCAGTGGTGTTTGTGTAGTGTAGGGGGTAGTGTTTTAGGGTTTAGGGTAGTGCAGTGGTGTTTGTTTAGTGTAGGGGGTCGTGCTGGGGGTAGTGTTTTAGGGTTTAGGGTAGTGCAGTGGTGTTTGTGTAGTGTAGGAGGTCGTGTTTTAGGGTTTAGGGTAGTGCAGTGGTCTTTGGGTAGTGTAGGGAGTCGTGCAGGGGTAGTGTTTTAGGGTTTAGGGTAGTGCATTGGTGTTTGGGTAGTGTAGGGGGTCATGCGGGGGTAGTGTTTTAGGGTTTAGGGCAGTGCAGTGGTGTTTGGGTAGTGTAGGGGGTCGTGCTGGGGGAGTGTTTTAGGGTTTAGGGCAGTGCAGTGGTGTTCAGGTAGTGTAGGGGGTCGTGCTGGGGAGTGTTTTAGGGTTTAGGGCAGTGCAGTTGTGTTCGGGTAGTGTAGGGGGTCGTGCTGGGGGAGTGTTTGAGGGTTTAGGGCAGTGCAGTGGTGTTCGGGTAGTGTAGGGGGTCGTGCTGGGGGAGTATTTTAGGGTTTAGGGTAGTGCAGTGGTGTTTGGGCAGTGTAGGGGGTCATGCTGGGGGTGGTGTTTTAGGGTTTAGGGCAGTGCAGTGGTGTTCGGGCAGTGTACGGGGTCGTGCTGGGGGTGGTGTTTTAGGGTTTAGGGCAGTGCAGTGGTGTTCGGGCAGTGTAGGGGGTCGTGCTGGGGGTGGTGTTTCAGGGTTTAGGGCAGTGCAGTGGTGTTCGGGCAGTGTAGGGGGTCGTGCAGGGGGTGGTGTTTCAGGGTTTAGGGCAGTGCAGACGGTGTTCGGGCAGTGTAGGGGTCGTGCAGGGGTGGTGTTTCAGGGTTTAGGGCAGTGGTGTTCGGGGAGTGTAGGGGGTCATGCTGGGGGTGGTGTTTCAGGGTTTGGGGCAGTGCAGTGGTGTTCGGGCAGTAAAGGGGTCATGCTGGGGTGGTATTTCAGGGTTTTGGGCAGTGCAGTGGTGTTCGGGCAGTGTAGGGGTCATGCGGGGGTGGTGTTTCAGGGTTTAGGGCAGTGCAGTGGTGTTCGGGCAGTGTAGGGGGTCGTACAGGGTTGTGGTGTTTCAGGGTTTAGGGCAGTGCAGTGGTGTTCGGGCAGTGTAGGGGGTCGAGCTGGGGTGGTGTTTCAGGGTTTAGGGAAGGGCAGTGGTGTTCGGGCAGTGTAGGGGTGGTGCAGGGGGTGGTGTTTCAGGGTTTAGGGCAGTGCAGTGGTGTTCGGGCAGTGTAGGGGGTGGTGCAGGGGGTGGTGTTTCAGGGTTTAGGGCAGTGCAGTGGTGTTCGGGCAGTGTAGGGGGTGGTGCAGGGGGTGGTGTTTCAGGGTTTAGGGCAGTGCAGTGGTGTTCGGGCAGTGTAGGGGTCGTGCTGGGGCTGGTGTTTCAGGGTTTAGGGCAGTGCAGTTGTGTTCGGGCAGTGTAGGGGGTCGTGCTGGGGCTGGTGTTTCAGGGTTTAAGGCAGTGCAGTGGTGTTCAGGCAGTGTAGGGGGCGTGCTGGGGCTGGTGTTTCAGGGTCTAGGGCAGTGCAGTGGTGTTCGGGCAGTGTAGGTGGTCGTGCTGGGGCTGGTGTTTCAGGGTTTAGGGCAGTGCAGTGGTGTTCGGGCAGTGTAGGGGGTCTTGCTGGGGCTGGTGTTTCAGGGTTTAGGGCAGTGCAGTGGTGTTTGGGAAGTGTAGGGGGTCGTGCTAGGGGTGGTGTTTCAGGGTTTAGGGCAGTGCAGTGGTGTTCGGGCAGTGTAGGGGGTCGTGCTGGGGCTAGTGTTTCAGGGTTTAGGGCAGAGCAATGGTGTTCAGGCAGTGTAGGGGGTTGTGCTGGAGGTGGTGTTTCAGGGTTTAGGGCAGTGCAGTGGTGTTCGGGCAGTGTAGGGGGTCTTGCTGGGGGTGGTGTTTCAGGGTTTAGGGCAGTTGTGTTCAGGCAGTGTAGGGGGTCTTGCTGGGGGTGATGTTTCAGTGTTTAGGGCAGTGCAGTGGTGTTCGGGCAGTGTAGGGGGTCGTGCTGGGGGTGGTGTTTCAGGGTTTAGGGCAGTGCAGTGGGGTTCGGGCAGTGTAGGGGGTCGTGCTGGGGGTGGTGTTTCAGGGTTTAGGGCAGTGCAGTGGGGTTCGGGCAGTGTAGGGGGTCGTGCTGGGGGTGGTGTTTCAGGGTTTAGGGCAGTGCAGTGGTGTTCCGGCAGTGTAGGGGTTCGTGCAGGGGCGGTAGTGTTTCAGGGTTAGGGCAGTGCAGTGGTGTTCGGGCAGTGTAGGGGGTCGCGCTGGGGGTGGTGTTTCAGGGTTTAGGGCAGTGCAGTGGTGTTCGGGCTGTGTAGGGGGTCGTGCAGGGGTGGTGTTTCAGGGTTTAGGGCAGTGAAGTGGTGTTTGGGCAGTGTATGGGGTCCTGCAGGGGGTGGTGTTTCAGGGTTTAGGGCAGTGCAGTGGTGTTCGGCCAGTGTAGGTGGTCTTGCTGGGAATGGTGTTTCAGGGTTTAGTGCAGTGGTGTTTGGGCAGTGTAGGGGGTCTTGCTGGGGGTGGTGTTTCAGGGTTTAGGGCAGTGCAGTGGTGTTCGGGCAGTGTAGGGGGTCTTGCTGGGGCTGGTGTTTCAGGGTTTAGGGCAGTGCAGTGGTGTTTGGGCAGTGTAGGGGGTCTTGCTGGGGCTGGTGTTTCAGGTTTTATGGTAGTGCAGTGGTGTTCGGGCAGTGTAGGGGGTCGTGCTGGGGCTGGTGTTTGAGGGTTTAGGGCAGTGCAGTGGTGTTCGGGCTGTGTAGGGGGTCATGCTGGGGCTGGTGTTTCAGGGTTTAGGGCAGTGCAGTGGTGTTCGGGCAGTGTAGGGGGTCGTGCTGGGGGTGGTGTTTCAGGGCTTAGGGCAGTGCAGTGCTGTTCGGGCAGTGTAGGGGTCGTGCTGGGGCTGGTGTTTCAGGGTTTAGGGCAGTGCAGTGGTGTTCGGGCAGTGTAGGGGGTCTTGCTGGGGCTGGTGTTTCAGGGTTTTGGGCAGAGCAGTGGTGTTCGGGCAGTGTAGGGGGTCGTGCTGGGGGTGGTGTTTCAGGGTTTAGGGCAGTGCAGTGGTGTTCGGGCAGTGTAGGGGTCTTGCTGGGGGTGGTGTTTCAGGGTTTAGGGCAGTGGTGTTCGGGCAGTGTAGGGGGTCTTGCTGGGGGTGATGTTTCTGGGTTTAGGGCAGTGCAGTGGTGTTCGGGCAGTGTAGGGGGTCTTGCTGGGGGTAGTGTTTCAGGGTTTAGGGCAGTGCAGTGGTGTTCGTGCAGTGTAGGGGGTCGTGCTGGGGGTGGTGTTTCAGGGTTTAGGGCAGTGCAGTAGTGTTCGGGCAGTGTAGGGGGTCGTGCAGGGGTGGTGTTTCAGGGTTTAGGGCAGTGCAGTGGTGTTCGGGCAGTGTAGGGGGTCGTGCTGGGGGGCGGTGTTTCAGGGTTTAGGGCAGTGCAGTGGTGTTTGGGCAGTGTAGGGGGTCGTGCAGGGGGTGGTGTTTCAGGGTTTAGGGCAGTGCAGTGGTGTTCGGGCAGTGTAGGGGTCATGCTGTTGCTGGTGTTTCAGGGTTTAGGGCAGTGCAGTGGTGTTCGGGCAGTGTAGGGGTCTTGCTGGGGGTGGTGTTTCAGGGTTTAGGGCAGTGGTGTTCGGGCAGTGTAGGGGGTCTTGCTGGGGGTGATGTTTCAGGGTTTAGGGCAGTGCAGTGGTGTTCGGGCAGTGTAGGGGGTCTTGCTGGGGGTAGTGTTTCAGGGTTTAGGGCAGTGCAGTGGTGTTCGTGCAGTGTAGGGGGTCGTGCTGGGGATGGTGTTTCAGGGTTTAGGGCAGTGCAGTAGTGTTCGGGCAGTGTAGGGGGTCATGCAGGGGGTGGTGTTTCAGGGTTTAGGGCAGTGCAGTGGTGTTCGGGCAGTGTAGGGGTCGTGCTGGGGGTGGTGTTTCAGGGTTTAGGGCAGTGCAGTGGTGTTCGGGCAGTGTAGGGGGTCGTGCTGAGGCTGGTGTTTCAGGGTTTAGGGCAGTGCAGTGGTGTTTGGGCAGTGTAGGGGGTCGTGCTGGGGTGGTGTTTCAGGATTTAGGGCAGTGCAGTGGTGTTCGGGCAGTGTAGGGGGTCGTGCAGGGGGTGGTGTTTCAGGGTTTAGGGCAGTGCAGTGGTGTTCGGGCAGTGTAGGGGGTCGTGCTGGGGCTGGTGTTTCAGGGTTTAGGGCAGTGCAGTGGTGTTCGGGCAGTGTAGGGGGTCTTGCTGGGGGTGGTGTTTCAGGGTTTAGGGCAGTGGTGTTCGGGCAGTGTAGGGGGTCTTGCTGGGGGTGATGTTTCAGGGTTTAGGGCTGTGCAGTGGTGTTCGGGCAGTGTAGGGGGTCTTGCTGGGGGTAGTGTTTCAGGGTTTAGGGCAGTGCAGTGGTGTTCATGCAGTGTTAGGGGGTCGTGCTGGGGATGGTGTTTCAGGGTTTAGGGCAGTGCAGTAGTGTTCGGGCAGTGTAGGGGGTCTTGCTGGGGGTGGTGTTTCAGGGTTTAGGGCAGTGGTGTTCGGGCAGTGTAGGGGGTCTTGCTGGGGGTGATGTTTCAGGGTTTAGGGCAGTGCAGTGGTGCTCCGGCAGTGTAGGCGGTCATGCTGGGGCTGGTGTTTCAGGGTTTAGGGCAGTGCAGTGGTGTTCGGGCAGTTTTCGGGGTCGTGATGGGGCTGGTGTTTCAGGGTTTAGGGCAGTGCAGTGGTGCTCGGGCAGTGTAGGGGGTTGTGCTGGGGGTGGTGTTTCAGGGTTTTAGGGTAGTGCAGTGGTGTTCGGGCAGTGTTGGGGGTCGTGCTGGGGCTGGTGTTTCAGAGTTTAGGGCAGTGCAGTGGTGTTCGGGCAGTGTATGGGGTCGTGCTGGGGCTGGTGTTTCAGGGTTTTGGGCAGAGCAGTGGTGTTTGGGCAGTTTAGGGGGTCATGCTGGGGGTGGTGTTTCAGGGTTTCGGGCAGTGTAGGGGTCGTGCTGGGGGTGGTGTTTCAGGGTTTAGGGCAGTGGTGTTCGGGCAGTGTAGGGGGTCTTGCTGGGGGTGATGTTTCAGGGTTTAGGGCAGTGCAGTGGTGTTCGGGCAGTGTAGGGGCTCCTGCTGGGGGTAGTGTTTCAGGGTTTAGGGCAGTGCAGTGGTGTTCGGGCAGTGTAGGTGGTCGTGCTGGGGCTGGTGTTTCAGGGTTTAGGGCAGTGCAGTGGTGTTCGGGCAGTGTAGGGGGTCTTGCTGGGGCTGGTGTTTCAGGTTTTATGGTAGTGCAGTGGTGTTCGGGCAGTGTAGGGGGTCGTGCTGGGGCTGGTGTTTGAGGGTTTAGGGCAGTGCAGTGGTGTGCGGGCTGTGTAGGGGGTCATGCTGGGGCTGGTGTTTCAGGGTTTAGGGCAGTGCAGTGGTTTTCGGGCAGTGTAGGCGGTCGTGCTGAGGCTGGTGTTTCAGGGTTTAGGGCAGTGCAGTGGTGTTCGGGCAGTGTACGGGGTTGTGCTGGGGCTGGTGTTTCAGGGTTTAGGGCAGTGCAGTGGTGTTCGGGCAGTGTAGGGGGTCGTGCTGGGGGTGGTGTTTCAGGGCTTAGGGCAGTGCAGTGCTGTTCGGGCAGTGTAGGGGGTCGTGCTGGGGCTGGTGTTTCAGGGTTTAGGGCAGTGCAGTGGTGTTCGGGCAGTGTAGGGGTCTTGCTGGGGCTGGTGTTTCAGGGTTTAGGGCAGTGGTGTTCGGGCAGTGTAGGGGGTCTTGCTGGGGGTGATGTTTCTGGGTTTAGGGCAGTGCAGTGGTGTTCGGGCAGTGTAGGGGGTCTTGCTGGGGGTAGTGTTTCAGGGTTTAGGGCAGTGCAGTGGTGTTCGTGGCAGTGTAGGGGGTCGTGCTGGGGGTGGTGTTTCAGGGTTTAGGGCAGTGCAGTAGTGTTCGGGCAGTGTAGGGGTCGTGCAGGGGTGGTGTTTCAGGGTTTAGGGCAGTGCAGTGGTGTTCGGGCAGTGTAGGGGGTCGTGCTGGGGGCGGTGTTTCAGGGTTTAGGGCAGTGCAGTGGTGTTCGGGCAGTGTAGGGGGTCGTGCTGGGGGTGGTGTTTCAGGGTTTAGGGCAGTGCAGTGGTGTTCGGGCAGTGTAGGGGGTCTTGCTGGGGGTGGTGTTTCAGGGTTTAGGGCAGTGGTGTTCGGGCAGTGTAGGGGGTCTTGCTGGGGGTGATGTTTCTGGGTTTAGGGCAGTGCAGTGGTGTTCGGGCAGTGTAGGGGGTCTTGCTGGGGGTAGTGTTTCAGGGTTTAGGGCAGTGCAGTGGTGTTCGTGCAGTGTAGGGGGTCGTGCTGGGGGTGGTGTTTCAGGGTTTAGGGCAGTGCAGTAGTGTTCGGGCAGTGTTGGGGGTCGTGCAGGGGGTGGTGTTTCAGGGTTTAGGGCAGTGCAGTGGTGTTCGGGCAGTGTAGGGGGTCGTGCTGGGGGCGGTGTTTCAGGGTTTAGGGCAGTGCAGTGGTGTTTGGGCAGTGTAGGGGTCGTGCAGGGGGTGGTGTTTCAGGGTTTAGGGCAGTGAAGTGGTGTTCGGGCAGTGTAGGGGGTCATGCTGTTGCTGGTGTTTCAGGGTTTAGGGCAGTGCAGTGGTGTTCGGGCAGTGTAGGGGGTCTTGCTGGGGGTGGTGTTTCAGGGTTTAGGGCAGTGGTGTTCGGGCAGTGTAGGGGGTCTTGCTGGGGGTGATGTTTCAGGGTTTAGGCAGTGCAGTGGTGTTCGGGCAGTGTAGGGGGTCTTGCTGGGGGTAGTGTTTCAGGGTTTAGGGCAGTGCAGTGGTGTTCGTGCAGTGTAGGGGGTCGTGCTGGGGATGGTGTTTCAGGGTTTAGGCAGTGCAGTAGTGTTCGGGCAGTGTAGGGGGTCATGCAGGGGTGGTGTTTCAGGGTTTAGGGCAGTGCAGTGGTGTTCGGGCAGTGTAGGGGGTCATGCAGGGGGTGGTGTTTCAGGGTTTAGGGCAGTGCAGTGGTGTTCGGGCAGTGTAGGGGGTCGTGCTGGGGCTGGTGTTTCAGGGTTTAGGGCAGTGCAGTGGTGTTCGGGCAGTGTAGGGGTCTTGCTGGGGGTGGTGTTTCAGGGTTTAGGGCAGTGGTGTTCGGGCAGTGTAGGGGGTCTTGCTGGGGGTGATGTTTCAGGGTTTAGGGCTGTGCAGTGGTGTTCGGGCAGTGTAGGGGTCTTGCTGGGGGTAGTGTTTCAGGGTTTAGGGCAGTGCAGTGGTGTTCATGCAGTGTTAGGGGGTCATGCTGGGGATGGTGTTTCAGGGTTTAGGGCAGTGCAGTAGTGTTCGGGCAGTGTAGGGGGTCTTGCTGGGGGTGGTGTTTCAGGGTTTAGGGCAGTGGTGTTCGGGCAGTGTAGGGGGTCTTGCTGGGGGTGATGTTTCAGGGTTTAGGGCAGTGCAGTGGTGCTCGGGCAGTGTAGGCGGTCATGCTGGGGCTGGTGTTTCAGGGTTTAGGGCAGTGCAGTGGTGTTCGGGCAGTTTTCGGGGTCATGATGGGGCTGGTGTTTCAGGGTTTAGGGCAGTGCAGTGGTGCTCGGGCAGTGTAGGGGGTTGTGCTGGGGGTGGTGTTTCAGGGTTTTAGGGTAGTGCAGTGGTGTTCGGGCAGTGTAGGGGGTCGTGCTGGGGCTGGTGTTTCAGAGTTTAGGGCAGTGCAGTGGTGTTCGGGCAGTGTATGGGGTCGTGCTGGGGCTGGTGTTTCAGGGTTTTGGGCAGAGCAGTGGTGTTTGGGCAGTTTAGGGGGTCATGCTGGGGGTGGTGTTTCAGGGTTTCGGGCAGTGTAGGGGGTCGTGCTGGGGGTGGTGTTTCAGGGTTTAGGGCAGTGGTGTTCGGGCAGTGTAGGGGGTCTTGCTGGGGGTGATGTTTCAGGGTTTAGGGCAGTGCAGTGGTGTTCAGGCAGTGTAGGGGCTCCTGCTGGGGGTAGTGTTTCAGGGTTTAGGGCAGTGCAGTGGTGTTCGGGCCGTGTAGGGGTCGTGCTGGGGGTTGTGTTTCAGGGTTTAGGGCAGTGCAGTGGTGTTCGGGCAGTGTAGGGGGTCGTGAAGGGGGTGGTGTTTCAGGGTTTAGGGCAGTGCAGTGCAGTGGTGTTCGGGGATGTGTTGGGGGTCGTGCTGGGGGTGGTGTTTCAGGGTTTAGGGCAGTGCAGTGGTGTTCGGGCAGTGTAGGGGGTCGTGCAGGGGCTGGTGTTTCAGGATTGGCAGTGCAGTGGTGTTCGGGCAGTGTAGGGGTCGTGCTCGGGGTAGTGTTTTAGGGTTTAGGGTAGTGCAGTTGTGTTTGTGTAGTGTAGGGGGTCGTGCTGGGGGTAGTGTTTTAGGGTTTAGGGTAGTGCAGTGGTGTTTGTGTAGTGTAGGGGTCATGTTTTATGGTAGTGCAGTGGTGTTTGGATAGTGTAGGGGGTCGTGCTGGGGGTAGTATTTTAGAATTTAGGTTAGTGCAGTGGTGTTTGGGTAGTGTAGGGGTTCGTGCTGGGGGTAGTGTTTTAGGGTTTAGGGTTGTGCAGTGGTGTTTGTGTAGTGATGGGGGTCGTGCTGGGGGTAGTGTTTTAGGGTTTAGGGTAGTGCAGTGGTGCTTGTGTAGTGTAGGGGGTCGTGCTGGGGGTAGTGTTTTAGGGTTTAGGGTAGTGCAGTGGTGTTTGTGTAGTGTAGGGGGTCATGTTTTAGGGTAGTGTTTTAGGGTTTAGGATAGTGCAGTGGTGCTTGTGTAGTGTAGGGGGTCGTGCTGGGGGTAGTGTTTTAGGGTTTAAGGTAGTGCAGTGGTATTTTTGTAGTGTAGGCGGTCATGTTTTAAGATGCAACGCTCCAATACCTGACCAGTCTGCACTACATAAAACTGCAAAAAAACGAAAAACAAAAAGTGTTTTGCACACTTTTGTCATTGGGCTATATGTGGGCTACATCTGGGTAATATTTGTGCTACATTTGGGCTCTTTTTTCTCTGGTGGCCATCTTGGAAGACTTCTTTGTTATGAAGTTTCCTAATTTCCTCATTTACTGCAGTCTCCTCAGTAGGAAATGCTTTCAGTTTTTTACTTTGATTCCATCAAGAAGGCATTCAGATGTGTCTCACATTTGCCATAAATTCAGAATGTTAGCACTCTAGTTGCTCATTAGATCACTGTAGTAAAGCTACTGCTCACCAGGGAGTTAACTGGAAGTCTGCTGCTGGTATTGAAAGTGATTGTTTCAGTCTGTATGTCAGAATTTTCTAATGAAATAGAAGAGGATTTGAGATCTCACTTAAAACATGCCCTAATTTTTCTTTCTGCAGCACTAACCATAATTTCTATTTAAAAAAGAACCCCTCATTTTGTTCCTTTTTAAATTAAATGTTTTAAGTGTTACCGGTTTATTCCAATCAAGATGGCTTCAGGTGTGCCATACTTTTGTCATAAGTAAGGCTGTTAGCGCTCTAGTTGTTCTTTAGAACACTCTGGGAAGCTGCAGTAGAACACAAAGGCATCAACTGGCAGGCTGCTCCTGTTGAAATATAACAGGAAGATATTTGAGATCACACTTAAAACATGTCCTAATTTTTCTTTCTACAGCACTAACCATAATTTCTATGACAAAATGAACCCCATCATTTTGTTCCTTTTTAAATTAAATGTTTTAAGTGTTACCAGTTTATTCCAATTAAGATGGCTTCAGGTGTGCCATACTTTTGTCATAAGTAAGGCTGTTAGCACTCTAGTTGTTCTTTAGAACACTCTGGGAAGCTGCAGTAGAACACAAAGGAATCAACTGACAGTCTCTGCCCTTGTTGGATGTACATGTTTTACTGAGAATGTAAGACTTCATTCTCACATGACTGAGAAAGATAATGTGAATTTACAGAAAATATGCTCTCATTTTAGCTTCTGGAGCACCTTCCAAAACTCTATGGGACAAGGATGTGAAAATAGTTTTCTCTCAAACATGATTCATGATATCCCAGCAGAAGGTTTTTCACAGGGTAAAATCACCTTAGAACACACCACAATTTCTGAAATTAGTATGGTACCATCAACAAATGAATTCTAATGTAACTAAAGTCTGTTATCCCCCTTTATAGTTCTCCTTTTGGTAACCCTCAAAATCTTTGATTCACTACAATGCATTTCAATAGGGTACTATCATGTATATTGGTCCCAAGATGGCTGCCAGCAATTCCAGGATGAAGTGCTGACAGCCAATCAGATCTCACAATGACATGTGTGGTTAGGCTCCGCCCAGATATATATGTGATTTTACTTTTGATTTTCTCAGGAATTACTGAACGGATTTACACCATTTAACAAAAAGGCACGACACTGAACCAAGGGCTACCTTTTTGCCAAAGTTGGTGTAATTCCGTTCAGCAGTTCAGGCTGTAGCTGCGATGAAAGGTTCCTATGGAAAATTGCATGGGGAAAACATGTTTTGGGACCCCCCTTTTTTCTCGGCCCCCACTTGACAAATCACCCCGAGACTTTCAGGATAGGAGCGGACCGGAGCGCCCCACGAGTTTTGAAAATTTCGCGAAGATTCGTCAACCGGCACAAAAGTTATTTCAAATAGAATGTTGCGGATTTCCTATGGAAAATAGGTCCTAACTATAACTATCTACTGGCGACCGCCAGTAGATAATATATACATATATATATATATGTGTATATATATCCTAGCAGTCACCAGTAGGTAGATATAGTTAGGACATAGTTTCCATAGGAAAAGCGTTTTTTGACTTGCTTATAATTTTGGCACAGTTTGGCGATTGTTCATGAAATTTTCCTAAAATGTGCCTTTCTCTGTCTTGCTGCACAGAGAAAGTTTCAGAGTGATCCGCCAAGTGGGGGCTAAGAAAAAGGGGGGGAGGTCAAAAATGTTGTTTCCCGTACAATTTCCCAAAAGGATTTTGAACGCGACTACAGTTCGAACTGCTGGACGGAATGACACCAAATTTGGCAGAGAGGCAGCTGTTGGTCCAGAAAGAGCCCTTTTTGTGATTTGGTGTAAATCCGTTCAGTAGTTGTAGAGTTATTAAAGGAAAAAGAAATATAGATCTCCAGGAATGTAGACACGGGGGATCTGCGGTGCCAAGCGCCAACACCAACACAGTGATTGGCTGCCCACAACCTGACTGGGAGGTTGCGGCTGCCATTTTAAGTATCGGTGAACGGTCTCAGGGCCTCAAAATGTTTCTGCAAAGTGATTAAAGGGGTCAGGGTAGAGGTACCCGGACCCCATGGGTGTGTTAGAGGAGTGTCAGAGGGACCTATGTATGTTGCATCCAAAATTGAGTTGTAGCACGTTCTTCTTCACATCTGGAACCCAGGGATCCCCCACGAGGCTCAGTGCGGCCTCTGTGTAAATCTGCCAAGGATTAGTGAACCTTGATGCACTTTGGAAAAAAAACCACTTTCAAACCCACTCCAACAACCACACAGGTACTCACACACCCATTTACAGACCTGCCCAGGCAGTCACACACCCACTCACAGATCCATCAAGGCACTCTCAGAGCCACTCACAGACCTGGAAAGGCACTCACACACCCACCCACACATGTATGCCGGTATTGACACACCTATTGACACACTCACACAGACAAACGCACACCCACACACAGACCCACTTAGACACCCACTCATAGACCCACTCAGATACTTTCACACCCACTCAGGCACTCACACACCTAATCACAAACCCACTCAGACAGCAATACGTAACTGAAACGAAGCACA